>CM075940.1:14707603-15907603 GCA_038030265.1 Corythucha ciliata
TAGGACCTTCCTCCCCCTTCATCGATCTTACAGCTCAACCTAATATGAAATCACTGAAAGTGATTTCTGACCCTTCAAAAAGTAAATTCAAGGAAGGGGGAGGGGTTGAGAAACGGCTTCTTTCATGGTTCTCGACTACCTATACCCTCTTTTGTAAGGTAGGGACTGAGGAACATATCGAACACTTCCTACTGCTTCTTTTTTTTAAAGCCATTGTAATAGGTCCCAGCAATAAAATAATTAAAAAGCTTTAATTATTCCTACTTTATTAAATACTTCTGTACGTCAACAAATTTTAAGAATTATACCCCCTCGGCCCCACCAGCAACATGTAAACACCTGCCAGTGAATCATCTCTCGTCACTCCATCGAGTTCGTTCGTCTAAGTAAAAAAACAGGAAATGCAATTCGAGAGAAAAAAGTACCTATCACTGCGCTAGGAAAAGTCTGCCAGTCTGCTGAAGTTGTTCAAAAGACCCCCCCCCCTGCACCACACCTACTCAGGGCAGAGGGAGTTCGGTCAAAGGAGAGTTGCGTTGAAGAGACGTACTTTTCACCATCACAAATTCCCAACAATTCTGGGGGGGGGGGGTGAACAGGCGGTTAGAGCTTCCCTCTTACCACGAATGTCGTCCCCCAAACCAAAGGAATGATCTGTTATTTTGAAAAAACCTGGAAAGTTTGAGCTTTGATTTAATAATAATTGTTTTGGGAAATGCCAGTTTAATATTAACATATAACATTAACAGGGGGGTAAACATGCCCTCCGAAATAAGCGAGCGAATCCAATTTAATTAAAGTAAATCAATCCTTAAAATATCAGAACCACCGAGAAAAAATACTACCAGCCGCTTCCTGACTCAACGTCGACTGACGACTTCTGAATTTCTGTTTAGAACAATCAGCTCAAATACCTGATCGAAGTTGAACAACAGAAGAGTGGTGAGCGTTTGGTTCCCGTAGAACACTAATTCGATGTTCATTCATATTCTAAAATATTGGAGTTCTTTGTCAGCGCTCTGGCTCCACAATAAATTAACCGAGAAATGAGATTTTCTATATAAAAAAAAACAATAGCCAGATAATCACCCATATCGATCGAGATGGGTGGAGATATTTAAAATAGGGATATTTTAAAGTGGATAGTTGGTGGCAGAGGGGAGAGGGAGATTCTCCCTTTACCATGCGGTTTGGTTAACTGGAAAATGATACTTGGAAGGAAGCGGGTGGGACCTCAATCGTGCAGCCTTGGCCACGAAAGTAAACCCTTTTATAGTGCAGGTTTGGGGAAAAGTCCTCTTTACGTCCTGCACGGCTCCTTTCTTTTGTTCAAAAAACGACGTCCTTTTTCCGAGAATTGGCTCTCTTTGTCATCTTGAATCGACGTAGGGGCCAGCTTTGGATAAGAGAGGATTGAAAACTGAAAATATTTTGTTTTGGCTACGATTGTTTTTTGACTACATTTGTCGAATGGTAGGGGGAGAGTGTAACGCAAAATTCAAGCTTTCGCAGGTAGTAGAACGACGAATCACGAACAATATGATGTAACGAATAATAAAAAAAAAAAAAAAAAAAAAAAAAAAAAAAAAAAACAAAGCACAGAAACACTTCATGGTTAAGTGAAAATAAATATGGACCGAGTCCTCGGAGCCTTATAGCGACTTTCGAAGAAGGGTGAGGCGGTGAATGAATGAAAAATGGGGTGAACCCACAATTAAACCGCACCTCGATTTTCGCTGGTAAAACATGCGTAGAGTGATGGTTATTAAAATTGTTTCTTCAGTTTAAGGCCACAGAAATGAATACAATCACGAGACAAGACATATATTTACTTGCAAAAAAGAAAACGAGAACTATACGGCTATAATATTAATAACAAATCGTTTGGAGGACAAACATATTTAGGCATAACTGGGGGTTCTGGGGGGCAAGTACGAAGGGGTGTAAAATGAAATAACACTGGTGGTGTCCACGTGACAACCATATTAATTGTGATAGGATAACGCTGTGTTAAAATTTTAACGCTCCTTCGTACTTGCCCCCCGGGAGCGATTTGGGAAATAAAAAATGACACTTTAACCTTCCAAACAGCCAGGAGACCGAAAACTTTGCTGGCAGGGATGTGCCGTGTAATTAACAACAGTCAATTGCAGCATTATTTTTTTCCCATGTTTGTTTACTGTAAACACATGAATGAGGAAATATTGAATGTAATCATTCTTTGTAAGAATTTGTATGTACTTTATAGTTAAGGTGCTTTAAAAATAATCTCATGTAGATATACATTATGTTTGTAAATTTCGCTAATATACGAACGAGGAGAGTCCCCCTGGTATTTTTATACGCTACTCCATCCAACCACTCGTCTTGCAAATCGAATTTTTAAAAAACCAAAGAAATCTAAAACAAATACGCCTCAGTTAGGCCTTCTTCGGCTTCGACGGAAGTGCGAGTATCGCTATTACCGAGTACATATCTCGTTTCGTTTCCAGTGTATACGCCTCACTCCCATGGAAGTCATGGAGTCTACTGTTCAGCGGTTGCCGTCTCAAAAAAGACAAGCCGGCCGCTAAACCAATTAGCCATATCTCCTATGGCTTGTAAGTGGCATCATTGCTTTGATTATTGTTATTTTATTTTTGGCGACCAATTAGAGGGCTATACGTGGGAAATAGAAATGAATAACTATACTGCTGCAGCTAGATTCATTGTTTTGGTTGACTCGCTGGGCGGATTACTTTCTCCGTGATTTCATTTAATTTATTAGATCGATTCGACACAGTAGCTCCGAGAGTTCACCACTTCGGGTACAAGACGACATTAATCACACCCGCTAAAGTTACGCTCGAGTTTGAAAGCTTATATTTTGTTTTAGACCACCAAAGTCCCCCTCACCCTCATGTTATATTCTTCCAAGTCTGAGATACACGGGAGTGGTACAGCGCGCGCTCTATATTTCCTGAAATTCCTTTTAACCCCAGCAACGTCCTCGCCATCGCTTAATTGTTTTTTACGCCGCTTCCTTGATTTTTTAAATAGAATTTACCTAGAACACGGCAAGCTAGCGCTTGAAAATCACTCTTTCTTTCAACTCCCCCCCAACTCTTACACTTCTTCCACTAAATCCAAACTTTCTCATGTGTCGATCCTCGCAAATTGGATTCAAATCAGACGGCGGACCTATACCCTATCGTGGTCAGGGGCGGAAATCTCAACGAGACCAATTTGTTAATAAATAAACAAAGAATATAATTTTAGCGTATAGGATTAAATTATGGCGTTTTCTTAATATGAGCCACAAATTAGCTCCTTTTCTACACGTTATCCATGAATCACCACTTTATCACAATTTAAGCAGCGAATTTTTATACCACCAAAGTCCCCCCCCCCACCCACTCTTGGTATATTCTTCCAAGTCCAACCACGGGAGTGGTTGCGCGCGCTCTATTTCCTGAAATTCCTTTTGATGAACGACCTCGCCATCGCTTCAATGTTTTTTACCCCGCTTCTTTGATTCATAGCTGTTTCATCATAGCTGCTATTGGTCATTTTTTAAATTTTCAGCCAAGAATTAGCGCTCTTGGCCAATAGTATATATGTATACCGCGAATTAACTCATTTCCTTAGCCCCGAATTAGAGATTTTGTTCACAGCTGTTAGCCATTGCCTTCAGAAGCCGCGAACCGGCGGCGTTTTCCTAATTTGATTCGTGAATAAGCGCTTTTGCTATGTTACCGTCAAAACCCGAATTACCTAGTCATAACTAGTTTTACCAAAGCCCGTTAGCTAAAACTAGTATTTACTAGGTAAATCTAGAATTGACGATGGAGATCAGGGAAAACTAGAATTTACGGATGAATTGTTCCTTCTTAATTTTATATTAGTTTTTACTAGTTAAAGCTAGTAAAAACTGATTAGCTCAGTCAAAACAATAAGTTTTGCTCTGCCAAAGGTTGCCGGTGCCAACCGTCTAAATTTTGGGATTCAAAATGCCACAACCGTACGCCATGCAACAACAAATGAACTGTCGTTACGAATACGAATCTTTTAATTTTCAATCCGTTATTGGTTTCATACTAATAAATTCTTGGATTCCTTTTTTTCGTTCAGTTTTAGTGGTTTGTCAGACCATTTGCCTGTAAAATTGTTTTGGTCAGGAATTTCGGGTTGGGGGTCACCCCAAGTGGCTACAACTATAGTTTTAACTACAAAAGTTTTAGTAAAAACTAGAATTGTCTGGCAAATTTGGACAATTCTAGTTTTGCCTAGTGATTACTAGTATTCACTAAGGGGCATTGATAAAACTAGTTCTGACTAGGGGATTCGGGCTTTGACTGATTTCGGGTTTTGACGGTAACGGCTACACTTTAATCCGCGAATTAGCGCTTTTTCTCTGTTTCATCCGAGAAATAGCGATTGTTGTCAATTAAACCGCGAATTAGAGATTTGTCCGTGAATTGTCATCATTTCTAGTTTATATCTGTGAATTACCGATTTTGTGAATGAGGAACTATTACATTTTTTTTATTGGCCTAATCGAAAGAGGGGGCAAAATTAGGAAAAACGGTGTGCTTCGTTTATTTTTGCGATAAACACAGGATTTTCAATGATTTTTTAAAAAGTTCCAATTTTTGGGGTTCTGATATAACAGGGGGCCATGATAGTGCGGGGGGTGGAGCCGAGCTTGTGACGTAATTCGCTACCAAACAACTCTCCGGTGTCGGGGCTAGATGCGTATGTATAGGTTTATGTTTGTGCCTTTGTGGTACATATTTATTTTTCTCACGAATTTTTTATTTTACTGAAAATGGTTACGGAATAAAAGAGGCATGTAGACGACCTTTTTCCCGGCACTATATTGGTGGGTAACAGATAGAATAGTTCTCGTCGGTTTTGTTGTTGTTTTTGCTAGCCGTGATTTTCTCTGCACGAACTGATGACTCCTCATTTCGACATGCATTAATGTGAAAATGTTACAACAGAATGTTGATGTGAATTAACGAATCAATAATTAATAACTGTGAAATGGAGCGACTACAAAGGGAAATACAAAAAGTATTTTGTGCTAATGTGCAGGAGCACAACGGTGAAAAACGCCTGAAAAGATGTTTGTCAGTATCTCTACAGGCGAGAAAATTAGGCAAAAATGTTTCACGCGGCAAGTAGGGTATTCCATCTGCCACTTCCGAAAACCCCATAGGTATTACTGCTGTTAAGATCATTTTGAGGTAAAGGCACGTTTACATGTTTCAATCTCATTACTATAATGCTATCATAGATTCGATGAAATTGAAACGTATACATATATCTTCCGTGGACTTGCTCCATTAAATTTCCGATTAAATGTGATCCCCGACCCATTCAATAATATACCTGTTACTGCTTGGAGCAATGAGATTGAACCGTGTAAACGTGCCCAAGTATTATTCTTGAGCTCTTTTTCACAATTAATCCATCAAAAGTCTCACGAATGCATGATTATTACATAACTGAAGTAGACGTTAAACTAAAATAAAAGTGTCAAAATGCTCAAGTAATCAAACTTTGCCTTCCTTGTTGCTAAAGATGTCTTGCGTTCAGACTCAGTTATTCATGTACTTCGCTCAGAAAGAAACAGACTTTGAAAACTACCACCTAGTCGAAATGTTTCGATCTGAACGCCGAACTAGTTTGAAGCAAACGACAAATCCTTCATTAGCCCTTTTTTACTACCGAAATCACAGAACGTTTGAGTTCCGAAACGAGTGTTTAGTAGATAATAGACGATTTCCACTCGTGCGCTGTCCAGTCCTACTTCAACAGTTTTGCAACCCGCTTAGGCCAGGTTATGGGTTACTCTTGTCTTGTGCTGTGTAAAGTGAACTTATTTTGCTCTCATTCCCGTCAAACTAAAACCACATTTGCAGTTATTCAATTTTGATTATATTCTTCTACCTCCGTCTCGCGAAACGTACCGATGAAAACTCGTCGATCCGGCGGCACCTTAATAAGAAGTCCCATCATAGTTGCGCATTCATCACACTCCTTCACATGTACTTTATCTTCCCTTTTTCCTCAATTTAATACGTTTTCAGTTGAGTGCCGGTGAGGTTGAGGGAAAGGGATAAATTTAGTAGCTGGATCAAAACCAGGTCGACCCGGAATGGAAGAACTCGCACAGTCACCGAAGCAGCAATAGTATCGCATTTTTCTGACTTTAGATGAGAAGCACGCGAAGGAAGTGTAATTGCAGACTCTAAATAAACGAAAAACTCAAAAAATCATGTATTAATTCACTCGTAATAATGCTAGCAATTTGAAAAAATAAAAATACTGTTAAAGAGGCTGTAGACAACTAGAAATAAACCCATAACCTGCAGTTCTAAACCTTCGCATTTTCCACGGAAATCGTCTATTACGTTGCACGAGAAGGTTATGATAGGAATAACCGTATGCGCTTTAAAAGTAACCCGCTTCTTATCAGCAATTTAAAACTGAGTTTTTAAATTAAATACAGCTCTGTTAATTTTTTCATAGGTATTTCTGAGTGAAATGAGCCTATTGCGATGCTGTGGAGGTGATAGGAACTTCCAATTCGAATACCCGATAGTTCCTCATTAGCGATTGTTCTCAATTTCAGCCGCGAATTGGAGTTTTTCTCATTTTTAGCCACGAGTTAGGCCTTTTTGCTCAGTTATACCCGCGAATTAGGGCGCTCTATCGTTCAAAATTGCTTTTAATACACCACCTGAGGACCTCAAACTGTCAATTTCGACTCCAGAATGTAGAAGCAGAATCCACGAACCACTTCCACCTATACAAAGGGTAATTTTTCGTCAGAAGCTGATGAACGGGTATAGGAATCAGACCATCTCTTACCTGAAATTGGATATTATTTCTTCAATTTCAGGATCTTCGGTCCAAACCATGGATACTATACACCTGATTCTGTCACTTTAGCCCTTTACACTCGAGCAGCTGTCACACCGCTGCTACGAAAATCCGCAGTTTAGGGTGTTGAATCGATGAGTTTAAGGCTGCAGAGAGCCGGTTTTGGGGGATACGTTTTCCAATTGTCCAAGTACTAACGCGATATATCCCTGTACCAACGTGACCGAAAGAACCTGTGGTAATAGAGAATCATTGGGTCCGTTGTCAGGACAGGACACAAGTCGGCGCGTCGTCAGTTAAACGCTATAAACAACGTGGGATTGGTGTCATACTCGATGGTCCGCCCCGGGTGCCAAATGCTCTTGTTCCGCCACTGCCTATATACATATATGACCTGTTTTATTGTGTGCCTAAATTACCACTCGTCGAGTCATACAATCAGTAGCTAGTGCTACCATCAATTAGCCTAATTCTCTAGGACTCAGTCTGAATGTTGAATGAGTTCCTGGAATGGGGGGGGGGGTGCGTCAAATGGTAAAATTTAGTCCTGGTTACTTTTACAATAAATAATAAATTAATAAGGAACAAAAAGCATGGGGAATGTTGTGGTCAAATAGTGTGTGAATTTAATACAACAAATAGCTGTTTGTCACAAACGTTACTGTGCTTTAATATTGATCGCATGGGCAACCCGGATGTCTACAGCGGTACACCTCTCCCTCCTTACAGCTATTTTATCAAGCGAAGGAGGTACATCGAGCTATTTTTCATTTATTCCCGAGGGATACTGTTTTCCGACAAGAGACAAAACCAGTAGTGCTGTGAAAAAAAATGCGTTTCCATGATGCATAGTCATGGGTGGATTAAATGCAGATTACCTGATGTTTCATAATAACTGTATCTCTTTTGAATCATTTTCGTTCACGTTTTCTAATTTCCGACAGATAATCGCTTGGTTTTCACGTCCGACTCAGCTAATTAATAACAGAAATTCAATAATTTGGCTCTTTCGAGTCATATTTTTTTTTTTCTAGATAAGCTTGTCCAGGTCATTCGGTTCATATTGATGGCTAGAGAAACCACAGGAGGGGGGAAATCACCATTTCGGATAATAAATATTCCGCTAAGATTGCGGCCAAGTCAATTGCTGCAAGGCACAACCCTATACCAGAAGGATCGGTTAGAAGCTTCGAATTTTACAGCTTTCCCTCCCATCCCTCTTTCAAGTTGTTGGTGGATTTAGCATGTTGTCGTGCTAAGAAAGCAGTTAACTACAGACTTATGGAAGCATCAACTTCACCTTGCTTATCTCAGCTAGGGACTCAGGCCAAATCCCCTCTCGATACGATCCCTTTTTTTTATATAAATAATTTATCTCGTATTTTTCCTTCGTCCTTCGTGGCTTGCAGTAAATTATGGTAATGATAAAGGGAGGGATGATTCACCCGAGTACTTGGTTTGCGTATAGTTTTTGTGAGAAGAATTAGCAATTAATTCATATAAGAAATCATTTGATCATTCTTCACAAGTTAGAAGAGAAGGCTGTTATGCGTCTTATTATCATTTCGACACGCAGGGCTTCCCAGAAACAAAACTGGATTTGCGTGTGTGTTTGTGTGAGATGGGGGGGGGGGGGTCGCAAAGATTCAAACTCGGGATGCACCTGTCTTGGAGTGGAGAATGGATTGGTGGGTGGGGGGTTGATATGAGGACGGAACTTGATTGCGTCAAATAAGAGGAAATAGAAAAAAAATGAAATGCACTAAAAATAGGTCAATGCTCTTTTATATCTCGTTGGATTTATGTTAAGGCCCACTTGGATAGCTGTACAAAGGCATCGCTTTTATATGTTTATGCCAACAACTTTATTTATTTATTTTAAAATATTATAACTAAGCTGAAAAACTGATCTTTAAAAATGCAAGTTTCAATTGTTGAAGCACATCGCGTATAAAATGAACGTGTAAAACGCACTTTTAATCTGGTTTTCCTGATTTCCCGGGGTGAGAAAACAGTCACGTATGAGAAAAAGTTATGAAGGAAATTAATTGATTTTTCCAACTCAGTAGGCTCTTGCTTCTGTACCATAATCAATTGTCTAATAATTCTTCAAAAATCACCTTATAACCGTTAATTTTTCGCCGTTAAATAAGCTTTAAAAAACTGGTAGATTTGGCCGCTGTATTTACGGAATTAAGGCAGGAATAAATTATGTCGTAAAAATATCATTTTGAATACTTAATTCTGTAAACGCAGTACCTACCTACAGTACCTTAATTTCTCATTAGTAGCGGGTTTTTCAGTGCTCAGTAAAATAACCTTTTTAAATAAAAATAACCTTGTTTCAGCATCTGAGGTTCCTCACTCATCCATTTCACGTAAAGGATAATGTTGTGCATCCACTTGCAGTAAAGAAGCTTGATTTCAGCAACTGGACAAACACGATTTCCCTTTCAAGAAATGGACAATTTTTTGTCCAGATGTCGTAATTTTTTGAAGTTACGGCAAGTGGAGCCACTTCGTGAAATGGACAATTACTTGACATGGATGCGACATATACATATATTATGTATAATTGTATACTCGTACTTATGCATACACACAGATTCAGGATTTGCTCAAGAGAGGAGCTTGTTTCGCTCTATACAAAAAGTGGCTTGACAGCCATTCGCTGCCTAAAAATAGCTAAACAAGCTATACCGATCATAAAAACGGCTAAACTGACTGTATACGCACCACAAAACCGACGATTCGCGCCTTGAAAAGGACTAAGCTGACTTTTTGCGCAGTGAAAATAGCGAAACTGACAATCGCCGCTCTAAAAACAGCCAAAATGATCTCTCGCACCCTAAAACTGACTTAACAAACGATTGTCCTGAAAATGACTGAAAAGATCATGATTCCCGCCCTGAAATTGGTCGAATCGACCATTCGCGTGCCAATACTGCCCATTCGCGGCTACAGCTTGACGGATTTTGTTCCCTAAAAATTGCTATAAATACTGACTGATTATTCACGCCTTGAAAATGGCTAAAGGCTAAACTGATTATACGCGCGCTATAAAAATGGTTGAACTGGCGATTCCCACTCTAAATATGGCAAAACTGACCGTACGCGCCCTAAAACTGGCTAAGCTGATCATTCGCGCTCTGAAAATACCTAAATAGATTACCTATTCCTGCATGCCCTGAAAGTTGCAAAATCAAAGTTTTGCGCGCCAAGAATGGCCAAACTGAGCATGCCAGCCTTGGCTTTACGTACTATTTACACCTCATAAATGACAAAACTGACTCTGTTCGCCCTGAAAAAAAAATAAAAAAAGCTAAACTGATGATTCGCGCCTTCAAAATTCCTGAAATGTGGGCTTCTACTCTGCAATTGACTAAAATGACGTATTCTTGACCTGAAAGTATACTGACTGAATGGTACTGACTATTCACGCCCTAGAAAAGATTTTACTGACCGCTTGCGCTATCAAAATAGCCAAACTGGCTATTCACACCATCAAATTGGCAAAGCTGACTCTACGCAGCCTATAAATTGTTAAACTGACGATTCACGCTCTAAAAAGGCCCAAACAGATTATTCCTAACCTGAAACTAACAAAATCCAGGTCAAACTGAGCCTTCACACCTTGAAAACGTCTAAACTGACGATTCGTGTCCTATAAAATAACAAAACTGGCCCTCCACGCTCTAAAATTGCGGCCAGACTGATCATTCGCGCCATACAGAAGTACAGAAGCTACAGAATGACGATTCGCGCCTTCGCATGATGACTAATCAACTGATTATGCACTATAAAATTATTTGACTGGCTAATCAAGCCTTAAAATTGGCTAATGGAGCCATTTGTGCCCACCAAATGGCGAAAATTACCTTTACCCAAACTTGGCCATTGCGCCTTAAAAATGGCTAAACCACAGACGATTCGTGCCCTAGAGTAGCCAAACTGATACTTTGCGCTTCTTTCTTCAAAAACCAAGTTATTCGGATTTATTGTCCACTTAGTGATGGACTCTCAAACGTATTGCTTCATTTTCGATGAAACGATTTGTTCACTCCCACCAAAAATATTTAAAGAGATCAACAAAAAGCTTTTACTACGGGCACTATGGTTACGTATAGACGCTACACGGTGATCATTTTTTCTAAAATTATTCCCGGTGCTTTATTTTCAGTAGAAAGGGCAAAAGGGAAGCTCATTCCACAAAACTTAAGGGCGCGGGTGAGAGTCCATCACTAAGTGGACAGACTGTAGCTCCGTAGAAACACATTTTCGCGGATTTTCTCCCCGTTGAAAATCCGCTTTGGCCATTTCAGAATAATGGTTTTCAACAAAAGTGTCTCAAAATTGTAAACACTACTTTGAGTGCAACACCTGAACAATTATTTTGTAATGATTTTTACTCCAATTATCTTAGCTGAGAGAATCAACGGTCCCTTAAAGGCGATTTGGGAGATTTCGGGGGAAACCGGACTTTTCTTAATATACACGTAGGTATTGGTATAAGTATCCGTATTACATATAGTAAGTTTTTAGGCTGAATTCCTTCTCGTTTTCCAGTCAAAAGTGTTGCGTATTATAGACGAAGGAGAGGATTTTGACAATGGAAAGTGATAAAAAATGCAAAAGTTCATTTATTTAGAGAGAAAGAATCGAACATAAAATTAGAAAGAAAAGCTTCAATCTTTTTTGTAATAATAATGGGTTGACCGTTAATAATGCGGTGCTGGAGACAACAACTGAAGTATATTACAAAAAGTAAGATTCTTTGGCTAAATTTAAACATTTTTGGGCATAATAGAACGGTTATAGGGAGAAATAGCCAATTTAAGCGCTGCAAAATTACCAGTTTTTAACCAAATAACGGATTTTGGGACAATAAATCGACAGGGGACGGTCCAATAGTAGTTTTTGGGCATAAAATGTATGCTTTTATAGCCAAAGAATTAGTCTCAGGGGCTAAGTTTCCCAGATTTAACCCTTTCCGGTATGTATAATAATAAGAGTGTCTAATAGCGGCAGTGATGCCAGATACAAATTTTAAAGCGTCAGTTATGGATAGCAACACCGATCAAATTGTAGGGGCTGAGTTTCCAGATTTATTCTTGAACAGTCAGTAAAGTCTGGAGAGGAGTAAAATAATTAGTGAGTGAGTGAGTGAGTTTATTATGAAAACCAAGTATGGTAACATAATCGTCAATAACATAATCGTCAGTAGTATAAATTAATTAATTAGGCAAGACAATAAATTATTAAATATAGCCGCAACATTGTAACAGTCACTTTACAGATAGACAATTCCGCTCATAGATAATACAAAGGATCAAAAATTCCTCAAAAGAATAGTTTATGTAATTAGTGAAAAACAATTTTATCTTAGCTTTAAATGTCACAAAATCAAGTTTTAAAAAAGCTTCCGGCAGTCTATTATAAAATTTCACACCCTACCAATCCACCTTACCATGAGACTTTTTAAGCCTGCAAAATGGCACGACAAGTCTCCCTTTGCTACGCGTGTGATAATTTTGAACCCTGAGTATATTCGAATCATTCTTTGTAGAGTGAACATGGAGCAATGAGTGGTATATATAGGATGCTGGCAGAGGCATGATTTTAAGGCTCCTAAAGTCTTCTCTGCAATCATCCCTGAACTTCCTGTTTGTAAGAATTCTCACAACTTTACGCTGGAGGGAGAAAATTTTCTTAGCGTGAGGACTATGCCCCCACGCAAGCAGTCCATAAGTGGCCAGTGAGTGGAACAGCGCAAAATAAGCAGTCAGAAGAACAGGCAATGAGACACAATGTTTCAGACATCTAATAAGAAAAGAGACCCGTGACAACTAATTTGTAAAGAAGGTACAATGGCGATCCCAAACTAAGCGGCTATCGACACATATCCCCAAAAACTTCGCAAAAGATCTTACATCGTCCACAGCATCATTTTTAAGGCTAAAATCCACATGCACTGCCTTTTTGCCATTTAAAGCTAAACGATTAGCTGAGAACCAATTTTCAGCATCGGCTGAGACTTCATCAGCTTTTATGGCAGCAGCCGCTCTTGAAAACTCATTAACTAAGAGGGTAGTATCGTCAGCAAAAAGGATACAACGAGCAGATGAGGCTGCCGGGAAGTCATTTATAAATATTAGAAATAGTATTGGCCCCAAAATAAAATGATACACATCCAAGTAGTTACACATAGTAGTTAAGGGGGGAGCGATCCCAACGAAAAATTGTTATTTCTGTCGTGAAAGCATGCTTTTGGATCAAAAGGTCAAGTTCTTTGTCCATTGAAGGTGAATTTGTCTTATTCATGTGCAACGGGATCTTTGACAGACGCCCCCTTCTTATCTATGCCCAATGAATTTAGGTCACCGCCCCCCCTCTAAAACCGAAACCTAAACTCTACGCCTCTGCCACGTAGGGGACAGAGTCTCTTTTCTGAAACTCGATTTTGTCGATTCTAAAAACAGATACTCGTTTTTAATCCGTAATGAAAATATATAACGATGGTCTGACAAAGGCGCCACGCTCAAAGGGCGCGGGGTGGGGGGGGGGGTTTAGAGACCCACCCCTCCCGGGCCGGTCCGCCACTGTACATAACAATAGGTTGATTGGATTCAGAATGCATTTGAGTCGAACTTTACTTTTATTTTGCTATCAATTATAAGGATTGTGTTTGTATTCGGCAGTTCTTTTATCAATTATTGGAGGAGAGTCTCCTTTTTCCTGAGACATTCACCGGGCGTCACCCTAATTTTTTATTTAAAAGATGTATGTATGATGTATACATAATTAATATATTTTTTTTTAAATCCAACTCCCATTGTAGACGTATGTCGCATTGCAAGAAAAAATCCTACTTTCTGGTGGTTTACCACTTTGCCAAAGTTCGGTACAGTCCTGGGGGGGGGGGGTCAGATTTAAATATCGTAATGGTGAGGGGAGGGGGGTAATTTCACATTTTAGTCATCATTCCACCCAGCCAGCACACTCTTAAATCTGGACATCTTGCTGGCCTCATCATAGCCTCAATCTCTCAGTTAAGGGCGATTTTTGGACTCTACCCGCAAATTAGCGCTTTTCTCAATTTTGGCCGAGTGTATCGTTCATCTCAATTTCAGCCGCAGATTAGCGGTTTTGCCCCACCCCCTTCCTTAGCCATGATTTTGAGCATTACCTCAACTTTAGCAGCAAAGTATCATTTTTATCCTGTGAGCGATGTTTCTTAATTATCCTCAAGCTTTGGCGTTTTCCTCAATTTTAGCAGCATATTACCAATTTTTTTACCAGGGGATTAGCACTTTTCTCAGTTTCAGCTGGAAATGACCGTTTTTCTTAAGTGTTTTCCTCGAAATTAGCCTCAAAGTAGACGGACTTTTCACAAATTAGGATTTTTTTGGTTCACCATACGCAATGCATGAGCGATGTTTCTCAGTTTACTCGCGAATTAGCGGTTTCTTCATCTATTGCCACAAATCGGCGCATTTTCAATTTCAGCATGAAAAGTTGCTTCAGAATCCGCAAATTGGCGTATATTCAGTTTTTGGAGCAAATAAGAATTTTTCTCAATTTCAACCGCGAATTAGCGCTTTTTCTAAATTGTAGCGGTAACGCGCCGTAGCGTTCCAAACCTGTGAATTAGCGAATTTTCTCTATCTCAGTCACAAATAGGCGTCTGGCACAATTTTAGTTGTAAAATGGTGATTTTTCCACTTTTAGCCGCGAATTAGCAATTTTTAAAATTTTTAGGCTTAAAATTAACCTTTCTCTTATTTTTGACCAGGCTGATTATTTTATTTTCTAAATTTTACCCGCAAATTAGCGGTTTTTCACATTTTACCACCGCATTAGCAATTTTATTCAACTTTTATAGGTGTATATTATTGCTTCTTTTCAGTTCTAGCAATGAATTAGAGTATTTTTTAACATCGTACTGTAGCCATGCATGAATTTGCCATTTTTCTGAATTTTACGCACAAAAATGCCTGCATGAATGGTGCGAATTTAAATTATAAATGTAAATTTTTTTTTCAAACCCAAAAATCCATCCATTTCTGTCAAAAAATCATTATTTTTTTAAATTACAAATTTCACGACACTAAATTCGAGAATTAGTGATGTTTCTCAATTTTAGCTGCGAATTTTCGCTTTTTCTAAATTTTAGCAGCGTGGTAGAGTCTTCAACCCGTGCATTACCTACTGAGTTTTGTCAATTTTTGCCAAGAATTGGCATTTGACTCAATTTAAGCTGCAAATTAGCAATTTTTCCATTTTTAACTGAGAATTAGCACTTTTCCACAATTTGAACAGAAAATTAACGTTTTTCTTAATATTAGCTGCGCTAATTGGTGATTTTTTCCATTTTTGCCGCGAATTAGTGATTTTCTTCATTTTGTATACGCGAATTAACGTTTATCCGCAACTTTATATCTGCAAATTGCAAATTAGCGATTTTTCCCAATTTCAGCTGTGAAATAGCGTTTTGTGCTAATTTTGCGGCCATTCAGCATCCAATTCCCTTTTTCACACGCAAATAGGCGATTTTACGCCATTTCAGTTGTGAATTTGCCATTTTTGTCCAATTTTAACCTGAAAGCGTCTTTTATTTGTCAATATTATAGCGTGTTTTCTCAACTTTAACCGCGGGGTTTGCCCAAATACAACACTTTTGCGTTGATTTCCACAATTTATTCGTAGAATGGCCTCCATGTACCGCGAATCAGCGATTTTTTTATTAATTTTAGTCTGGAAGTTGCATCGCGAGACCACGAATCAGCGCTTTTTAGCAGCTATAGCGACGAATATTACCGATTTTGTCTGATAGAGGGTCCGGGGCGAAACCCCCCCCCCCGTACCTCGGTACACTACTGCGTTGGGTCTGAAGTCCAAGGAAAAAGCTGGACGTACTCGGAACTTTTCGGGCTGCTTCAAGTCCAGAAAATCTGCTAAACCTAACTTCAACGTGAAATGCTCATGGAGATTTTATGGGGTTCTTCGTTATGGTACTAATGCTCCTTCGTTCGTATACTTGTGGCTCTGGGGGGGGGGGGATCTATCCCCCATATCCCCCCCGTACTACGCCACTGGTTCGGTAATGCTCACACAGCATTCACCACCTCAACAGAATGACCGAATACTGGAAAAAGTAAATTTTCGCGATTTCGAGCGCAAAGCAGCTATCGGGAGCGGCAAATCGATTGTGAAAAACTCGATACATGGAAAAAGTTTTCTGGTGCGATCCTCAACGGGTGTTTCTTTGTAAACCGAAGAGTTCGGGTGAAATACAAATAGTGACGACTTTGTTTTAGTTTCCCATTTGATGAAAAAGGAATTGTGTTCACAGTTCGCCAAAGACAGGCGTTCCACTCGACTCACCCGATAGACAGCAGCACCGTGGAAATGAAACGAGACAATCGAACCAAACATTTTTTTTTTCCAGGGGTCGGTCAACTCTGTTAGCGGAATCGGGGGATTCGAGCTCCGACTCACAAAACTAGGGAAGGGCACGACTTTGATTCGATTCGAGAGAGCTATTGAGAAATGAGACAGTCAGTTAGGTGTCAGTGAGGAGTGTGGGGCCTCTACTCGACCACATGTGAGGGGAAAGTCCTGCGCGTTTCAGTTTGATGCATATCCCGACCGTCTTCAATCGTGGGATTGAAAACTTTTTTTCGGTGAAACATTTTTTAACGGCTGTTTTGTGTCTTTCAAGTGGTCATGGAAGGAAAGGTTCCTTCGAAAGTCAAGCGAAGGCAAGTTGATTTTGAAATTGTTCCTTGAAAAGGTAATCCTTAATGAATGTGGGCCACAACCGCACGGCTCTCCCTTATTGTATAGCCATGTTTTTACGTTTGAGGCCTACCATTTCAATTTTCATTAGTTTTACTTACGTATTTTTCAAGAATTCGTGTATTCTACGCACACAGTAAGAAAAAACAACAACAATGCCTATTTATGATGAACTGCTTCTATCTAATTTGATATTCAAGTTAAGCGAACTGTGTAGATATTTTCGTTTTCGTCAATAGCATCCTAATTAATTTACACTGTTATCAATTCAATGAAATTTCCATTCTGTCCAACCCAGGGTTCAAAATATTCATCATTGGTTTCATCACAAGACAAAATCAAGAAAATGTCGATGAAAACAAGAGATTTCATCGCTTTGTTGTTCTAATTTTCCTAGCACATGTGTCAATTTGATCCAGATTGCACCATGTTTAAATTGTTTCGCACTAGTTTTAAAGACCTTGGCCTGACAAATGACTGGGGCCAGGATCTTGGTCTGGTACCTAAAGGTATGCAAAAAATTAATGGGAGGACACTAAAATTGCGTCATACTCAAGGTTAATTCATTGAAATAAATAAGGTACGCAAAATTATAAAAATAGTGCTCACGATGATAGTAACAGTTGATCTTAATATTTTCGTTTCAATTTAATGAATTTTCCGCATCCGCTTCTAAACGACCTTGTTTTTCGATAATTGTTTTATTGTCCTCCACGTAACGCGACTCAGTTTTTGTTCCGCTGTTATCGTTCTTGGCTCTCGGGTTTGAATCAAGCTACGATTTTTTTTTTTGGTAAGATAATCGAATTCAAGTGCAAGGTTTTTCGCCAACAATTTCGTTTTCCACGCTTCCTTTCACAGCTAGCTGTACCCATGCAACGTAATGGTGATGGTGAGGACTGGGTGGAGGGGCTGCACTTGCTGTCGTGAGCCTTTAAAAAACCGTCTTCCGGAAAAAACGAGTTGACCTTGAGTGTGTTGTCTTGCTTTCGTTTCCCTCTGATTACCAAAGAGCAGATTTCGTTGGGGGAGGGGTTAATTATAGATGCACGACCTTATTGGTAAGCAATTGTTACGTTATACTTAAATTTATGTGTCACAGAAAACATAAGAGTGAATGTCATCTAACGTCAAGTCTTGAGCTAGAGATGAACCTTTAAGTTTGGTCTCGAACAAAAGTAATGACCTGTTTGAATGCTGGCATCACCTGAAAAACTCTAGTTCATCATGACTAGATTACGTCGGTAAAAATACTAAGTTGCCTTTTAAAAATAAGGGAGAATTATTAATGAAACGTTCACTTAATAGCGTTTGTCCAGAGATAACACTCTCAATAAGTGGGACACTTTTTTCTGACCAGATAAATAGTGAAAATTGTCGATTTTTTCCATCTCTCTCACTCACACACACACACTTCCATCTGGCACACAAATAGTTTTTTTTGCACTTGGAGTTAGAAATGAGTCGTTTTGCTCCTCCGAATCAGGGCGCATAGCAGAATGGTCAGTCGTAGCTTTGTGTATTTTTTTTCTGAAGCAATAACTGAACGTCATTCGTATGTATATGAATGATGCTATTCACGAAGCCTTACTCAAAGGAGACTGCCACTGAAAATTAATTCAATCGTGTTTTTTTTTATTTCTCTCGCCTCGGTTCAAAAAAATGTGTAGCAAAATGTTTCGTCTAGCTTCACCACAATACTACATGTTTCCATCTGCTCATTTATTGAATTCTTCGTGTGTGAAACAAGAATGGGGTGGCAGTTGACCTCTACGTTTTGTTTTGTTAATTTAAAATTCTTAATATTTCGCTATGTCATTTTACCTTATTTTTAATTTTATTGCACGCGATTATACTACCAAACACTATACTCAAGAAATGAGCCAAGTCAGAGATTTTGGGACCTGATTTAATCACTTTTGAAGGAGACTAAGTGCCTTCATTAATCTCCAGGTTGTTTTCCAAGAGGAATCTAAATACTCACGACGTGGGCCCTGAGGAAGTGAGGACAATTTGTTGACAAAGTTAGGAAAAATTCTGTTTTCATAATGAGTAACAATGTCGGTTGGCAAATGATAATTTACTGAAATATTTACGCGGAATGGACGAGTAGAGACCTATAAGGGGCGTTTTTTCAGGCTCCCCACCCTTTGTTATTCCCTAAAAAAGCCCGAGGCTCGAGCCCGCAAAGTTTTCCAATTTCATTTTCAGTCTTTTTGGCCAGGCCCGTTGCAGGCCTCTATGGGCGACACTCGGCCTTGAGAGGAAAATAATTTCAGTCTGAAATTCTCATGCCAGTTATGGGGTCGAGAAGTTTTCTAATGGTGGATTTCACCACCTCTGCTTGAGGTTCGGCTTAACATTAAGATGGATTTAAGAGAAAAAAATTCATTGAATTTTATGTAAACAAGGTTCGGCTTAGTTAAGCCGCTGCGATTTTTAGAGAGTCAGATCCGTGAAAATTACGATTTGACGAGATTTTGCGAAATTACTTCTTTTGATTAGTGACATGCGAAAAATGGCTCTATTACTGAGCCAGGCCTGAGAAATTGTTTTCTTTGCACAGTCCACGAATCTGGTTTTTGAGAGGGGCAACCCCTCGAAACGGATTTTCAGCAACAAAAATCGGCGAACTTTATTTTTTTGTGATTCCGACCTGCGAAAATGGTTTTTGGCCCTGCAGAACCCGCGAAAAAGGTTTAATGAGTCAAATCTGTTTTTTAATGAGCCAGTCACGCGAATTTTTTTTTTCTTGACGAAAAAAATCCGCTTAATTAGGGTTTTGAAAAGTCGATGTGCAAAATCCGCGAAAATAATATCGAATTAGGCAACTCCACGAAATCAGGGGTTTTAGCAACAAAAATCCGTGTTTTTCCGTAACAAAAATGCGCGAAATTGATTTTTGAAAGAGCGAAATCAGAGTTTGTGGTTTTTATTGAGCCATGCCCGTAAAAATAGTTTTTTTCAAGCGTTCGAAATCAGCGGAATTAGTTTTGAATGAGCCAGCCCCGCTTAATTGATTAATTGCTTATTCAGAATGCCAGACCCGCGAAAATGGGTTTCCGGCGAGATTAATCCACAAAATTGAATTTTGTATTTGTCGTATGCGAAATCAGAGAAATTGATTTTTGAATTTGGTGACCCGTCAAAGCTGGGTTTTCAGCCAGTGATCGACGAACTTGATTTTTTTTTTGTGATCCCAACCCCCCAAAATGTGTTTTTTAGTGAGACAGAACGGCAAAAAATGTTTTTTTTTGCCAAGAAACATCCGCAAAACTGGTTTATGAATAAGGCAAAAAACAAAGGATTTTTTTTCAAACATTGCCGTAATTCATATACATATATGGATATATATTCATATACATATATGGACTTATTGGGGGGGGTCTTATTCTGAGGCTACAGTTGGCCCCCTTGAACATTTTGGCTTAAATCCACCCCGAAGACGACAATGCCATTCGTCACCTACCGGAATGAATCCCAGCTTTAACAACCTCATGTGTGATGGGTTATGGCGAGGGGGCGTTCTTTATCCGTAGAAGATGTAAAACGAAAAGTTGCACGAGCTCTAAAATCAAACTGGAATGCTTGGCAGAGACCTCCCCACTTTGCCCAGTTGACCATGGGTTCAATGTTCCTCATGGCTAGTAGTGGACGCTGGACGGGCGTCAACAGTTTCTCCCTCTTGCCACCTGGCTGGACAGTGAACAGTACAGTATCGGGTCATCTTTCATTTTCATTACGTTTCTTGTAGTTTGTGGTCGTGAGAACCATTTAGCCCCTTCCCCTCCCCCGCATATCATATTCCTCCTAAATATCCCCCATAACCCACGATTTATAACACGACGGAAACAAACAGCGATGGGAAAGAATTATTTATGTGTTTTCTTTTACGGAATTTCTAGCGTCTAAAATTAAATCCTAAAATGTGAATTTTTACAGTATTCCAGAATGGTGGGGTGAGGGCAAAAATTTCTGTTTACAAAAACAGAGTTCCGCTGTTTTTAATGTCTAATTAATCTTGCTTTCTCAAAGAGGCATTTTCCGCAGAACGAAAATAGAAAAAATACTGCCTCTTAAAAATCCGCAGAAATTTGATTTTAAACACGAAACTCCCACAAATGAGGATAAAACCACTCAAACAGTTCACTCGAAAATTCAAATTATATTTTAACTGACTTCAATCCTTCGAGTGATTGTTGTTGCGTTCACTTCTTTCTGAAATAAACACATTCTTTAAAGTGTAGATCGACGAAAACCAAATGTCATTCAAACATGAAAATACTTGCCCCGCCCCCTCCACCTCGCCGAGAAAATTGTTCCAATTAGACTCGGTCGTCATTCGTTTAATCTGTTTATTGTTCGCTTTTTTCCCCGCCAAGGCTCTCATTATCATCTGATGAATTTTTAGTTTTCTTTTTTGGAACATTTTTAACTGCTTGAAGATCATTAAGGCTTCCAAAGAGATATGGAAATCTGCTTTAAATTAGATAGAATTCTTTCACGTGGGTCACTAGTCCCTTTAGCTATCTTACTTGATTGTTCTAACGAAATGATACCGGTGTAATTACTTAAAGATAATGTTTTTTAAAAGAAAATGTCGGTGGGAGACGGAAATGAACGCAACAGGGCTGCAACATGTGCCAAAATCTTGCATTCACCTTCAGGCGAAAGGAGGTTCAACAACGGAAATCCTTGAAATGCTTTAGGCGACTATCACCTACTCAATTCATACCATTCAACTTTTGTCTACATAAAAAGTCTAAAATAAGAAAGTCACGCTGGGGGTAAGAAAACAGTTTTCCTGGAAATTTGAAGGACGTTCACAAAAACTCACGGGACCATTGAAAGACACTCGGACTCCGAGCCCAATACCCCCACAAGGCCACACCACCCATCCTAAAAAACATCAATAGGCTTACCAATGGCCGAGAACTTCTCAAGCAAGATTCAAGGAAAGAATTACTCAACTGTCAAGAAAATACAAGATTTTTTTTTTTCTCCCTGACACTTCGCAGTTTTAGCAGTTCTGTAGGCACTTCCTTCTCGATGTTCAGGTATCTTACAATTTTGTATTGCTCCACAGGAACAGCGATAAAAGAAAAGAAAAATCCAGAGATGCCGCCCGATCCAGGCGAACACTCGAAAGCGAGAGATTTTCGCTCTTGGCCAACGCGCTTCCACTGCCGCAGTCGGTGATAGCTCACCTGGACAAGGCGTCAATTATGCGACTAGCCATTGCCCATCTCAGACTTCTGAACATTTTCAAATCTTGTGAGTGTACTTAGGTATGTAATAATGCAAATAAGAATGAAGAAATAAGCGCACGAACTGTCTTAATTTTCAGTGGATCTCGACAAGGAGAGAAAGGCAGACATTTACGACAGTCTCTACTTGAAGGCCATTGGAGGTTTTCTACTGGTTGTTTCATTAGACGGAGAAATCATATTCGTCAGTAATAATGTTTCGACCTATCTAGGAATTCTTCAGGTTTGTTTTCCTATCAATAATCAACGCCTGCGTCTTGATGCATCGTTGATATTTCAGGTTGATCTTCTCGGTCAAAGTATATACGATGTGTCACACCCCTGCGATCACAGTGAAATCAAAGACCTACTCTCTGGTAAAATGGTTGACAAAGGGCAGCAGTCTTTTTTTATGAGAATGAAGTGCTTCCTGACGAATAAAGGAAGAAACGTTCATTTAAAATCGGCTACGTATAAAGTATGCTCATGGTTAGGGCACTGTGTCAAGAATAATACTACCATCGTCAATTTTAAAGGTTTTGCATACATCTGGGAGATTCTTTCAACTCGATAGCGGTCAGGCCAAAGAAAAATTTAGTTTCGTAGGAATCGCTTCCCCTATTCCTCACCCTATCGATATTGAGATTCCCTTGGGGATGTACACATTCTTGAGCAAACATTCATTGGACATGAAATTCACATATGCTGATGACAGGTAAGGACACTCTTGATTCTTTTAGACGCCGACGATATAACTATTTGGTTTCAGAATGGAGACTTTCCTTGGTTATCGTCCCGACAGCCTGCTAGGGAAGTCAATGTACAACTACCACCACGTACAAGATAATCGAAATATCGACAAAGCGTTTAAATCACGTAGGGTTTTCTCATTACAGTAGGTTGACCTGGAAAATTTCTCAATTATTTTACATGTTTCTTAGTGTTCTCGAAGGGGCAGTCAGACACAGGCCAGTACAGGTTTCTCGCTCAAGGGGGTGGATATGTTTGGGTGTCAACACAAGCGACTGTCATTTACTACGAGAAGAATAGCAAACCTGAGAGCGTTGTCTGTGTCAATTACATAATAAGGTTTGTCTATTTTAATTGTAGGTGTTCAACTGCATGGCTTGAAAGGATTTTCTTGTTTATCCCGCCCTACCCTATTCCTTCAGTTGAGTTTACGTAAGGAGAAAGAGAAAAAAAATCTTGGCTTTAACTTTGAATAGCCCAGCTGAAGAATTTGGCACCTATTTCCAAGGTTTATTCTAAATTAAGACTTCTTTCTCCTTCTCAAACGACAGTTAGTCAACTGGTGTACCAGATCATTCTTTTGACAGCTTTCTAGTAGAAAGTAACTACATAGTTATTCCTATAAGGTGATTATAAAGTTGAAAAGTGAGTTCGCAATTTTAAGGCGTTTGGTTACGGAGTGTGTTGATTGATGTTATTTTTTTCGGAAGTGCCACCTGGAACAGTGTGAATGAGATTTTCACCTCCAAATATTCCTCGCATTTACGCGCTTTCTTATTCCTTTGCAGTGAGAAATGTGATGAAATAGGCATTTACTCAAGTGAACAACTGGAGTATGTAAAAAAGAAACAAGCTGCTGCTGCGTCTGCCGAAAAGAAACCCATCAGTTCTACCGCCAAGGTCATTGCTAATATCAAACCGGAGCAAAGCGCTCGACCACAACCGGCAACTTTGAAAATATTCGCTCCGAGAACAGCGGATATGAATACAGGATTTTTGACATTCAGTGACGATGATCCAGGCTCCACTAGTAATAAACATTGCTTTGAATATCCGCTTGTTTTATCCGTTATTTGAATCCGCTTCCATTGTCACAGCTATCAAAGACGAGCCCGATGATCTTACACACTTGGCACCCAACGCTGGAGATGTCTGCGTGCCTCTGCCGACTCCGACGCTTAACGAAGCGCTCATGTCATATTCGACTGTGTGGTTGGACCGAACTGAAGATAATTACTATCCATTGCTTAATTCATCAAAAGAAGTGCCCTTGTTCTCCTCGTTCAAAGATGATCAATCAAATGACTCACACTCGCCAACTCTCACACAAGTACGTTGAAGTCTATATCCAAGATTAAGCTAGAGTATTTAATTCAAAACTTGTTCTCTTTTTATTCACTCAAGAGTCCGGCCAGCTGTGGAGTTCCGTCACTGTGCGGCATTGGAGACGACGGAGCCTCCCTGGACGACCCAGCCCTCAAATCGTTTTTATACCCAGACTTAGTCGACACTGAGGCTGAAAGCCTCTCCTGTAAAAATGCGTATCTTTCCGGAGATTGTGACGACCTTCCGGTATTAATGCCGCCGTTTGATTTACCGTGGAATATGGAATTCGCTCCAAGCTCGAGCGCAGCGTCGAGTTCGCGATGGTAAGTCTCAAGCGTCGTAGAGGGGGAGTGCATCCTAATGACATTGTTTGTTCGGCGTTATTTTAATCTAGTTCACCAACACCTTCGGAACTGAAAGCTGAGGACAATATCCAGAGCTTAGCACAGTTGCTTCAGACAAGTAATTCCCCCGAAATGACTAATCTGAGAGACAAGAATAACCATTTACCTAGTAAGTATCACAGGTTATTGTTCATGTTTAAATAAATAAGTACAAGTAATAAGTAAACAAGAATAGAATCAAGTACCACGTTTAGGACAGGGGAGATGGGAGTAACTTGGTGTAGAAACGGGGTGAGAGGACGGTCTATAGCGAGTGGAATCCTTGTAACTAGTGAAACAGTCGGTCACCGAACACTTGGAGTGCCCAGTTCGGCAGCTCGGAGCAGCTAACTCGAGCAGGCTCTACGTTTTCACATAAGCCCCTGTTATTAAATTAAATCTATCCAATAGTGACGATATTAGTAGGTGTTATTAAGAGTTCGTGTAAAGTAGGGTAGGCCAGCGATTGAGGTCAATTTTTCCATCGAGCCAACAAGTCAATTTTATTATCCGATAATAGCTCAATAATATCCAATTCCACTCTAAAGTTAACCATATCCGTCGTGTGAGGGAGGCTGCTTTTCCTGGTCGAGAAGACGTTCAACGGGTCGCGGCTCCTCGAACCTATTTATCCTATCCAGCAAGCTCGGGAGAAGGGTCCCGTTTTATTTGCAGAAGATGGCGAAGGATCTCCTATCCTTACCTAAAATGGCTCTGAGCCATTGGTTTTTATACATATTTAATTTGGCCATCACAGTGGGGGTATATCCGGCTATGTTCAAGGTCTCGAAAATCGTGCCAATTCATAAAAAGGGCGACCCTGGGTCTCTGGGTAACTACCGACCTATCGAAATTGTTCCTTTCATTTCCAAGAGGAAAGCCTGCTAGGTCGACAAATTATGGATTACTTTGAAAGTCAACAGCTGTTTACAGAGTCGCAGTTCGGGGTTCGTAAGAAGCGTGGTACGGTAATGGTCGTCACCAAACTGGTTAAGGAATGCCTCCGTGACTTGGAAGTGTCCGGAAAGACGAATATCATCCTGTTTTATCTATCAAAGGCTTTAGATACGGTGAGACATGATATTCTGGCGGAGAAACTTCGGCTGTTTGGTTTCGGAAGGGGTTCGCTGAGCCTGATGGAGTCTTTTTTGAAGGATGTGTGCCAATGTGTGTCTAGAAATGGGTTGTTCTCCGCATTCTAGCGGTCCGGCAAGGGTCACCGTTTGGTCCAGTGCTCTTTATAATCTATGACAATGGCCTTCCGTCAGCTATATCGTCGGTCCATAGTGATGTTGTCTTGTTTCTGCTATGCGGATGACGTGACGTTGCGTTTCGGATTGGTCGATGGTGAATCGCATTCGGACAGGGCCCGTGCAATGTCGGGGAGCATATCAAGTTGGTGTAATGCAAATTCTCTCCTCTTAAATGATAAGAAAACCTAGTCGCTGACCCTGTCACTAGATAGACGCGTGGGACGGTGGAAATGCTTGGAATTACCATCAACGGCAACCTCAGCTGGTTGGGTCACGTAGAAAAAATTAGTTCTAGGCTTGCGCAGGTTCCTTCTCCGAAAACTTTCGCGTATGGTTCCGCTTGACGCACTGCGAGCAGCGTTTTCGGTCATTTCCATGGGTTGATGTCGTACGGGCTGATTCTTTGGGGGAATTCCACCCATGCTAGTCGAGTATTCAAGCTTCAGAAGAGGGCGATACGAAACTGAGGCCGCATGAGTCGTGTCTAGGGGCGTTTAGAAAATTGAACGTTCCACTATTGGCTTGTGTGTTCATCCTACAATGTGCAATGCCGATCCAGTGCCGAGGACGGGGATACTCTACTCAACTCCGCACCCCAGTCCCATAAGCCCCGCCTGGCCTGCCTCAGGCCTCCCTGACATCTCAACTTGAAGTGCCCGGTCCCTGAATTCGATGTCCAGGGGCCTCAGGCCCGGTCCGCCTCAGGCCGGTGACCTTCTTTAATCTTTGGGGTAGTCCGGAATGGCCCCAAAATCGCCAGGCAAGCGAGCCACTGGGCCAGTGAGCCTCTCTTCCCCCACCCGCCATTTCATCGTTCAACATATATCAACTTTTTCATTCATCAACTTTTCAAGCAATATGCGACAAAAGTCGCGGTTTGTTTCTCCAGTGGAAACCCGAATTAACGAGGGCAGTTTCCACTCCTGTACACTCCCACTTTGCAAGTTGATGGGAAAAATGGGACTTAATTCTCTAACCAAATTTGAATCTCCTCCCCTGCCCATCTGAAAAAAAAAAGTTAACTTTAACCGACCAACCATATTCCGTTCCTACTTTTTTTTACCCGACGTTCTTTTTCATTCATTACTATGTTTTAACAGCTGAACCCGAGAGGCGGAAACGTGTATCGTCCGCCGATCAAGATGGAATCAAAAAGAGAAAACACCAAACATATCAAGACACTGACCACGGAGGTGGAGGGTCAGTCCTTTTGAATTTACTCGTCGACGGTTGCGATATTAGTGCCGGTTACGCTTGTATCAATTCCCAGAGACCCGCAAATACCAAAGAGAACATTTAAAAAATAAAGAAGACGAAAAAAGAAAGAAAACCTGCTCTCTTCTTGGTCCATCATGTTCATGTTAGTTCCCTACAGTAGGCTACTTTCAAATAAATAAATAAATATAAATAGTTGAAGATTACGCGAAAAATGTGTATGTTGCGTTTAGTTTTGAAATATAGTGCCATGCTTCTTGAAACTAACCTACTGTAGTAGCCTGTCGTTTCCAGTTTTATGTGAAGGGCGATAATTTTTTATAGAAATTAATTTTTATATAAACGGTTTAAGGTGAGATCCAATTTTATGTACAGAGATTGATTGCTCACAACCAGCACTGACGGTAGTTATTGATCTCCGAGTACTGATATGCAAGAATTATTTAGCCAAGTGCGTACACTTCCAATAACAAGTGCGTTTACGGACTGAAAGCAAAAACTTGGACAGTTATAGACCTTTTCTTGTTTAATCCAAGTAAACTATAAAAAGCTAGTTTTATAATTTACTTCGGATATCAATTTAACTCGGAAAATATTGAAGGAATAGAAAACTTTACTGCAATATCTTGCAGCAGTTCAAACTAAATAGAATTTAATTTCACTCGATGAATAATTCATTGTAGTTATTCAGTGTTTTGCCGTTTTTATTTAGTTTAAAAAGTGTTCACGACGGGAATCTCATTATTCTGCTTAAAGAAAACGGATTATCATTCCATGTTTTAAATTAAATATTTTTCCCTTAGACCTATTTGTATACATTTTAAAGAAAATCCGTTTTCATTACGAACTTGTGAAAAAACGCCCCGTCCCCTCAACATCTGAAATCATTTTGTTACAGCATCATTCTTTTCCATTGAATTGCGCTGGAAGTAATTATCGGAAATGAAGATTTGAAGTAATTGCCAAGTTTCATTAAATTGAGCTTGTTTTGTTATATGGTTCATGATCTACGTATTGTCCGTGATATTATTTTTTATTTTGAAAAAAAAAAAATCTTATTGAAAAGACTAATTCATATTACGAACAGTGTCTGTGAGTGTTTTGTTCTGTTTTTAAAATATTGTACATAAAATATAATTAAATTTAAATGTCGGTTTTACAATTTTTAATTCTTGTTTATGCTACATCCATTACCCCCTTCCATCACTGCTTAACTAGGAAAAATCGGGCAGTTGCCAGACTGGCAAGGCAGTTGATTAATAGCGTAGGTCGCCGATTTTCGCAGAATATGCCACATTCAGAGCACTATGCGTCCAGCGAGGGTACCCGTGACAAACCCCGAGGTAAGCAGTTCCGTCCAATTTTAAATATTGGCCATTTTCACCAAAATCTTAGGGCAATTTTTCCGGTCCCAGCCAAAAAGCCTCTATAAGGGGTCCTCGGCGCCGAAAATGGAATGTTTTGGAAATTTTTTTCTTTATAATAGCAAGAGAAGTCTATCAAGGTCCGTGTGCGCTGTTTTAAGAAAAGGCTTACGAAAAAGTCCGCGTCTGAGATAGAGAAAAATCGCTAATGCCAAGTTTCTACTGATCCTTACGCGGCTTGATGAAAACAAACCCTCATTTGACGCCAACATTAAGAAAAAACAATTCGTGGTATCTGGAGGCAACTTCGTGTTTTTGAGAAAAATCGCTATTTGCTAAAAGTTAGAAAAGCTGAGAAATGTACGTAGTAATTCGCGGCTGAAATTGAGAAAAAGCGATTAATTCCCAACTCAAAGTGAGAAAACGCCGCACCGATATTCTTGGTTTCCGGAGGTACAGAATCACCCCTATGATTCTGTGTGGGTGACGTCAATTTCTGAACCGTACCCCGGCTCTGAACGACAAACAAACAAAACAAACAAACTTCATATCCGCCTTTGCCTCGAAAAGCGATGGTACTACCATGGTGTCACTCAGTCTTAACCGTACTATCCACCTACCTTGCTTGCCGGCTACCTCCACCTGAAACAAAAAGAAAGAACATATATTGGTGAGAACGGGAAGAGACTGCTTCTTAAGGGGGAGTTGCACTCGTGTTTCCTCGACCCCCCTCCAAACGTACCTCACCTACTCGAAGTTACGTAAATTATCACCGTAGTTTTGCACCAATCCTGGATTTTAAGGTTTCATTTTAATCTCCAGATAATTCCGCACGCCCGTTAAATCTTCATTTTTCATATTTCACCCCTGAAACAACTATAAAACCCACTTAAACTTTTACCCTGAAAATTCGAGCTCTTCCGACGTCTTATTTGGGAAAGCAAGACTTCACGTGTGTGCGGAATTATTGGAGATTAAAATGAGACCTTAAAATCCAGGATTGGTGCATAACTACGACGATAATTTACGTAACGCCGAGTAGGCGAGGTATGATTGGAGGGGAGTCGAAGAAACACGAGTGCAACTCCCCCTTAAGCCACGAATACACTTGCGAGCAGAGCCGCTCATGAGTGGCTCTAAACAGGGTCGAGGTGCGTTTTTGTTTCGACAAGCACGTTTTGAGCGGCTCGCGACCCACTCGTACTAGGCTTCATCTCCTGTCGGTTTTTCATTCAACATCAAAAGAATTGGTTCGTCACTCGTCAGGTTGGGACGGGCTTTTAGTAGGCTCAGAGCGCGCTCGAGACAAAATTGTGAAGTGGGGGCATTTCTTTGAGGGGAACTTTGTCACCTCCGTCTTTCAGTTCCTGGGTTATTTGTTTTTCTCTGCTTTCGCCATTGTCGTCATATTGTCGAGGAGAGACAAATATCTTTAATTGAGGCCTACAAAACCAATTCCACCACTTCCGGAAGAACGTCAAGACGCTTGGAGGGTAATAAGAAAATTGCTGTACCTTCCTCCGGATATTTGCAAAGTTAAACTGACGAGCTTGCTGGTGTCTTATCGCAGAGAAAATAAAAAAATTAAATCATCGACGAGGACCGGAAAAGCCAAGTATTTAAAAAATATATTAGGGGTATTCACGTCAACCATCGTACTGTTTGTAGTTTTGTACTTGCGTTGTTGCTAGGGTCTGTTGTTAGGTAAATCGAAATTGGAATCATCTTGTCATTCATTTCGTGCGGGGCATATTTCAAAATCATTCATTCGAAACTTGATTTCCCTCGTAACAAACATATGGCTACGCAATTACTAAACTACAAACAGTAAGAAAGTTGACGTCAATACGCCTATTGTATACAAATAATTAGGGTATTTACGTCAATATTAGGTACAGTTTGTAGTGTCGTGCTTTCGTAGTTGGCAAGGAAATGGAAATATAAAGTTTTTTTTCATTAATTTCGTTTGGGTCATATTCATGTTGTTTAAACTCATTCATTTGAACCTTAATTTCCCCCTGGTATAATACATTACGGCAGCCCAGGCTCGTCTCGTGCTCACAGTTTTCCCCCGGCTCGAGAGAAACAAAATTTCAGCGAGCGTGCTCTGAACATGCTCAGAGCCTCCAACGAGAGGCTCGGCTCGCAAGTGTATACGCGCCTTAAACGCCGGAGAGTTTCTCGTGTCGGAATCGTCCACCAAAAAATTTCAGACTTTAAGCTTTTAAAAGGGCGCAAGATTTACGCGAAGGCCAATACAGCTTGTCCTTAATACAGTTTTTCTACTGACCAGGTAGAGTTTAATGGGTGGATTGAGCTAAAAATTGGCTCAAGGTTATCACTTGTGACAATTTGGTGGAGTTTCCAGAGTTTTTCATAACCGTGTGGACTCCAGAGTTCAAATTTCAGGATGAGTCTCATCTCAATGTCCAGGCTAATATTCAGCTCAATCCGAGCGTGTTAAGTGCCTGGTCAGTAGAAAAAACTCTGGGAGTGTCCCGATCCTGTGGCCAATTAGTATAGACCAAAAAGTGGTACACCCAGGTGAAATAGCCCCTCGTTTGGCTAATAAAAGGGGGAACGTTTTAAAGAGAGGGCTCAAAAATACCTTGATTCTGGGCTTAATTCTCTTTGTTAAGGTCGGGCGTGGATAAATGACGTGGCCTAGCCACGGCTGTAACAGTTTTGTCAGTTGGCCTTGATAGAAGTTGGCGCCCCAACTATTACGAGGTAATTGGGGGGGGGGAGCAAGGTTGATCTTGCTCATTCTCCCCAATTTAAACCCAAAAACAGTTCGAGAACGCTGTCCATCGACCCCCTTGATTGTTCATTTTTTATGAAAAGCCTCGATGTTGAGGAACTTTGTGGAGATTACTCGATAATAATGAGATAGATGAGACGAGAGACGATGTTGTAACCCTCCCTAGCCAATCGCTCTGGATTGTGCTGAAATGAATACCAGGATAAATATAACTAATTAATTCAACACAATTATAGATTTCTTTAGTACCTATTTTAATTGTGAAGGCCTTAGTAACAGTGTACATATTATTTTTGAGGGTAAAATGTAAAGCCAGTGAACTAAGATGTTCAATTGTTCACCCATGTACGGAACGGGGTCAGGGTCACTACGGTGATGGGGGAGGGGTGCTCTTTGGTTTGTGGTGTGGGTGACAGTTGGAGCTGAAGACGGAAAAGAACCGGTGGCGTGGTGGTAAGATTCAAACAAAAATACTGCTGCATCGGTTACACGTGACGCAGGGAAATAGGGAAGAAAGGAATGGCGCTGAAGGGAGGAGAGAAAAGCGAGGGGGCTGTTCCGTGGTGTGCGGATAGAGACTTGTGGCATGGCATAGTCGTGGTGTTGGTGAGTTGGTGTTGTCATGTTGTGTACTTTCATTCTTCATTGTAGAAGAGTAGACTCGTGTGCAGATAGTTCTGAACTTTGGACGTCTCGATGAATGCGTTAGTTCAGAACACTGTTCGAATGAGCGTTTCTGAACTTTTGAGTAGAATTAAAGCTTAGAGTAATTTGACGAGTGTATAAAAGAACCGGTGTTAATTAGTGATTTTTTCTAGACTGATTATATTATGCCAAAAGAAAGTACTGAGTACGACGCGGTGCCCCGATTTTTCATAAATTGACAATTCTGACGAGCCGGAGGCGGAAGGTACTGGTCGTCCCGCATCCACGCTCACGACCCCGCGGAGGCAGATCATCCCGTCTCGACGACTTTGATTTCGACCCGCCTGACAGAGCTCGTCATTGATGGGTCCACTTTCATTATTTTTAGCTGCTCTAGTCACTCTATTCTATGTGCCGGATCCTAACGAGTCATTTTCCCCCCGCCTGTTATCAGGATCTAAAGAAGATCATTCCGCCCTTCCCGTTTCTGGCGCGCTCGGGTATCTCCGCTCTGCACCAGGGATGGCCGTTGGCGGCACACTAACTTGAATTTCTGTTAAATCGTAACAGTTATGGAAATATTAAAAACACCCTTGAACGCAAATAATTTTGTTCTGATCCAGTAACATGAACGGTGCTGATGTACGCTGCTAAGAGGAATTATATATTCGCTGTGATTTCGCGACAGGGGAATAAAAACCCCTCGGAGGCGCGTTTTCATCTTGAAAAACTCCAATATTTTTTATAATGCTACCTATTCCATCAAGTACGGCATGCCTCTCGCCACCGTCATTCCCCCGCCCGCCCATCCGAAACCCCTTGTCAACGATTTCGTTTATTTAGACAAATGAATTTTTATTGACGGCAAAATAGGGCGTTGCATAATGATTTGAAACAAAATTAACGAATTCTTACCTATTACGAGCCGGCCGCTTGTTTCACCGCACCGGTCGCCCATTTCTTCGCAGTTCCTACCGAACTCGCGCGAGGGATGAAAAAAGGTTGCGATCGCAGATTTATCGTCACATAACATAAACGTTTTTTTTAATGTCCAGTTTCACTCGAGACACACTGACCGAACTCACTTTACAACTGTATTATTCTCGGATGAAATGAGGTGATGACGGTTGACATGACAGGGTGATACAAGACATTCCAACCCGGGTTGATGTTCGTGGCACGAGAATCAACTGAATCAAGTATGGCTGCGGCTGCCCCCTCTTTTGACAAGTTTGTTGATGAGTTATGGAAGGGGCCGGTAGGCAGTGGCTTCGTCTGGCTCATTTCTTTATGTGAATATTTTTAAAATTTGTTTCAGAAATAAAATAATTTTATTTTTACTTAAATTGAATAAAATAAAAACCAGCAGTAATTATTTCCAAATTGATTTGAATTTAGATTTCGGATTCTCGCGCTTGCATGCCTGTGACTCCTTTAGCGCTCAGTCTACTTCCGGAGCGTTGTGAAATCACCGCCTACCACCCCTCTCATCCCGGTGGTCGGCTGTCGGGCTAGTATGGCGGCGTAATTCAGCAGGTTGAGTGATTTTTTTTTCGTGTGTTCCTGCTGTCTTGATCCCTGGACTATGAGAACTTGACATCCCTCGTGAGTACAATGTCTATATTTGCTTATTCTACTAATAAAAACTGTGCCAGCATTGACTTTAGAACCGAAATTGTCCATTGACGATTCGTAAAATAGAACCTAAGGGGTTTTTCATAGCGAAGTACCTTTTCCATCCCGTCAGGCCGTCATCTTCATGAGCCCTCCACTCTTTCCCATCTCATCTCGACTTCTTGTGATGATCAAACTTATATTTAATTTTGTGAGGGAGTGAAGGGAAAGGAAAAAAAAGTCAGCTCTCTCACTCACAGTTTGTGTGGATATTAACATGCGGGAGAAAATATAGCTTCCTGGATTTTGAGTTGAGCACTTGTTGCTTGCACAGGGGTTTTTATATTTATTACAGGGGGGGGGGGTATGTTATGGAGAGCGCTAGCAGACAGCGCTCTCTGGCTTGTTTCCAAGGGCGTAACCAGAAATCATCCCGGGAGGGCGAACCAAAGTTATATAGAAAACTTAGGGGCGAACCCAACCATCCCATTGGTAGGGTCCCGAAGGGGTGTACCACACGAGGGGGAGGTCAAACTCATTTAACGACAAATAGAAATGTAACACGTAGTCCTAAAAATTCATTCCCTAATGGATGAAATTACTAAAATTGGTTACATTATAAATTATAATTTATAATTTATGCAAGCCACATGACCTACCAACTTTCCTTTTCGCAAGCCCACCGACCGGTGTGGAAGCGGGAGAGGATCCAACTATCCCCCCTCCCCTACCATAGTTATACTCTCCTGCTCGTTTCCGGGCCCTTTCGAGAATTTATACAAATCCTCCCGCCGTTGTCTGTCGTCAGGGGGGAAGAGGGCTCAGAGAGCCCCCTCCATCAGTGCAGCACTTAATGGGTCCCCAGTCACAGGTCTCACACGATATTGCCCCGGGAGCTGCGAGGAAATCGTTATATAAACCCCTAAATAATGTATCTGTCGCATCCACTTGGCGAAATTGTCCTCTTCATGAAATGGATGTCCATTTCACGAAGTGGCTCCACTTGCTGTAATTTCAAAAAACTACTACATCTGGACAAAAAAATGTCCGTTTCTTGAAAAGGAAATCGCGTTTGTCCAGTTGCTGAAATTAAGCTTCCTTACTGCAAGTGGATGCACAACGTCATTTTTTAGCGGGTTTTTGAGTGCTCAATAAAATAACCTTTTTGAATAAAACAAAACTTGTTTCAGCATCTGAGATTTCTCAATCATCCATTTCACGAAAAGGATAATGTTGTACATCCACTTGCAGTAAGAAAGCTTGATTTCAGCAACTGGACAAACGCGATTTCCATTTTGAAGAAATGGACAATTCCTTTGTCCAGATGTCGTAATTTTTTGTAGTTACGGCAAGTGGAGCCATTTCGTGAAATGGACATTCATTTCGTGAAGTGGACAATTACTCGACATGGATGCGACATATCCAGCCCCAAAACTTGTAACTTCACGCTATAAACATGGCTATTCAGCTGCATGAATGGGACATTTGCGTTAACACCCTCTTCCACTATCGCACCAGGAGCACAAAACTAGCTATAACCCCCCCCCCCCCAACTAACTCTCTAACTACTTCGACTTCCCCCTTAACACAAATTCGGTCATAAATAAAATAATGACCTCAAAACTTGAAACGTGTCACCCTAAATCCGATTTATCATGCTGGCGTTTCAACCTCAGAAAGACTTGGGCCGTGAAACTGGAAGGCCCCGTGCAGTTTAAAGCGTGAATATTTTTTTTTTCTTCCTTTTTTTTTGTGACAACACCCAGGGTAGGAGGGTTACCCCTCCCCCCCGGCACGGAATCCTAGGTGGATTATTGTGCCCCCCCCCCCGGGTCTGTAGATCTAGTCCACGATCCCCTTCCCTCTGACAAGGTTTTTAGGAGATCCTCGGCTAGAATTTCGCCGGTCGGAGCACCTTCGAGCGTATCGACCCCGAAGACATGATGTGATAGGCGGTCTCGTCTTCTTCCCCACACAATCTACACACCGGGGACTCCGTGGTTACCCCGATGCGGTGTAGGTGGTAACAGAGCTGGCAGAATCCTGTGATAAGGCCTACCACCGTCCTAAGGTCTCTCCAGCTAAGTCGTTAAGTCGTAGCAGTTTGCTCGTAAGCCTCCTGCACAGTCTTTTGACCATGCGCTTACTTTGCTGACGTCCCTCCAGTCTCTGCCAGCGTATAGCCACCTGGGCACTAACCCACGGGACGCCGAGCGCCGGCTCCGGGCGAGTGAAGTCGCTACTTCGAGTCCTTCCTGGCCAAGGAGTCCGCCTGCTCGTTCCCGTGGATACCCTTGTGTCCCGGTACCCATTCAAGGCTCACCTTGTTATCTTGGGCCAGTAGACAAAGGCTTTGGCGGCAGTCCCATACAAGCCCGGAACTCACTATCGGATCCGTTAGTGCCTTAATGGCAGTCTGGCTATCCGTGAGAGCGTGAATATAGCCAGCCAAGCCATTTTATAGCGGGAGCCTAGCACGGTGAAGCATAGTAGGAATGATCGCGGGAGGGAGGGAAGGGATTTCATGATTTTATGAGGCGGAGAGGGCCCTGTTGAGTGGGAAAGGATTGGCCAGTTGATCGATGAAATAGACATGAAATAGACAGAAGAGATGAAATAGACATTTTTTTGGGCTCTGTGTGGTTCTTAGCTGCGTGTGAACCCATCAGCTGGGTGGAGATGACCTTGTGAGTGGGAGAAGGGAGTGACGCTACTTTTTGCCATTTGAGCCGGTCAGTTTAACCATTTTAAAGGCGTGAATGGGCATTATAGTTATATTTGGAGCGCGAATGGTCGCCTTTGCCTTTTTTAGGGTAGGAACCGCCTGTATATAGGCATTTACAAGGCGCGGTCAGTTTAGCCATTTTTAGGGTGCATGCAGTCACTACAATGCATACATATGTACATTGCAACTGGTCCACAAGACGTGTAGACCAGTTGAAAGACAAGCTCTTGCATCTAGTCCGCAAGCAGGCGCGTAGCCAGGGCGGGGTCCGGGTATGGACCCCCCCCCAAATTTCAGATTTATTTCCCATGTTCTGAAGAAGACTTTTTATTTTCAATTTCTCCGCTCACGCATTGGAATAATATCGCACAATAATGATAATAGTAATGATAATAATAATAATATGTAGTTAAAAACTAAAATGTGTAGGCTTAGAGTGGAAATACCCCCCCCCCCATAGAAATCCTGGCTACGCGCCTGTCCGCAAGACTTGTAGACCAGTTGCAAAGTCCCCTTTCCAAATACTTCTAACACACGCATATCTATATCCTAATCCTTTTAAAAATTAGAGCACTAGACGTCTTGAAAATTATCAAAACACACAAGAAATAAATTAATTTTAACGCATAATCTCTACAACCCGGATAGCTTATCCTGGGTTTATTATTCATGAATGCAGTTAAATCCGGCTTGAAATTACATGAAAATCGACACCCCACACACCTATGATCTCAAAACCTTTGAAGCCCCCATTTTGGACCCGCTTTTGGCGCATAAAACGCCTGGGAGTTATTTGATCAAACTGATCAGATGTTAAGACCAACTAGATCCCAAATGGAGTCTATGTGCGAAAGAACGAGTTTTTTCGAGCAATCCTAGGGCAAGATATGGCCCGGAAGACGTGCGGACATTGCAGAAATCTAGACATGTTAAAACGTACACAGAAAAAGTTTGAAATTCGGTTGTAAAAAAAAAAAAAAAATCTGACCAAAATATAGGTGTATTATTCAGCATGAATAATAAACCAATACCACTATTCAAGGCCTGTATACGCGTCTGTTTTGAAAGGAAATTAATTGCGAAATGCAGGATTTTAAGATCGCTATAGGTTTTTCGGGAATAATTACTTCTTTGTTTTATTTATCAATTATTTGGCTAATTTGATATGGGTGCTCAAGACAATTTTAGATGGAATCGAAGTCCATCTATCAGGTGATCAATCATACTGGTGGACCCACCGCTTTGCCCGAAACCGACTAAGGTCATATTGGTGGCCCACCAATTTGTCCGAAGGAGTCTCCGGACATTCCGGTGGCCCACCAATTTGTCCGATACACTTTGGGATGGACTCTCGCCCGCACTCAAGTTTTGTGGAGTAGGTATGAGCTTCCTTCTTCGCCCCTTCTACTAAAATTAACGCACCGGGATTAATTTTAGAACAAATGATCACTGTGTAGCGTCTATACGTAACCATGGAGCCCGTAGTAAAAGTTTTGTTGTTGAGTTATTTAAATATTTAAGGTGGGAGTGATCAAATCGAACTATCGAAATGAAGCAACCCGTTCAGGAGTCCATCACTAAGTGGACAGACTATTTTGAGTGGGAATAGCTACTTCGTCGCATAAAGGAGGGGGGGAGGGTATTTTGAAATTCTTACTTTAAATGATTGCCGAAAAGCTGCCCGCCCTTCTCTGTTTAGATCCGGTTACGTCCAAGCTTCAGGCGTAGGTCTTTCGGCGTAGAACGAAACCGAGGTAGTAGGGGGGGGGGGGGGCTTCGTTACAATAACGTGAGAATGATCTTTCAAAAACGAACATTGGTTCATGAGCTAATTGCGAAAGGGAAGGAAACAAATCAAACATGGAAGTGGGTGGGGTCGCCTTTCTGTAAGTTTTGGAGGAAGACCTGGGAGGTTTAGCCACGATGCGACGGAAGGGTCAATCATGCCCCTGCAGATCCCCCCCCCCAACTCTTCTCTCTTGACCGTTTTCATACTTTTTCTTTCTATAGAGCATTAGTTCAAGATTCAATTTATTTTTCAGGTTCAACCTCCTGACGATCAGTGCGGGTGGTCGCTCAGTGAGTTCGAAGTGCGTGCGATATTGAGCTGTGCGAAAGTGAGATGGTTGACACGGTTTGTGCGACACAAATTTGCGGAATCAAGAATCTCCCGTAGTGAGTATTTTCTGACTTGGAAATTAATTTTAAGCCCTGAAGTTGTAATAGGCTCAGTAATTAGTAGGTAATACGCTATTAACCACTATGAAATAGATAGGCGTTATTATAGTGATGCCAATCCGACACCATAAGGAATGAGGTAAGCCAGGCGGTAATAAGCAAACTGAGCGTGAAACCAGAAAAATGTGTATTTCCGGATCTTACGTTTGTTCGTTTGTCATTCATTACAAACAGGTAGGTCTAGCAATTCTTGCCTAGCCTGAAAAATTCCGGTGGATGATTCTGATACCACAAACTCTCCACTCTCCAACGTAAAGAAACGATGCTTTTTCTTACTTACTAATTTTCACTTTACTTCTGTTTCAGGAGGAGGTTTTTGACTAGCAAGGTAGGTGGATAGCACGGTTAAGAATGACCATAATAAGGTAGCACCATCGTTTTTCGAGCTCACTAATGTTCATATGTTGTTGTTCAAACCATTGTAGCTCTCATGCACGTTGCTATCTTAAATCAACCATGGTTTCTAGCACTTTGCATGCTTCCTTCCCAGAATTCGCCTTTTTCTCCATATTACCTCTCGCCGTACTCCTAGCCTAGCTGGGGGATGGCAATGTGGTTTGGTGAGATTTATTGGGGGGGGGGGGGTGCTCCCATAGGTGTCGGTCTATCCTTTTTAAGAGTTCTGATACACCTTATTGGAACCGTTTCGGCGCTACTGGCCTCATCATGGTGAGAGGGTTTACAGGTTGATCTTCGAAAGGTAAGTGAAGAGAGGACTGTTTGTATCTTAGGGTGATGCATAAACCACGGTTATATGGTCATGTAAAGGATAGGCTAATTAAAAAACCAATTTCGAGGAGAAAGCTCATCAAAAACCACCTACAACTACCTACAAAATTTCACGTCGTTGACCGGTTGACCCATTCAAAAAGAAATTTCAGGTGGGTAGGGGTGCGCGCGGGGCGTGACGGGACGGGGAATGCGGGATTTACCGCATGCACCGCAGGACAAAAAGTACATGATCAAATACCCCCCCCCCCCCCCCTCCATCAGATATTTTTGAAGTCATTTTCGGGTGGTCTGACCAACGGACCCCTCGTCAAATGGTGAATGCAGAAAATTGATTAGGTGGAGGAGAATTTCGACAAAATGACAATATGGTCGGATTTTCTTCGTGTTTTTGTTTTTTTCTGTAACTCGAAAGATACAGGTTCCGCACAGTGGCGGAACAACACCTATCGGGGCCCGGGGTGGAAATCTCTAGGAGGCCCTTTAGTCTCTAATTAAACTAGGAATATACTTTTTAGCAGCGTTGAAGTACATGTTTTTCTCAATTTTAGCCACGAAATTGCCTCCTAAAACTGCGTACGGGCGTTTTCTCAATTTTATCCGCGAATTAGCTCATTTTCTCATTTTTAGCTGCTAATCGGTGCTTTTTATAAGAGTCGCAGTCGGGTAAAATTTCAAAGGGTTTAAAATTTCACTAAAATTATTCTTCGCATCGAATGGCGGAAACGGGCAAGGAAAGAATAAAAGACAAGAGGTATTCGATGTGTTCAAAATGAAAATTTTGGGGCCCAAGACATGAATTTTCTGTTACAGTGATTGAAAGAAGGCAAACGGATTATTTGGTTTCTCTCTTTCATCTCACCACTTTTTAGTAAAAAAAAAAAAAACAACAACAACAAAAACACGATTTCCCGCGGGACGACCGCGCGGGAAGCCCCGTGCCACGCGGGAAATTTAGGTTTTGTCCCGCAAACTATTTTCAAGCCCCGTCGCGCACACCCCTACAGGAGACAGGAGAGCGACTCAATTCCTTGAATTTCGCTTCTGATTAGTTTACTTTTATGTTTCATTTTCTTTCTCACCTCTCGAGTTTTTGTTGTTCCCGCTACTTCGGACTGGTTTTTTGCTTTGTATTACAAAAATGCGATGTGAAATTGTAATGTGTGTATAGTGTGAAATTGTTTGCTCTCTTCACCTGCTAATCCATTTCATTCAGGTAAGTACCTATTTATTAAAATTTGGTTTTAATCATCAATTTTTTCCCTAATAAGACCGAATTAGTCCTGTATTTGGGTGACCACTCGATATCCTCATGCGCTTCACTACCATTCGTCCTTTCCTGGTCCAGCTTTTCCCTTCATCATAATAAAAACTTTTGGACGTCCCTGCTTGCCCGACGAAAACTGCCATCGCCCCCCTCACCCTGACAGCCTTTGTGGCGTCAAGTGGACGTGAGTGGCGCCCCTCCCCCTTCCACACTGATCAGACTCCCTTTTTTGTAGGATACGGCCTAAGGATTAGCTATGCAATCGTTACAACTACCGTGCTTTGTGTAGTTCCTCTGTTGCTGTCCTTAGTGTCACATTATAGGGAAAGTTGTTCAAAGCTGATAAAAGTACAGTCACAACGGGCAGTTGGTTCAAACGGATAACCGACGAAATCAACCACCTTCAAATCGATGTGAAATTAATAAAAACTCTATTTTCATGTTTTAAAGTATTAATTGTCTTATAAATTGTCTTCCGTGATCGTAAAGGTCATTCTAGACATTCCGCTGGCAGTTATTCTCGTTTTAAACTTGAAACAGCCCTGTTGAAGGTTTAATTTGTTTTTTCTAACAAGCCTGTACCCCCCTGTATCACACTCTGATAGGCTGGCGGTAGTGAAACGTGGTTGAGAATTGAAAGGTCAGCTTAGTTGTCAACTACTCGGGGGACCCTCAGTTCGCACTGATCTTCCAGTCTTGTTGTCGTGTTTTATGCTGGTACCAAAGCCATGGCAGATATTTTTCAGGATATTGTGAACGACACAGCGAGCAATGAAAATCTATCGGATGCCGTCATCGACGGTAAAAAACCACCTGCTTCGCCTGAGGGAATGGTCGTAGCTTATTCCAGTTTGATAGTGATGGCTCTGCTTCCCATATTTTTCGGTTCCCTCAGGTCTCTGAAGCATCAGAAGGTGAGAACTTCTTTCATTTGGTCCCCAAAATATGTAGTGTGACGTTTAATTTGGTGCTTTTTCACGATATAGCTCGGCAATAGGAAAACGTTAAGTTAAACTTGTAAGGCCTTAGTTGCTTAGTGAGTCATGCGAACTTCCGTGGAAATTGCTGAGCTTACTCCCACATTCACACATTGCAAACCATAAAGACCCGCTCTGTACCTGTAATAGTGTCATTTATAGCATATGTCATTTTTCGTGACGTGGACGTGACGTTCATGATTGTCCACTCTCAGGTCCCGTTCATGGAACCTGTGTCTTGTCCCATCCCCTAGAGCCCGTCATGATCTTCAGTTCGTTTAAGAAAGTGTCGCAAATACGGCAATTAGGGCACCGGCTGGTATGCGAGTCAGGTTTGCTACCCCAGCCCACATGGAGCTTGATTACTCTTCGCACTGTTTTCAGATGCTGCTAGATAAAGGAAGGCTGAGACGTGGCTAGCAACGTTCGATAGCAGATAAGATTGATACCATTTAAATCCACAGTGTCCTGTGTTGGGGGGGGGGGGGTCTTTAAACCCACTCGTGTTGGCAGATCAAGTTCTTTCCTGTGCACAAATTTCGGGATCCCGATTCCCAGTTGCTACAGGTGAACAAAAATATGATCAAAGGGGAAATACAGCACATGTTAAGTTGTCTTTATGTGTATTTGGGCTATTTTACTGGTGTTAGAAGTAGAGAACCTATAAACTAAGTGAACGCACCGTTATTTTGGGTTATTTATAGGTTCGAACTACTAGGAGATCCTTTCACATCGATTTGAAGACCACTTGGGCTTCTCCATAGTATTTCCACCTCCGTCCACGTAGAATTTTATCAATCCTCTCACACCAAAATGGACGATGCGTTCACTCGGTTGTATAGCTACATAATTGTAGCTATGGACTCGATTGCTATTCAGGAGAAGTGGGAACCGTGCCTAAAAATAAACCTTTTCTTTGGCCAGACAGTCTCTTTATTTGGCGGGCGCTGCAAAGCGAGAGGACGCGGAACTCTTTCGATGATCGCGATAAAATTCTACTGAACAGTCTCAAAATGTTGGTCTTGATAACTCCCACCTCCACGTGCCAACCTAGCGTTCCGGATTTACGCTCAATCCATATGGTCTCTTTAGGAAGGAGCCCCGCCAAATCTTTGGCTTCTTTCAAGTCCGGTGTCACGTTATCTGCTCATAGAATCTGTCTTCTAACATCGAGCTTTAAAGGTCAACCCCAACCCGCGCCACATTTTAGTCGCCCCCGGAAACGTGGGGGGGGGGGGCGGACCGAACACAGAGTAAAGCTCCCAGAACTTTTCTATCTGTTTTCTGTCTGTGGAATACTGACCCGCCGACGCAGTCTAACGGTCTCTGCTTTGGAACCTGGGGGGGGGGGTCGTGGGCTCAAATTTTGACATATTACCGCTGTAATTACTATAAGATAATAGGGGGACCACTGCCAGAGTGAAGAGGAAGCTAGAAACGCTCCAGAGCGGGAGTACAAAGTGCATTGTCTATTTGTGTCTTGGTGTAGTGCTAGAGCTGATTGTGGTTTCGCTGCCTCCTGATCACAATTCAACAAATATTGAAGAGCTATAAAATATATTTTCTTATCGTTATTTTTCTCTGATTTTTTAGGCATTGGCATCAGGAATATTAGGCTCCTGTGATCAGCAAGGCAGGCAGGTCATAGCCTGCCTATTACCATTATTATGATTATTACACATATTATTGCTATTAATATTATCGTTGGTATCATTTTTTCCTCTCAGCAGGATTTGGAGGTTGTCTCAAAAAAAGATGCCGCTATGTTCCCATTGATTGCTAGTGCCACGCTTTTTGGATTGTACATATTTTTTCAGGTAATAATATTCTCATGTCGAGTCACGAAATAAAACGTTTCAAAATTGTTCCTTTTTATACATTCAGATATTCTCTAAAGAGTATGTTAACCTAATTTTAACTGCATATTTCTTTGTTTTGGGAGTTCTCTCATTGACTCATGTTACGAGGTAAGTTCAGTCGCTATAACGTCAAGTTCGAACTAGTATTGAGATTTTTGTTTTATTGTTGTTTTTTTTTCAGCCCAATTTTAACTTCTCTCATTCCGTCGTCCATTCCAAATATTTCGTATCATTTGTTGTTCAATAAAAAAGGAAAAGGAGACGAAACGGAAAGTCTGATCGACTACAAATTCACGACTCATGAAATTGTATGTCTGTTCCTCTGCTTAATAGTGGGCGTCTCGTACGTTTTAAACAAGCATTGGATCATTAACAATTTATTCGGTATGGCTTTCGCCATTAATGGAGTCGAATTACTTCATTTGAACAATATCGTCACGGGATGCATACTGCTGTGCGGTCTTTTCGTGTACGACATTTTCTGGGTGTTCGGGACCAATGTCATGGTGACTGTGGCGAAATCCTTTGAGGCGCCCATTAAAAGTGAGCTGAGAGTTGGTCGGGGAAGATGGACTATTGACGTTCTTGTACAAAACAATTTTGTTTTTTCCAGTTGTATTTCCTCAAGACCTCCTTGAGCACGGATTTACTGCCAACAACTTCGCAATGTTAGGTCTAGGAGACATAGTCATTCCAGGAATTTTTATTGCTCTTCTACTGCGATTCGATACCAGGTTAGTGCTGATTTTATTTATTGAAAAATGAAAAATTCATCTTTTTTTTTTTCAGCCTCAAGAGGAATTCCAAGATTTACTTCTACACAACATTCGTGGCTTACTTTGTAGGTCTTGTTGCCACCATATTTGTCATGCACACCTTCAAGCACGCTCAACCTGCGCTGTTATACCTCGTGCCACTATGCGTAGGAACTCCTCTACTACTCGCCTTAGTCCGGGGTGATATTAACGCTATGTTTTTGTACGTGAGGAACTTGGTGTTTCCGTTGTAATGAGGTTACAATGTCTGATGTCCACCATTTATCTTTAGGTATGAGGACCATCCTGCTGAAGAGCAAGAAGGTGAGAAGAAAAAAAAGGATAAGGAACCTGTTAGTAACATTAAAGTTTCGACTGATTCGAAAAAGGTTAAGTGATTATTCTGTGATAGTGTTAAATCATATTGCTGATGCGTGTGACTCTCCCCTACCCCCCCTCTACCCAACTTACCAAGCATTCATCCCTCTTAATTATCTCAATCCCAATACCCTAGACCTGGCAGCTTTTTTAAAAATCACAGTCGGGTAACAATGGGGAACTTGCACATTCTTCTGATTCATGTAGTTAGTTATAATGTGTGTACGTGCGTGTTAATGAATAAGTTGCCATAGAGCTAGGTAATCATCACCCGGCACCTTGCTTCGTGGGGTTGTCTCGTCTCGACGGGTTTCCCACGAAGCTAAGGTGTAACGTGCTTGATTTGTCCCCTCCCCACGGTCTATGTGTTGGTTTTCGCCTTTACAAAATAGCTGCGAATGCTTCCATTTCTTTATTCACACAATGAAGTATGTCGTCTTAGTTTCCTTTATCAGAGAAACTTAAATATGATACCGATCTGCTGAGTTTAAGTTGAACTCTTCTTCGTCTTTAACAATAAACGGCTTTGTAAAATGAAATCAACGCATTTACCACGACTCAAATACATGAAAGGGGCATTGTTTTATTTAATTTTTGGTGTTTTGTCTGAGTTATTTTTGAATTATTCAGATATTCATGCAAGTTCTCCATTTCAAACGACTTTTCAAAATGTTTAAGTAAAGCGCTGCCTTAGTTCCGTTTTGGGTTATCGTTTCTACAACCGACATAGGATTTTGCGTTAATTTATTGCTGAAATCATATTTTCACGAGAAAGTGAGACCTTGCGATCTTCGAATTTTCAGTTTCGTAAGACAACAAGACTAGGAGGTTATTTAATGTCATATAAATGTTGTAAATGCAGTAAATAGTTTTTTATAGGTGGAAAGCTCGGCGATACAAAAAAAGGTTTGTTTTGTTTTGTTGACGAAATTAGCAATATTGAATTATGTCTCCGACAATATTATGAGTAAATGAATGTAAATGTACGTACACATATGTCAGGATTCGCTCATATTTCAAGCTTTCTGAACCTTCTGGGTGACACCTAGATCATGATTATGAACTGAGTCCTCTCGTTAAACTGCCCTGAAACAAAAAAAAAAAAAAAAAAAAACTCGACGCCCATTCGCGTGATCCGCTGGATCTTCATTGCTCAAGTACGACTAGATGCGTATTTGTTGCTCCAACTATCGATTAATTAAGTATCGTGTGTATTTAAAGACGAATATGTTTCTGCTTCGCCTCTCGTCAAACAAATATTTTCTCTTTGGAAAATTAGTAGGAATACAATATTTGGTATTCGAGAATAAATCGCTTCGAGGCGTCGCATACAGGTACTGAAATTGACTGAATATACTTGTGCCGACTTCCCCTGCCCACCATCATCATCATCCATTCAATTTATTTACCCGTTCAGAGGCGTCAGGGTAATTCCCCTCCAGCTTCGGCAGGGGATTGACCCTACGATACCGCTGGTGGTGTTTTATCCAAACTAGCACTCCTGGGGAATATTGTTTTGATAACGTCAAGTAAGTCTTTTTTTTAAGTCAACATTATGTACACTAATTCATGTTTAGTTTTGTTGATAAAGCTGACTTTATGTAATTATTGATTATTTTGGCAAAGCGTACTTATTTTTGTTTGTATTAATTTTCGCCACAAAAATTCGTTGAATGAAATATTTTTTAAATGTGTTTATTCAAATTTGTTTTTTTCATTTGGGTTACACTTTATTTTTGCGTCTCGAAAAAGTCGACGCATGTAAACCACAGCCAGACTCAGAGCGTCGAAGACATCTGGAAAAGCGTTTTAGTAGATCCAACCGCAGAGGCCTGCCAACGTCAATTAGTTCGATAACTCACGCTATGGTGTAAAACAGAGCCGGCCAACCTTTTTTGGTCGTGGGCTATTACGAAGGTTGCATGAGCTCAAGTGGGCCTCCCCGCCATGGCCCCACCTCACTAAAAATCAAACACACTGGTTTTGCGCACTCAAAAAGTCGATTTCGCTGGATTGAGTCACCAAAAAGCCAATTTCACGGGGTTGAACAATTCAAAATATTGACTCGATCAAAAAACCAATTTCACGGGTTTTGTTCCTTCAAAAAAGAAATTTAGCTGGTTTAGCTCTTTCAGAAACCGGATTTCGCGGGGTTTGCTCCATAAAAATGCAAACTTCATGGATTTCACTCGTCAAAATCATAATTTCCATGGTATTTGGTCAATCCAAAGAGAAATTTTGCGAGACTAGCTACTTCACAAACAACATTTTGCACGGTTGATCCATTGGCTCACTCAAAAAGCCTAATTCGCGAAACCATCGCGAAAATTACCAAAATCTCGGGGTTTCTCGCCACGGGAAGCCCCGTAAACTGAAACGGATTTTCAATTGGACGAGCAGTTGAAGGGGTTCTCCCTGTGATTGCGGTGTTTCTGTCCGATTAGGCCGCGTGATCTGCAGACCACGCTGGCCAGCCGAGGAGTGGAGAAATTCGCTCGACTCAAGCGACTGCCCTCACGTGTGCTCGTACAATTACCTTTTCTTTTGAAATCATCGCGGATGGTCAAGCACTAGTGAATTAAAGTGCGACATTTTGGTTTTTTGCCTCTGAGTGCTATATTTCTCATGGTTTGGGCCCAGCAGAGTGGCCGAGGTCGCTAGTGCGTCGACTCTCATGTCCAAGTATCTTCTGCTGAGTGAGTTCGATTCCACTACAGGCTGGATTATTTGAGCAAAGGTCAACTTATGCGTTAAAAAGTAAAGTGAGTACTCTCGCCCTCGTCCACGACAACTTATTGGACGTAAAGCCCCAAGGAAGGTTCACCAACGATTACTTTACTTACTTTTTTTTACTTTTTCCTCATGGTTCGGCATCTGGGGCCTTTTTTTGATGAAACTTTGAGACTTCCAGAGGGGGGAAGGCATTAGTGAGCACTTGGTGTTACTAAAGTTGTGTAGTAGTAGCACATTAGTTTTCCCCTCTCCTTCGCTTTATTTGCAGATAAATAAGATAATAGTAATGTTCTTTAAAAATGTATTTTTCGTAGAATGTAAGTTCTTTTACGACTAAGCAGGCGTATTCGCAAATATCGCCTAAAGCTTTGCGAATTCCTAATTATAATAATCTAACTTAAGATAGGAATTACGCTACATGCGGTACAAAAACTACACAACTATGAACTTAAAAAAGTATGACAAACACGAAATATACTGACTAGACAATTTGCCAGTTAATAGTTTGAATAATGTTAAACATCAAAATAAACGCGAGCACGGTAACTAACAAAGTAAGGAAAGCTCTTTGACGTAGTGAAAAAGCTAATAAATTAACGGCTCGGTCAAATTTGAACAGTGCGGTACAATGTGCGATTTCATTTTTTTATGGCACATTCTAATTTTTTTATTTAAATAAATTAAGTTTTCGAGAAATTGGTTTCTTCGTCTCTCAGTTCAAAATGTACAATTACTGTGACTAGCAGTTATACCTATGACACTAGCCTTCATTTGGTCTTTGATCGATTTCGAGAAATCTTAAAGCGTAAGAGTAGTCGTTCGCAACGAGGAAACAACTACACTTCTACTTCAATGCTCACAAAATCGCGTGAGTCAGTAGACGAGGAATCTGAGTCATTTCTGTAATAGGAATCTATAAACCGACAGATCATTATTGGACTGAAAATTAAAGCAAGAATAAAATTGGTCAAGAAGTGAAGACAACATTTACTTTGAGCACTCGGAGTCGTTCCTTCGTCTCTATTTGGAGACGGTGATCGGCTCCGCATATTTCCAGAAGTGGTTTCTTGATGAAGAACAAAAACAGTTCGAACCTGAAGATTTCCAATCATAGACAATGTGTTTGATTGTGTGAGACTTTCAGGAATGGACAGAAGGACAGGATACAGTAAGACACTTAGAACCTGTTGATTTCCTGGCGGTATTTCAACAGTGACCGGTGTCATATTTCGACTTTGGGCCGCTTCTTCATCGTTCAGATTCTCATCTCTCTCCGCTTGAAGGATACTTTCTTGGCTTCCTGAAATCTAGAGAAATACATTTTAAAATATTTCTAGTATAAATTCGATTCCCAAGATCTTACTGCGAATCCATAATATTTGAGAATGTCCATTTTACACATTGGACAAGTTCTATGCTCCAAAAGCCAAGGATCAATACAGTTTCTATGGAATTCATGACTGAAAAAAAAAAAAAAAAAAATTAGCTAATAAACGAATTAAATAAATAACAATAATTAAATGAACTGACTTGCAAGGAAGAATTCGGACTATGTCCGTGGTTTTATACAGCTCAATGCAAATAGGACAACACTCTCCTTCCTGCAACTCCTAAATGAGATAAACAGACAAAATGAATTCTTATGAGCGTTTGGAGGAAGCGAGAGTAGCTTCTCATAAAAAATTCCGTCACCTTGTCCTCTGTTTTGACATTTTTCGTTGGAATCTTGGACAGAGCTTTTTTCGCCGCCGAACACAACTTTCTCTGAAAACATCTCGACAATTGATATATAATTTGCGAGATTAAACACAGAGTACGTACCGAGAGCCTATCTTTAGCGTGTATGTATCGAAAGCGTTGAATATAGTAGAAAACCAACCAAGCGAGAGACACCACCATAAGAACAATAAATGATATGCTGACGAGGAGTACTGAAGTCCTAAATGGGGAAGGCTTGGATATAATTTGATATTTTCGGTGAATTTAGATGGATTACTTGTTTAGGTTAGCAAGATGCTTAGGGCAAGAGCCTGCCGACGTGATCTGTACAAAGATGTCTGTCCCATTTCGAAGAAGCTCGGACAGTAGTTCTCCTTTCCATTTGTACGTTAGCAATGCACTTATGTTGTCTGAAAAAAAAGCAAATTCAAAACAGATCATACAAGAGAACAGGTGCAAGCGACAAAAAAGTGCTAGGGATCAAAGGTTCGGTGCAACTATCGTGACAACTTTGGGTAAAAAGTACTGTGGTGTTAAGCTAAAAAGTTACCCCGTGTCCTAAGTGAGCCGGGACTATTCGCGCAACTTTATAACGTTTAGAGCGAGTTAAGCGTTATTAGCGGGTGCGCGCTTTTCATCGAACACTTCGGGCGTTCCACTCAAAACGCTAAAAGCTGAAATCGCCCGATTCCCGCTCACGTAGGACGGTGGCTGAGGTTTGTGAGCCAGTTTTTCTTATTTTTGAGAAATATCGGTATAAAATTCGGCCACGACTTTTTTCACTTTTAATTGATCCAGACAAGACACGCATTATGTTACTGAGCACTAAATTTGCTCATTATTTTGACCTGTGCTCTACACATTCAATACGTATTTTGCGCAATATATTGAATATGTAGGGCAAAAGTCAAAATAATGCGCAAATTTATTGCACAATAATATTTTTAATAATTTGCATAATATAAATGGTTATATGAGGATAATAATTTGCAAATAAAAAGGTTTGCTCATTATATTGTGCGTTTTTCTCAATTTTAGCCGCGAATTAAATATTTTTACCAACATTACATTCTCGAATTAGCGTTTTTCTCAATTTTACCTGCACATTGGCATTTCCTCAATTTTAGCTGTGAAATGAGCGCTTTTTCACACATTTCAGTCGAGGAATTGGGTTTTTTTGTTATTTAAGCCTCGAATCAGCAATTTTTTCCACTTCTATCTCAATTAAAAATCACGGTTGGAAACCATGAATTGGATTTTTCTTCATTCTGGCTGTGAATGAGCGTTGCTTCTCCATCTTAGCCCGGAATCAGCGCTTTGTCTCATTTTTAGCCACGAAGTTGCCCCCGGAAACAGTGAATTTCTTATTTTTCGCTCATTGAGCTATGCGGATGCGGGCTATTTCTTAATTTTATCCGCGAATTGGAGTTTTCTCGATTTTGAATCAGCGATTTTTCTCAATTTTAGCTGCTGAAGGGCCCATGTTATTAATTTTAGCCGCAAACGAGCACTTTGTCTCGACTTTATCAATGAATTAGCGTTTTTATAAAATTGCGCGCTTTCTCAATTTTAACCGAGAATCAGGGGTTTTCACTTTTTTGGCCGCGAAATTAGCTTATTATAGCCTCCTCGCCCTGTCCTCGTTACGCTACTGGTTCCGAAGCAAAAACAAAATACCCTGAGAAATGTGGGTGCATAAAACAATATCTTATTTTATCCAACGTTCGATCATGGTCGTCTACTAATAAAAGATTAGTTTGTTGTGAGTATCTTTCTTCCCAACATTAGGGGAATGAATAATCTGAAGAATCCGGGGCTCACCTTGACGCGGGGCCCCGGGGCGCGTATTTACAATCCCCATACTAGTTCAGAGCCTAACTCTGAACTCGTACTACTGAACGAATAAGGGACACTAGTACGAACGCTCTAAAAAACACCATAACATCTCCAAAAATGAGCGTTTCTCGTTGAAGTTAGTTTTAGCAGATTGTTTCGACTTCGAGCAGCCCGAAAAGGGCCGATTGATTCCAGCTGCTTCCTTGGACTTCAGACCCCACGCAGTTAGCTTACCGAGGTAGCGGCGAGAGGGGCGGACCGCTCCGGATCAGACGGGGCCCCCGAAAAGCTTAAATATGGATAAATGAGGATTTTTAGGTAATCCATGTATGTAGGTATGTGAAGAGGTCGGACGGTTGGACAGCGATTTGGCTACTTCCTACGAATTTCAGTTTATCCGACCTGGAAAATATAAAGTTGCACGTGTTATCAGCAAAGACTGTGGGCTAAATATATGTGCGTGGCTCAAACTGAGAAAATTCGCGCTACCTTGAGGAAAATTCACGGCGAAAAAGAAAAAATACACAATGTCCGCAGTTTCGTTAGGTCCTTAAGCCCAGTAAAGTGCTGATCGGCAATTTGCAACTTGCTGTTGCGACAAACAAATTAAAAAGTAGCTAGTATTCGTGACTAAAGCTGCGAAAAAGAGCTGATTCATGGTCTCGCAATGCAACTTGAAGACTAAAATTAAGAAAAAATCGCTTATTCGCGGTGCATGGTGGCCATTCTACGAATACCCGTGGAAATGAACCCAAAAGTGTTGTTTTTGGACCAACCCCGCGGTTAAAATTGAGATAACACGCTATAATATTGCCAAAAAAAAAGACGGTTTCAAATTGAAAATAGGCAAAAATAGCCAATTCACAACTGAAATTGCGAAAAATCGCTAATTTGCATTTTGCGGGTATAAAGTTAAGGAAAAACGTTAATTCGCGGATACAATTGAAGAAAATCAACTAGAAAAAATCAATTAAGAAAAATACAACATCTAAATGGGAAGTTGGTTATTTAAATTTGAACAAATACAGCCGCGTAGTTATTGACAGTATGCATTTCCGGCCCAATCCCCTCATCAGCAATCTATACTTATCGCCAACTACCTACAACAAGTAAGTCGAGGCAGCAATTAAGAATAACGCTAATTTTCAGTTCATATTGGGAAGAAATGATAGTTCTCTGCAAAAATGGGAAAAATTGCTAACTTGCTGCTTAATTTGAGGAAAACGCCAATTCTTGACAAAAATTGAGAAAATTCGGTAATGCACGGGTCGGAAATGCTACTAAACGCTGCTAACATTTAGAAAAAGCGCCAATTCACTGCTAAAATTGAGGAACATCAATCATTGAGGAAATATTGAGCGGCAAATATTGAGGAAAGCACTTAAGAAAAATTCTAATCTTCAGCTAAAACTGAGAAAAGTGCTAATCCCCTGCTAAAAAAATTTAAAAAATCGCTAATTTGCAGCTACAATTGAGGACAACGCCAAAACTCGTGGAAAATTAAGAAACATCACTCACGTGATAAAAACGTCACTTTGCTGCTCAAGTTGAAAAAATGCGCAAATTCATGGCTATGGAGGGGGGGGAGAACCGCTAATCCGCGGCTGAATTTGAGAAGAACGATACGCACCCGGCCAAAATTGAGAAAAGCGCTAATCTGCAGGTAAAGACAAAAAGCACTCATTCGTGGCTAAAATTGAGAAAATTCGCGTCTTAAACTGGTCATATAGGTACGCGCTAATTGGCGGAAGGTGAAATAGCGGTAATTCGTGGCTAAAACAAGGAAAAGGCTGAGTAAAAATTATATTTCTTGTTTATACAGAGACTTAGGGCGAAATTACCCCCTGCCCTCCCTCTAATGAGATTTCAATCTGATCCCCCCCTAGGACTATAAATCGGATTCTGATTTCTGAGACTTTGTGTGAGTTTACTTAAAGCCTTCGGACCCAATTGTGCAGTGCCCCGCGTTTCCAATTTCCTCGGACAAGGGCAGCTAGGTTCGTTGGCTATGGAGCGGAACATGCTGTCTCGGAGGGGGAAGAATGAGACTCTGAGGCGATTTTTTTCAATCTCGTGATCGTATAGTAATTTTTCGAGTTAAAAATACCGATACCGATCGTGTAAAAATTGTAATTTTAGGAGCATATAATACCTAGTTTTTTTTAAAGGCTAAATCGCCATTTGTTGAAGTAAAATAATAATAACAAAAATATTAAAATTCTTGAATACAGAAACAAATTAATTCTACAAACTACATATATCCTATGACTAATATTAACGAACAGATAAATTTTTAGATTAATTATAGAACACACTTCTTCATTTCAAGTATGCCAATATCTCTGTTTTATTCGATACTACGATTTCCTAGACTATCAAGGCCATCTAATGGCAGTTCGTATAGGTATAAACAATTTGTACGCTGAAAGTTAATTTTATTATAATCCGGTTCCCAAGCCTTCCTTATACGCATCAAACGCTCGAATTTGCTCGTTCGCGTGCGCAAGGGTGTTCGTTTTTAATTGCAGAAAACACTTTTTAACAATTAAAAAAAAAATCGGAACAATAGAGGCATAGGGAGAGAGCTTTCTGGCGCCTTCAGAGTTTTAATATGCGTACAAGTTTTCATGTTTGTACTTGAAAAACCTACAAATGACCTATTATAATGAGTAGTCTGGATTCGTGCCAGACGTAAGTTTACGCAGAAACAACACGGTTTTGTGAGCACAAAATTAAGGGTTTGTCTTGAATCTATTGCCTTGCGGGTAAATGGGAAAAAGGACTGCGACTAAGCAGTTTGAATTGCTTTCTTCTGTCCGATGGACTGGAATTTAGTCAGGGAATTATGTTTATTTGGCGACTTCTAATCCCCTAAAACTCCCTAATCTCGCGTCCCGCACATGCAACTTTTTCCCGCAGGAGTCGCGTCTCCTCAAATCTTCAGCCACAAATAATTGCATCAAGTTTTCGCCCATTCATTTTATTTTCATTGATGCCCGTTCCGTAAATATTCGTTTGAGATTTGATTTCACCAAGGTGAACACACGAAATCTGTGAACACACGGGTTTTGAACGTAGTTAATAAAACTAAGTTTTATTCTCTAGGTGAAATCAGGCCATAAAGTGTTTTACATTTGAATAAAATACTGCTCCGGGGCAGATCACTCCACCCCTTCTCAGTGTATTAAAATATATGCTTACACGGGATGGACGATTGGAAGTGAACTGTCCCCTTGCAGTTATTTATGCAAATGGATAGCGCTTTAAATAATATACCAGAGAAAAAACTATTCCTTCCTTTTTTTCAGCATACAATTTTAGTATTTGGGTGTGAAGAGTAATTGGGCAATGCAAAAGTTAGTTGGTGGGCTCGTAGAAACTCTGCGAGAACCACTGGTTTAGATGATCAAAAATCAAAATAATTGTACTTTCTCGCATCATGTTCCGTCTGACCTTGGACGGTTGGCGGTTCTCAGGATAAGTTACCTTGTCTCCTGAACAAAAATAAACGTAAAAGCACCGTTTTCGACCTTTTAATCACAAGTTAAACGATTATTTTTATTTTTTTTTATTTGTAATCACACAAATTACTTGCGGGACGATTGATAAATAGCGTTCAAACCGAGTTTTAAAATTATTTTTAAATTGTTGAAGCGCCCTTATTTCACTTAATAAAGAAACGTGAGGCTTTCCTCGTCCGTTCGAGCCACCCGCGTGACTATAATCCCGAGTACAAGGTCATTATGAAATTATCGAAAGACTCAATGTCTTTGACTTTTCTGAAGTCTTCAAGACCCAGTACCTCTTTATCTTTATGCGTCGTAGTTTCCGCCATTAAAAATAAAATGCGCCTCGCTTTGGTTTTCATTCAATCATGTCCAATTAATATAATGAAAGTATGAGATACATCGTCATTAACGACTGTTGTCAAAGTTTCAAAGTTATGGAGCACGCCATAGCCAGCTTCTCCTTCCCCCTTCCTCAGTACGCCACAACAATGAGTCAACCCGGAACTTTTCCTGTATGGAGGTACGTATTGAGAACAGGAAGATATAAAGGTTCAATGTAGTTTAACTTCTCCAGCGTCTTTGATTGCGAACAATTCACGCATTGTCAGCTAATAATATTAAGTTTTCCTGGTTTTCTCGGAAAACCTCAAGTTTTATTTTAATTGTCTAGATCAGAAGATAGGGCACTACGTACGTACAGGAACACGTACTTTTCTGAAAATATTTTCACTTCCATGTTCATTTCATTCTTATCGTACCATTTCATTTAATCGATCCCGGTGATTGAATCAACAGGTGGTGTCTCTTCGGAGTAAACCGTGTTTAGAGCAATAATCGAATAAGCACGATTAGAAAGCATCTCAGTTGCGGTATAGCATTTTTTTATGATAAAAAAAAGTGTTCAACGGCCTCAGAGAAACCACTGGAATTCGTAACCGAGGGCGACGCTTTGTAGATTCCTCGGAGGTCCCATGCTAATAATATTATATGATGTGGTTTATTTTCGTTGAAAAATAAGTTTTTTTCACACAGAAAAAAAAACCACTACAAGCAAGAAAAAAGTCCAGCGAAAATAATCGTTTTCTGTACCAAGCAAAGCGGTGTACGTGCACACAGGCACGAGTGTAGTCGCTTTTCAACTCAAAATTTTTCAATTTTATGCCAGTAAACTATGAATTTAGCCCAGAAATCAGGATTTTTGCCCACTTAAGCTGGTACTTTGTCCTAGGTACTAACTATCAACAACTTTGGTTAATTACTTCCGTGTTCCTGTGTAGGGAAAGGAAGTACGATGTCCGAGCTGACTTCATATTCTTCACACACAAACTTTAAAAAAGTGGCTTTCGGCATACAGTTGGTCTCTGTCGGGTTTTCTCTACAATCCTGGGAACTGATCGGGGGGGGGGGGGGTATTGTCCATCCTTGCCCCGCCCCCGCGCCGGTGGACAATCGGTCTTGAAAAGGTAAACTTATGGCCAATTCCACCCAGAAACTGAGATAAAACTTGAACACTTCACCTCAGAGTCCTAATTTTTGAATTTTGGATCGGAAACACGGATTATAGCCAGATCCGTGAAGTTTCCCCCCCCCCACCCACGCCTCACACAAAACCAAAATCATAAACCAGCGTTTGTGCTCAAATATATTAACGCTTGTGCTACATTCTAAAGTATGTTAAAGGAAAAAAACGTGTGTGGGGGGGGGGGGGGCTTAATACAAACAAATGAGGTTTTATCAGTATATCTTGGTGATATGAAAACATGTTGCGGGGGACCGGGGGGGAATATCGAATTTAAATTTATTAATTAATTTTTTTGGGTTATTTCTCTACCATTCAAACTCAAGGAGCCAGCACAAACGCAAAGCTTTCAATTGAGCTACTTCTTTCAGAATTTAGATAGTAGAATAGTAGGGGGATAGACCCCCCCCCCCGTGATTCCGCTGTAACTTGCCGTAGGATGCATTGCTAACCAGAACTAACATTGGGTGTACGTTTTTCATTTTTGGTCGAGCGGGTCCTGGGGGAGCAACTTCACGCTTTCTATTAGCAACTAATAAAATGGTCTCAATACTTTAAAATTTAGAGGAACGGCAGAATAGAAAAAAAAACAATAATAATAATAATGATGATAAAAATGTATACCTATAGTAAAAGGCTATTGACCTCGATGTCGATAAAAAAATTACTAATTTCCTGTTAAACGTGAATGAAATTTGTGTTTCAGGGGATGGGGGAGGGATTACCTGTTCTCTGATTGATAAACCACTTGTTACCCCGGTAAACCACCACAAATAAGCAAGCAAGTTTTGATGGTTCGATTAGCGATTACCTTCTATAGAGCTAAATATTCGGCTTCTTTGATGCTTAAATGAAAATTTTCGGCAGAAAAAACATATTTCAGAGCATATCCAACGTCGTTGCCGAAAGACCAGGTTTATAGACAAAAAATTATATTGCTGTAAAAGCAGAGCGCGCTCGGTTTATGACAGTTTTGTGCCAGAAAATCATTTTTTTGGGGGGATGAATTTGCAATTTCTGAAGTCAAAAATTCAGAAAATGACTTCGACTTTATTTAAAATTTAATTGCACTCGGGCCTTGAAATTTTTCTGTCCAAAAAAAAGGCTTATTTTATCAGTAAAGGTTCCCAATTTATTGACTAAATTCTCTCGAGATCGAAATATAATCATGGTAATTGACAATTGTTAAATACAAATTACTCCCAAAAATGATAGCATACTTGAAGAAAGCGCGTTGATATGGTCGTTTGTTAGTTTGGTAGCGCCTTTGTGATAATTAGCTTATGTAGTGCCTCTCATTTTAGTGAATGAGGCCCCAGCTCTGTTTACTATAGTGACGTCAAATTTCAACACCAGTTTTGTGCTATTTCCCGTTCGTGCACAATATAAATGAGCCCCCCACCGTCAGAAAACTGGGCCCTTATACAGGTGGAGGGTCACTTCCATTTTCCTATTTGGTCCACGACTGGGACAGGCATTGATATAAAACGATTTTTTATCACCGTGAGGATTGCAGACTTTTCCTAAATGTTTGTCGAGGGAAGTTTTTCCCTACATGGCTCGAATCCGCCCATCGAAGATTACACGACCATTTAGCCTCTTCTGCATACAGAACGAGGATATTGCCACTGAGCATTCTTTCAAAGACAAGCTTACGTAATTCATTCATAATAATTAGAAGGCAAATACTTTCAAATCAAAATAATTCAAGTACCTAACACGTAACTTTCGCCTATTCGCTAAAAAGCAGGAAATAATTTAGCATGGAAAAAACGTCCTTGACAATAAAATAAAATGTCAAAATGGTTAACATCTCCGGGCTTATGATTTGTACTCTCGCGGAAAATGCATAAAAACAGTTCAGGGGAAAAGTTCATTTTCCTGAACTATAACATTGTTATAGTTGTTAAAATCTTCGTTAACAAACCTTTTGAATACGTATCGTAAACAATTAAACATGAAATTGATAACAGGCAGAAATAGATGTACATAATAAGTTCAACCTTTAAATACACGTCTATTGTTTTTAACTTGTGGCGTTCGTTTCGTAGCGTACAATACTGGTTTATTTTTTCTTTGCGTTAACTCGAGTATTGTAGTTATTGAATCACAACAGAGGTTAGATCTAAATTAATTATTTTGTAGAGACTCTCTTTAATATCCATTTCAAGTTGTTTTGTATCTTATAGACAGCTACGATAACGAGTCTATGATGTCCGGTTCAAAGACAACATTTTTGAACTCATGGATGACATAAGTTTATTACCCTTTACGGTCTTAAAAGACAAGAAAACAATGCTTATAGATATTTATTTTTATTCTCGTAGGAACTGACCAAGCATGACTCCAAAAAGTCTCCACTATATAAAGAACTGAGTTTCACTTCGAATTCGAGGTGGCACTAATGAGCGGGGACTATTAAAAAACAAAACAAAAAACACATTTCTTCTGCAGAAAATTCTACCAGTGTTTTGTTGACGACGATGTTCCTCATTTTGTCATGAAACCACGACCCCTAAATAGGTACCGTTAAAACCTCTCCGCACCCTCCCCAAAAATTTGTCATCATGAACTCGAAACCGCTAAAGTAACAATCAAGATCAGACGGTTAATTCATTAGATCCTTGACCTTGATAAGACAAAAATATCGGCACTTCTTCCTCTTTACCCGCAGCTTCCAATGTATAGAATAATGCAGGGGAATCCCGCATTCCCCGTAAAGATTCAAGTTTTGGATCACGTAAGGTAGTTTTCAATTTTATCGTCTTCCAATTCCTAATTGGGTCTCTTTCGAGGTTCCTGACCTCATTAAATGCCTCAACTTCGGTGGGGTGCTAGACCGTACTTTTCGAGCGAGAGAGAGAATGGGCGCGAAATGGGGGCATTGTTTAGAAGGATCGTTTAAATATGAGATAGAATGTTTACAAGAGTCTAGCTATTATGGATTGTCATTTGGTTTATTATTGGCACAGTCAACGAACTAATGACTAATGCTACCTATTGACCGACAACTTAATTTGACAAAATGGAACCAGGGAATTATATTTCTAAATCTTCTTTGTAATTGATTTACAAAAATAGAGATTACGAGAGAAAAAAAAAGGTTTAGCTTTCTTTCCATCCCGAACACGTTCCGCAACACAAAAGAAATTCATCCTGATTATATATTTCTGGCCTTCAAATGATAGATTATAATGATCACAGAAATAGTTAAAAAAACAACCTGAGCTGTCACTGAACGCGTTTTTAAGTTACGGTCTCATTTCTCTCATTAGGCTTGGGGCTTTCTATAAGTAAGACAAGGAAGCTCACGACGGGGCAAGCAGGTCAAGTGTTTTTTTAATTGTAACTACGAAAGGTAAAAAAAAATAATAATAATAATTGTGAGGGGGAACTGTCTCGACAACTTGGCCGATACAGGAAGTGCCTTGAGAGGAGGGCCTGCTTGCGTGATTTCTACGTACGAACAAGAAGGATGAAGAGGGACGATATAAGGATCATCAGAAGGCCACAGACCAAGAGGGACACGATTTGAATGGTCAATAAGAGAGCAAAATGACAAAATACAAATTCATGTCCGGCTGGCTTACAAAAAAAAAAAAAAGAAGAAAATAGCATTTGGGCAAGGTGAACCAGAATGTTTAAAAATAATATCCATCTTTACTGCTTCCGCTCTCTTGATCAAGGCTGGTAGGCTTTACAATATCTCAATTATTTCGCGTTCTTTTCACAAAATCTGTACTGATATTCCCAAAATTTGTCTAGGTACAGGAAAAAACGTTGGGAAGTTGAGTTGAAAAGACTTACTGCTTGGAAAACGTGAAAGTTTCATTTTATCCAAATAAGTAGAATTTCTGTCATTGAACACAATGAGGCCTGAAGCGTTACTTTTGAGGGCATTGTCAAGCTTCTCTTGAAAACTGCACGCACCCCGACGAACAAGTCCAATCCACGAAGCTTTGTCATTATTTCGCGGAAGTTTCTGCCACGACGAGAGGCGACAACCCGTGTCATCGTCGGTGTCGACGTCGACAACTGGGACAAGCCAACCCGTCACGTTATTGGCATATCCGTCGGCGAATCGCCCGAAAATCTCCCTCCTCGGGAATATTGTTGAATTCATAAAAGCCGAACCGAGGCATTCGCCCGCGTCAAGCTCTGCCGTACTCACGGCCAGCCAGGCGGCTAAAATCGCCACAGGCACTCGAGGCCCCATTCTTGTTTACACTCGAATAAATGAAACCGAAGCCTTTCGTCTTCGCGCACTGCAGACACGGCGGCTTGCCTCACGACCACTTTGCCCCACCCCTTCTTTCGAGAAGTTTTTCCTATCCCGGACAACACGCGGGGCCCCTACCTCCGCTGCGTTAAACTCCGTGAGCTTTTATGCATTAAAAAAAAAACAGGTTCATTAAATAAGAGACTGCAACAGCTCACAAAAAGAAAGAAAGAAAAAAGGAGGACTCGACCGTTTCCATTAACCCAGCAATGGAGTTACACTAATAGCTTGAACGGTAAAAGTTGAGTTGAATGAGCATTCAACGGTAGGTGAATATTTACTGGACTAACAATAAATAATTGGATACAAAACGTATAATTAGAATATGACTATTCAATCTCGCCACATTGCACCCCAAACAACGATGCGAAAAACATTGCTACGATAAGCACGTATAAGAATCGTTGCAAAAAGTTCGAAAATCGAGGCGAATCTACCGCTTCTTTGCCACTCAGAAGGGTTCGAAACAATTTAAGAAAAGGGAGCGGAGGTGTTCATTCGCTCATGTACACGAGGACTCTGCAGGGCTATTCACTCGAGAGACTGCCCTTTCGACGAAACAAGCAGACCCGGATCCAGAATATATGGGCTATGTGTATAATAGTCAGGGGCTCAAGTACAAAGGGGTGTTAAATTAAATAACACTGGTGCTATCCACGTGACAACCATTTTAATTGTGATAGGATAACACCGTGTTAAAAATATAACACCCCTTCGTACTTGCCTCCCTGGGCGATAACTTGTAAGAAACTGATTGATCGAGGAGAGAGAGCAATATATGACCAATAGAATATATAAGTTGAGTGAAAAACCATACACGCACGTTTGCTCTTGCTGTCATTGCGGACTGTGGACCCAGAGGTGTCGATCAAAGGGAGGAAGGCTCAATCAGTAGCCTCAACCCCCCCCCCCTCTTGCAAGAATCTAGTTATTCGGTTCCCAAAAACGAGTTACTTGACCTTAAAATTACCAATTTCACAATAGAAGCTTTGCATTTAAAACCAAAGAACCTATTTTTTCGGTCCAAGAACCCGTAATTTTGGTAACATGAATAGATTATTCATGTATAAAACTGCGCGGTTAACCCTTCCTCTACCAACTTAAAAATTGTATTTTCTTCCAAGAAAAATGGCATAGTGAAATAGTAACTCAAGAACTTAGCAAGATAACTATAGAAACAGCCCCCAATCGGGGTTACGGTAATTTACCTCAGAAGTCAGAACTGTGAATTTTATGGAATTCAGCCTGGGAGACTATTTTCCTTGAAAATTCTAAAGAAACTTGTTCCCATATCAAAACTCGCCCCGAACAGCCCCAGAAATTCGCTTCATCCCTTCTAATTCGAAACTAGAATTTACCCCCCCCCCCCGCCCTGCACAACACCAAAAAGGCCTGGTAATTATTACTTCGTTCAAAAGACTCTTTACCCATTAGAAGCTGCCAGAACAAACCTATACCACAAACCCGATTAACCGATTTTTGAGACAAGAATCCACCCTTTTTATAGGAAAACCGATTGGGAGTGGATGGTTACGCACCAATCCCAGACACAGACCACACATTTACTCGTGGGGTCTGTAGTTGTTTAAACGCAGTGTGATTGAACCGAAAAGACGTGAAGTCGTTTTTAGTTTTTTAATCGTCAATATTTTTTTTTTACCACTTAAATGGCAAGAACTATAATAACAATTATGATCAAGTGATCACTATATAAAAAATTAATTGTTGAGGCTGGAGCGAGTGTAAATATTCAACAGTCCCCCTCACGAGTGAGTTTTGAGAGTCCAATTTTGTTGAAAGACGAATATGACGTGGTTTTGAGACTGATTTCGTTAAGAGGTCCGCCGTCATATCTTCAGTCTTCAAATAGCGAAGTTCGATTAGATTGTCTTCAATTGCTTGTCGAATGAAGTGTTTTTTTAATCTCAATATGCTTCGATCTTGAGCTTACAACAGGATTTGTAGCGATGTGCTGTGCCGCTTGGTTATCATTGTAAATTAACATTGTTTTGTGTGTGGGAAACCCATATCTGAAGCTAACTGCTTGAGGTGTATTGCTTCTTTCGCTGCTTCTGTTATTGCAGAATATTCTGTTAGTATTCTGTTTCTTTGAGAACCAACTTGCTCCAGCGTGAATAAAACAATATCCTGAGTAGGATTTCCGATCCAAATTGCAGGAGCCCCAATCAGCATCAGCGTAGCAAATTATTGATGTTCCACTTCTCTTGAAGTACCTGAGAATCCTTTTTGCAGCTTCTCAGTGTTGTTTTCCGGAACAGTTATTAAATTGACTTGAGTAACACACAGGCAGCAAAGCTGATGTCTGGTCTGGTAGCAACAGCTAAATACATCAAACTGCCGATTAAATTTTGATAGGGCAAATTTTCGTCCGGTTTTATCTTCGGATCCATTGGTGAGTTGACTGGTTTACAATACGTCATTTTGAATTTGTTTAGAACCTCATCGATGTATTTTGTTTTGATTAGCCGTTAAGACACTGTCCTTGTATAGTATAGGTAAAGCGAATTCCGAGGCAGTAATTCAAGGGACCGAGGTCATGCATTTCGAAGGATTTTTCTATTTCGTATAGATTCTTGAAGTCTTCTTTGTTCGACGACGCCATGATGAGGTCATCGACGTATACAGCAAGAAGTACTCCCCCTTTCTTTGAAGAATAAATGCACGGATCAGCATGTGATGGCTTGAAATCCAATTCGTTCAATTTATTGTCCAGTTTTCGGTACCATTGTCGGCCTGCTTGTTTCAAGCCGTAAATTGCTTTTTGAAGGAAACATATTTTCTCATTCTTCCCTTTTTGAAGAATTTTTGAGCATTTCATTTGCCTTGGATGTAGAATCCTGTTGATTTGTCTTTGATCATATTTTTCAATTCTTGAGCCAAATTTGGAGGTATTAGCTCCATGAATATAATATGTTCTCTTCGAGGTCACCGTTCAGGAATGCCGTAGATACGTGAAGTTGATTCAGGGTCATTCCTTTTTCAATAGCGATACTCAAGAGAAGACGCACCGAACTTAATTTTGCGACAGGTGCGAAGGTCTCTGTATAATCTACGTTTTCTCGTTGAGCAAATCCTTTTGCAACAAGTCTAGCTTTTTTCTTGTCGAAAGAACCGTCAGCTTTAAATTTTTCTTTTAGAATCATTCGGCAACCGATTATGTTGTTTGAATTATTTCTTTCAACTATATCCCATGTGTTATACTTTAGATGAGCTATGATTTCATTTTTAATGGCTTCATCCCAGTAGTGTGAGTCATTGTTATCTACCTCGGGAAAAGTTGCATTTGAAGTATCGAAAGATTCCAACCGCGCTCCTCTTGGTCTTTGAGACATTCTGAGTTGTGAATTATGAACTGATAAATTTTGTGTGTTCATATCTTGAGTTTCTTCTAGTTCTATTTCTAGTTCTTGATTCTCTTCATTGTTCATAGCTTGAATTTCGTCCAGCTCTACATTTTCGCGGTCACATTCGTTCTCTTCACTAGTTTTTGGTTTGAGTGTGATTTCAGCAGTTGTCTGTTTGGTTCCGATTTTATTGGTTTTAGGAGGAGGGAGTTCATCAACGATTTTCACGTCGCGACTAATTTCAACTTTGTTTTCTGAGGGAATCCATATTCGGTAAGCTTTGGAGACTTCCGAATAGCCGACGAAAATGCCTTCTTTTGCTCGTGGCTCGAACTTTTTATTCCCTGGTCGTTTATTCAATACAAATGCCTCGATGGTGCCAAAGATTTGAAGGTGTCTGATGGAAGATTTCTTATTTCTCCATTTTTGTATGGGTGTTTGATGGTTCAAACATCTTGATGAGGAGCGATTTTTGAGATAGTTTGCAGTATTGATTGCTTCTGTCTCTCAGATATTGAGGAGCATTGGAGTCAACCATCAAGCATCTTGCCTTTTCTCCCCAGACACAGACCACACATTTACCCGAGGAGTCCGTAGTTGTTTAAACGCAGTGTGATTGAACCGAGAAGACGTGAAGTCGTTTTTAGTTTTTTAATCGTAATTATTATATCGCAGAACTATAATGAAAATTATGCTCAAGTGATCATTACATACAAAATTAATTGTTGAGGCTGGAGCGAGTGTAAATATTCAACAGGATCAGCAAAAATCCCTCCACGACTCTCAATAGCTCCTAAATCCCACTGATGGGAATCCAAACAAAACATTCGTCAAAAAGGGATAAATCCCTGACTTACAGAGCCGAATAGACAATACTATACCCTGATTAATATTTTATTTTTAGGGTTTTGGCTTATTGCTTCTTCTACTTCTTCGTTTAGCGAGGAAACGAAGAAGTAGAAGAAGCAATAAGCCAAAACCCTAATAAATAAAATATTAAATATTAATCAAGTTGTATTGCTTAAAAACCAATAATATTATTAATACTGTACTAATCGGTTAAAATTGCAAATACCTATTTTTGTTATTATTGAAGTTGGGGCGCCGGGCCCGGAATAACATTGGGCCCCCTCTTTTACCGAATTTCGCTCACTAAAATAAATTTTGTACATCTGATATTCTAATTTTTGCTAAGGCTAATTTTACTAATGTTTGCGCACTAAAAACCAATTTTTGCAGGTCTCACCCACTTAAAAGAAAACACGTTCGCTTATTTCGCACTCTAAAAACAATTTCGCGGATTTTTCTCGCTAAAACCCCATTTTCGCGGTTCTGGCTCACAGAAAACCCAATGTCGTGGTTGTTCTGTTGCTGAAAAACCAATTTTGCGGGGCTGTTTGTTGCTGAAAAACCATTTCGCCTCTACGACGCATGAGTCCAGTTTGGGGGACTAAAATAAAAATACCGCTATTACCAATCCCAGGAGACGAAAATTTCAAGTTCAGTTTCAAAAATATCACTTTCGGGGGAAAAATTAACAATCATTCGACATAAATTCAGAAATGGAATGCAAAAAAGACAGCTTTACAGCAGAGATGTTAGGTTTTGACGGTTTACGAGCCTTTAACTGTCGCACTAATTCAGTTTCTGGGGTCGAATTGACGATTTTTTGCGTTATAATTGATGAGCCACCGAGTTCTCTTTCTGGGCACTCAATCCTGAATGTAAGCCTGCAGTAGGCATTGGGATGCATGACTTGTTCTCACGTCAAGCTGCCCACCTCTAGATCAAAGGCTGGCTACGCCCCTGACGTGAACTAGCGATTTTTCCTCTTTTAGCCAAGAATTCGCGTTTTTTCTCAATTTTAGATGCGAATTAGCTATTTTTCTCATGTTTTATACGGAATTAGCGTAACTTTAGCTGTGAGCGCTTTTTCTCAATTAGCACTTTTCACTTTTAGTCGACAATATCAGTTTTTATCGATTTTCGTCACGAATTAACAATTTATTTTTCTTTGGCTTGGCATGATTTTATCTTTATCTCAGCAACGAAGTGACCGTTGAAACCGTGAATTTCTCAACTTTGCCTGTAAATTATAGGATGCCCCGGAAATTATCGCTATCCACAAATTTAGCCGCGGATTCGAGCTTTTTCGAAATTATTTCCAACCATGCCATGTGTTAGCACTTTGTCTCCATTTTAACACCGAATTGGCGCTTTTTATCTACATGTATTACTAGCGAATTGGCAATGTTATAATCGCATGTAGCAATGAACTAGCACTTTTCTCATTTTTAGCCCCGAATTAGCGCCTGTTCTCAATTTCCGCTATGAAGCTGCCTCCAAAAATCGCAAATTGGCGTTAGCTCTCAATTTCAGCTTTAAATGAGCTCTTGTTCTCATTTTTAGCCATCAATTAGCACTTGTTTTTAATTTTTGCCATGAATGTGCTATTTTTTCACATTTAAGCGTGCGAGTTAGCGGTCCCCCCCCCCCTCATTTTTAAGCAACGAGTTAGTGATTTTTCTCAATTTTAGGGGGCCGGTTGATTGATTTATGTGTGCGTCAGTAAATTAGGATGCCCCGCAAATTGTCGCTTTTTTCAAATACAGCCGCGCATTAGAGCTTTTTTGAAATTATGTCACACTTAGCCACGAATTAGTATTTTTTCTCCATTTTAGCCGCTAAACAGCGATTTTCTCAATTAAACCAGTGGATAATATAGCGAATTAGTATAGCGGAATTAGCGGAGAGTATAGCGAATTAGCAATTCTCTATACACTACCAGGGAATTGGCGATGTATTCACATATGTAGCAATGATTAGCACATTTCTCATTTTTAGCACCTAATTAGCGCTTCTTCTCAATCTTTGAATCTGCCTCAAAAATAGCGAATTGGCGTTCTCTCAATTCCAGCTTTAAATATGAGCACTTTTTCTCTTTATATTAGCCTTGAATTAGCACTTCTTAATTTTGGCCAAGAATTACGCGATTTTATCACATTTAGCCATGCGAATTAGCAATTTTTCTCAGAGTAAGAATTTATGTCCCAAAGACATCTGTACACATTAATGTACATCAGTACTAGACCTCTGTACGTATTAATGACCTCATCAAACAACCCTTCGAAATTTTTCTCAATTTTAGCAGAAAACTGTGAATGTATGCTGCTAAAATTTAGACAAATCACTAATTCGCTGAAAAAATGGGAGAAAATCGCTAACTCATAGTTAAAAATGAAAAAATCGCAAATTCATGTCGAAAAGTTGTAAACAGAAATAAAACATGAAATTAAATTAAATGAAAAAACAAGTATAATTTTTTCCCATTTTAGAAGCGTTCGTCATTGCGCTACAGGTTCCGAATGAAAAACAAAAACCCTAAAACATTTACGCTCATAAAAAAAAAAAAAAAAAATCCAATGTTCGATTAACGCTGGCCGCCTATCGATAGAAGACGAGTATCTTTCTTATCTTTCTTCCATATTAGAAACAGAAATCTGAAGAATCCGGGGCCCCTCTTGACACGGGGGCCACGCCGCCGTCGCGCCCAGCCCGAAAACTGTAAATTCGTGAGGTAGCGAGCATTAGAATTGTCTTATTTCGGGCCCAATATTCCACGCAAGACTTGGGCATCTGTCACTGGGGTGAATTTACCGAGAATAGGCGTACGAAAAATTACTAAACTTGAGTAAAACGACAGCCAAACGTTTCAGTTCTATACCTGATAAGTGTAGTTTGATCTGCCAGTACCATACTGAAAGGAAAACACGGCAGGACTTTCTCTTATTTGTCAAAAGCCCATTGTATAAATGCTCAATTTAGAAGCAGTATTGGCTAACAAGATTGGCTAATTTTGAAACAAGATTGTTACAATGTTTTTACTTAGAATGGCATGCCAGCAAAACTTTGTTTAAATAGATGGTTCGCCCCGGCACATATACCGGAGATTTGCTGAGCCCGTCTTCCTATTTCATGTTCCATGGGAACTTCGGAAAAAATTTCACTTGACGAGTCACATCCTTTCAAAATGTAAACACAACAGTTTGTGATGATTCAAGCAGCTTAAAATAAATATCTAGTTTACCTTGTCAGTCGATCAATTTATTAAAGTGCGTTATAGCATTTCTTTAAATTTTATTGGTCGGGAAAAAAAAGTCGCTCGGGATCTTGACATTTTCCCTAGGTCATCCTTAGTTCCGACGAGTACCTTGTTAGTTTTGTTTTAGTATCGAGGGTCGTTCAGAATCAGTCACTACCATCATATTTCGATGAAGATAAAAATCGTTTGTATTGTTTACTCGAGGAGATAGTACATTATTGTTTTAGAATCGGTAAAAGGCTAAACGGGATGTATTCACTCCTCGTAGAGCGTGTATATTCCTGTTTGGAAATAAAGTTAAGGGAGTGGATGACAGGAACAACTCCCCCCCCCCCCACAACCCTTCAATTATCCGAAAAAAAGATTTGGGTTAAGGTTCAAAAATCAACAACTTCGGTAACCCGCAGGTTGAAAACACCAACACTTTAGTTTTCTTGATTATGACTTGGCAAATTTTGCTGCGCTAAAAATAATGAGGAAGAAACGTGATTTTTTAAATATTTTTTATACTGAAAGCGTGGTCAACCATAAACACGATGAGATGTATTTCTTAAGAATTATTCATCACTAAAACCATTTAAAAAATGTTTGAAAGTAGTTAATTCGAAATTTCTGTTTTCCCTCCAAGCCAATTTATACTCTGCCCCTCCTCAATATCATGTGTAACGTAATTATTTCAGATTGAGTCTTACTGCGGTATCTTATACATTATACTAAAGCAAAATATTATTACCTTTTGGTTTTGATAGTGATTGATAAAATCAAATAAGTTTTTTTATTATACATATAAAAATTAGGTAATTGACTATGATGTCTCTACTTTTACGGAGCTTCCCTCTCTTTTTCATTGGACGTAGCCAATAATTTGGTCTCCATAAGTTTTTCGGCCCGACCTGATTAAAAAAACACGGGAGAAATGATGAATCCGATAATTATGCGCCATTTACTAACTTACACTTATACACGCACCTCTGCAATTTGGAGTATTGAATTTCCGTAGAGATCTTGAAACTTCGGAAATGTATTCACAAATCTCCCAGTTTGTTATGGTCGGCAGATTATTTGAATCGGCCTTTCAAATTCCACCTGGGTCATTTATGATCTCTAATGGGACAAATATAAATGTAATAAAACAATGTGTTTTAACGAGGTAATCGTGAAGTAATCGTTCGCAGATGAAATGTCTCACCTTTTTTATGGATTGAACGAAGAACTCGCCTCGAAGAAAGTGAACACGAGCCCTCACAAGCCACACGGATATAATAAACCAAAAAATAAACAAAAACGTACGTGAGAGGTAGATGAGCGAGAAAATATGCCGCCCCAATGCTTCAGAAGTGTATGTAGTAGCCTCGTGCAAGCTCTGGTACTTCACACAGGGGCTGAGGTAGGTAGTTACCCCCTCGAACCCTGCCCATACATAAAAATTTAATATTTTAAATATATTGCATTCATTTTTATGGTGAAAAAGGATCCCAATCGGGTTATTTAACCGAATTTCACAATAAAAAAGCGTCAGAGACCAACATTTCTGATCGTGCATCTTCCTCACTTTAAAGAAAAAAACAAGTCCGGCTTGTCGGAAATTGCATGGATGAAGGAGGTAGGGGGTTTCAAAATATGTATAGTCATGTCGTTTTATCGTGAAATATATAATTACATGTTTGGTAACAAACAATGGATACTCGAACTTAAGAAGCGAGTTCCTTTGGAGATCATTTGTTTCCCATGGTAACACCAACGCTTGCAACAACTGACCGTTTCAATGCTTAGTGAACCTGACTGCTCGCCACAAGAAGTCACTTTTTAACACGCTTTAATTAGCGTGACCTGTATATGTATGTAACGGAATCATTCAGCGTAATTTTATGATTTTTGAAACATCGAACTCAGCAAGAAAACTACATTTTTGGTGCCAAGACTGACTTTTCTGTCGCGAAACTTTGGATTATTGTACATGACTGCGGCAATATAGCTCAACAACTGATTATATGACCACAAAACTATAGGAATTGTGATCCATCCCTCCCCCCGCACGCACTGAGCACCGCCGTAAATTACCCTCAAAGAACTGACTTGCGATGTTGACTTTGCCAAACTAATCAAAACTTTGTCCCGCACCTATAAATGAATTCTAATTCCCCTAAAGACATTGCAAATAGTTGGTCCACCCCTCCTCGCCCACCTACACGAGGAGACTGCTACAGAGGGTGCACGGCCCATGTGCCTTTCCTTGAATCCGTGCCCGTCACGTAGAGGCCGTATTAATTATTTGATTTACTGCTGTATATAATGAGGTGAAGGAGCCTGGTGATTTGGGCAGAGGCGATCGCCCCTCCCTAAGGACCCCCCTTCAATTGAATAATTGTATCACTTTCGCATCTGTTTAGGAATTAATTAGCCATTTCTCTCAATTTTAGCCCCGAAGTTGCCTCAATTCTAGCTGTGGCTTTTTCTCACGTTTAGTCACGCATTATAGCGCTCTTACTTAACTCCAGCCGCGAATTAGCGCTTTTCCCTAAATTTTAACGGCGAATGTGCTGTTCCCCCCCCCCATTTTATCCGTTAATTGGCGCTTTTTCTCAATCTCCATTTTAGCCACGCACTTGACCCAAGAACAGCGCATCGGGGTTTTTCGCTTTCACAAACACACACAAAAATCGGCGTCGGACGTTACCGACACTCCCCTGGGGAGATTTTCACTCTTCCAAAACCAATTTTTTTCAGATTTGGCCTCTTCCACACGAAATTACACAGATTTTTGCGATTTCAAACCAAATTTTTCGCGGAAATTGTCTTACTTTTAAAACTCAAATTTCGAGGTTTTAAATCCTAATGAAATATTTTGTCGGTTTGGCCAATTCAGGATGCATATACTTGTTTAGCTACTTGAAAAACCAAATCCCCCCCCCCCAACCATCCACTCCCGAGAACCCTCACCACTCATCGCTCACTTTTAGGCGCTAATAGGCGTTTTTATCTATGTTAGCCATGAATTGGCGATTTTTTTAAATTTTAGCATATTCAAAACTGGAAATTTTGCGGTTACATATTGCTCCCAGGGAATGCAATTTAGCGGCTAATTATCTTCCAAAATATTCATTTTCCAGGCTATATTTGATCTTCATGCATTTTAAACCTTTTATTCTCCCAGACTTATAATTTTGTCACTGGTTAGACCTAAAACTTTGATCTCGAAATGCACAATTTTGCGGCTGATTAAGTGATTTCACCGAAACTTTCAATTGCGTCGTGTATTTAGCCCTGAAACTTCAATTGTGCAGCTACTTATCCCCCGAAAGCTCAAATTTCACTTCTCGCCCCCCCCCCTCCTCATGTAGAGTAGGGAGGCACGGGCTCTTCGAAAACGTCATCTGATATAGAAAGTAACGTATTGACGGTATTGATATGAATGATGAACGAGCTGAATGAAATATTGCCCCCGGCCTTTTACAGGGGCGGGAATAATGTTAATCTAGCTCCCTCGTTATACTAGGGGTGGCCAAATATACCTCCCCCTCCCTAGAAAATCCCCACCCCTATCCTGTGTTTCCCTATGCCCTGGATTGTTATTCGCTCTCTCTATGCATATCCATATCAAAAACCATTAGACAGCATCCCTGCCCCCTCAGAATTTTTGACAACCCCACCCCCACCATGTGTAACTTCTATTGCTCCCTGATGATGTTTTGAGCTCCCCTCCCCCGCAGTCGGGCCCGGTTTTATGCCTATGCAACTGCCTAGGAGCCACGGCCATTGGGGGGCCCCTGGCCTCTTCCTAAATTGATAAAAAAATAATTTACATGGCCAAAATTGACCAACTGTGCAAAATGGCTGAACTGATGATTCGTGCCCTAACGATCACTGAACTGACTATTCACGCTCTAAAAATTGTAAACGTTTCGTTTACGATAATTCGGGTTCAGAACTATGGATTTTCCTAGCCCAGATCCCTCGAAAAATGTCGATTTCGTTCTTGAAACAGACAATTTCGTCCTTTAAACTGTCAATTTCATCTTACTAAACTATCAATTTCACCCCAGGAACTGACAGTTTTGACTTTGGATACTGTCAATTTTGTCCCATAAACTTTCAATTTTGTCCTATAAACTGTAAATTTCGTCCTAGAAACTGTCAATTTCGTCCTAGAAACTGTCAATTTTGTCCCATAAACTGTAAATTTCGTCCTAGAAACTGACAATTTTGTTCCATAAACTTTTAATGTTGTCCTATAAACTGTGAATTTCATCCTTACTGTCAATTTCATCCTCGCAACTTTGAATTTCGTCCTTGAAACTGTCAATTTTTTCTCATAAACTGAATGGCGTCCTAGAAACAATCAATTTCATCCTCGCAAGGGACGATATCACGAACTGTCGCGTAAATTTCGAACCTAAAACTGTCAATTTCTTAATTTGAAACTAAATTTTTGTCGTTCAAAACTGTCAATTTCGTCCTGGAAACTATCAGTGGATATTTGTCCCCCACTGTCTATTTTGTTCGAGAAACTGATTTTTCACAATTTTTCCCGCGAGTTAGCGACTTTTTTCAATTTTAGCCGTGAGTTAACGATTTTTTTAAAAAAAAGTTCCCGTAAATAAGCGAGTTTTGCTAATTGGCCACGAAGTTGCCTCCGGAAATCTCGGTCGGCCATTTTTTCAATTTTCTTTGAAATAGTCTCAAATTAGCCTTTTATCTTGATTTTAACTGCACATTAGCGTTTTTCCTCATTTTAGCCTCTAAAATTAGAGATTTTTCTACATTTCAGCCACGAATTAAGCCGCCTTTACATGCAAGCTGTAAAAGCTGAGATCTGGGCTTCAACCAATCAGAGCGCTCCGATTGGTTGAAGCACACAGCTCAGCTTTTTAAAGCTTGCATGTGAAGGCGGCTATGGAGTTTTTCCCCAATTTTCATCGCGAATTATCGATAGCTTTTTCCGACTTTAGCCGCGGATTAGCAATTTTTTTTTTTACTTTCTGGCACAAAGTTACCTTCAGAAGCCGCGAATTAGCGTTTTTTACTCAATTCAGCGCTTTTTCTCCATTTTATCGGTAAATTAGCGATTGTTCACAATTTTAGTCGTGATTCAGCGATTTTTCGAAATTTGGGGAAAAGCGCTAATGCTCGTGGCTAAAACTGTTAAAAAACGTTCATTCGCGGTATCTCGATAAAACATCCAGACCGAAATTAAGAAAAAATTGCTGATTCACGAAGAAAAAACGCTAATTTGCTGCTTAGCGGCTGAACTTGGAACAATATCCTATTTCGCGGACTCAACTGAAAAGAACCGTTAATTAATTCACGGCTAAAATTGAGAAATACGTTAATTCACGACTAAAATTTAGTAATAACGCTGACTCGCGGGTAAAATTTAGGCAAACACAAATCCGGGCCCAAAACTGAGAAAAAGTGCCAGCCTATATAGCTAAAAGTTGAAAAAAATGTTGTTAATGCGGGGTAAAATAGTTCATAAACCGCTAATTTGCGGCCAATATTGAGAAAAATCACTAATTAGCGCGGCTGAAATCAACGAAAAACGCTATACTTGCAGCTGAAAGTGAGAAAAAGTGCTAATTCACTGCTGAAAAGGTCAAAAATCGCTAATTTGCTGCAAAAATCGAGGAAAACTTCAATTCATGGCAAAAATTGGGATAAAAACGCTGCTTTGCAGCTAAAATTGAGGGAAATCACCAATTCGTGGTTAAAGTGTAGAGGAAAAACGCTGTAATTCACTGCTAAAATTGGAAAAAATCCAATTTTCTGTTATTTATTTTGTAAGTAAGTATATTGTAAGTAAGTATATTCATAAGTCAAATGCGCTTCTTAGGTAATTTTTTCTCGTCCACCTCCCCCCCCCCATTTTACTAGACGCACCCCTTAGGACAAGGCGGCCCCGTGCGGTCGCCCGCCCGGCTTCCCCCCCCCCCTTTAAAAACGGCACTGCCCACGACCAATACGTACGTTACGAAACCATCAACGACATCCAATTTGATTGTAGATAGGGTCGTCAGCGAGCTTTAGAAAATGTGAAATTTCGAGGCTCACTAGTAGCCAGAGGGTTTCATTCGAAATTGGATGGTGGTGGTAGTTTTCTAGATTATTGTGTGAAAAGAACCAATTTTTACACTTGCCAGCCGTTTTCAAGCAGCCCAAAGGTGTGTTGCCAACAGCTGTGAGCCCCTGTGAAGTGTTGTGAGCCACTGTCCCAACGGAAAATGTCTGGCGATCTCAGAAGTGTCACCTCGTAGACCATAGAAAACGTCCTGTGCAGGTGCCAGACACGATCAAAATGACCCGGATTTTTTCATACGGTGGGCTCCCGGACTATAAATTTCGTCCTGGAAACTGCCGATTTCGCCCTAGAAACTGTCAATTTCGAAATAAAAACTATCAATTCCCTACTATATTACTGTTAATTTTTCCTTAGAAAGTTCCAAAGCGGCCTGAAAACTGATAATTCCAGTGATAAATTTGAAATTGAGCCTCCGGAGCTCAAATATTTAGAAAAAATGGTAATTTTGCCGGGAGAAGTCGGCAAAAATTTGGAAACTTTGTCCAGAAATTTTATTTTTCGGCACAAGTGAACTGCTTGGAGCCCCAAACCCCCAATTAACGATTAAAGCCCAACAACTCACTGTTTAGCTCACCCAGCCTACAACGCGCGAGTTTTCCTGCCTGCAGTTGGAGACCTAAAAAGGTTTATGTGGCTAAACTGCTCCGTTTACGACCATAAATATACATATTTGAGATGTGGAGCTTAGTCGTAAGTTTCGGTCCGATAAATTTAAGCTGAAGAAATGACGTTTTCATTGAAGGGACCAAATTTTCATTACAAAGCAAAATTGTCGGTTTATAGGACTATTTTTGATCGAACGTATGTCAATGAGGTGATACGCGGTTTCTACGATTGAAAAGTTTCATTGGCTGAGGAACTGGTCAGGGCGTGTCGCTTTAGCAGATCAACCCTAAGCTTTTAAGCTTTTTTAAGCCCACCCGCTCTGGGGCTGAAGTACGGAGGGGTGTTATATGAAATATCACGGGTGGTATCCACTTGACAACCATTTTAATTGTGATAGGATAACGCCGTGTTAAAATTATAACACCCCTTCGTACTTGCCCCCCTGGATCGGTTTCGTGGTAGGGTATAAATCCGCTGCCTAGGGGCCTCTAGTCCCCTGAATTCGGCCTTGCCCCCAGCGTCATATATGGACGGGCGACGGCGTCCAAAAACCCCTTGTGTAGACGCCCTTGCTATCAGGGGCGGATCCAGGTCTGAATCCTAGGGGGGGGGGGGTAATGCCGATGATCCCCCCCCCTCTCCCTTTACATCAAACACCCTCATGTTACATCATTCCATCGCTTCCAAAACTCATAAAATATTGGGTTGATGTTTCAAGACAAATGAGGATGTGTAGTACCCATGCCGAATTAGTCCTGCCACATTATTCTTTTCCCCTGCAAATTAACGGTTACCGACGCTAGGGACCTAGTGGAGTCCCAGAACACCAAAACGCCAAGTTTAACGCATAAATTATCGTTTTCTGGAGGCAAAATGGTCAGTTTTTTTAAATATAAAATCTAGAATAGAAGGCTTCAAAATTTTCAACCGAGGTGGAGCTAGGGGCTTGAAAAAGTTGGCTAGGCTAATGGAATGAAGGTTGATGGACAGAAATCAAGCTCACAGAGCATAGATTGGTCGGAAACAGGTGATTTTAAGCCTTTCACCCTTTTTAGAAAAAAAGGCTCGTAAGTTTGTAGCGCGCTGCGCATTGGTCGTGGAGAACCAATGTACTTATTCACATGAATGTATTGGTGTAGGAAATTTAATGACCCTAAATGTTTTGTTCGAGAAGGGTTTCCTCTATAAAGCCTCTCGTTTTGGGGGATATTTATAGAAAAAACTGATAAAATGACCCAAAAATCGCGATTTTCGGGCAGCCAAATGTTGTGTTTAGTGTTTCAAAGTATTAATTTTTTATGTCGAAAACTTTCTACTTATACATACAGGTTGGATGCGAATAAGAGTAGAAAAAAAAATTGATGAAATTAGACCTCATTTGCAGTCGAAAACGCTAAATACACTATGGTAGTGGTACGAGAAAATCAAAATCCATCGAGATATGATTTTTCTAACATCTTTTTAGGATAACATCTCTTTCCCTAAATAAATGCGAGTAACTCGCTTTGTAGCAGACTTTCTGTAAATTTTTGGCTATGGATTCGGGAAAAACACACTGCATTCACATCCAGTTCCATTCAAAGGACCGCTTCACATGAGGCTTTAAGGCCCGTTCACAAGCTCTATGTCTGCGTTGTGTGGAGTCTATGCAACCAAACAAATTTATTCCCTCGAAAAATGAAGCATTTTGATAGGTTGCATGGACACCACACAACGAAAGCATAGAGATTGTGAACGGGGTCTTACGATTTTTAGCACGCTAAAAACCGCAAGGATCGTTTGAATTTTACTGGTTAAACCACTGGTTTTGAAGAGCACTCTTTTTCCCCAAAAATGGTCATTTCTGCCAAAAAATCGCTAATTATTATTTTTTTAATTGCTATAAAAGAAAATGAGTAATTTTCATGAGTTTTCCACCAAAATTTCCCCGCCAGAAGGGCCCCACTTCAGAAGCGCCGAAAACCCGAGTTTTTTTGCCTGTAACTCGAAAAGTAGTACGCGTTCTATGGAAATTTCCCGTAAAACTGGGTTTTCCTATAGCGGCGCAAAACGCTTAGCGAGCGCAGCGCATTTTACATTTATTCCTAGTTAAATCTTCACTTTTCGACTGAAAAACAATTTAAATGACGCTGCGCTGAGCGTTTTGCGCTGCTAGGAAAATCTAGCTTTAAGACATTGTAGAGCACTGAATTTCCTTTAGAATTCAAACAACCATCTACATGTATAGACCAGCAGTCAGGTAACTTGTTAGTGACATAATTCCAAAGTTAATGACATTTTGGGGTGTGATTCAGGGTGTATAAGGATGTCTCATGAGTTTTCCACCTAAATTTCATGGTGGAAACATCTTGGAGAGGTAATCTACCCTGCAAAAAGGTAAGGTGTATTTGATTTTCTTCGAAAACAGGACGAACGTATTCATCGGTCTAATAGGTACCAAAAAGGTGCAGCTCTTTACATTAATGATACATTTCTCAACATGAAAAGACTTCTGCACGATCTCATACATGAAGATTCACTTTATGAAAAGGTGAGGCTACGAAATGTGGCATTGCTGGGGAGGGGGTAGCATTTGTATGAGAGAATCGACAGATAAGATTGCCAACCACTGCTTGTCCTCAGGAAATCGTCGTGATGTTCTCTCTATCTTTATTAAAAAATCAACTTTTCTGAAATCCTGGGGGGGGGGGGGTAGTTACCCCCATTACCCCCCCTGCTTGCTATTGACCGTTTCATTTCAAATTCTCTTGAAAATGTGAATGCCTGTAATGCGAAAAAAAAACTTGTAAACTCACGCCTGTGCGCATCCCTTGTTTTTGGGAAAATTGTTTGTCAATCCCCTCACACCGTCCTCATTCCGATTCCTCAAAACCGCGGAAACGGAAGCAGTTCGGAGGAATGACGGGCCTTGAAATATCAAGTTAATTATGAAAATTCCTGGGCCATAGTTTAAAAGAGGGAGAAAGGCGACTACTCCAGACCCAGAAACAAACATAATAAAAAAAACATGCATAAATAAGAACTTTACTCACCTTGTTATTCGACGGCCGGTGGACCAAACAAGAGCAAGGTCGAATCAACAGGTCGAAGGACGTTAGCGGTTGGCAGCAGTGCCGCGAGGATGCTAATGTGGTAGCCCTGCCCCTCACCCACCCCTCTCGAAAACAATCCAAGAACTTCCGTCTCAACTGTGAATTCGTCAACTCTCTCGCTTATTTCATTAGACAGCTGATTCCCCACTCTGAAAGAATTTAGTTGATAAAAAAAAACCAACTAGCTGGGCCCATTTAAGATTTCATCAACTAGCGTTAGCCGCGGACCGCGCTTATTGTTTCGTGGCTTTTTTTATGTTTATTTCTATTTGTCGACTCAAACAATTTTAGAGTGAATGCGAAAACATCTGTTAGAATGGTGAAACTAGGAGCGATAAGCAACGTTAATAAATGAAGTGGGCAAACGGTGCCGGAGTATTATCTTTCAGCCAGTGACAACAGTTTATGGCATGATCTTACAGTCGATTGACGTTTCCAGTGCTCCTTCTCTCGTCTGAATTCAATTTACAACGTACGACTTTCTGAGTTGGAATGGATCTCAAAATGCAGAAAAGCGTCTCGTACAACGCCTTTTCCAGCGGGAGCACGCACAAAATCGGAGCCTGGTTCGCCTTTCTGAACGTCCGTACAAAAAAGGCCTCCTCTCTTAAATCGTCCAAGAGTGTGACCCTGGGTAAGACGGCACAGTATGTTGCCATTAGTGTTTTGATTTTTCATTCTACCATAAAATTGTTTGGATAAATGCCTTGGATCTGAGGAATATTCTATCGGCACCGTTGTATGATGCTACGCCACGTTATTATCATGATTTTTCCTAGACCTTATTATTTTTACAATCTTCGAGATTACAAGAAGAAATATTGTTCTCAAAATGATTTTATTGCTCCGTTTTTTGCGTGCATAATGAACAAATGAGTGCACCAGAAGCCCTAACAGTTATATAACTTTTGTTTTGTGCAAAAAGATCAATATTTGTGAAGATTTCAATTCACAAGAAGTGACGTAGACATCAACTACAAGCCTCGAAGTAATCTCTTCCTGCTATCGCCCCTCTTTCCAGTTCTTCTAGTGCCAATGACGAATAATTGGAGCCTATTTCATCGTTAAACCTCTTGTGGATTCCTAGGAAGTAATTCGCGACACTTGTTTGAAGGATGCCGAGGGGCACTCCCAAATTTCACGTGACATTCGTCATATTAATTATACAATAGCACGGACCCGCGTTCTCGTTTTCCTTATATGATTCGGAGACTGCTAGATTTTTTTGCGGACCAAGGGCGCGTGCTGATTAGTCAAAAAATTAAGAACAGACGGTTCCACCCCATTTCCCAACCGCTATCAATTATTAAAAAATTAATTGTTTGCACGTGAGCTACAAGAGGAAAATTGCTGAGACTATTTCAGTTCTGGACGTATCTTGGCAACTACTACAGTAGCAAATACTTTTTTTTATGAATCTCCCTCTTTATGTTTTCAACTCTCAACCTTCTGTGATGTCTGACAAGAAAACGCTTGAATTTGGTTCTGGGGGCTTGATCTGTCTGGAAGGTGAGTGACTATGACGTCATAAGTCACTGATCAGCCGCTTATCATTGGGACATCAGAGAGGTGTCACAGGGAACAGTGGATGTTTAATTGTACGGGCAGCCATTTTGATGAGAATCAGTCGAAATGGATAGTGACCCATTTTTGTCTTCACACAACAGTCCCCCAGGGTTCATTCCACCAGAGAAAATGAGACAAACCAAAACCTAACGAGGCCGGTTTCTGTAGTTGTAAGCCCATTCCCCTTGACGGCGAAAGGTGGGCTTCCGAAATTTCCAAAGCAAACAAAACCCAATTTTGTGGCTTTTGCCTCATGAAGATACCTCAGAAACCCAAGCTTTGTTTGCTCCAAGATCGAGGTCCTTAAAAACAACATTGAGGCTCCTCAGGCCTTCGCCTAATGTTTAATAACTTACAAAAACTTAAAGTTTGCCTAGGGGCAGATTTAGGGTATAAAATGTTTAGGGTGACTCAGCCCTAAGCTCAAGATCCCCCCACTCACAAATCAAATTCCACATTTTGTGGATTACTGCTACGCTGCTCGCAGAACGAATTTCAAAGGTTTGGGCCACTCGGAAAACCAATTCGGTGTGTCCGGGTTCGTCAAAAATACAATTTCGTGCAGTTGGCTCGTTCAAGAACAATTTCGAGGGGTTGGCTCCCTAAAAAAACTAAATTTTGCGCGGCTGGCCCTCTGGAAAATCCAACTGCGTCGTGACTCCACCTCCTTTCACGAACAAATTTCGCAAGGTAGGCCCAATAAACAACAATTTCGATGGAACGGGTCATTGAAACACCAATTTCGTGGGTATAACTCATTTTAACACCAAAATTCGAGGATTCGAGAACCAATTTTGCGGGTTTGGCTCGTTCAAAAATGAAATTTTGCGGGGCATAGGTCATTTTTAACTCATTCTGCTGCTCTTCAACTGAGACAGATGGAGAGGAATTATTCCTCCACCCAATGGGGGGGAAAAAAATCACCGCTTTGTCTCATTGAAAACCAGTTTCACGGGACAGGTTCGCCCCCCCCCCCCTCAAAGTAATTTTGTGGGTTTCGCTGCTACAACAAAGCATAATTTCGCGCTGTTGGGTCATTTTACTTCCACGTTCTTGAATCACAGAAAGGTTGAAAAAAGTGGTTTCCGGCATCCCGTCGGTCTGTCGTTCTCGAAGAATAATTTTACGGATCTGAATTCTTGCAAAAACAGAATTTCGCAGAGTTGTCGTGTTGTGCGGCATGCGGCTGAACAATTTAGCTTTTAATAAATTCGGGTTTCTCAGCGTCAATAAAAATCTAGGTTGTTTTTGTGGTTAACTCCCTGAAAAACCACAATTTCTCGTCGCTTGTCCACCTAAAAAATCAATTTCATGGGATTTTTTCGCCCCAAAAACAAATTTTGGCACGTTTGAACCATTAAAATTTCAATCGATGCAAAAAAATGGCTAAACTGATGATTCGCTACTTGATAATGCCTAAACTGGCAATTTAGGCCCTAAAAATAAGCAATTCGAACTAGACAAAGTCATGTGCATATGCTCCTTCAAAATGTCAAAACTCGCGGGGCGTGCCCTAAAAATAGAAAGATCCGCTATTGCCGCCCTAAAATTGGCAAATCTGACTCAAATGGCTCCATAAATAGCCAAAGTGGTCATTCGCTTCTTTTTTTAAAAAAAAACTTAATTGACGATTCGCCGAAAATAGCCAAAATGCCATGAAAATGGCAGACTTTTAATTCACTTTCTTAAAAATAGCCATTCGCGCCCTACAACCCCCCGCACCTCCCCCCACAAGACCCTAGGTAGGAGTAATGAAAAATGGCTAAACCGACTGTCAGCACCCATGAAATGCTCAAACTGACTATTCGCGCTCTAAATATGGCCAAAATGACGATGTGTACCCTAAAGTAAGCAAATCCGACTCACTTGACCCTAAAAATGAGAAAATTGACGATTCGCGTCTTGAAAGTGTCTAACTGGCTATTCACGCCCTAAAGTTGGCATATCTGAGCCGAGTTCACCCATGTGATTCGAGCCATGAAAATATCCAAACTCACGATATTCGTGCCCTGAAAATAGAAACCGACCATTCGCGTTCGACGAATGGCTAAACTGATGATTCGCACCTTGTTAATGCCTAAAATGGTAAAAAGAACCATTTGCGCTCTGAAAATTGCCAGACTGGCCATGTGCTCGTTGAAAATTTCTAAACTCACGGGTCGTGCCCCTAGAAATAACCAAACCCGCTACTATTGCCATAAAATTGGCAAAATTATTTATTTATTTATTACATATAATTAATTATTGGCCTAAAAAATAGCCAAAACGACCATTCCCTCCTTAAAAATGACTTAATTGACGATTCGCCTTAACTCCATGAAAATGACAGACGTTGATTCACGTACCGAAAAAATGGCATTCCCCCCCCCCCCCTCCACCACAACCCCTTCCGTCGGTGCAAACTAGGAGTAATTGAAAATGGCTAAACCGACTGTCAGCACCAATACCAAAATTCATGGTTTTGGCTCATTACAACTGTTAACTTCGTGATTTTGAATATTTCGTCCCTTTTAAAATTCAAATGTCGTGAAATTGGCTTCTTTAAACCCAGATTTCACCGATTACCAATCATTCGGGCTTTGGCTCTGTCAAGCCCACCGAATTGCCCGTATTTGGCTCTTTCCAAACTGTATTTTACGGATCTCACGGAAATTTTGAGGGTCTGACTTCAAAAAAAACAATTTTGTGGATTTCGCTCATTGCCACTTTCTAGCAGAGATCAATAAAATTAATTATGCTAATTGCTTGAATTGGCTGGAGGCGCGCATTTCGGCCTTGAGATGGTCAACTGAGTCTTAAAATCAAATTATTTGGTCCGTTTCCGAGGAATTGGTCCGTCTTGAGAAATTTCGATCTGAATCCTGGACAATAAATATGTGTCCTGCGATGGCCTGTCCCGGGTACCACGGGACGGTGGTTGGCGACCCTAGAAATGTCCACTGCCGTGGGCGAATGGGCATCAAATGTTCGAATTTGCAGTTTAAATGAAATTGGAATGCCCGGGGTCAAGGTAGCATAGGTGCTGGCACGGCCTATGCACGGCAAAGTGGCACCGCAACTGGAGAAGTTTCTCGTGGTTTAGCGGGAATAGATTTTGACGGGTCAAATTCTTGTCAATGCGGCAATGCCCAACAGCCCAACACTAATTAGTTGTGACTTGAGAACACATTGCACGCTCGGAAGATTACTCGTACAGATTTTGAAAAAATCGAGAGCGAAAGAGACCGTCTAAACCCGTCGATGGCGGGTAGAAGAGCTCGCATTAGTTCAAACTTTTTCTTCTTATTACCACCAAATGCGAGGAAGTCTACGATAAAGAACCTGTCCACTCATTTTTGCCTGGGCTCTTCTCGGATTTCCCTGACCACATTAAAATTCCCTGAATTTTCTCCGTTTTCTCGGCCTGTGGCAACCGTGTGCGTGAGCCGGAGCCAGTTCGTGGGAGCTAAACTGCCGTTTCATATATACACACAAATATGTTCAGCTTTTCGGAGCTATACCATTTTTTTTTTTAATCAATCACGCCGCGGCTAAATATCCGGGTCTCGTGGTCAACAGTCAGCTCAAAGAACGCTCTTCCTACCGGCTTGATCAATCTATAATTTCTTGGTATTTCCACCCCCCACAGGATCAGTCCCAGAGAACGCTAAAACAGAAAGTGAGGCAGCCCTCGAGGATAGTTCAACTGACATTACTAGTCGTAACAATTCAATTCAGAAGAAGAGACTTACAAAAGCTCGTGACCGTTTAAACACGAACGTTCGTTTAAGGCGGAGTATTCTCAACACTGAGTGTGCGTACCAAGTAAGTTTTAATAAATCAAATTATGATGCCTATTCAGGTATTGTTTAACTATCGTTTTTGGTAGCATGACTTCAATAAAAGGAGATCATTACCAGTTGATCTGCAAGATTTACACATTACCCAGTCTTTGATCAATAGCGCTTTAGACAAACCGAGTGAACAGGGACAGTTAACAAGGGCATCGCGACGTAAGTCCATGTCCGAAATAGGGTTCGGCCGCATGGACACGTACACGAAATTGGACAAATTGGGCCAGGTCAGATGCGTTTGAACTTCTTTGAGACATGTCTAAAGTGTTTTGTTTTGTTCAGGGCACGTACGCGACTGTATTTAAAGGAAGGTCTCGATTAACGTCGAATTTAGTTGCTCTTAAAGAAATCAGGCTGGAACACGATGAAGGAGCACCCTGTACTGCGATCCGGGAGGTGTCATTACTTAAAGAGCTGCGACATGCCAATATCGGTAAATTTTTCCCTGCAAAAACAACAAAGAACAGCAAAAGCGTGTCGACTTCTTTTCATAGAGTTGCGCCCCTTATTATTATTGACCACTGGGCACTCACCCGCCATTTCTGTGTCCAAGGGCGGCAAAGCCGTAAGCGGCTCCTAATGTGGGACCACCAACCTACCCACCCTACTAACAAACTGCAAAACCTTAATCACAATAGTTGGGGTTGACTTGTCTGTCCCAATCTCCTGAAATCTAGCCGCTGCGAATCTATCGCAGTGTTCCGATAAGTTGTGACGTCGTTTCGTCCTCCACTTCACACTCCCTGCTCGTCGGATTTGCCACTAAACTCATATTATGTAGAAATGTCTAAAGACAGCCTAGTGACCCGTAAACATTTCCACCACTTTCCTCAGGTTGCGCCTTTGGAGTGACAACAGCCCAGCCGCTCTAGTTTTATAAAATCTATGGGATTGGAATGAAATAACTTGATGCTCCACCAATCAGCCCTACCTGACGACTTACTAAGTCTATAGAACGGGAGGGGGGGGGAGAGTATTAAAAAAAAAATTGATTCACCAATGCACCGTGTGCCTCTGTCCAAACGCGGCCCTGTGCATTGAAATAATCTTGAATTTTCTCGTTTTCCTCAAGTCACACTTCATGACATCGTTCACACTGAGAAGTCATTGACGTTGGTATTCGAATATCTTGAGAAGGATTTAAAACAATATTTAGACGAATACGTTATATCAATGAACAATATTAAGGTAATATCATTTTTTTTTTTTTAGAGCACGCTTGGAAATGCTAATGGTCATGGGGGCGGCGTCTATTAGAAATTAGCATTTCCGAACGCGCTTTTTCACTCGTTTCGTTGAATATTGCCTGAGTCAACGATCGTTTTTACAGTTATTTTTATTTCAACTTCTGAGAGGTCTTTCCTACTGTCATGCTCGAAGAATTCTTCACCGTGATTTGAAACCACAAAATCTACTTATTAACGAAAGAGGCGAATTAAAGGTATGGTTGTTGAGTGGCTACAGTAAATTAAGGTTGTTCCGATTTAAAAGGATTGATTTTATCTCAGCTTGCGGATTTTGGGCTTGCTAGAGCGAAATCTGTACCAACCAAAGCGTATTCAAATGAAGTTGTTACCCTTTGGTACCGACCTCCGGACGTTCTAATGGGATCGACCGAATATTCCACTCAAATCGACATGTGGTACGCTTACAAAACGTCCCTTATTTTTAGGACTTTTTTTTTTTTTTAAGAGTTTTTGTTGCCATTTGTCCTAGGGGCGTTGGTTGCATATTTTTCGAAATGGTCAGCGGTCGCCCGCTATTCCCAGGCGCGACTGTTCAAGAAGAGTTGATGCTGATCACTCGAGTTTTAGGTCGCCTGGACGAGCCAGCCTCTTCCGACAACATTCACAAAGCCCTTGAGTTCAAAGCCCCTCACCGTTTTCGTAAAGAGGGCATCGAATTACTTTCCTCATTTCTGGCTGTGAGTATCTCCTCCTTGTTTGTCTCCGACAATGAAACCAATCATGAATGAAATTATTCGTCAGCTCGAAGCTAAAGAACGAATATCAGCATCCGAAGCCAAGAAGAGTGAATATTTCCATTCCTTGGGTCCTGAAGTTCACAAATTGCCGGACTGTGAGTAGACACCTTATTTTGCTTGATGTTATGTATCGAATTGTTTTATTTTAACGTGAATACGTTTTACGGGAGCGTATGGTGAGCAATTTGACAGATGGGTGTCACAGAGCGTGCGCCGTCCAGTGTTAGAGAGGGAATGAGCTAGGGCTAGGGATACCACGGCGTTCTTCAGGCTGGAATGCGGTAGTGGAGCGTGTGACGTAAAAAGACCGAAACGTTCACTTCATTCCCCCTTTCCCCTCACTTATCCTTCACTAAAGAGCTCAATATATCGGTGTCCGGGGGTATACACTAGAGTCAAACAGAGCAAAGGTTGAGAAGTGAGATCAAATCTTCGGGCACACTCGTGCATGGTGGGATTTGCCTCGTCAATTCATAAAATGGTTTACAACAAGGAACAGGCTTTTCTTTTCTTATTCAGAATTCACGCCACCTCCCCCTCCCTCTTTTTAAAACTAAAATTGTGAAGAAGACATACTAATTGTAATGACACCGGAAAGTTTCGATCATTCTCATCGGGGTAGTGAAACAAACAATTTCAAGTTTTCTCCGAATAAGCTGAAGTAGCACTTAAACTGATCCAAAAAACGAATCCATTGGAATTTTGTGCTAATTTTGAGCCTTTTTGTGCCATCCTTGTAAAATAATGAGACCAACCTGAAACGATTCAAAATGGTCGTTCAGAAACACTCAAAATGGTGGTTTTTCAATTGCAGTCACAAATGGACACGCTTGTAGCACTTGAACAAATCTAAAAAAAAACACACAAAAAAAGCGCAGGAGTTTTGTGCTGTTTTTTGAGCGTTTTTGTGCTATCCTTTGAAAATTTTGAGCCCAACCGTAAATGACCCAAAATTATGTTTCCGAACGGCATACTGGCATTCTGCACGAATCCGGCTTTTCAGTCTAGAGTACGAACTCAGTTCGTGGACCCAGACAGTCAGTTTTGCCAGTTTTGTATGGTGCAAATAGTCCGTCATACCATTTGAAGGTTGTGTACGGTCAGTTTGCCATTTGAGTGAATATTAGCCAGAGCGATATGTTGAGGGCAAGAATCGTCAGTTTCGCCATTTTAGGGTCCGAATGGACAGTTTTGCCGTTTTTAAAGCGGGACTTGTCAGTTCGGCCATTTCTACATCAGGCGTCGCATGTTTAGCAGATTTCCACGCACGACGAATGGTCAGTTTTGGCCATTCTGAGGGCATTTTAAGGGCGCAAATCGTCAGTTGTGCCATTTTTTTTAGGGCGTGAATAGTCGCGCCAAGCCAAAGGTGCGAATAGGTCAGTTTTGCCATTCTTTGCACGCGAGTGGTCGATTTTGCACTTTTCAGGGTAGGGATAATCAAGAATCTGTCTGTTTAGGCACTTTCAGGGCGCGAATAGTCAGTTTAGATTTTTTTGAGGGACACGAATAATGGTCCATCAAGTCATTGGTCAGTATTGGCAATTTTTGGCGCGCGAATGGTTGATTTTTAGCCATTTTTCTGGGCGCTTGATATCCGTTTGGCTATTTTTAGAGCAGGGATTTTCAGCATCGCAATTTTTAGGGCGCAAATATAGTCATTACAGCCATTTGAAATGCGCTAATTGTCAGTTTTACCACACAAGAGGCGCGATTACAGTCAGTTTAGCCGTTTTTATTGTGGGAATAGCCATGGTTTTTCTATTTTTAGGCAGTGAATGACTGTCAAGCTATTTTTAGTGGAGCGAAGCCCATAATGTCCCAAGCCCCTCTTATGAGCAAATCCTAGATCGGTGGCTGAACCATACTATTTTGGGGTTTCTGCATACGCGGAATCCGAAAATTGAGACAAATTTTCGATCAGAAGAATCAATGAAAGGGTCTTTACAGTGATCCCACTATTTTTAACCACCTGCACCCGAATTTTTCCCCGGACAGCCCTGAAGTCCATGGAAGAATCTCGATTACATGAACATCTCTGGGCAGCTCAGGAATGGTCTCGAAAAAATACCGCAGGAGGGATCCAAAGACGCTTTTAAGCCGCCGTGGCAACCACGGTTTCGGATGTTTTTGTTATCGACCGCTCGTACTAGTGACCCTGGATGATGCAGTCAATACAATTGGCTGATAACGACCATGACGTGAAACATTCATTTCTGGACCGTTTAACGATTAAGGGTTTGTACTTGTCAGTTAAACATGGTTCGGGAGACTTATAAATCATGTCTGCCTCAGACCATAACCATTGAAGGTGATTATTCCTTGATGGCGTTTGGGAGGTGGTTTTGATGATGTTTTTGGCGCAAGTAACCTCGCGACTCATTGCCTTGACACTCTTTGCTGATATCACTTGCAACGTTATATTCTCCAGGTCAGATAGACTGAAAATTCGTAGAAAGGAGCCAAATCGCTGTCCAACCGTCCGACCTCTTCACATATACTTACATCCATGCATAACCTAAGCATCCTCATTTTTCCGTATTTAAGCTTTCGGGGGGTATCTGACAGAGGCCCCGGGGTGATCCCCCCCCCTTTCTCTCACCAGTACCTCGGTACGCTACTGTGTGGGGTCTAAAGTCCAAGGAACCAGCTGTGGACGTACGCGGACCTTTTCGGGCTGCTTTGAAGTCGAGAAAATCTGCTAAACCTAACTTCACAACGTGAAACGCTCATTTTTGGAGATTTTATGGGGCTCTTTAAAGCGTTGGTGATAGTGGCTCTTCGTTCGTATACTTGTAGCTCTGGGGGGGGGGATCTATCCCCCATATGCCCCCCCCCGTGCCTACGCCCCTGCTCTTGACGTCACGAGGAAAGTGTTTGTGCGGGTAAGTCTTCCCGCCTGGTATAAAGAACGCCGTGGGGATATTCATTCTTGCCAGCTTCCGAGTCCCCCCCTTTTTTTTTTTTTTTTTTTTTTTAATGAAAAACACCGAAGAAACAAAAGGTTCTTCGAATGAAACGCACAAAAAAAACGTATTCATGTTAATCTCCGGGTCCTTGGACCTGACGCTATTTTTTTTACTATGCTTTTCAGCGGCGTCAATTTTCATCCTTCCAACTATAAAACTGGACGCGGACCGTTACAGATTTAGCAAACCTCCTAGCCATAATTTATTGATTTGATAGAAATAGGTTAATTTTAAGGAGGGGGGGGGAGGGTGAGCTGAAAAAAAGAGGGTATCATTGTCTGGGGGCAAAAAAGTCAATAAAAATGATTTTAAATATTGTGTGATTTATGTTAGACTACGGAATTTCGGAAAAAGAATGAAAATTCGGTCGTCTAAGTTACTAGTTCTGTCAAGTGAATCAAAGATAAGAGAGGCGAAATCAAATTTATGAAAAATTAACTTTTCAATTTAAACGGAGGACTTTAAAAAATTACAACAAATTTAGACTGTTGGTATAATTAAGTATTATGAAAGTACACCAGTACGCCATTCGAGTAAGGAAAAAGAATGGTATTTGTGATATAAATCTTTAAATAGATGTAGTTACTGTGAATAAGTTAAAAAGGCCTTTTTTTTTGTAATTATTTCGAACCAAGGAAGAATGTCGTTCGCTTGTTACGTTATTCAGCAGAAGTCAAATTCGTGTAGAGTGAACTTAAATCATGAAGTCGTGCTTTGAAGATTTCACCTATTCAATGAGTAGTGAATTAGTTGGACGACTTTTTAAAAAAAAAAAAAAATTATTCCCGGTGCGTCGAGAGCTACCTCTGTAAAAGTGGTCGTTTAGTCTAATTTTCCGGGTCTAAACCGTGGCCTAATAACTTCTAGATTACGAATTTATTACAAAAACATGTTCTTTTATTGTCCCATCGCTCAATTTTTTTTATAAAAAAACATTCCTCGATATTCTCTTATTTTAAGGATCAGGATGGGTTCTTGCATTTTGTTGTCGATAAATCTACAGTAATTTATTTTTGAAACACGAACACGTGTCAAGTGTCTCGTAGAACAACTTTTTACGGTTATCATCAGCAGAACGTGGATGCAACATGTTTGAATGAGTTTAGTTGTGAAACATTGTTTTGTTCATAAATACCTGTGTGCGTCAGCTCAAGTTCTTAATCACGGCCATGTCCCACTTTTGGTCCTACCGATAACAGACCCAAAGTAGCACAAGTATTTTGAGATATAAATTTGGTTAGCTAATGAGATTCAGAGTGGGTTGCGGGGGGGGGGGAGCTGATGGTCAGTTGGTCACCACAACCTTTCCTGAAAGATGCCCTCTCACAGTCCCATGCCCCCAGTTTTTCCACCAGGACAGACCAGTGATGCTCTCAACTATTCCCGTACCCTTAGGGCTGTGTGGGTTGTGGGTAGGATCTTAGTTGGCGCTCTCTGTACTCATTTCGTCCTTCTAGCGATAAAAAAAAAACTGTGTACGCTCTCCGATTTTTTTTTTTTTTTATTTTTTTTACCACTACCTCAATCTTGCTCAGACAATACTGTGTAACAAAAATACGTCCGTTATGTTCTAAATTTAGCTCGGTCGAAATATGTGTCCATTACGGTAAATCGCTCGGTGAATTATTATATGCAGTGCAAATTAGCACGTGATGAATCCTATTCCAAAGCATTTAAAGTATATTTGTTGCTTTATATATATTTTTTTGGGTGTTAGTTTTTAACGTTTTAGACTGGTGAAACTAGGAAAATACATGTTGTGCCATTGTTTGGTTCATTAGATAAAATAGAACAATTCTTCTCTAGCAGTAGTTGTTTCAATGGGAGAAATCTGTGATTGATAGCCTAGATCTTCTTACAACAAGAAAGCGCGCTGTTTTTTCAACATTAACGCTCAATTCGCAGAAAAAAAACATTGAATATTCGTTGGACATTTCACCAACTCTATTCGATATCAATCATTCCAGAAGTGTTTTCGTCAAAAACTAGCTTATTTTTGTTCGTAGATAAAATTAAAAGCGTAAAAAGCATGAAAGTCCCACTTGGATTGTGTAGTTGATATTTCAATTGTGGAGTTGAATAATGCACCGGACCCTCGATTGTGTATAATCCGAACGTTTTAGCAGTTGTTTCGTTATTGACAGGGGGTAGAAATGGTTTTAATTCTACTACGAAATGGTCTCATAGATTGTGATTTTTAAAATACAAAATTATATTTTACCATGAGATGTATCATGGAAGGGTACAGCAGGAAGGGTACAGTCATTATAGAAAATAAAAGAATTTGTTAAAATCAAGAATTATTATAGATCTTCGATATTATTTCACTCGTGAAACCAACTCATTTTCCATTTTATTTGCAGACGCGCAACAGTCATAAGTCAAAATTCTGAGTTTTCCGTCGATAATTTTAATTCTTGCCTTTGTATTTCAAAGATGATTTGGATTTGAAGGCAAACACTTCAGTTCAAGTGAAATTTCTTTTTGATGACGGAAACAAATTTATTTTTCATGGACAGCTTGAATTGGGCGTACCATGTGACAACATTCTTCCGAAGAACTTGAATACCGTCCGAATCATACGACTGTAGGACACTGTCCAAATCCGACCAATTTGTCACAAACAGGAAAGGGGAACCGTAGTTTTTGAGCAACCTGAGCGGACCGGTACACTGTCCGTCCGTCATGACGTCTTCAATCACCGGAATACTTCCAAACGAGAGAGCCTCGTAAATTCTGTAACACTCTGTGTTAAATCCTACGGGACACAGAGTGAAATCAGAGTTGTTCAGAGCGTTGATATAATTAGCCAGGCTTTCTTCAGTCTCCTTTGGGGCCCATCTAAACAATTTTAATCGCATTTTAAACGCCTAAATCACGACGATATTTATAAACGTACTTGTATCTGGTCGAGACTAAGCATTTTGACTTAAAATCTTCCGACGATATGGTGTTTACCAATTGATTCCTTGATGAATTCTGATAGACAGTCCCGACAAAATTACATCTGTACTTTCTTGTATTCAAAGAATTAATATCCAGTGTGTGACCAGTAGGAAAATCTCTATAACTGTGGAAGGGGGGGGGGTCTATACCGTTAGTTTAAGACTAATGTACTACATCCGGACTCACGTGGAAACTCCCAGGGGCCATTGAAAAATATCACGATCGTCGATCAAAGTACTATCGTAAACGACGAAAAAAACGTCGACCAATCCCCCACGTTTTTTCAAATGCTTTAAAATCCAGTCATTCTCGCATTTCTCATTCCCTAAAATGACGACGGCAACGTACTTCAATCGATTCAACCTGGGTAAAAATTCAAGCCAGAGCGACGACGCTTGAACGTGTCCAGGCGTTCGACCGTTCAAAATGAGAACGAGATGAGTCACGTTGCCCGGCAGTGTTGACTGAATGTAGCCGGGCCCGCTGTAAAACTGATAGCGAATACCGTCGTCTGAATGAGTTCCTCGAATGAAGAATTTATTTTCGGACACTGAGAGACGGCCCCCGTTGAGTATGTCGAACCATAGATAGTGGCCGATTGCTGCTTTGGACCAGATTTGTATAATCGGACGAGGAACAGAAAGTTGGTTGGAGCTAGCTGTTTAAAATACAATAAAAAACATTGTAGTACCCTCTCAACTGAGAATTGAATAGCCAAATTACAGTGAACAAGGGATAATAAACGATGTTTTTCTTGTCGCGCTCAACTTAGAGCAAATGCCATAAATGTATTTTTGAGCTTTGGAAGTGATTTTGTTTGCACCAGCCATGATCACGACGTTTCTTTGAGGTAATAAAGAGAACTGTCTTCCACTCTTGAAAAATAGGGTAAGGGAGATGAAAATTAAGACGATTTTGATGATAGATTACTCACTTTTCCAGTAAAAAGCGTAGAAAACGATACATGTTACTAAACAATACGCCACTAAAATACTTATACAAAACCTGCTTGTAAGCATAAATATGTTATTCATTCGGCCCGGGAAACACGCCCTTCCGCATTAAATTTTGCCACGTGCAGTCTCCAAGCCCTTACACCGGCTATCGAGCTCCCCCAAATTGATTCCTATGAAGCATGAAAAGGCTTATCACATCACGATAAGGTAGTTAAGGTGACGAAGGCTCTACGCAGGCGCGAGTCGTGGGGGATTCCCCCACCCCACTAAGCGTTGTTGTCAGATCGATTCGGTGGACTAGGCTCAACTTTCAAGTTTCACACAGACAGTGGGGTGCCCATGGGGAGGGTTTTGGGGCTCAGAACCACTCCCAGAGTAGTTCATACCTTCGATAGTTAAAAAATAACCAAAAAACGCGCAAAAGAATTTAAATTACTATAAAAAGTAAAATAACAAAAGAAACGACAAAAATTGGCACTAAAAGTTCCCTGTTAAGAACCCAACTACGTAACTATCCACGGCATCAATGATATTTACACCACTGACCAGGCGTGGATTCCAAATTTGCTCAAGGGAGGGGTTTGAGAAATTGTGCCATGCTCAACGAAAAATGCCTTGATAGCCATTCACTGCTTAAGCATAGCAAATAATTGGATACTCCCATCATACAAACGGCTAGGCTGACTATACTCGTACCCCAAAATGGTTAAACTGACTATTTGTACCCTAAAAAATAGCCAAATTGACTTCACGAGCCCTAAAAACGGATAAATGAACGATTAGTGCTGCCCTGAAAATTCCTTAAAGATCGTGATTCCCACCATGAAAATGGCTAAATTGACCAATTCGCGTGCCAAAAAAGACCAAACCCGCAATTCGCGCCTTGAATTGACCATTTTCGGCCCCTAAAAATCGCGACGAATCGCGCCTTCAAAATGCCTAAACTGATTATTAGTGCGCTAAAAATATCCAAAGTGGCGATTCCAGCTCTAAAAGATCCAAAAATGACCGTAAGAGCCCTAAAAATTTGATTAACCGACAATATGCGCCCTGAAAATGCTTGATCCATGAAAACTATAATCCAAAAAGGACAAAATACGCCATTCGCACCTAGAAAATGGCTAAATTGTTAATTCCCCACGCCACGACAAAAAACTAAACAACCCAATTTCTAGGATGTTAACCCCCTAAAAATACATATTGGCAGATCTGGCTCCACTAAAAGACAAATTTCTCATATATAGCATCAAACCTCCATTTTGCGAATTTTTTAAACTTATTTCGCGCATTTTGCCCTCAAAAAACATTTTTGCGCGTTTGGCTCACTCAAAACCAACTGCTGAAATTTCGCATTCTAAAAAACAGCAATTCGCGAAAGCCGTGAGTTTCGCTGACTGGAAAAACAATTTTGGTAGGGTTGCCTATAATTCAACAACTAATTTTTGCAGATTTTTCATACCAAATAGACCATATCCGCTGGTTTAACTCACTGAAAACACAATTCATCTCCAACAAAATTGATCTCGTTTAAAGTTGATCGTGATTAGTTGTCAATATAACGACCTTATATGAATTCTGATATAATTGTTTACATCGTAATCGTGATTAGTTGTAAGTTGGTAAAATCGGGCCTTAGTGATGAAATCATCAACAGATCTGTGCGAAAATCCCAATATCAGTACCTACCTAGCTACTTAGAATCGCCATTTTGTGCTAAAATCACCATTTTTGTGCCAGCGTCGTCAGTTTCGATTAAAATGTTTAGTTTTGAGGTAAAACCACCAGTTTGGTGGTAAACGTTTCATTTTGAGGGAAATTTGTTAAATTAAGTTCGAGGGTAAAATCACTAGAGCGGTCTTGAAATCTTCAGTTTTGTTATAAATCCAGCCAGTTTTGGCGTGAAATCCTTGGATTTGGACGATTTTATAATCCAATAATAAAGATTTCACGCCAAAAATGACGTATTATATCAAAACTGAAGGTTGTACCCTTAAACTAAATTTGTCAGGAACTGGTGGTTCTACCACAAAACATTTTTTTTTTAGGCCAACGGCAAAATTCAAGTTTCTACTTTAAAACAATTACCAGAAAACTGAATGTTCACAAAGAAACAGCCGATTTCACCCTAAAAAAAGGGGGAAGAGAAAAGTCGTCTGTTTTGGAGTGAAGTTGCCAATTTTGGTGTAAAATACCCAGTGTTGGGGTAAAATAATCACTTTGAAATCACTTGTAAAACCATCCGTTTTTGGGAAAACGTCATTTATGGTGTAAAATTGTCAGTTTTGGAGTAAAATGTCCAGTTTTGGGGTGGTGCCGTCAGTTTTAGGGTGAAATTGTTAGTTAAGAGGCATAACACGTTTTCTTTTTTTTTGGACAGTTTCAGGTAATACGGTTAGTTTTTGTAGTGAAACCATCGGAAGAACAATCCAGGTTTGGAGTAAAATCGTCAGTTTTGGGTGGCGAGCATACTAGAGCAATACGATATCACCGACGCAAATTAACAAAAAAAATGGCCAAACTGGCTATTGGCGCCCTAAAAATGTGTACATGGTGAATTAAGGGTGTCACGTTTCAAGTTTCGTCGTCGAATGACCGGGGTTTCGGGCGGCAAAGTTAATAAATTCTATCTGGAATTTTTGTGGCGCAATTCAACAGTTTTATGCGCTCCTAATGTTTGTTTGGGGGGGGGGAAGTCTATTACTAACAAATTCTTGTGCTACGAAATTAACAGTTTCGTTATCGTTATGCATGCGACTGAACAGGCAGTTAATAGCGTGAAATTAATTTCACGTTTTTGGGGATTTCACGATTTCCTCGCATTTTCCGGAGCCAAAGTGAGACATAGGACTCGAACCCATGGAGCGCTGTCTGGATCCGCGCGCCTGCCACTGACGACAGTCATCCCCATTTTAGTGTCGAATGATCTCTTTTCTCAATTTTAGCCGTGAACTAGTTATTTTTTTTCATATTAGCCGCGAATGAGCGCTTTTTCACAATTTTAGCTGATATTTAGCGATTTTTTTACTTTTAGCCATGAATTAACGCCTTTTCAGTTTAGTCACGGAGTTGCCTCTAGAAATCACGAATTGACGATCCCTTGGTTTTAACTGCAAATGAGCGCATTTTCTCTGATATAATTAGCGTTTTTTCTTAAATTTGCCACGAAGTTGCCGCCAGAAACTGAATTGTCGTCTTTTGAAGTTTAATTTGCGAATGAGTGCGTTTTTACAGACCAAAAACAGAAAGCGTGCAGGTCGGGTACTTGAAAATGTTCCAAACGAGCCCAAATTGGGCACGACTACATCTCATGCCGACAGCTAGGACCGCACCAAGTTTCATTGCCCTAGCACCAAAACTACTGGTACTTTTACTTCGTAGCCAAGTGCTCGAAAACCGCCGCGGACTTGTCCCAAAAACAGCCAATTTGCGTTTTTAAACAAATTTAAGCTGTAAAAGGGCCTCTATAAACTTCACGCCTAGACTACTACTGCTACAGTTTTAGCCACTTTATAGCGCGAGCGAGCTAGCACGAGCCGGTATTGCTGTAACCGTCAGCGGAGGGGGGGGGGAAGTCAATCAGTTCGTAAGTTCGAATGGCCAATTCATCGATTTTAGGGCGCTAACAGTCCATTCATCTTTTAAGGGCGCGAACAGCCAGTTTGGCCATTTTTTTCGGAGCAAGCATGGCACGAATCCGTCATTTAAGCAAATGTTCGGGTATTTCTAAGGCACGAATTGTCCGCAGTTTTTTGCCGTTTTCAAAGGCGCGGAGAATCAGTTTTTCTTGGTGCCGATGGCCACTTTGAAGACGCGAATCGGCTCTAGCCTCTGTAGGACGCAAATGGTCAGATTGGCTACGAGTATGTCATTTTTAGAGCTTTAAATAGTCAGTTTTGCTATTTTTAGGGAACAGATCGTCAGTATTTAGACATTTTCAGGGCACGATGGTTTAGCTTGGCCATTTTTGACGCGCGATATTGGTCGATTTTGTCATTTTCAGAAATGAATCACCAGTTCAGGGCCTTTCAAAGCGCGAATCGTCACTTAAACCATTAATGGGCCACTATAGTGTTGATTTTTACTAATTTTAGGGCGTGAATAGCCAGTTTGGCCATTATTACAGCGCAAACTGTCAGTGTGGTCGTTTCCAAGGCGTGAATAGTCAGTGTGATATTTTCAGTGCTCGAATCATCCGTTTGACCAGTCGAAATGGTCAGTTAGGCCAATTTAAGGACAGGAATCAACTGTTTAGGCATATCCAAGGCGCGAATCGTCAGCTAAGCTATTTTTAGGACGCATAGTGTCAGCTTTGACCCCCAAAACCCTCCCTATGGGCACGCCACTGACTATAGCGCTAGACTGAAACAGTTGGTTGGCGGAGGGGGGGGGGGTCTGTGAAAGGGGCCCATTGAGTTACATCCCTGAGCCCGAATTTTCTCTCACACAGCCATGGTTACACTGTTAACGTTTGAAATTCAAGGAACCAGCTATATAATTCATTTTTAGAGGTTTTATTGATCCTGAAACGGAACAATGAAGCAACCGAGACCCGACGACGCTTTCAAATTCAACCTCTTGACTTTTCCGTCTCTCTCTACGACCACTTTGAATAATAGTCCACTCGACTTTTTAGCTACATCAGAAAAATCGTTCAATCCTTTGAAGTTACTTCCATTTATGGACCCAAACTCCAAAATTATGTCACCTTCTCGAAAACCCTGAAAAAAACAAAACAATTGATGCCACAATTGATTTAGAGTGTCATTTCGTTCTATTACATAATATTCGACGGCCGACCCTTTTTGTATTTTTTGGATTATTGCTAGTTTTTTAAAGTTCGGCGTTGATTCAGTTAGTGGTCGGGAGTCGGGCGAGTTCAAGTTGTGGTTAAATTGCTCTTGAACGCACAACCGAATTTTTTCATTCACGTTTTTGAAATCGTTCAGCAGGCCTGTTAGGAAAAAGATAAAAATGAACATTACAGTATTTTATCAACTCCTACCAATGTCGTGGGTTTGGCTCCTCCAAAAAAAACGAAATTCGAGGAGTTGGATAATTTGAGAGCCATTGGATGTCCAAAGAGTGCCCGGAGAGATAGAGAGAGAAGAGCCCGCCCGAAAATTATTGCAACTTGACAACAATGTCTTACGAATAATGTTGGCTCGTGCAATCCGCACCGCATACACGTTGACGTCCTTCAAAGGATAGTCCTCGCTGTCAACTAGAGGCTCGTCCATTCCAACACCATTCTATTTATTCGACACATTTAGCACTGTATTTCGATGAAAGAAACCAATTTATTCTCAGTTATAGTCACCCCAATTAAAACTTGTCGTTGCTCCGAAATCTCTTTTTCCAATGCGGTTCTTTCTTCGTACAGCTTATTGAGTTCGTCCAATTCCATGTTTGTCTTCAAATAATAAATCAATATTTATTCTAAAAAAGCAACAAATTTATTGCTAAATAAAGTAAGCTATAAGTTAAACCGCTATTGTTATTTTCGTAGTCATTCAAAGTGACAGTTCAATTTTAGCAGCTCTCCTATCAGGAAATAAGACGAGATAAGCACTTTGAGGAGCAGTGATTTCAGATTTTTGACGGTTTGTTCGCAGTCGCTCTCATTCGGTTTGGTTCGCAACTAAAAGTAAAACGCTCACAAAATAAGCTCAATCCATAAACGGCCGCTTGAAAAGCAAAGGCAGTGAAACTGGGGGAAAAAAATAACAAGTTCTTTATGGAAATAGCGAGAGTAAACGTTTTTTAATTCCGCAAAGAAGCGTAACAATTATCAATGCCACACGCTAAAAAATTATTTGTAAAACAAAATTTGCATGAAAAGGTCTGGAAAATGAACCTCCTTCCCACTCTCTTAGGACGTGAAACTTGTGCGTCCCCAAAAAAACATGCCTAGGGAATGAGTCGCCCAAATAAAACCGCAGTGGAGGCAGGGGCAGATTACCCCCCTCATCCCTTCCCTTTACAAGTTTACACCAACACCCTCATGTTACGTCATTCCAACGGTTCCAAAAATTAATACAATTTTGGGGTGATGTTTCAAGACAAATAAGGATGTACACAAATTGTAGACAACATACAAAAAACAAAGACACAAAAAAAAAGTGAACAAAAGTAGGACGCTTGCGATGAAAAGTAGGGTACAATAGAAGGACAACTGAAAACAAGTTAACAACGAATAATCGTTGATCAGTTTAATGTTAAAATTAAGTCAGTTCCAGCAAGGTGCTTGGAACATGTTCGGAGCGGAGCCGCCATTAATGAACCAGCCAGGGGCGGATTTAATGTAAAATGTTTAGAGGGGCTTAGCCCTGAGCTCATGATCCCCCCCCCCCACCTCTCGCAGATCAAGTCAAATTCCAAATTTTTGTGGATTTTTGCTCTCAGAACGAATTTCAAAGGTTTTCCTCGCTCAAAACGCCAATGTCACAGAATTGACTCCCTAAAAAGCCAATTTGCACCAGGTTGACTCTTCATGAATGCAATTCCGCTCATTAGACACTTTCGATGTCCAAATATCACGGATTGAACACACCGCAAAAACCAATTCCGTGGTTTTGGCTACTTCAATAACAAAATTTGCCGGTTTGGCACTTTTTGAGACCAAATTTGTCGGATTTCGTAGGTCAGAAACTAATTTCATGGGGCTGGCTCCCTTAAGACAAGCCAATTTAACGGGATTTCACACCTTTTTAGAGGATAAATGAGCGTACTGGCTCATTTTAAAGAGAAATTTCACGGCTCTGGCTGTTTTTAAAAACAAAATATCGCAGGGTCCAGACGCGGATCCAAGATTTAGTCAAGGGAGAGGCTTATGAAATTGTGTACTTCGCTCTAATAAAAATGGCTTGCTATCATTCACTGCCTATTACCACCTTAAAACGCATTAAAAATTGCCAAACGGGCAATTACCGCTTTAAAAAAAAAAGAAGAAAAGCCCAACGTACTTCACGCGGTCTAAAAGTGACTAGACTGACGGTTCGTGCAGCCCTGAAAATGCATGAAAAGATCATGAATCCCGCTATGAAAAAGGCTAAATCTTCCATTCGCGAGCTCAACTAGCTAAAACTAGCGATTCCCGCTCAAAAAGTGGTCAAGCTGCTCTAAAAATGGGCAAACTAACAATTCACGCTCCGCAAATCCCTTAACAGACAATTCCTGCCCTAAATATTCCAAAATCAACCATTTGCGCGCCAAGAATGACCATACGGGCGTTGGCTTGACAGAACTAATAGCGTCCTCAAAAAAGCAAAACTGACGATTCGCGCTTATTATAAATGGCCCAACAGATTTTACAAACCCTAGAAATAGAAAAACTGACGATTCATGCTCTGAAAATATCACACTGGCTATTCACTCTCTATAAATGACTATGCTGACAATTTGCGACCTAGAAATGGCAAGCTGACAATTCGCACCCCATAACTGATTGTTTGCGTACTCTAAATGGTTAAACTAATAATTCACGCAATGTAAATGTCAAAACTGAGTTCGTAACATACAAATGACTAAAATGACGGATTCATGCCCTAGGAATGGCCATACTGGCAGCGTTAAAATTGCCAAACTGGCTATTCACGCCCTATAAAATTGGTAAAACTGACTCTGGCCTACGATGAATGGTTAAACTAACAATTCGCACTTTGAAAATCCCAAAGCAGATGATTCATGTCCTGAAAATGGCAAAATTGGCCTTTCGCGCGTCAGAAATAGCCATACTGAGCCTTCACACCTTGGAAATGTCTAAACTGACGATCCTGGCCTTAAAAGCTGGCTATTTACGCTATTTTGCACCCTGTAAATGACATAAACAGCCCGTACCAGCAATTCACGGTCGAAGAATGGCCTAACTGACCGTTTGTGCTCTACAAAGGCTAAACAGAGAAACAGACGATTCGCGCCTTCAAATTTGGGTGGCTATATCTGCACCCAAAAATGGCCAAACAGGGCTGTATTTGCACCCTTCAAGCGATAAGCTGACCACTTGCGATTGCGTACCGAGCATGGGCCGTCCTCACACACCGACCCCCCCCCCCCCCACCTGCGTTAGCTACATGCACCTCATGGACTGGGTAAACTTTTAGATTTTATTTGAAACTGATTACCGACTCTCAGGCTATTAAATTGCTTGATTGGTTAATCACGCCCTAAAAATAACTAAATGTGCAAATTCGTGCCAGTGAAATGGCGAACTTACCATTCATAGCGCAAAAATGGACAAACTGAGCCACGACGACTTGTCCACCAGCAGAGGATTTGTGCCCTAAAAATAGCAGAACTAATAATTTGAGTCTTGGAAATGGCTTAACTGACGATTCATGCCATTAAAATGCCTAATGTGACTTGTGGTTGAACCTAAAAAAGCAATTTCACGGATTTCACTGCGCCAAAAACAAATTTTTGCTCGTTGGAACCATTCGAAAAATTGCGAATCTAGCGATTCATGCCTTATAAATTGCTAAACTAACCATTCAAACCCTAAAATTGACTTTACGGACGTTTCGTCCCCTGGAAATGCCTAAAATGACAACTCGCACCGGGAAAATTGCCAAAAAGGCCATCAGGCCATTTAAAATGACTGAACTGACGATTCGTGCTCTGAAATAACCAAACGTCTTAAAAATTTCAATCTTCAAAGTTTTGGTCTAAAAATGGTCAAACTGGTCATTCGCGCTCTTTGGAAAGCGTCAGTGACAACGACAATTGGCCCCTTGAAAGTGGTAGAACAGATTGGACAAGCCCTAAAACGGGCTGCTGGTCGTATTGACAATTCATGCCTCCCCCACAATGGCTATACTGATAGATTTGCGTCTTAAAAACGACCACTCGCGTTCCAATAATGGCCAAATTGACCATTCGTGTCTTAAAAATGCCTGAACTGACGATTGGTACCCTAACTATCACCAAAACGACTAGTCAGGCAATAAAAATTGCAAACTCAGTCACTGACGTGAATTCTGGTTTCAGACGACCGTATGGATTTTCTTAAGTCCTCCCTCGGCAACTGTCAGTTTCGGTCGAGCTGTCAATTTCGTCTTTAAAACTGATAATTTCTTCTTTAAAAAACTCCAATTTCACCCCCGAAACTGACAGTCTTGACTTGGAATCTGTCAATTTCCTCCTGCATAACAGAAGATCACAAAACTTGATTTCGAGATTCAGTAGCGGACCATTCGGGCTCACAACATGGGGTTTTTGGACCCCTTCACCTGAAACAGTTAAAACTCTCAAAACGATTCCGTCCCGTAAACTGTCAATTTCGGCCAGGGAACTGTCAATTTCACCCGAGAAACTGTCTATTTTGTCATAAATAACTGTCAATGTTGTCTCAAAAAGTGTCAATTTCGTCCTGGAGACTGTACATTTCTAGTTGAAACTATCAGTATCGATCTAACACGGTCAATTTTGTCCTATGAAGGTCAATTTCGTCATTCAAAACTGTCAATTTCGTCGTCAAAACTATACCGATATCATTCTAAAACTGCCAATTTCGCCCCACAAACTGTCAATTTCATCCTCGAATCTGCCAATGTCTTCCTAGAAACTGTGTCAAGGGATTCCGGAAACTGAAGATTTCTAAGTCCCTTCACCGAAAACAGTCGAGTACTAGAAACTATCAATTTCGTCGTTCAAAACTGTCAATTTCGCCCTAAAAACTATCAAGTAAATGTTCAAATCTAACAATTTCGACTTTTAAACAGTCAATTTCGTCCCCAAAACAGTCGCTTTCGTCGCCAAACCTATCAGTGTCGTCCTAAAACTGCCAAGATCGTCCTACAAACTGTCAATTTCGTTCAAGAATCATTCAAAACTTTCAATTTCGTCCTGGAAACTATCAACTTGCATTTGTTCGAGAAACAGACAATTCCTTTCTGAAACTGTCTATTTTGTCCAGGAAATTGTAAATTTCGTTGTCAAAACTATCAACGTCGTCCTAAAACTCCTAATTTCATCATATAAACTGTCAATTTCACCCTAGATACTGTCAATTTCAGCATTCAAAACTGTGATTGTCGTATTTCAAACTGTCAATTTCGACTTACAATACTGTCAATTTTGCCTCAGGAACGGACATTTTTGACTTGGAATCTCAATTTCCTCCAACATAACGAATATCCTACTACTACTAGTACTAGAAACTATCAATATCGTCGTTCAAAACTATAAATTTCGTACTGGAATTAATTAATGGACATATTTATCTCGGAAACTGTAAATTTCGTCCTCTAAACATGCCAATGTCGCCCTATAGACACTGTCATTTTCGGAGTTAAAAACTGTCAATTTGACAGTTTGTGAAACAGGGGCTTGAGAATAAACATCTTGGGGGGGGGGCTAATACGTCCAACTGGGGGGGCTAAGTCCCTATAGCCCCCCCCCTTAAATCCGCCAATGGAACCAGCCAATAAAATATAATCAACTTACATTTTATTGGCTGGTCCCATGGCAACTCTGCTCCGAACATGTTCCAAACACCTTGCTGGAACAGACCTATTGTTGAATGAATCAAATCCGTGAAATTAGATTTTGAAAGAGTGAAATTCCGCAAAAGTTGGTTGGATGGTTAATTCGGGAATTTTGTTTTTGAAAGAGATACTTGTATTAGTTACAATTAATATTTTTATTTAGCCAATTAACCTGTGAAACTGATTTTAGTAGGAGCGAACCCCGCAAACTTTGGTTTTTTAAAAGCGTGAAAATCCGCGAAATTGGGGTAGGAAATAACAAATTGTTGAATTGGATTTTTAAAGGCCCATGCACACTATGTTGAATGGGAGTTGAATGAGTTGATCAACTCGGTCGATTCAACTTTTAGCGCGATTCAACAAGACGTCCACACTAAATTGAAGTAAAGTAAGTGTGGACGTTGAATGGAGTTGAATGTTGAACGTTGAAAGTTGAAAATTGAATGAGATCTGGGTTTAATGACCAATGGTCTTTTTTTTTTTTGGTTGTACTCGCGTGCATTACTTTCGTAATAAAAAATGAGCAGCGATGAGGAAATTTTAATAGTGAGGTTCAGCAATCGCTTCCGGTAACGCTAACGCCAAAATTCCAATTTCAATTAGATGTTCAATACCATAATATGAACACAATACGCAAAATGAAATACGGGTCTCACAGCGCATGCGCCGCCTTGTGTGGTTGGAGGACATAGGTGATGGGCATGAGGGATATCACCAAGATCCCAACACAAAACTCAAGCTCACCTGCCGGCTGTGCCACTTAACAGCCAAAAAATGTATTCACGACAAACACGATTACATGGTATCAGCCCGTGCAACGATTTCTTTGGGGTAACACCACACAGCTGGCATGCAGCGGAGCGGCGCGGCGCCTATCCCCCCCCCCCTGGGGTCTGGACGCGAAACCCCCCCCCCTGGTGTCTGGACGCGAAACCCCCCCCCACCCTTCATGTATTAAAGGGCTGCGGGAGAAAAAGTTCAGTGAATATCAATCAGTGCTGACCTTGAACATTTTGGCACCCCCCCCCCCCGGGCAAATCTTTCACCAGCGTTCCATTAAGTTGCCTTCAGGAGCCGCGATTTGGCGTTTTCTCCATTTTAACAGCAAAATAACGTTTTCCCACACTTCAGCGCGTCTTCTCAATTTCATCGATGACGATCGATGGCTTTTCTCAATTTTTGCTGCGAATTTGTGTTTTTCCTTATTTCAGCCACTAATGAGCGATTTACCATAATTTCACCCGTGAATTAGCGTGTTTGCCTAATCTCAGCCTCGAAGTTGCCTCCGGAAACTGCGATGTCCAACATGCCATTTTCTCAATTTTCTGTGGTTTTTGAATGTTCTCAATTTGACCCTTGATTGGCAAATTTTTCTTGATTTTAACTGCGAATTAGCAATTTTCCGCGAGTGAGAGTTTCCCCCCAATTTTCGCCGCGAATTAAAGCTTTTTATTTATTTGATCCACGAGTTAGCGGGTTTTCCTCATTTAGCCCTGTGTCCGCGATTTTGTTCACCTTTAGTCACAACGTTACCTTCAGAAGCCGCGATTTTCCCACACTTTAGCGCTTCTTGTCAATAATTTTATGGAGGAATTAGCGATTTTTCTCCACTGCCGATAATTAGTGGTTTTTCTCCACTTCAGCCGCGAATTTGCAATTTTTCTCCATTTTATGCGAGAATTAGCGACTTTTTTTCCACTCTTGGTCATTAATGAGCGCCTTTTCTAATTTCATCCGTGAATTAGCGATTTTTCTAAATTTTAACCGCGAATTTGCATTATGCCTCAATAAGTTTAGCCAAAGCGGAGCCGCTCCGAAGCGTTATATCCGGCTAGTTAAGCCATATTACTCAATTTGAAACATTTGGTTATGGAAGAGCGAAAATGGGGATTGAAAAAGCCGAAATCACAAAAATTTGATTTTTCGTCGTTCGTTTTTTGCCAGGTTATTTTGTCCTGTGAAACTGATTTTATCAAGAGCTAACCGAAATTCGGTTTCATAGGAGCCCAGCCCACAAAATTGGGGTTTGAATGAGCGAAAGTCTACAAAACTGATTTTTGAAAGAGCGAACCAACGAATAAATTGGGGGTTTCAAGTAGAAAAACCCAGGATATTTTGATTTGAATGAGACGAATCCGCAAAATTTCGTTTTGAAAGAACAAAAATTCGCAGAGATAAAATGGCGAAGTTTGGTTTCGTTAAGTTCCAAACGCGCGTGATTGTCCATATTATTTGTTTTGACGGTCGAATGTTCTAGTTTGTGGGATGAGTGTCAGATGCTAAGCCCCACAGCTTGATGTTGGGACAATAAAGAGGACAATTTTGACATCTCCCCGGACATCTGACAAATGAGCCCGGACGCTCTAAAAAGTAGGACATGTCCGGGAAAAGTAGGACGTCTGGTCACCCTATATGTACAGTACAGCTATGCCGTACTAGTCCTGAAAATTCGGCTTTTACCCTTCAAATTACCGGTTACCGACGCTAGGGAGTCTCAGGACACCAGAACATCAAGTTTAACGCATAAATAATCGTTTTCTGGAGGCGAAATGGTCAGTTTTTTTGATAGAAAATCAAGAATAGAGGGCTTCGAAATTTTCAACCGAGGCGGAGAGGCTTGAAAACGTTGGGTAAGCTAATGGAATGAAGGTTGATGGCCTCAAATGAAGCTCACAGAGCATAGATTGGTCGGAAACAGGTGATTTTAAGCCTTTCACCAATTTTAGAAAAAAAAGGCCCGTAAGTTTGTAGCGCGCTCCGCATTGGTCGTGGAAAACCAATGTACTTATTCACATGAATGTATTGGTGTAGGAAATTTAATGACCCTAAATGTTTTGTTCGAGAAGGGTTTCGTTCTCGTTTTTGGCCACTCGCGCACGTTTTCAGAGCGTAACAGCAGTGGTCACGTAATTCGAAAGTTTAAGGCAGAGCCTCCACGCGCGCGGTCCCCGTACTTTGGCCTCTTCGAGTCGGAAAAGTCGATCAAAACCAATGGCAGGGCAAAACGCTCATTTTTGACGACTTTTACGGGCAACGACGGCCCCTTTTAGTGCATTTTTAACGGGACCGACTGCATCTCTCAATTAAGTATGATCCGGGGGTCTTGCGTGGACAGCGTAAAGAATCAAAAAAGTGACATTCCTGAAGTTTCCGATATATTTTCATGGTGTGTCCCAACCTTATATGAACATGGAGACAAGTACACTCCCCCCCCCCTAAAATCGCAATTGCCATAGAGGGGGGGGGGGCTCAGGTTGAGAATCACTGCAATAGCCGGTGCTACTCTTATGCCAGTTACACTTGATAAGGCAAGACGTTTCATTCGCGGCAAAATAGCTTATTCATGGGTAAAATAGAAAAAAACGCTCAAACCCCAGCGAGAAAAGCGCTAATATTGAGCGCTTATTGAGAGAACGCGCAAATTAACCAAAAAAGGGGGGGGGGAAACATTTTTAATCCACAGCTAAAATAAATAAATAAAAAAACATCCAAAACATTGAGATAATTATTGCGGACTTATTGACGACTGAAATGAAGACAAAGCGCTATAATCTGTTTCTAAAATTGAGAAAAAGCGTTAATTCGTGACAAAAATTCAGAAAAAGCGCAAGTTCGCTACTGAAATGGGGAAATCTTGCTAATTCAACTGCAGATGAAGTGAAAAAAAGTGCAAATTCCCCACAATTGAGAAAAACTGACAATTTTAGTGCTAATCCGAGGATGAAAGTTAAAAAAGAAGCTTAATCTCAGTTCTGTTTGTATTGCGAACGTTCGCGGATAAAATTTACGAAACCCTAATTGCCTCATTTCTCGGTCGCAAAAAGCGCTAGTTCATTGCTGAGTGTGGTAAAATCGGTATTTTGCGGAAAATATTGAGAAAACGCGTTAATTTGAGGCTATCATTGAGAAAAAACTTTATAATGCGCAGCTAAAATAAAGGAAAAGCGCCGATGATTCGTGGAGAAAATAGTGTCATAGTGTTGTTAGTAAGATGGCTGGTGGACGTTGAGTAGGCGTGGCATGGCGAGCAGCTGAAACCGGTTCGTTTTGACGCACCTCAACGAGGAAAGACTGACAATGTAGGCTCCTTCGGCTACAACTTTCGTGCATACAGTGCTAGCTATAATTCTCTGTTAAAATGAGGGAAAAGAGCCAATTTGATGCTAAATTGCAGTAAAAGTACTGTAATTCGCGACTAAAATGGGACTAATTCATGGCTGAAGGTGAATAAACGTCCATTAGCGTTAAAAATTTGGAAAAGTCGATCATTCGTGGGATGGAATGGGGAAAAATTGCAATATTTAGAGGCTAAACGTGAGAAAAAGCAATAATTCACGGCCAAAGTTTTTAGTGCAAGGAAGAGTGCCATCTCACCGCATACATACGGCCGCAGCACTGTATACATAGGATGAAAATCATCATAATAGTGCGTATATACCGCGCGTGAATGCATTCAGGTTTTTTGTCTGTTTATTTGAGGGGACCCGATTTCGAAGGCCCTCCCGGGCCCGGATTTTCTCTCGACGGCCCTGTTCATCGGCCCAAGGTGCAGCCCTTTACATAAATGATACATTTCTCAAATGACAAAATTCTGCACGATCTCATACATGAAGACTCACTTTATGAAAAGGTGAGGCTACGAAATTGGCATTGCTGGGGAGGGGGTAGCCTTTTTATATGATAGAGTTTTAATAAGTATATAAGAAATCGACAAATAGGATTGCCAACCATCGCTTGTCCTCAGGAAATCGTCGTGATATTCTCTCTATCTTTCTTAAAAAATCAACTTTTCTGAAATCCCCTGGGGATCTGATCCGCCCCTGAGTGGAGAGGTGAGGTAGGGAAACAGTAAAAAACGTTGTGTTTTATCCGAAATATCACCCGTTTTGGATCAATCTTTTGTCCAATTATAAAAACAAGTCGGGCGAGTCGAACCAGGATGTTCAGATTGAATGAAAGATCATGCATCTAGACCGAACCACTTATACGTTTTCGCCAGTTATTCTTCAAGATACCTACTAGTTTATAATGTTTTGCGTATTGTTCCCTCAAAACCGAAACTACCACTTTCTGAGTCGTTGTAAACAGGGGATTTCTATTTGTTTCCCCTTTTTTTAAAAGAAGAAATGGGGAAATTGTACGTAAAAAGACAAAAAGAGTATAGGTCAACCAAAAAGGAAATAAGCAGCGAGCACTAAATTTGATTCGCCGGTGCGCACGATGGCTCAGGTCCACGGTCGAGGCCACAACAGAGTGGAGAAAGGTGTTTTTCCAATAAAAAAAAACTGGTTGAAAACCACTTTCACTGTCTAAACAAGCTTTGGGTTCACGACGTCAAGTCTCTCAAGTATGCATCAATCACCCAGTTAAAAATTCACGGACAAAATATAAAATCGACGATTTTAATTCGTTTGAATTAGCAAAAAAATATTTCATCTCGTGTCACTGAGTCAATTTGTTATTACGCGCAAATGTATAAACAGCCTTTGGCGTCTCTGTAAGATGCAGAAATTGGTCATTGAAACAAGTACAAAGATTCATTAACGATTGAAACAACGCCCTTTGAAATAAGTTAATTAGTTTCAAGATTAATCAAAACGAGCGTGTGGTGAGTCAAAAATGACTTTGTTACGAACCGTATCTGTCACATCAAAATCTGTGACCTTGTCAGTTTTAGACTTTTTACTTCTTGACCGAAGAAAGAAGTGGCAGTCGTATATAAGCTTATAAATAAATCAATAAATATATATTATATATATGAATTCTGGAGACCACTGAATTCGTGTTCTAGAGGTTCTGAAACGTGAAAAAAACATGACATGACTCATTTTTGCCACCATCACGACGAGACCAATAGTGCATTTTCAGAATGAAATGCACTAAAAAACATTGCGACGGCTGAGTCAGTTCGAGTGGAAGAGGAGTTTTGTATATACCTGTAAATTTGACTTTATTGCCTTAAATTTAGCCCTCAGGGAGGACATGGTGTGCCGCAAAAATACTGATTTTCGCCCAAGAAACATATCTGTCAACCAGAAACCGCACTTTACCGTCCAAAAACTTACTATTTGACGGACTTTCCGTAATTAAAATAGAACAAGGTCTGTCTGTGCTAGCTCCAATACCGTGTTTGATAGATAATTTCCTCGAGAACCAAAAAGTGTAGGTATTTATTTAGATATATATGTATATGTATAGCTCAAATTACTGTTGAGCGCTTTTTCTGAATTTTCATCCGCGAAGTATCCTCCAGCGTTGCTTATAGCCCATCTTTGAAATGGCTAAACCGATGGTACCCGAGCTGACGATCTGGGCTCAACACACGGGCAAAACCGACCATTCGCGATCCAAAAAAAAAAGCCAAATTCGCGGCTTGAAAATGGACAAACTGACGACTCGCCCCTTAAAAATGGCTAAACTATAACCATTCATGCCCTAAACTTGACTAAACTATTTGTCCCTGAATATAGCCAAAGTGACTATTGATGCCCTAAAAATGGCAAAAGTGACTCTAGGCTCCATTAAAATGGCTAAACTCGCACCTTGAAAATTCTCAAACTGAAGTTCCGTGCGCTAAAAATGGCAAAGCTGTCCACTCACGATCCAAAAGTGGCAAAACTGACCATTCACGCCTCAAAAATAAATAAATAGCCAAACTGGCTATACACTCTTTAAAAAAACAGCAATCTATAGCAGTTCATGCTCAGAAATAGGGCAAAACGATTCGATGGCGGTGGCAAAATGGCAATCCTAAAAATGGTCAAACTAAATCATTCGCGCCCTTCAGATATGACGCAACTTTCGATTCACCTATTGAAATGGCTAAACTGATGATTATGTGAGCCCCTCAAAGTAGCCAAACTGGCTATTCGTGCCCCTAAAATAAAGATGTTAAACTTTTCGTGCCCTACACGAACCCCCTCCCCTTTAAACGATAAATTAACTCATTTCCACTCCGAACTGAGCCGTCTTCACGGATCTCAAATGAAAGTAGGGGGGGGGGGCACAAAGAACTTTCTCCACGTTTTTTCCCTCAATTTTAGCCGTAAACGAGTGCTTTTTCGCAATTCCTTGTGTGTCCTTTTACTCAATTTCAGCCGTGAAAAGGCGACATCGTAATTTTTGCTTGGACTTTGCGCGAAACCGCGAATTGGTGCGTTTAACCGCGAAAGAGCACTTTTTCTCAGTTTTAACCGCGGATGGGCGTTTTTCCTCCATTTTAAGCGCAAATTTCTCAATTTTAGCCGCAAAATGAGTGTTTGTTCTCAGTTCCACCTAGACGAGTCATTCTTATTTCTCAATTTTAACCTTGAAAAGGTCTCCATAAACCGTGATTCAGCGCATTTCCACAATTTTGGCCTGGACCTTGCATCGCAAATCTTCAGCTTTGGGCGCTTTCTCCATTTAAGTCTGCGAAAGAGCGATTTTTATCAATTTTATCCGAAAATGAGCGCAGTTTCTCAATTTTAGTCGCGCAATAGGGTTTGTCCTTCAATTTTAGTCGCAAATGAGTGGCTTTTTCTACATTCTACTTTGCTGTTTTACTATAGTCCACTGGTCTCATTTCTCATAGCTGTAGATTTGCTATTCGTTTGAACAGTTGGACGCGAAATTCTATGTTTCTGGCCTTTATTCTCTAGAACTATATTTTTACGCGAAATGGCAATTTTCTGGGCCTTTCTTTTAGTAGGCGCGGATCCTGGACAAGCCGGCCATAACTAGCGAAAAGTACTATTTCGCGCCTCCTGTAGGCAACTTAGCGGCTAAAATAGAGAAAATACGCTGATCCCTAGTTTTTGTAGGTCCTTGGGCGGCTAAAGTTGAGAAGGCGCACTAGTATGATGTTCTTAAGGCAAGTAAACGGTTAAAAGTTTGCAAAGTGCTGATACTCGTGCCCAACATTGGGAAAAAGCACTAATTCGAGGTTTCTCGATGCAACTTCCAGACCAAAATTGAAAATAACGCTAATTTGGGGCTGAAATTGAGATAAATAGCAAATTCACAGCTGAAATTGAGAAAAATCTCTGATTGAGCTCTAAATCACGGCCAAAATTGAAATATATATATATATATATACACACACTTCCTTAATTCACGGTAAAACGAATCAATTACAGCTAAAATTAAGAAAAAGTGCTAAAATCGTGGATGAAATGTTTAAAAAGCAGTCATTCGCGCGGTTAAAATTACGAAAAACGACGCTTATTCGCGTCTAAAATGGAGAAAAATCGCTAATTCGCCGATAAAATTGGGAATAAGCGCTAAGTGTGGAAAAACCGCTAGCTAATTCGCCGTTGAAAGGGAGAAAATGCCAATTCGCGGCTTCTGAAAGTAACTTCATGGCCGAAAGTGAACAAAAATGGCCCCCAAAAAGCTCTAATTCGCGGATAAAATTCCGAAACTGCGTTAATTCAATGCGAAAATTGGGGAAAACTCTCGTTCGCGGCTCAAATGTATAAAATCGCTAATTAGCGGCTAAAATGAGGTAAAACGCTATTTCACGGCTGAAATAAAGAAAGATGGCTATTTATGGGGTTTAATTAGAAATATTTGCTATTCACATAAATAAATTGAGAAAATGGGTAACTTCAAGGCTAAAATGATGAAGAAGCGCTCATTAGCGGCTAAAATAGAAAAAACCACAAATTCACGGCAACAATTAAGAAAAATCGCTTAATTCGCGGCTAAAAAGGTGACAAATCGTCAATTCACCGAAGAAATTGAGAAGAAGTGCTGAAAGATTTGACTCTGGGCGCCAAATGTTCAAGGCCGGCACTGTCTGCACGTCTTCGGCCTGCTAGAATTGAGAAGGCAAGCTAATTTACTGTTCTTGGACCATTAATGCGGCTAAAAGTTCTGAAAAACGATAACATTCTTGGATAAAATTGGGAAAATGTGTCACATTGTGGTTTTTTGAAACAACTTCCATGACAAAATTGAGAAAAAAGGCGCATGTGTAGTTCTTCTGGCAAATCCGCGACTAAAAATAAGATAAGCGTAAGTGCTAATACTCAAACTCTTGAATTTGGTTAGTTGGATAAAAAGGAATGACTAAGGGACCTCGTATAGAGATTTCAGCCGCGGGTCCCGATTGGTGTATACGTCCACCACTGATGCCGCAATTGCCCAATTCGCTAGAAGGCTGCGGCGAGCTGTGGCACAGTGCTCTCGGCTTCGCGAGGGCGTTCAACAAATCGCGCACGGTCCGAGGAGCCCACTTTAGTACGGGAACAAAGTGCACAGCTCGATCAGGGTATGGGGTCGTACAAAAAAATCTTGCTCTTTACCGTCATCTCCTTCTTCTGGTTCGATTTGTCTTATCTCCTTCCCCCCGAGTCAAACAATTTCTCAAATTTTGCCGCCCAGGGCTATAGCCCGGTAGTCCGCCCCCCCCCCACTATCCAGCCCTGAACTATATTGAGTTATTAGGAAGCACAATTTTCAACTTTCTAGGTCAAATTATGTGGAATTACGTGCTTGAGTGGAGTTAGTTAGTTGGAAAAGAAACGAAATCTCAACCACCAGTAAGACTGTTAATTTGATAATGCACGTGTCACCTTTATGACTAACTAAAAAGGAATTCCTGGACGTAGTTCCTTCATTCAATGGCATTTTACACGTGTGAAATAAACTTTTATTCCAATTAATGTCAACTATCCTTATGCTTTGTATGGTTAAAATTGGCAATTTTCCCGTTTACTTTCATGTGCAATGGCTACTTCCTTCTTTTAAGAGTCAAATATTGCCACAAAGTGCGCACCAATACGGACGCCGATCTCTCTTGAAATAACTCTTAAAATAAAAGGTTTCACTTCCTGTTACATTAGTTGGCACTTGGCGCTATTTCATTAGGACTAACGAGAGAACGAGAAAAAAAAACGTTTTCGTGGACGAAAACGTTTTTTAAAATGTCACCGTCGGGAAATTATGTTGTTCTCCATTTTCCATTTCGGGGCGGGGGTTAAAACAAAGTGGCACGCCTCAACAATCCTAGGTCTATTTTTCGTTAACGAAATTAACGTGCACGAGTTTTCTAAAAAGATGGGTAATCCGCGATTGTCATAGAAATTCACACATTACACTCAGTTGGTGCATGCAATTACCAACCCGCTCAATGAGAGGTCTCGAGAAAAAATGAAAACGGATCTTATTAGTGAGCGACCTCGAAGGTATGAGAAAAGGGGTTAACGGGTTTCAAACAGTGATTCTACGGATGTAATTTGTCTGATAATTCCTCACTTTTTTTTTCTTTTTTTTTTTAACAACTTTTCTTCGAATTTATTACGAAGCACCCTTCACCCCGAATGTAAATAAATTCGACCGTCTTGCATTCTAATTTAATAGTCCAGGAGAGCCTCGGAATGACTCTTAGTCATATTCAGGAATTACCCGAACAAGGGGTACGCAAGAGTGAAAAATGTTTACCAACTCGCGATTCTAATAATAGATTTTTACGGTTCCGATTTTCCATGTGCGATTGATTGCAAGGCAAAAATTGGTTTGGCGTTTTCAGAGGAGGAGGAGGGGGGTTGCAAAAATTCGTAGCCTTCTGTGAATGAGGAAAATGTAATGGTTTTTTCTTTCTTTCTAAGCGCTTTTGCCATTCTATTGTCAAAAATAATTGGTTCCTTCAATGCCTTTGCGTGAAACTGTGTTCTTTGAAAACGCCCACACGGCGCGAGACTCTCGACGAAAGTTCAGATTTCCATATGAATTATTTCTCTCCGGAATCTCTCATTAATAATGGTGAAGAATAAACTTACTTAATTTTGTGGGATTAAGGAGCGAAAGTAAAGCGAAGAAAGTATTATTGGGAAATGACCGTTTCACAACTCAAAAGAGGAAGAAATTAATATTTATTAAAATCATGCTTAATGCGTCAAGAAATTAGTCACTGTCCTACGTGCTTATGCGTTCTCTAATGAGGATTTTTTTTCTCCATTTTATGCAAACTTAGCCATTGGCAGTCTTATGATTCGCTACAATGAAAAACACAATAGCCCGTTGTCTGCAGACATTGGCACACGGCTTCATACTTCTATTGTCTGACAGCTATCGCTTTTATCCTATTCTCGAACTCATTTGACTTATCCCAGTTTCATTTTCCGCTTCTCTTTTTTTTTTTTGTCATGGACCAACGATCGATGGAGCAATGTTATCCCTTGCAATGGTGTTATCTGTAATCATGACCCTATAAGGAATTTCGGGTGAGTTCAACAAAATTCCTCCTTTTCCCATAGGCCGCATTTTCACTACTAGAACAGTCTGTGAGTTCCATTCTATTTCGTATTGATTGTATCTTCACTTACATTTCTCTTTCTCGTTTTCGTACTGCTCACTGCTGTACACTTTCATGCGCGATCAGCAATTTTTATTTGGAACATTCATTTTCATGTTTGGAGCGAGTTGACCCGATAATAATGAAGAATACTCGAGCAGATTACGTTTTATTGATCAAGTTTTAGCAAAACCGGTAGCAATATTAAATTCGCAATAAAACGAAATCTCTCCTTTTTCGCTTGCAAGGGGGAAAATCAAAGTTTCAGATGTTTTTGAACGGAACGGAATTCCGCGAGAGTCAACGCCGTCTTCACCGCGGGTCAAAGACCATATTCCCCATTATTAAGCGTGAGACATTTTGTTAGCATTTGGTTGGAGTTTGGCCAAGAAATGGACTCAACCTGAATGATCATTATTCTGCGCAAGAGTTTTAATACGAGGAAATATTTGGCGAATTCCTTTCGTCTTCTCACTGAAAGGTGAATAACTCATAATTATTTTTCAATTAGAGTTACCCCACGAATATCTAAAAAGACACTCCTCCAATAGAATATTTCATCTATAAATAAGAAACCTCTTATGAACAGGATTCAGAGATTTTAGCAATCCCAACACATTCCACTTCAAATGAATGTCTACTGTTATAACGACGACAGCTTCACTTACTCTGCCAACCAAATTGACAATGTGCTAGCTGCATGATAAAAACGTTTTACATTTATAAAACGTAGAAAAACAAAAAACCATAAAATTGAACCACGTATGAAACATTTATAAGCGATCCAAGGATCGAAGCAATGCATCCTGATTAACAAGACCTTTTATTTTTTTCCCCCTATCGGGGAGGCATAAACTTTAATTTACAAGAAAACCTGCCACTTTCTGATCATCACTGTATGAATCAAATGCCTGCTCTAACACACAAAGTTCAAGGCTGCTTCGATTCCGTGATAAATTCCACACACGCCGCATAAAAAAAAACAAAAAAAAAACTGATAATTCTTCAAACGTGACATAGCAATGTCCAGTTGCCGCCGCTCTAAAAATAATTAAATTTTCCGCACCGGTAACAGTCAGTGAGAAAAAGTGTATTCTGTTTATTCGTCTCTTTAACCGTAATGGGAATCAAAGGAAAACGCTTGAATAAACATACGATGTTTTTAACTTTTTTCTCCCTGAAATGCAAGTTTGTTGTTGATGATCTTGCAGCACTTGAGGCACGTGTCCCAAAGGATGTGTGTGATTAATCGCATTTTTTAAAAATTTTAAGCCTGGAAACTGTAATTTTCGATTAAAAATTTTGTTGTTGTTGTTTTATAGCGTTCAGTGGAGTGTCAATGGTGGTGTCGGGAGGAAAGGGCTGATTGACGAGAATAGCCAACTCTAACCGCACCAAAAGATTGAACACAAAAAAACCTCTATAAGAAGCCTCCTACGGCTACGATATTATGCATCACTTACTCCGAAAATGGTAACGCTCGGTCCAGGGGCGTAGCCAGCGCTTCATCAAGGACGGGAGGGGGGGGGGCAGAAGACGTCAGAACGTCAGATGCACCACTGCTTAAATGCCTATGGACTTAGTGCAAAGTGACAGTCCTACAGACTAGCGGGGGACTAGCGCAATACTTGTTCTAACTTTAGTTGCCTCTCCTATTGAATCCATACGAACAACGTTCTCTGACTTGAGTTTAAAACTGCAGTGGCGGCGGAAGTCAGCCGACACTGGGGGAGCAACAATCCGAGCAGTTCAGATTGTTGCTCCCACCCCCACCTTGAAAATACCATTTTGCGAATCAATTATATCTACATGTGCGAAAATAGAAATTCTTGAGCCGAAAATTCCAAATCCTTCGCCAAATTTACCACCTCTTCATGAAATTCTCTTGTTTCTGGGTTAATTTTCCTGGGTAATTTGAGTCCTAAAGACACAGTTTTACTAGATAAATGACGTGTTATAAGCTAATCGCCTGCATCGGCCATAATATGGCGCATTCACGCTATTCAGAGCAGAAACTTAGTGTGAAAGAGCAAGAGTATGCCGTGAACAATAGCGTACCGAGGTAAGGGCGGGGGGGGGCGGACCGCCCCGGGTCACCTATCAGAGAGAGCCCCCGAAAAGTTTAAATATGGAAAAATGATGATTTTTAGGTTCATGTTCATAGATTTAGGAACCTGAAAAGGAGTTTTGGTATACGATTGGACAGTGACTTGGCTCCTTTCGATTTTCAGCCCATCCGACTTGAAGAATAGAACGTTACTGGTGTTCAGCAAACAGTGTAGCTACATATTCGACCGAACCCACGGACGGCTAAAATTGAGAAAATTTGTGCCTTCTGGAAGCAAATTCGCGGCTAAAATAGAGAAAATACGCTGATTCCCAAGTTTCTTTAGATCCTTAACAGATAAAATTGAGAAGGCGCTCTAATGTGCCGATGTTGGGGCAAAACAGTTGGAAAAAGTGCTAATATTCGTTAAAAAAGCGCTCATTCCTGGTTTCTCGATGAAAAAAATTGCTGATTCTCGGTGTATAGCGGCAATTTTACGGGTAAAATGTACACAAAAAACCGCTAATGTGCTCTTTTTGGGCAAAGCCCGCGGCTGAAATTGAGAAAAATCGCCTAACCCGTCGCTGAAACTGAGTAAAAGTGCTAATTCGCGAATAACCTGTAGGGAAAAAGTTAATTTGCGGATAAAAATAATTTTAAAAATCACTTTTTCGCTGCTAAAATTGAGAAAACGCCAATCCTTATCTTCTAACGAATATTTCAAGGCTAAAACTAAGAAAAAGTGCTAATCCATAACTAAATTGAAACGAAATGGCCAATGTGGGGCTAAAATGTAAAAAAAACGCCTTACTCACGGCTAATATTGAAAAATTCACTAATTAGCGCGGCTAAAATTAAGGAAAACTCTAAATTTGAGCTCAAATTGAGAAAAAGGGCTAATTCGCGGCTAAAAATTGAGCAAAACGCCAATTTGTAGCAAAAAATTGTTAAAAATCGCTAATTCATGGAATTGATAATTTTACAGAAAAGTGCTAATTTCCTGCTGAAAATTGAGTAAAAGCGCTAATTCGCGGATAAAATGGACAAATATCCCAAAAAATGTTCAAAATTGAAAACACGCCGATTCTCGGCTTCTGAATGCAACTTATTTGTGGCTGAAAGTGAGAAAAAGCACTAATGCAGAGCAGATAGTTAGGGGCCTCATTGAGTTATCCACCCCGGGCGTAGGTCCGCCGTTGGCTGTGAAATGTACTTTCCCCTCTGTGATCCAAAATGCCCATTGAGCACATTAAAATATAATTTTCGAGGGAGCTAGCCATTCAATGCTAAATTTCTTGGATTTGGATCCCAAAGAACCAAATTTCTCGGGTTTTCATCACCCAAAAAAAGACCAATCAGGAGGACGAAACAGTTGATTCCAGAGTCACATTTCTCTTCTTTATGTTCTTCACTGGAATTTTCTCGGTTTGATGGCTAGAATTGACAGTTTTCACCCATTTAAGCCCAAATTTCAAAGATTTGGCCCTTTGAAAAATAAATGTTACATCATTTTAGTGCATTTCATTCAAAACATGTTTTTTATTTTTTTTTTGCATTCGTCAGGCTTTGAACGCGGTTGGGGGCCAGACGGCTAGCCCGAGTTCCGCCGCCACGAACATTCCGAAACTTTTAATTTCGCTTAAATTAAAATTTAAGGTCCTAAAACTTGCAGTTTCGCAGAAATTGAAACCCTAAACTGTCCATTTCGCGAATATTCACACAGGGGTTCACTGATATTTTGTGGTTTTATCAAGCTTTGGGCACGGGGGGGGGGGTCCGGGAATTAGCAACTTTGCTGATATTTAGACACCCCAAGCTTGCATGTTCACTGATATTTTGACCCAAAACTTGAAATTTCGAGGCCGGAATTTTACAATTTCGCTAAATTTAAGACGTGAAACTTGCAATTCATCCTGGAAAATTCTTAATTCGCGGATATTAGCCTTTACAATTTTGCGGCTATTCGTCAGACTTTGTGGTGCTGTCATGACCGGCTAGCACGGGATCCGCAATCACAAAAAAAAAAAAACAAAAAAAAAACGTAACTTCCAATTTCCCCGATTTTCAGCTCCAAGCGCTGTATTTGCCAGGCTTAAAGTGGTGTGCTGGGCTTGCTCGCCCGGAACTGTCAATTTCGCTAAAATTAAGACGTTAAACTCGTAATATCGCGAATATTTAGCAAGGAAAAATCCAATTTCGCGGATATTTCCATTCAAACTTGTGGCTGTTCGTCAGAAAACTATATTTGAGCTCTGTCGTGGCCGGCTGGTCCGCGGTCGGTTCGGCGGTCACTAAGAAAAATCCCTGAAACTCGCAATTTCGCGGAAACAATTACCGGATACTACCAATTTAGCTCAAATTTAGTCCCAGTGCTTGCAATTTCACAGATTTTTAGCTCCCAGTGATTTAATTTCGTAGGCTTCGAGTGATGAACCCGAAATCCACAACCGTATCGCGAATATTCACAGGAAAAATTTCCCATTTCGCTTGCCTTCAAAAGGTTGATGGTTTCCGAGTGTAGCCCTGGTTTCGAACAAAGACAAGTTGAAATTGTCCCGTCCTGGCTAGTGGCTATACGCCCTTGACTCCAATACACTGCGTTGAAGACTTCGGGTGCAATATACGTTTGCGCCGCCTTATTTCCATTCCAGAGTTAATGCACTTCTACTAAGAGCTAAATGCTTAGTATTTTCGTCATCATTTAGTCCTTATAGGGCTAAACTTCAATATTGTGGTCGTATATAGATAGCCGGTTTTAAGACAAAAATAGTGAATGGCCGTCTTATGTTTTTGAATGACGTACATCCAAAATGTACCTTCCTGTCACCTTAAAAACCTTCAAAATTAAAAAAATACGTACGAAACCACAAGTCAAGGTAAGCAAAAAAAAACACAAAAAGAAGACTGCCTGAGGACGTTGAGGGAACCTCAACGCCGCTGAAAGAAAAACGGCAGGACGACAGGAATGGTCTCATAAAACAATTTTTAAAAAAATGTGTATGCCCCAAGACCACCTCGTATTTTGTTTTGTGGCTTGTAAAACACATAAAGGGAACCTTTGTTGCTCCACAATCGCTCAAATAATTTTCGTGAGCGATAAAAGAGAACTATCCATTGTCTTAAGCTTTGTAATCTGCCGGCGATTTAATAGTATACCTGGGGTACATAGCAACACTTGAAGTTTTTCTTGATGGAAGGACGGAAAAAAAGGCCGGGAGTAAAAGGTTTAGAGCTCATGGCTAACGCTTATAAGTTCGAGCATTTTTATACCTTTTTTTTACTTGTAACAAATTACCCACACGGCACTTAACAAAGGAAAGGAGGTTTTACGAATTTTAGTTGCGATTCATTCAGTGAAGATTTCATTTTAACCACCCACGCACGTGGAACGCTGCAAGGGGAGCGATGTTTATGAAAAGACTCAGTTTTAACAACAGCGTTCTTCTGGATGCCTTCTCGTTTTCCAACAATGGAACAACAATTCAAGTCCAATTCTCAGTTGGTTAACGATTGTAAGCGATAGCATTCTCAAGATATTATAGCCATAGCCAGGGTGGCTGTGCCATCCGAGAGGTCAAAGCCAAAGTGCGCCAGCACAGAGGGCTACGGTGAAAATCCGGAGGGACTATCGAGAGAGGGGGCACTGGGTCCGTTATCCCCGGGCCCCGCCTTCCTTCGGAAAGAGAAAGACCGGAAAGCTTTATTGAAGTTGAAAACCTTTTCTGTCGGTGGACCTTTGCTGTAGTTGGAGCTATGTTGTGGTTGGACCTTTGCGCTGTGGTTGGAGCTTTGCTATGATTGGAGCCAGACCTGTCGAGAAATGGGCGAACTGGGACTGTTACTCACCGGCTTGACCATACGATTATGTCTACATTTGTACACAATACACAAAGCCGGGGTGTCCCACGGGAGAGTGTTGGTGTAGAGCGAGCCGCGCTATAAACTTTTAAAATATGGGCTGGTCGGTGGAAGTATTGAATTTTGTGGTGAATATGGTGATTGCAAGGGGGGGGGGGCTCTTGGTAGCATGGCCCAAGGGCGTTGTCAGACCAGAGGGAAGGCAGGTGTGATGTTACAGACCGGGAATTGCCAGGGAATTTTCTAAAAGTGACTGTGAGTCTCCTCGTCTCCCTTGATTACATCGACGTAGATACGGTCAACGTTTATTTGTACTGTTTCAGGTCCAAAAACAAGTGGATTTGCTAGTTTGCCACTTTTAGGGCGTGAATAGCCATATGGGTGTTTGTGTTTTACTAATTTAGGGCTCTTTTTCGAGCGCGAATTGCTAGTTAGCTATTTTTATGGCGACGTGCGAATGGTCAATTTTGCCAATTTTTGATCGCGAGTGGTCATGCTTTGCCATTTTCAGGGCACGTCATCATTAGTTCGAACACTATGAAGGCGCGAAACGTCATTTTAGTGGCGCATAGAGTCATTTTTAGGGCGTGAATAGTCACCTTTGGACTATTTTCAGGAGACTTCAAGTTTTAAGGGTGCGAATGGTTTGTTCAGACACGTGCGACATTCAAATCAAACTTTATGTGAAAACTTCGACATATTTCACTCAGCGGCCACGGTTCTCGAAGCGGTTCTTCGAACAAACTGACCATGTATGGACATCAAAGCATAATTATCAGATTTAGTGAATTAGCACTTTTTCTCACTTTGAGCTGCAAAGAAGCATTTTTCTTAATTTCAGCCGCGCTAATTAGAGATGTTTCTCAATATTTAGCGGTGAAAGAACTATTTTTGCCCCACATTATCAATTTTTCTTCTTAATTTTAGATATGAATTAGCGCTTGTTCTCAGTTTTAGGGCCGAAAAAGCGACACATTTGTGTTTCTTTAAGTTCTACCCGGAAATCAGCGTTATACTAAATTTTAGCCGTGAATTAGCGTATTACTCAATTTAGATGTGAATTAGACGATTTTTTTTATTTTTATCCTCGAATTAACGTTTTTTCTAGACTTTATCCGCGAATTATCATTATCCCCAATTTAATCCAAGAATTAGCGATTTTTCTCAATTTTAGCCGCGAATTAATCAGCGATTCTTTTCATTTACGTCCTCGAATTAGGATTGTGGTTTTTTCCCCTTTTATAGCCTTGAATTAGCGTTTTTCTTGCTTTTTTTCCTTTTTTGCGCTTGCAAAAAAAAAAACAAAAACTGGGGCACGTCTCAATTTTACCATAGAACAGCTTTGGTGGTCCGCCCGTCCTCGCCACTACCTCGGGTACGCCACTAATTCACGAACAGAAGTGAGAAAAAGCGCTAATTCATAGCTAAAAACGAAAAAACTATAATTCGCATCTAAAATTTAAAAAAAAGTGCCAATTCATGGATGAAATTGGAAAACAAAATCGCGCATTAGCGGCTAAAATCAGTAAAAATACGAATTCACCGCATAAATTCAGAAAAATCGCTAATACGCGGCTAAACTGAAGATAAATAGATAATTCACGGCTAAAATGGAGAAAAATTCGCTAACGCGCTGCTAACATGGAGAAAAATTACTAATTCACCGATAAAATTGAGAAGAAACGCTGAAGTGAGGAAAAAAGGCCTATGCGCGGTTTAAATAGAGACAATGCCAATTCGCGGATTCTGAAGGTGAAACTTTGTGCCAGTAAGTGAAAAAAATTCGCGACCAAATCAAGAAAGTCCACCTGACGTGGAGAATAAAACGTGAAATAAGCAATGAGTGTGGCTGAATACTCGGTTCAGGCCACGAAAGCGCTATTCTGAAGGCTCAATTGAAAAAATCTAGACAATGTGTCTAAAATTGAAAAAAAAAACACACTAATAATTAGCGTGCTGCCTAAAATTAAGAGGAACGCTCATACTCATCTCAAATAGATGAAAAAAAATGGCTAATCTGCACCTAAAATTGGAAAAAAAGCGCTAACTCGCGTATAAAATTGAGGAAAATCACTAAATCTTGGCTAAAATTGAAAAAACGCAAATGCGTAGATACCTTCCGTTCGAGGCTAAAACAGAAAAAGACGCTAATCCACAGCAAAAATTGAACAAAACATGCCAATGCGGGACTATAAAACCAATGCGGCATAATAAAAAATCGCTAATTTTCAGCTCAAATTAGGAAAAACTGCTAATTCTCTGCTAAAAATGTAAAAAAAATGGCTAATTTGTAGCTAAAATTGAGAAAAATTCACGAAATTCACACGGCTAAGATTGAGATAAATCACTAATTCGCGGATAAAGTGTGGTAAAATTTCCAATTTAAATACGCGTCTTCGCGCCTTCTGAAAGCAACTTTGTGGCTAAAATTGAGAGAAAAAGCGCTAATCTACAGTCAAAAGTGAAACGAAATTGCTAAACCAAGACTAAAATGTTAAAAAATAAAAATAAAAAAAAAATAAAAAAATCAGTACAGAGAAAATCAATAATTAGTCGGGTTAAAATACTACTACTACTACTACTAAATAAGAGAAATACTTGAGGAAAAGTGCTAGTTCGCGGCTAAAATTGAGGAAAATCTCTAATTCGCGGTTAAAAACGAGAAAATTTTCAATTTAGGTCGAAAATTAATGACATTTTTAATATGCGGCATCTGAAGGCAACTTTGAGGCTAAATTTGAGACAAAGCTCCAATTTATGGCTATGCGCCGCTAAAACTGGGATTAGCGTATGTTGAACAAAAAAATGCTAATTTGCGCCAAAAATTTAGAAAAAACCTCGCCATTGGGCCAGGGGAGGGCAGCCAGGATTGGCAGTGGTTGGACATTTACTGTGGTCGGACCATTGCTGTGGTTGGACTTTGGCTGTGTGGTTCGACCTTTGCTGTGGTTGGCAAGTTACTGTGGTTGGAGATTCTTTTGAGGTTCTTTTCCAAACTGTGGTTTGGAGGTTCTAAATGTGGTTAGAGCTTAATATAGTTGGAGGATTGCTGTACGTGGTTCGACCTTTACTATGGTTGGAGCTTTGCTGTGGTTGAAGCTTTGCTGTGGTTCAGATCTTTGCGGTGGTTGAAGTTTAACTGTGGTTTGGAGGTTCTAAATGTTGTTAGAGCTTTGTTGCGGCTGGAGCTTTGCTGTGGTTGGGCCTTCTTCGTGACAGGGGCTTTACAATGATTGGGACGTTACTGCAATTTGGAGCTTATCTGTGTTTGCGCCGTCTCTGTGGTTTTGTAGTGAGGCTGTAGTGGTTGGTGCTTCATTGTTTTTGGTTGCGGCACTATCGAGAGAGAGAGAGCCAGGCGAGCACACACGTCAAGCAAGACACTAAAACTGCGTCAGCTTAAACTGAGAAAACTGCTTAATTCCCTGCTAATTTGCAGTTAAAATCGAGGAAAACGCCAACTCGTGGAAAACTAAGTGAAAAATCGCTAATTCACAGGATAAAAACGCTACTTTGCTGCTAAATTTGAGGAAAAGCGCGAATTCATGGCAATGGGGGGGGGGGGCAATGGCGCTAATGTGCGGGTAAAGCTGTCAAAAAGCACTCATTCGCGGCTTAAAACTTGGCATAAGCGCTAATTAGCGCGGATAAGGTGTGAAAATAGAGCATGATTTGGAAAAGGCCATAGTTTTAACGCTACGTAAAAATTATGTTTCTTGTTTATTAAATGTAGAGACTTATAGGCCTCTTGGAGATTTTCGCCCCGATGTGGTCCGTCAGTGGCTAATTCACTGATGAAATTGAGAAAAATCGCTGATTCACCTTGGTCGGGGGGGGGGGGCACCAAATGTCTAAAGCCGGCACTGCGACAAAAATAAAAAGGTTTACTCACGGTTTTGCTGTGAACGTTGCTGGGGGGGGGGGATATTCGAGTTGATTGTCCGGTTCCAAAACGGAGTGGGTGAGTGGGATTTCGGATTTCTACCTACGGAAATAGCTACGGAACCCCCGGAGACCTTGGTAGAACCTGAAAAATAAAAGAGTAACATGGTACAGTGAAAGTGTTTGTAAGAGCTAATAGCTACTAGAAGTACTAATATACGAGGAAATTGGAAGTTAGAATGAGTCGTCGAGGCTAAAATAAGATATAGGTATAGAAAAGGGTGACATTTGGGTAGCCTGTTCGCGGTAATTGGTGTGATTCGATGGAGCTAAAAAAAAAAGACAGGAGAGTTTGCCAGTGCACAAACATTTATTGCGCCGCGATTGTCATCTTGTGCGCAAAAGTATCGAGCACAGTGAGATTTTGACATTAATTAGAACTATTGAGTTGTAGAAAACACTCAACTTATTTAATTTTACACTGTCTCTGTATCTCGGAATCTAGAAAATAGAAGATAAATGCGGGCATAAAATCTGGTACATGCATCGGGAGCCCCGAACCTCCCACCCCCTTTCAGTGGCCTTAAAAGAACAAACAATATTATTAAGAATGTCTGGTAAGAGAGGAAAAAAAAAAAAAAAAAAAAAAAAAATTGCACGGAAAAATCGTAGGAATTGAACAGATGGAGCGGCTTCTATTTTCCTCTTTCCCTTTTACAAGGTCGGCCACCGCAACTCAACCGAAAAGAGCCCTTTTAACTTGATGTACTCATTGTGAAAGATTATTACAAGATTCTAAATTAAACAAATTCTCCCTGGGGGCACTAGAAGGGGTATTATGTATTTCACAATTTGCTGTCATTCAATTACCCTTTAGCAATTTTTTTTTTTTTGTCTTTCTTTTAGAACCGAAAATAGCCTTCCGTTCAAGGTCTGCGAGGGTGATTAGTCTTTCTTGTTGCATACAAAAATCTTTATTTGAAATAATAAACTCGATTTTTAGTAGTTTAACAATATATTTTATGGCGGATTTACCTCCTTAAAGTTCTCATTAGATAATATGGCCTGGACGGCGAGAGTCGACGTGTTTTCCTTCATACCTTTCCTAGTCATTATCTAATCATCTTCTTATTGCCTTGATTTCCTTTCACGCACGCAAGAATATTACATGACTAATTAGAATAAAATTCACTTCTGCCTTGTGACATCTCACAGCCGTGATAATTCCATCCGTCAAAAAACAAGAATTCCGTGAAAAGATGAACAATGCTTTTCGAATAGCTTGCCAGTGCAATCCTAAGCATTGGTCACTCAGTCTTTTTTGGCATAAAAGAAGAGGAAAAAAAAACACCAATCTGGTAGGCAATAGTAAAAGAAATTATGTAACGCAGGCGTCTGGTGATTTATTTCAGCTTTATAAAACAGTTGGTCCAACAATGGTACGGTACAAAAAAAAAAGTCCCACAACGGGAGTATTTTAATGTTTAAAATGAACTAGAGAGGTTCATGAAGCAATCCGCAATCAATTGTTTGAAAAATTACGGTCCCAGAGTGAAAGCCCGACTGGTTGGTCAAATGCCCTTTTTTAGCTCTGTATGTTCTATGTAGTGCAGTTCTGTTTTACTCTCTATATCGCTCTCGCTGACGGTTACTTGAAAGAATAGCTTTGGAGTCCAGATACGGATTATGATTATAAATTTGTGCACTTTTCACAGGTATAACGTCCCCTAACTTGTCAAGCGACCGTCATAAAACACTCTGCGAACTTGGGCCAGAAAAACCGTCGATTTAACTCCTTCTTCCCGTCCACTTTTCTCGCCGAAATAACGCCTCGATAATACACCTGACACTAATTCATTGTTAAATGCGCTGTTATCCAGCAGAAGGACTCTTTCATTGTTGCTCATGAAAGAACAAATAAACGAAACGAGGAAGGAACAATTTAAAGAAAAAACCGTGTCATCCTGGAGCTTTTAAGATATCAGATGGGGCTACTGAGTTGTGAACCGTGTCAAGCGTTCGTCCGATTGTACGAGTATAGGCTCATTAAGTTGTAGTTCAAGGAATGGGAAGCGGTAATAGGATTTCCTGAATGAGCATGCGAAAAGTTCATAGAAAAGAGTAGAGAGACCTTGAAAAAAAAATAAATAAATAAAATTGCCCTTTTCACAGCTACCCTCCAAAAAATCAAATTTGTTTCTAATTTAGACTTTTGAAAGCACTCTTGTCTGCTGTCACGTCAACTAAGTAAACACCGCTGTGTTTTCTTTCATCCTGCGCTTAAAGGAAGACTTTTCAACGTGAATAGTAAATGTAAAAATTGTTCGAAAATAATCTGTTCCAAATCCCTTGGTGGTCGTCCATGTGTTATCCCCTAATGTTCCTTCCCATCATTTCTCTCCACTTTATAGAACCCGGAGCGAGGTGAACGAATTTCTAAAACGAAAGTTAATACCTTTCTCCTCCTCCTCCTCAGCGTTACCTAATCTATCATTCAAAAGCAGCCATGTGTTCTAAGAGTCAAAAGAAGTTTTTAAAAAAAAATGAATTAATTACTGAAAATACAACTGCCCGGTTTACGCCTCTAGGCCCTTGAGTACATGAAGAAAAAAAAAAGTGAATGGCCGAAGAAAATAGGTTACGCCTATTGATAGCAATCGTCGTGATTCGCGTAACGAAAGACAAGGAAGCGAACGACTTCAACCAGTGCATTGTGCGATTCGTCTCTTCATATAAAGGAATAATCATTCTTCTCGTCTTCAGTGACAAATCTTCTTCTTCAAAGTCACCAATGAGAGGGGAAAAGGTTATTGAACTGCTAATAATGCAGTCGTTAAACTTTTTGATTAACATCGGGCATTGATGTTTTACCTCCCCCCCACCCCTCTCCCAGGCAATCTTATAGATATCGAAAGTTGATCCACGATCCTAACCAATCATAACGAGAGCGATTTTGGCAGTTACTTCAAATCTTAGGGAGTGACACTTTAGATCAAACCGTATACGGCGAAAACATAAATTCACAAAAGTTGTCTCATTCCTGAAAGAATTGGAGAAATTTACAAGTTAATTTTATTGTATGCGGAGCTTTTTTTTTTTAAAACAAAAAAGTTACGATAATAAGCAAAGAGAGAAGAGTTCAAGGAAAACTGTTGTTCTGTTGTGTAGAGGGCCTCTCCTTTTCAGTGTACAGTTTCGAAGTCTCAAAACAGACGACCTTTAGCGCCGCTCCCTTCATTTTATTTAATTTTTTTTTTTTTTTCCGGCTATGAGAGTTTAGCTCTTAAAATGATGGGGAGGCGTTAAAAGTTTGACTCACGTTTAATTAACTAGGTTGTGAACACGGATGAAAACAGTGAAAGCGCAACCGATTTTTGTCAGCAAAACTCCGACCGGATTATTAGATATATTCATATAAATATACAACCATGGATGTAAATACCAAGAGAAGGTTAATAGAGGGAAGCTGCCTTGCTTTACTGGTTGCTAACAAGGTTCATAAATTGATTATCAAGAAGCAGCTTATTTATTTGGGTCATGCTATGCTGATCGAGCAGCATTCATATGAATACTCGCCGCCATCCTTTATTAACAACATGGAATTTCCCTAGATTAATCTCTAGAACTTGGCACCAAGAACATGAAACGATTGCTGTACTTATCGCAATATTTTTTAAAACTGTCATTAAAATAGAGCATTGTTGCTCATTTCACAAAACTACTCGCTGAGCCTCTTGAATTACGGACGAGCCATTAAAAAAAAAAAGTGCTTTGAATTGTTTCTATAAGAAAATAGTTTACGATTTCGCAAATTGAGTGAGATGACAGGTTTAAGTTGCTCACGTAAGATTTTGTTCATGAAAAAGAAGAGCAAAAAAAAATAATAATAATAATAATAGTAATAATAATAAAAAAGGACTTCCTTCATCATGTAATAGTTTTTCGCGGGTATAGAAAAAATTAAGTTCGGCGTTATAATTTTTATGCAAAAAAAACCCTTCGCGTAAGACGAAAATAATTAACAATTTAACGAGTTAACACGAATCATTGGTTAGCTCGAGGAAGGGTTGCCATGGGGGGGAGGGGGGGAGAAAGGGAGGCTTGAACGAATTCGTGCAGCCGCCTCGATACGGGGATTCACCCATTTCCTCCCTCAACCAATTGTTCTCAGGTGGAAGAACTATGAGGGAAAAAGAAAAATGAAAACTAGGTCGGTCACGTTATTTTGAAGACTGCATGCTCGAGCATACCTTCCCTCTCATCACTGACGCACAGTCCTTTGTGTATGCAATCACGGTCTACTAAAATCCCGTCATCGTTTGGTTAAATGTAAACGTCATTTTTTTTTTTTTTTTGGCGTCAAACGTCACCTCCCACCGTCTTTGATGTTGAATTGAATAGAATGAGCGCGCACGAGCACTCAATTAGAATTAGCTGTTCAACTTTTTGATAACTGCCTTTTTAATTTATTTGTCTTATCTTGTATACAAATCCACTGTAGGCAGCAGGGGCGTCTACACAAGGGGGGGTTGGACGCCGTCGGCGCTAGGGGAAAGCTCAAAACTTCATCAGGGGGGGGGGGATTATTCGTGGTATTGGGGGAGCGTCCAAAAGTGTCAAGGGAGGGATGCTGTCCGATAGTTCTTGATCGGTGTGTGCACTAGTTGGACACCGGAATGGAGAATAATCCAGGGCATGTATACACATGTGTAACACACAATAAGACTAGGAATTTTAATGGGGAGAGGGGCAAGTTTGTCCACCCTGGTAACGAGGAGGAATGCTTTATATTACCGCCCCTAAGAAGGTGGGGGCAATAATTTTCATTCATTTCGTTCGTCGTTCACATCAATGTTACATTGATGCATCAGGCGACGTTTTCGAAGGCTCTTCCCGTGACAAAACCACTCAACGATATGGGGGGGGGGGACGCAGCCATGAATTACAAGTTTCGTGGGATTTCGTAGACAACGATATTGAAGGTTTCGGTGAATAATCAGCCGCGAAATTGTGAGTTTCAAGCTTAGCCCTAAACAGCCACAAAATTGAAAATTTCGGAGGATAATTAGACGCGAAATTGCATTTTCCACGGAAGCAATAGCCGCAAACTTCCGGTTTTGAACATTCACTGGCAGTGAAATTGCAAGTTCGGATCGATAAACCGCCTAGAAATTGTAAGTTACTGAAGAAATTTGCTGCAAAATTGAAGTTTTAGGGTTGCATTGCGAGTGCAAAATTGAGCGAGATTTAGCTCTTTCTAACCCAAAATTTCGCGAATCTAGATCTTTTAGGAACCATGAATTTTGCGTGGTTACCTGCATAAATTACTAAACTAATCGGGGTTTGCTCCCTGCGCCCCAACAGCAGATCAGTAGCGTACCGAGGTAGTGGCAAGTATTAGCTCGAAAATGGAAAAATTAGGATTTTTAGGTTTTATGTTCATGGTTAAAAGTACGTGGAAAGGAGTCTTGGTATCCGGTTGGACGGGGATTTGGCTCCTTTCGATGATTTACAGTCCATCCGACCTGGAGGAAAGAGCGTTGAAAGATGCTCACCAATTTTGTTTGCTGAATCGTGATCGTGAACGTGATCAAGCGCTTGTTTATCAATTTTTTAACTCTAATTGTGCGTTTTCCTCATTTATATTTGCGAGTTAGCGATTTACCTAGGCCAATTATAAACGCGGACTTGGCCAAGAAAAGCACATTATGTCGTTTTACTTTATTTTAGCTATTAAAAGGGCTCTATACTCCGCGATAGCACTCTAGCTCACTTCATAGCAAACATCTGTAAAAAGAGCTGATCCGCGGAATATAATTGGGAAAACACTAATTCACGGCTGAAATTGGGACCAATGTCTAATTACGGACTAAAATGAGAAAAAACTCTAATTTACGGCTCAAATTGAGACAAAAGAATGATTCGCGATTAAAAATGTAGAAAAATCAATATAATTTGAGGATGATATTGAGGAACAATTCTTAAATTCGCGAATAAAATGTAGAAAAAGCGCTAATTCACGGTTAGATTTGAGAAAAGCTTAGTCGGATGGAGCGAGGTATGGGCTGTAAGGTGGATGGGGGAGAACGTCCCAAACGAACTGATCCAAAAGGGCTTTTGTGTCCCGGGGCACGTGGGGTCGAGCATTGTCGTGGAGAAAGCGCACTCCCTTGTTCAGCATCCCAGGTCTTTTGTTGTTTTTTGGGGCTTTTTTCAATTTTCTTGAGGTTCCTAAGCCAGCTTTCTGTGAGGCCTCAAGAAAATTGAAAAAAGCCATAAAAAACCAAGGGAGTACGCCTTCTCCTCGACAATGCTCGACCCCACGTGCCCGGGCCCCAAAGGCCCTTTTGATTCAGTTCGTTTGGGACGTTCTCCCCCATCCACCTTACAGCCCATACCTCGCTCTATCCGACTATCACATGTTTATTAACCTTAAAAGACTTTTGGGTGGACAAAGGATGGAAACAGACGAAGGAGAGAAGACTGCGGCAATGGAATACTTAGAGAAAGAGGTGGACGCAGAGTTAAAAAAGTTGCCAGATCGACTCAAAAAGTGCATCGATGTGAACGGCGACTACGTTTAAAAATAGTGTATATATACTGAATACATTCACGTAAAAAAAGTTTAATAAAAATATTTTTTCGATTTTTTAAAAATGTGGAGACCTTACTTATGGGACAAGCCTCGTACTAAGAAACATCGCACATTCACGGGAAAAATTGAGGAAAATAGCTAGTTCGTGCCTAAAATTGATAAAAACGTTAATTCATTACTTTGAGCGTTTGAAATGAAAACGCTAATTTGCGGCTAAAATATAGAAAAGCTCAATTATCCAGCTAAAATTGAGAAAACTACGCTAATTCACGGTCATATTTGAGAAAATCGCTAATTATTGGTTAAAATTGAGAGAATGCCCATTCGCGGCCTTCTGGTGAATGCAACTTTAAGGCTAAAATAATGGAAAAGCGCTAATTCGCGACTAAGAGTGAAACAAAACCCACTAATTCGCAGCTAAAATGAAGAAAACGCTAATTCGCTACTGAAATGGAGAAAAATATCCAATTCACGGCTTAAATTTAAGAAAAAGTGCTGATTCCCGGCTTTAAACTGAGAAAAAGCGCTAATCTGCGAATAAGGTGTGGAAAAAGCGCTTATTCGCGGCTAAAAAATCAGAATGAGCCATAATTTAACGCTACGTGGTGTTGATTTCATCCAATTTGTCAAAATTAGGCACTGAAATCTCTAGGTTTTCTACACTTTTGTATCACTAGCAAAAAAATGAAAGTATTTACTATTCATCAACTTTGTTTTTCACTGTAATTTAATACCTTTAATACATGAGAGGGGGATTACTGTTCATAAGGGGGGGATTTCGCGTCCAGCCATCAGGGGGGGGGGGATAGACGCCGCTGGTAGGCAGAGACGTACAGTTTAGGTTTTCGTTGGGGGGGGGGAGCGATGGGCAAAATTAGTCGGGCCCAGATAGGAGGGGTGAAGGGGGTGCTACAGCTCGTCGGAGCCTTATGGCGAATTGGGCAATACCCAAATCGCAGTGGCGTACCTACACCTCGACGAAGCCCGGGCGGATATCTCTACGTATATGAGCCCCTTATCATCCTTTGCTTGTCCAAATGACCAAAGTCGAGGGTTTGGTTCTTCCAGTTCTAGAAAAACAATTTTCGTGGGTTTGGCTCTTTCCGAATACAAATTTCGCTTTGGCGCTTCCAAAATTCAATTTTCATGCCTTTACCTCTTTCAAAGCCAATTCGGCTGTTTTCCCTCCAATAATAATAATAATATATTTATTGCGTCCGCCATAAAGAGGCATAACAACGTCAAAAAAAAAAAAAAATGAATAGATAAAACACAAGAAGAATTAATCGTAAAACTCTTCTAAAGTACAACTCCCTTCTTTTCTCGGCTGCTTTTTACGGGAGCCGTTCACTCCCGTAATACCATCGGGAAAGGATGTTTGGTTCCCGGAACTTTCAAATTGTCGAAGACGATGACTAGCTTTTTAAATCTTTCGACAAAACTTTTCATTAATTTGCCCGAAGATATCAGAGCATTGCCTGAAACTGTATTTAAGCGTCGTGTGAAGGAGCGTTTGCTGGCGAATCCCTTGTACTCTGTAGAAGAGTTTTACTAGACAAACTCCTCCTCTTTCACTCGAACTAAATAATAAGGATAAATTGCTCCCAAATGTTAGCATTTTGCCGCTAACTTCAAACTGTGAGCGCTCTCGTGGGCGGCTAAACCGGGTTCCACACAAACACTAAAAAAGAAGCCAGAAAGACCACAAACTAGCAATTTCGCGAATACTCAGCCCCGCAACTCAAATTTCGGAAAAATGAAGACCAGGAAGTTGCAATTTTTCGTAAGTAAGAACCGAAAACTTGCAACTTCCCGAATATTCAACCAAGAAATTTTTAATTTCGCTCAAACAAATATTCAACTCTAAAGGCCTCGCCACACCGAACGCGAACTGTGTCCGCACGCGGAAAAACTATGGTAACGGGGTATAACCTCACCCACGTTGTCGTGGTTTTTTGGCGATCGGACAAGTCCGCACGGCAGTTAGCGTTCTGTGTGGCAAGGCCTTATATGTTACAATTGCATGGCTATTCGTAATGCGTAGTGATGGCCTACTAAAAGAAAGGCCCAGAAAATTGCTATTTTGCGGAAAATATAGTTTAAAAACTTGCAATTTCGCGAAAATCAAGACGAGAAACATACATTTTAACGAATACTTACAATTTATTCTCAAAATTCAAATTTCGCGAAAATGAAGATAGGAAAATTTCAATTTTGAGTTACAACAATTGCAATTTCAACATGCCAGAAAAATTTTAATTTTGGGCATAATTATTCAGCTCTCAAAGGTTGCAGTTTTGCGACTATCATCAGCCAAGATTCATCTTTCTGGGGTTCCCGTCATCTTGAGATTTTTCCGCCAGGTTGAAACTATTTGTAGAATTCAATCTCTTGATACCTGCTTGGCACCACAAGAATTGGAGGAAACGGCAGTGGGGGGGGATAGCCGCATGGGGCGGCGGCAAAAAGCAAGAACCGGGCCTGGTTCCGGTTATTCGTTATGAATAAACTAGATTTGTTTTTTCTGTTGACTAAAGCGTATTTTGGTAGGACTATCATTTGCGAATTTGTCCAAGACTTGTAGCCAGCGGTCACCGTTTGATGGACGAAATTTTTGAAAATCAGGTGAAGATATTGAAAACCGGCGATTTCACCATAAAAATGACGAATTCACCCCAAAAGTGACGATTTTATACCAAAACAGACGATTTCACGCCAAAGCTGACGTGTTGCCCCATACGTCACTACAAAACTGGAGATTTTACCCCAAAACCAGATTTGACGGTTTAACCTGAAAAATGAATAACCGAAATTGGTTGTTTTGACACGATACACTCTAAACCTGACCTGAAGTGTTCTTCCGAAGATTTCATTACAAAAACTGGCAATTTTACCCTACAACGTACTGACTGTTTTAATTCCAAAATTTACGGTTTCATTCCAAAAACTTTCCTGAACTGACGAATTTACCCTGAAACTGGCGGTTCCACCCCAAAAAAATTTTACCTCAAAACTGTATATTTTACTACAAAACTGACAATATCTCAGCAAAATTGGTGTGATTTAAGCTTAAGCATAGGGTCTGTTTTGCCAGTTTTAGGCGCAAATAGTACGTCCCAAGCCAAGGCGAGAACGGCCAGGTTGGACATTTTTTGGCGCTCGAATGGTCGTAATTAGCGCTATTTGCGGTTTGGAAATTGAGAAAAAGCGGAAATTCGCGACTAAATTTTAGGAAAAGCGCGAATTCATAGCAAAACTACAGAAAAATCGACCATTAAAGGCTCCAAGTGGAGAAAACGCAAATTCCAGATGGAGGCAACATCTTGCCTGAAATTGAGAAAAAGTGCTCATTCGGGACTTAAATTAAGAATTTAATTCCGCGTTAATTCGCTGCAAAAATTGAGAAAAATCCAAATTCGCGGGAAAAATTGAGAAAAAGCGCGAGTTCATAATTAAATAATAAATCGCTTATTCGCAACCAAAATCAAGAAAAAACGCTAATTCTATAATTGAGTAAAAACGAATTCGCAGCATCTGAAGGCAATTTCGTGGCTGATATTGAGAAGAAACATTAATTTGCGGTTAAATTGGGAAAACAGCTAATTTTTAGCTATATGTGAAAACACCGCACAATCGCCGCACAAATAAAGAAAAATCACTAATTCGCTGCTAAAATGAAGAAAAAACGTTAATTCGCTGCTAATATGGAGAAATAACACCATATTCGCTGGGAAAAAGCGCTAAATCATGGCTAAATGTGAAAAAGTCGCTAATTCGGTGCTAAACCTACGAACAAGTTTTAATTCGTAGCGATAAATTGTGAAGAAATCGCTATAATTCACTGTTGAAGTTGAATAAAGAACACTAGTACGTGGCTAAATGGGAAGACATCGCTAAATGGCTGCGAAAATTGTGAGAAAGCGCTAATTCTAGGTAAAATTAAGTCAAAGTGCCGATTGGTGGCTATAAATCGAGACAAAGAGCGAATTCACGGCCGAAATTGAGAGAAATTCGCCTATTCGCGGCTAAAATTGAGAAGTTCGTAGTTTGTGGGAGGCAATGGCTAAAATTGAGACAAAACGCTAATTATGGCCAAAGCTAAATGTTAAAAAATCGCTAATTCGTGCGTGTTGTGATGCATCGATAATTTACTGCTGAAATTGAGAAAAATGCTAATTCACTGTTAAATTAAATAGAAAATTCTCTCATTCGTATAGATACAATTAAGAGAACGCCAATTTATGATTTCTGGAGCTCTAAGTTCATATGGCCAAAATTGAGAAAAATCCGTAATTAACGTTACGTATAACAAGAGGTTGTTTATCACGAATATGAAGTCATCTCGGACTTGATTTTTTTTTCACGAACACCATGCTTCCATGTTCCCTAAAGAAAACATGGAAGTAATCATATTCCTTGTTTGTTTAGAAACCGAGAGGTCTCACAGAGATTTCCGTCCCAGGCCCTGATAGGATAACATTACGCAAGCCTTGGATGAATCAGTCGGGCGATTACATATGGTCCAATGACCAATTTCAGTAATAGTTTTCGGCGCCATTTGGGTTATTGGGAAGCAAAATTGGCAATTTATGTCCGGGTCGAGAATGTCCGTTTAAGGGTTGCTAGGGTTTTAAAAAGTTTGTGTTCATAACACTAAATTCTGATTGGCGTTTGAACTCTTAAGCTCGACTTTGAACACTTTTGGTCGACTCGGGCCTTATATTCGGCCAAATGTCTTGTTTATTGGGGAGGGAAAAATCAACAATTTCCCGCCCGGTTTTCCGGTTAAAACTGGTGCTTGCACGGCAGCAAGGTTCCAAGTTGTTTTTTAAAGTTGGGATTTGTTGTTTCTTCCCGTTCCCCAACTAATGCGTAAAATTTTTTGGCCCGGAGATGTTCTCGGCACGGCCCGTAGACCGGAGAGACGAGTCCCAGGCCCGGAGACTCCGGGCGAAAAACGGGATATCTGCCAACCCTAAAAGCAAAACTTTTTTTTTCTCTCAGGATCTCAGTCGTGAATGAGTGAAGGCGAGGAGGGAGGTAAAAATAGGGCTGACAGCGTCATCACAGGTCCACGGTTCGTTACCTATCCACAGCCGTCGAACATGAGCCGTTTCATTCATTGTGAAACAATTTCCAATCTTCCAGCTCCCTCACAAACCCCCCCGCCCCACACTCCCACCCTCTTCACCCTTTTTTGGCTATTATTTTGAAGTTCCTCGATGACAACATAACGTAATTATCGTGTGATTCTCGGTTTGTTCAAATTTTTCACGGCTGCGCGTGAATGGCGAGAGGGGGGGGCGGGTTTGAAAAAAAACAGTGCAATATGTATTTCGCCATTAAACTGCACAGATTTAAAAAGAAAAGAAGGGCGAAGGAATGTAAACATTACGTAAAATCATTAAAAAAAACACCGTACACCATATCCGGCTGGCCTTCGATCATAAATAGAGTATACCAGGAAATTATATTTTATCATAACATTCCCCAAGATAGCATTTAAGTCTTTAAATTTCATCTTTAGCCATCACGAGAAAGTTGTAGTGTGACAAACTTTCACTCTTGCGTTAAGATACCGGGAATTTGGCGTCTTCCCCATGTCAGGGAAGTCGATTTTGATATGGGGATAGGATAAGTCCTTTGATGAAGAGTTCGCTTAATACGTAACAGTTTTGTACTTTTTTTTCTGGTCTTCCTGAGGAGGATAATTAAAGTTGAAACTATTTTGAAACAAAATGGACTTCTTTATGACAAATAAGCTTGACGTGCTCGTATGACCCTTATGACTGAAAATTCCTGTGTGACAAATAGAATTTGGTTTTTAAATAGAAAACCTTCAGTTTTCTACATAGGAAGTTGTTCAAATATTCAATTTAGGGTGGACAACACACTTAAATTGGGTAAAATCATATCGATAGTGAAAGCGAAGGATAGTACTACTGACTAGCAAGTATGGCTCTAGAGGAATGCCACCAAGAATTTATCACAAGGATGAACGAAGACATTACTTGAAGACTAAACACTGTTTAATGGGTACTTCGTGAATTTTATTGAAAAGAAAGGAGCCTCTCCAATGAAATGAAAAAAAAAAAAGCAAAGAAGGACATAGACGCTCCTCTTTCTCACCCTGTTCCGTCGCTCTTTAATGAAAGTATCTTTCCGGAGGAACTTTAGTGGGAACGAAGAGAAAGAGGCGCGATGTGATGGGGAAGGTGCCCCGCGGGATGATGCGAAGGAGCGAGAAAGGCTTCGTTGTTTGTTGGGAGGGTCATGGGCATGTGTCCTTGAAGGGGAAGCAGGTTTCGCTTTCTCAGTCCTGTACGCTGTATGTATATGCTATCAAGGGTGGAAAGGGTGGAGGGGATTTAGGGTTTTTTTTTTTCTCTCTCTTTTGGGGCAGCTCGACGGTGGTGGCACGCTCCTCGAGCTTGGACGGCCTCCACTCCTTCAGGGATCAGTCAGCTTCCAAGTGTTTAGTTTTTAAGTTGTGGTGCCCTTCTCGACTTAAGAGGATTCTCTGCAAAGGTATTTTTTGTCATCTTAACTACTTCACGTTTTTTTTTTTATTTTATTTAAATAAAATCAATTGTTTAAAGCCTAAGTAAAAACGCCATTCTGGACTGTGATAAATGAATTTTAGCCACATTCCAATTTCTGAATCTTCGATTTTTTTTGTTGTCATTTTTCTCCCAATATTTGATATCAAGAGTTGATGCATTTGCCCTCTATTTAGAAGGCAATCCACAAAATTATGACTGGTGAGATTGAGTATCTTCTAACGAGGATAGTGCAAAAAGACTAATATCCAATTTGAAAAAAATGAACTTGAAATTATGTTACAACCATCGATATTTGCGCGTCGTGCGGGACAAGAGGTGCACTAACTCGAAAGAACAAATTTTCAGGGCTTAGCGGTCAAATAGATTTTGACCAACGTTGAAGCTTATTATCAAAGTTTGCACTTTTTAGTGAAAATGAAGCTTGATCGCTTTCACTGTACCCTTTTTTTTAACAAAATGAAAGGAAAGCACCTGAAACCCCTCGATAATGTCCCGGTTAAATGTTAATTAATTAATAATTAAACTTGTTCATTTACTTTTGATCTTTTTTTCAATATATTAAACACCCGCAAGCTACCACAGAACTGTGCGTGTCAAGGAAACAGAAAACAGCGTATAGTATGTGGGCATTTAAGGCACCGTAACATCAACTTTACGGCCCCGCAAAAAAAAAAAACTTTTCAGTGTTAATTAAGACCGCCATGCCTATTATACTAAGATTGCTTTCCTTTCCAATTTATACAGGAGAGCAACGATAAACACCGGTGCTCCACAACAGCAACCCTTTTTCAACCTCTTGAGTCATAACTTCAGTGTCTTTTTCCGTGTATTACAGTTTCCATAGTTTTTTGTCCTGGCACGTTCACTTGCATTGCGTGTCAGTACGAAATGTGCGAATTGCGTTTTCTATTGGCAAAAAAAATTTTACACCGGTGGGAGATTTACCCCACTCGGATTTTGGACGAGTGGAAAAATCACCCCATGGAGCAGAATTTTGTGAGAATGAAAAACGCTAAAACTTGACGGAAAAAATAAATTGACACACGCTGTGTGCACACATGGAAAATTACCGGTTCTTGAGTAAATATTTGACCGGTAAGCCTGCAAATTTACATCGTCGGAGTTGGTCTTTTAAGCGAAACCGCAGCGATGTTATAAAAATCATTCAGTGGTGATATCAATACGAAATCGCCTATCGTGGGACCCCCCCCCCCCACCACAAAAAACCGGCAACTATGTTCAACAATTACATCCCGACATCATGTTGTTTTCTTGACAAGTACACTCTGTGTACATATTTTAATATTTTACGGATTTTCTACATTCGGTAGGTGGAGGGGGAGCAGCGTTTGCCTTTTCCCCAGGAAGGCCCTGACAGTTCGAACATAACACACGGAGACAGTCATGTTATTCAAAGTGTATAATTACTACCCCCTGCCCCACCTGTTTCAAAAGTGCGGAACTCGGTAGACCATTATTATTTTCACTTTACTGTCGCCTCACGTGTATCTAACCAGCGTGGTTTCGTCTTTTCTCACAAAGAATGTCCCCGCCGCCGGCCACCCTTAAAATTACATAAAACAACAGTCGTAGGCGATCCTGAATTCCCACGCACCAACAAAAAAAAAAAAACCCCTACAAGGTCAAACCACAAGACATCGATGATCTTCAACGTTCTTTTGTGACTCTCACACAATATATATATATATTTTTTTTCCATATCGTACCCCGTTGACGCGCCGAGAAAGTAGCCAAGGTTGAAAATACGGCGGCAGGATGCTTAGTTTTAACTTGAGACTTTCACCGTCACGAGGTGTATTAACCAAAAATACATCAGATTCTCAGTTTTAAACAAATCAAGCCTTTCACTGCAATAAAAATAACTCATTCTTTTTAAAAAGAAAGAAAGAAAAAAAAAGGATGAAATTTTCCTGCTTTTGCATGTTGCAGGCAGATTTCTTTTCTCAGCCCATTTCCTTCATTAATTGTTCCAGTATGTTTAATTGATGGGCTTGTGCGAACGTTACATACTGTTTAAATGATAGAATTCAAATTAGAAAGCACAATTTCGTTTCTTATACACTGGAAACCTCTTTTTTTTACATGCTCACACCCAGGACAACCTTTCTATATTGCATATTTTGCGATTAAGCAATCATGAACCGGGAAAAATTGAGGGAGTGGAACATGCTTCACTTATAAATAAGTACACTTTTTTTTAATGTATAGCAAGTGTGTAGCGTATCTCGGTGACTTATTCCCCCCCCCCTTTTTTTTAGTAATGCTTGTCATTCGGACGATTTGTCTCGACAGTTTTCCCTTCGGTAAAATAAATGAAGCATAAAACTGTTTTCATTTTTTTTTTTTTTTTTAGAACGTATTCCAACACAGTTAGACATAAACAAGGTCCACGGATTAAAAACAAAATCCTTGAAATAAGGAGCGAGAGAGAATTAACGGAGGTAAAAAAGAAAAATCAAAAGTGAAGAGGGAGTCGCCCGTTATTTAAGTGAATGCGAGTTTTTACGATTTTAACGGTCGGCAAGCTGGAAGGAAAGGGAAATTTGTTTAGCCTCCGCGAGATGTGTAATTTACGGATATACATTGATCGCGCTGATGGGCCTGGGATTAAAAAGGCATTCATTTCGTGCCACAAAAAAAAAAAAAAGGGAAGAAGTGATGCTGTTCGGCTTTCGTGGCGGTGATTTCTGTGTAATCTCAACATCAATTTAGGTTCCAGGAATTAGACCTTTCTGTCAAACATAATGGAGGGATAATTTTTATTGAACATTTAAGTTAATTGCCCATACCGTAAATTTTTCGATCGAATAATACGTCATTAATCCTCAGATCACACGCCTGGTACTTGTAGATTTTAACTAATCGGATGGGGAAGGGGCGATTGTGCTGCAGAAGCTTATTTGTTTTTTGGGTTAAACGAGGCGCTTTTCTCCGCACTGTGCCCACTTCCGGGCCAGATTTAGCCGGGGTGGTGTGGTAGGGATAATTTTAGCCGCGAAGTAGCTTTTTTCCTGATTTTAGCAGCGAATTGGCGTTTCCCTTAATTTTAGCCGTGAATTAGTGATTTTTGTCAATTTCATCTGTTTATTAGCGTTTTTCTACACTTTATCCACTAATCGGCGTTTTTCTTAATTTATCCGCTAATTAGCGGGTTTTCACTTTTTCGGCAATGAGTTAGCGTTTTTCCTCTGTTATAACCTCCAATTATCATTTTCCCTAGACTTTAACGTCGAATTGACGTTTTTCCAAATTTTAGCCACGAATTAGTGATTTGTCTTGATTTTACTTATTAATTAGCAATTTTTCCCAATTTTTTGTGGCATGGATTAGCGGGTTTTCTCCATTTTAGCCACAAAGTTGCCTTCAGAAGCCGCGAATTGGTGTTTTTCTCAACTTTTTGTCGTGAATTACCCACTTTTTTTTTTCTTCAATTTAGCCGTTTATTTGCGTTTTTCTACACTCTATCCACGAATCAGCGCTTTTTCTTAATTTATTCCCTAATTATCGATTTTTCTCGATCTTACGTTACTCATGAATTAATGTTTTTTCTAAATTTCAGTCTCGAATTGGTGTTTTTCTCTTTTTTTAGCCGTGAATTAGTGATTTCTTTGGACACTTTATCCACGAATTAGCGCTTTTTTTGAAAATGTATCCGCTAATTACAGTACAGGCTTCAAGGGGCGAGTCGGGCGACCGCCCGGGGCCGCCGCCGTGTCCTAAGGGGCGCATTTATCACAACGATGGGGGAACAGGGGATCCAGAAAAAATGACCTAAGAAGCGCGAAACTGAGAAAAAGTGCTAAAATTCATAGCTCAAAGCTGAAAAAATTGCTAATTCGCAGCTAAAATTAAGAAAAGACGCTAATTCATAGATGAAATTGCAAAAACAGCTCAATAGCGGCTAAAAACAGGAGAAAAAAAACACGAATTACTGCATATATTCAGAAAAATCGCTGACTCGCGGCTAAAAAGGAGATACAATGTTAACTCACGGCTAAAATGGCGAAGAAAAACGCTAATTCGCGGTTTGAATGGAGAGAACGTCAATTCGCGGCTTCTCAAGGTAACTATATCGTGCCAAAAAGTGAAAAACCCTCAGTCCGCGGCCAAAATCAGGAAAAGCGTTAGGTAATTTGCGGTGAAAATTGGAGAAAACTCTTATTCGTGGCTGAAATTTAGGAAAATTGCTATAATTGAGGAGTTAATTTCAGAAAATTAGCTAATTCGCGGAAAATTGGTTAGCCACGGTTTCCGGAGGCAACTTCTTGGCCAATTAGGAAAAAAAAACCGTTAATTTACGCTAAAAATTGAGAAAAATCCCAAACTCGCGCCTAAAATGAGTAATAATCGCAAATTCGCGGCTGAAGTCGAGACAAATATAGCAATTTACCGATTAAATTGAGATGAAGCGTTGAAGTGTAGAAAAAACGCTAATTTGCTGTTAAAATGGAAAAAATGCCGAATCGCGGCTTACTCTGAAGTTCGGCGACTACATGGGGGCGCCGCGCCGCGGTGAAAGACTTGCCCGGGGAGCGCCAATTGTCTAAGTATGGCCGGTATTGGCTAATAATTCGTGATTTTTCTCAATTTTAGCAACGAATTGACGTTTTTCTCCATATCACCTCAACGCCATACCACTAGCTAGCTGGCGGATGGCAACAGTGCGGTGTGATTCCCCATGCCACGCTGTTATTTGGGGGGGGGGGGGTGAGGAGGATCTCACATAGGTGTGATTGGTCGGGTCTTTTTAGGAGTTCTGCTTCGCCTCGTTGAAACCGTTTCGGCGATCCTGCGTTCAGGGAGCCTCAACGTCCTTCGTCCTCGTAGGCGTCTGAAAACGTTGAGGCTCCCACAACGAAACGTCACTATAGAGGAAAAGAAAAAAGGCAGGATCGGACAATAAAATTAAACAAATCAAATCACTCCTGCCTGTCAATAAAAAATCGTCAAAAAAATTAAATATGGACAGAAATGATTCTTTCTTTCTGGATAACACATTCCAGTTTATTTCAGGGCTAAAACAACACACCCCAAACTTAACATTTTGAGTTATAAGTAGCCTGCTGTAGGCATTCATGTATAATCATGTGTAGGGGCTCAAGAGCCTTGGAGGAGAAAAAAGGGGGCGTTTTTCCGGTTATTTAAGCGGATTGCATTTTTTTCATGATTAAAGTTGTTATTATTCATCGTACTAATGGCATTCAAGCAATTTTGTCATCTTCAACGAAACTTGTTAATGTTGTTTTTTTTAAACACACTTTTCTGCATTAGTTTTCGCCCTTAAAATTGAAATAATTATTAGTTGAAGTCGCCCCCGGGGGAGCTGTGATGAACATTAGCGAGATAACTAATACGCGGTATTATTCAAAGTGGATTATGCAAACAACAAAGCTCTGATTCACATTGTGGATTTTCAGAGACCTTGGCATTTTCGGGCGGTGGATGAATCATATTATGGTCAAAGACATGGAAAGGGTTGGCCGAGTCTTTGTTTTAAATTGCGACAGACCGAGGGAGTTTTTTTTTTTTTAAAGGCCGAACACCAGGAAAAACACCGGTCATTTAAACAGAACATAGCGAGTAATTTTCTTCTTCAAACCATTGAACTGAACGTATAAAACGTTGCACGCACGTTGCAAGTGTATCAAATAGCGAATGGTATCTATCGTTTTTTTTTTTTCTTTCTTCGGTCCCTACGAGTGGACTATAAAAGTCATCGGAAATAGAAAGAGAAAACAGCGGTGAAGTAATACGTTTCCGGCTCGCCGGGAATTCCATCGGTTGTTTTGTGGGTATTGTTTGCGGTTGTGTACGTCTGGGTTGCTATAATACTGAAGGCCTCCACCCGGAATAGGTTTACCGACTCCAAGATGATATGTTTGATGGTGCATTTTGACAATGGCATGTAGCTCCTTCATATGACTTTCACTTTCTTACATACCCTGCCCTCCCAGCCCCTTAAATTTGTTTAATTCGCGGTGTTATTTTTTCAACGCTACAATGAACAATTCTTTCTCATTGAAAACCGACCGCCACTAAAAAAAAAAAAGTACAAGAAACACGCTTGTTAGCCTCAGGAGTAGAACGAGGAGGAGTTAATCACGAAATCCAGTGAAATGTTGTGATGTTACTTTCTACTGACCTTGGCCTTCGGATTCTTCAACGGGAGGAACACAAAGAAACTCGTTCAGGTTTACGTGACGACAAGAGCGATTTTTTTCGTTCTTCCGTTCTTGAAGACGAAAAATATAAATAACGAATTTGGTGTCTTCATTATAATCCGTTTGTCGGTAATAAAGGAGCGGGCCCACCCATTTGTAAACAATGGACATTGGTGCGGTTATAGTGGGTTTTCCAACCCACACATTGAATTTGAAACCGCTTTCTCCCCTTTTGGGCCTGTGGAGGCTTGGCCTCAGGAAGTAAATAGAGCCAGTCCTGCTTCACCTGTGAAAGTGAAGCCGTATGATGAGACAGAACCGGAATTATTATTTTTTTTTTTCTTCTTTTTTTCAGGCGGGGAGTTCTTGAATAAGAGGGCTTGCCGCGGGGGAGAGAAAACCAGCTAATTAGACAATGGAGAGTGCAGAGGATATTGATGCACATAACTCACCTCAGACTCAAGTCCCAGATGCCTATCTAGCGACATGACCCACTTCCCTCATCGCCACTTTCATTTCTACTACAATTTAATCTTTCTTTTATGTTTTTCTCCCCTTTTGTCTCATTTTAATTTCGCTTTCAACGTCCGGATATTATGTGTGTTGATGAGCTGATCTCAGTCAGTTCGAATCACTTCGGTGAGCTCATTTGAGTTTCTTTAAAGTAACTCCCTTGATAATTTAAAATAGCGATTCAATTATGAAAACACATTTATGCTCTAAAAACACGTAGCACGGCTCAGAATGATTTGCTACAAAAGTGTGTGGCTTGAAATAACCCGAACACTCACTGATTCTCCACACTGAAAGAGGTTTGACTCCCAATCATTTTCGGTATCATCGAAGTGTGAGACTTCGAAAATATCTGAATTGACAGCTCAGTGACAAGTTTCCTGTGCCAATAATAAAAGAAAGCGTCAAATTGACGGTTAGTCAAGGCCAAATATAGCCCAGATTATTCAGGTTTTTGAAGGCTGAAAAGTCACAGTCCCCCCCCCCCCGCACCAACGGCGAACTATCCTTTACTGAGCCGGCCACCGTTTTAGTGAGCCAGAATCGGAAAATTGGTTTTTTGAAGTGTACGAAATTGGTTTTTCGGCCAACTAAAATCTGTGAAATTGGTGTTTAAAAGTAAGCGAAATCTGCGGTATGAGTTTTTAGTGAGCCCTGTGCCACAAAATGATTTTGTTTAACGTCTGAAACACGTTTTTTGAATGAGTCAACCTAAGCGTTATTGATTTTTTACGTGTGTCAAAATTCCGCAAAAAATGGGTGGGTTGCGTTGGCGAGATAAATCCTCGCAATTTTAGTTTTTTACCGAGCGAAATTCAAGAAATTGATTCATTAGAGAGCGTTGACGAAACAAAATGTGGCGACCCCGTACAATTTCTGAGGGAGGGTGGATGGAGGTGCAGTTGCCTTATAGCTGCGCTTTCGAGTCTGCCACCCCCCCCCCCGTGTAGAAACACGCTAATAAACAACTAAAATAGACAAAAAACACTAATTCACTGCTAAAATTAAGGAAAACGCCAATTTTCAGAGGAAAAAAACTAATTAGCGGCTAAAATTAAGAAAAACTTTTAAATGTCCGCGACTAAAATTGAGGGAAAGTGCTAATCGGCGGTTATAACCGAGAAAAACGCTAATTCAATTAGCTAAAATTGAGAAAAATCGCTAATTAACGGCTAAAATGAAGGCTAATGAAAATTCGCTGCAAAAATTGTGAAAAACTCTAATTCTTGGCTAAAATTGAAAAAGGCAGCGATGAATCGCTCAGCTTATGGTGGAAAAAACGCCAATTCACGGTTTCTCGAGGCAACTTCGTGACTTAACGTTTTAATAATACATACAATTTTTGGCTTTAAAGCGCTGATTCGCGGATAATATTGAGGGAAAGAGCCCATTTGCCTCTAAAACTAAGGAAAATACGCCCATTCTTAAGGCAACCAGCAAGGCAGGGTATCTGAAGTCAACTTGTCAGCTGAGATACAGAAAAAAAAAGCGTAAACCCCACGTTTCTTTAGGGTTTAGGCCCTTAACCCCTAACATTGAGAAGGCGCGAAAGTGCGGGTTAAGCACGGGGGCAAAAAGTTTGAAAAAAGCGCTAATATTCGCGGCTAAATTATCGTATAAGCGTTTACTAACAAAAAGTGACAAAAATCACGAATTCGTGTCTAAAAATTGGGAAAAGCGAGTAATCGCGGGACCATCATTTTGAGCGAAAAAACGCTAATTCAAGGCTATAAAATTGACAAAAGTCAGCGATGAATCACTCAGCAGACTCGTCGCGGCTAAAGTTGAGGAAAAGCGTCAGTTTTTCTGCTAATATTAAGATAAGGCGCTCACTCACTCAATTCGCGGATCAAGTAAAGGAAAATCAGCGAATTTGCGGTTAAAATTTGAATAAAAGCGAGATAGTTCTCGAAATAATTAGCGGCTCAAACTTGAACGACTGGCTAAAAATTCCCGACAAAAATAGAGCGCTAGTGCGCAGCTGAAACAGAGAAAATGAGTAATTCGCGGATATAAAGTTGAAAAAAAGGCACTCAATGCTCAGCTTAAAATGGTGAAAAACGCGAATTCCCGGATCATCGTGAAAAAATCCGCTCATTCGCGACTAAAATAGAGGACAAATTTGTAATTCACGCCTAAAATTATAAAAACTCTAATTCGCGGCAGAAAACGCTATTTCGCAGGTCTTTCAGACAAGTTTGTGGCTAAAATTGAGCTATTTATCACGGGAGTGTTTCAACTGTTCGACACGCCTGTCGAACAGTTGAAAAGTTGAGGTTAGGCAAATGTTCGGCACGTTCTCATTTTCAACTCTTCGACAATAATTTTTGTCGAACATTTAAAAATGAGCCGATACTTCAAGTGTTCGACATTTCAACTGTTCGACAATAGAACCCATGCAGAGGTGAGCGCAAGTAGCAAAATATTTTGGGGTGTGACGTGTGAGAGTTAATATTACAAATTACCACCTGGCTGGTACAGTTTCACCACTCCCCCCCCCCTTGATCAGACCTTGATCCGGGTGGGGGTGGGGGGTAAAACTGTACCAGTCAGGTGGTAACGGGACTGGGACTGGGAATACGGGCATTTATTTTGGAGGTCTCACACCCTCAAAATATCTTGCTACTTGCCCCCCTGAGCTCACCTCTGCTTGCATTATCGGGTTCTCCTGTCGAACACTTGCAATATCACCTCGTTTTCACCTGTTCGACAAACTGGCACGTGTGGTAGCGACGCGTTCCCTAGTGGGATACCCAAAAAATGTCACTTCTGCGTGCGTTATCGACTTCTCCTGTCGAACAGTAGAAATATCGGCTCATTTCCAACTGTTCGACAAAAATTCTTGTCGAACATTTTGAGGACGTGTCGAACAGTTGCCAAACCTTAAATTTTCAAATGTTCGACACCCCTGTCGAACAGTTGAAAGCCGCCCTTTATCACCTTCTCGATCACGGACCACCCACCAGGTTGCTACACCATGGACATAGTGTCGGCGCTTGGCGCTACTGGGTAAATGAACAGTAACATTCATGTCACTTATTTCAATACACAGATGGATGAGGCTTTAAAGGCATTTAGTCTTCCACGTGACTTTAGGTACTTCCAGCCGTAAACTTGTTTTAATCGAAAAATCGACCAATTCTCACTCAAAACGAGTGAATTTTTCCATTTGATTTTTGAAAATTTCAAGGCTGCCCCCCCCCGCCCTTACAGCATTATAATGTCAAGGCTCGAGCGGTTCAAAAATTACGAATAATAGTATGCTTTTGCGTCTGTCATATAAGACACGTATTTGTTATAGGATAGGGGGGTGGAGGCATTATATCACACAGAAAATCACTAAACATGTCGAAAAAAAGAGCGAAGAATCAGTTGAATAAAAAGTGCTGTGTAACTATCAGCGTCTGGTGACGCGGGCTGAAGGCATTTAGTTCTCGTTTTACTTGTTTCTTTTTAGTAATGCTGAAGTATAAAGCTTATTCAAGTATTATGTGGGCAGGGCTTTTAGAAAGTGACGAAATGCGTTTTTGTATGAATAAAGAAAGAAAAAAAAAAAACGCAGTTTGCTTCAGGCTGGGCTGTATTTTGAAACGAGAATAATAAGAAGATGTTTGAAAAGACTTTTATTTGTTTTGCGTTGATATATTTCGTCTGGATTTGTTATAATCCCGTATTGTCTGTTTCAGGTGGCACAAAATGTGGGTTGTGAGAGCCGCCAGTTTAGTGCTGGCGCTGTCAATGAGCGACGGGCAACAGACCTCCAAGTGGAGTAAGCCCGACGGTGCTGAGGAGAACAACGGTTGGATACCGCTGGCCCGCGACCAAGTCGGTCAAGCGTCGGCAAGGGCTCTGAGTCAGGGTCCTCAGCAAAATCAATTGGTTCAACAATCGCCCGGTTTTTCACAAGACGTGCCTCTTGACTCGTTCGGTCAACAGGGGCCGCCAGTGTTCAGGCCACGTGAGCCAATCAGACTACCACAACAGATTTTCCAAAATCAGCCTCAATACTTGGAGAGTGGCGGGTTTCCTCCTCAACTTCATCAACATCAACTACCGCCTGAATTTTTGAACCAACAGTTTCAACAACATTTCGGGCAGCAATTCTCAATCGGTCAACCTTTACTTCCACCGTTTTTAAACCAACAAGAGTCTTTCCTACCTCCATCACCACCACCAGCCCCCACGAACTTACAAACACCCTTCAAACAACAACCAGTCCAGGGGCTACGTGAGTCAAACTACAACCCTGACGTTGAGATAAAAGGGCTCGAACCCCCGAATTTTCCGCCCCATACATTTTCAGACGAACGAAGGCCGCCCTTGAGTTCACCCCCATCACCACAGCGCCCAAGCTCTGAAAGTCAGTCGCCCAAGAATGAAGGGATGAAGGAAGAAGTTCAAATTCTTTACGTCCCCGTTGAAACTTTGAAACAGAGAAATAAAGAAAACAAAACGCCAGCGGTGGAAACTCAAAAACCAGTTTTTTTTCAAAACGAACCGCAGAAAAGTTTCCAAATCGAAGCGCCGAAAAATTATCAAAACGAACCGCCGAAAATATACCAAAACGAACCGCCGAAAAGGTATCAAAACGAACCGCCGAAAAGGTATCAAAACGAACCGCCGAAAAGGTATCAAAACGAACAGCCTAAAATTTATCAAGACGAACCATCTCGACGACCTATCGAACTAGTAGCCACTCCACAACATCAACGGCCTCTTCAGCTGACAGCTCAATTCCCCGTTCAGTCAGTTCAGCTCCCTCCCCAGCAACCCGCCTCAAATAATGCGCAAAAAGACAGTGAAAAGAAATTCAGGCATCCGATTCAACCACTTAAAGATCAAAGACCCGCCCTTCACCTGGAAAACTACAAAGGACTTAATCCGTCAACAGGTATTATACACACAACTCCTTCACCCAAGTCACGCCCAGAATACGATTCCCAAATAGACACAACTCAACAGGTGTCAACCCTTGTCAAATCGACCAAACAGGGTGACGACCGACGGGAATATCAAGCCTCGGCGACTGAGCCAACTCAATTTGATAACTTTAGAACCCAACAGACGGACGATGCGTATTTTGGAACTGGATCAGAGCATCGATCATCTATCAGACCTTCACCGGCAGGCAATCAAATCCCTCAGCATTCATTCGACGATTACACACCATCAACGCTGCCTCCACCAAATCAGCCACCTCTGTCAGTTTATATGGAGACAGCTCCAAACCATAAGGTTGGTGATATTTTGTCCCTTCTGAAAGGAGCCAAAACGATACCTGTTCTGGATACTATTGGGCCTGACTCTCCACAAGTATTTGTTGGTCCGTCAAATTTGAAGCCTCCTCACGGATACGTCAAATTTGAACTGCCTTATTTGTCATCTCTTGATGGAAATAGAGTTGAAAGAAAAGTGCTTCAACTTCCATTCTTTGTCGCTCCACTCAATTTCCAACCACCACAGGGTTACTCTAAAATTCCTTTCCCTCCTCCCCACATTGGCTCTGTTGTGCTGTCAAACAATGCACCCAAAAACCTGAATATTCCTGGTGAAAATGTCAACCTTAAATCAGCACCACCAGTGTCTCGGCCGTCCGAGTACCAAGAACCTTATTCCATACCATCCGAGATCTCATCAATCAGTCCTCAGCTCCCCTCATTAATCAATTCCCTGCAAGAAGAAGACCACTATCCTTCAAGCAGTCCAGCCTACACTCAAAGCGAAGAAATCACCGATCCAACGCCACCGCCGCCGCCCGCTAGAAAACAAACGCACCACACAAGACGACCCAGTTCTCGAGGCTCCCAACGAGGCAGTCACTCATCCACCCCAAGAACCACAACAATGGAGGAACCAACTCAAACGCGCCGACCCTACAGTCAGAGACAAAGACGTCCCGTCAACAGGAATCAGTCGAGATTCTCACCTTCCCCCACATCGACGACGACCGAAGAAATTGAAAACACACCCAAAGTGACTGTTCCACCACAGTATTTGAGCGAGACGTCGCAGGGTAATTACGAAAGAGACGGTGATAAATTCAGATATGGCAGCGATTCTTTGACAACTAAACCGGAATATTACAATCCACACGATCCTACACCAGCGACATCCCAAGAAATATATCAGAAACCGTCTTATGTTCAGGATTACTCAAAGGAAGACGAATTACCAACGACTGAGAGCTATAGAGCTAGCGGGGTAAAAACTGGTGAAGTCAGCAGGGAAAATGTTAATTTCAACGTTAAAGAAAGTAGCGACGAGCAAAATTTACGACCGCTTTCTCAAGATTTTACCAACGGAGAAAATTTCAAAGCGAATGCGGACTCCTACTCACGCAGCAAACTCAGAGGTTCCACCAGAGACCAGACTAGACTCAATTACGATGATTCACCGTCAACAGAGGCCAGCTATGAGACTCGTTTTGGAAGCACGCAGCAACCGCAGGTTCACCAACTGTCGCAAGACGATGGACTTTTTAGGCAAAGCCCCGCGCCTGACACTTCTTTCAGACATGAGAACGAGTATGTAAGTCCCCAGCACAGTGTTTCCGACTATAGGACTACGCTCTCGGCGGAAAATGGCGCTTTTCAGTCTTCTCAAGGGCCTGAATATTACGATTCACGACTTCATCAAAAGTCTCAACATGACTCGGCGAGTCAGTTTCAGGATTCACCTAGTTCTGGGCAGACACCGAGCTATGAAGAGAGTTACGTTAAATCGAGCCAGGAAGGCGAAGCGAATACATTCAAGGACAGTAGAGAAGATGACAAATCTCATTTCGAGGGTCAGCACAGACTGAAAGTACACGCTCATGAACCGAAAATGAATTCATTTGAGGATAAAGATCGGTTTATTGAGCCAATTTCTGCGACTCCAAAGTACACACCTGAAACAACAACAGAGGCTCACACTGAAAAGACAACACAGCATCGTTCTCGAGGAAGGGTTCGCGGTCGAACGTACTCGTTAAGAAGAACCACTACTGAAGCACCTAACTACCCTTCTATATCTTCAGAAAACGAAGGCGTTGAAAGGCAAAATCACTTCAGTGACTCAACCTCGTATACGTCAGCGGAAAGGAAACAGGAAACAACTCCAACAACTCAATCCTCAGCGTATTATTCAGAGCAACCGGTGCGTTCTTCCCCTAGTGGAAAATTCTCAAGAACGAGACCTCTTCAGCGGAGGCCAATTCGCCCATCGTCCACCTCTGGCAGTACCACAACTTCCACTACGACTTCCCCACCAGGCACTAGATATTTAATCAGAACCAGGAGACCAACGCAAGTACAAACTAAATTACAAACGGGACGAAGCCGTATAAGACGCCCAACTACTCCGACTACTACGACTGAAGCGGCTACTACGAAAAATTCTCAATCTCAAGAGGATTTCAAGGAGTCTCCCGTGTACACTGGGCATTTCCCTGTTAACGCGAATAGACCCAACAAATACGATAGCCCTTCGGTATCAGACGAAAGCGAATTGGAGCCTAAACCTGTTTATAGAAACACTGAGAGTCATAGGTTCGTGCCCTCTTCCGTGAGATCATCTTCCCCTTCGTACGAAGAACGAGAAGAAGATAAATACTACGAAGCTACAAAACAGTCAAATCTAGGAGACTCCCATCACACCAGGCATCGACCGACGGAGTCTTACGACAGTAACATAAGGAGTACATCTTCATCACCCGCCATAGTTCGATTCAACGAATACGATGAATCCAAAGCCTTCTCGCCGAAAAATCCAACACACACAACACCAGTGTATCAGGAAGAATTTACCGCCTCACACAGGCATCGGCCAACTGAATCCTACGAAGGTAGCGTCAGAGCTACGTCTCACAGTCCCAGCGCTCTAAACCTCGATGAGTACGATGAACCAAAAACGAGTTACAGCACGCCGTCGAGCCAAGAGAACCAGTTCGACACTAAAGTCGGTTACTCGACGCTTCAAAACAATGATGACGTCAGAAATCCCTCACAAAGACAGCCTGAAGAAAGTGTCGCCGCAGAAAGAAATCCAACGCAACACAGACAGTCGGAGTCTCACAGAAATTTCAGACCTAAGCAGGAAAAAACTAAAGAGTCCGATGATTTCTGGAATCAAGCTGTCACTATTCAACAAAGTAAAAGCTACGAGTACGAGCCGGACACTCCTGTGTTTTCAACGGCTCAGCCGAACTATTCAGCGACACCAACATCACGGAGGAGAAAGCCGACTCAGGCTGATGACAGCGACTATGAAGATTACTACAACAATCAGGATGCGGTGAAATACGCTACTGGGGATCAGGCTCCCTTTCCTTCGAATGACCAGCAAGTCACTTACACGGGAGGAAAAAGTAGTTTGAAAATTGGTAAAGACAATCAGTATCCATCTAAAGAGACTGAAACAAAGGAAGGGAGCGAACCTTCCGTTGTAACGGAAGAAGACAAAGTCAAGTCGGATGGACCTGTAACAATAACGAGCACGGAGAGAACTGAGGAAGAGTCTCATGCGGAGGGAACTGGCTCTAAGCTTCAATCGACTAAAAAAGTAAGCAATTGTTCATCATAAATTACAAATAAATTGTAAACATTTGTTTTTTTTTTCAGGGAGGCAAACGACGAGGCGTTTGGGTTCGAGTACGAGTTAAAAAGCCTGCAGATGTATTTGAAACTGCAGAGTCTCAAAGTTTTGGCTCTCTGACGAGTAACGCTCTTCACCATATCGACAAAAAGTCTCACGGTGACAAACACTGGGTGATTTCAGAAAATAAAAGCGACACTAACGATACAACAACCTCCACCGTTAATACCACGACGGAAGCGACAAGCCCCGAACCTCAAGATACAACCACCTCCACCACCACGACGTCGACCACAACAACGGAGCGCACACTCACGATCATGGAACAATTTCAGACCACACTCGCTGACATGATGAAAAGTTACGCCGGCTCGAATGTTGACGTCGGTCAATCGCAATCGTCGACAGAGTCATCCACTGATGTTTCAACGTTCACCGAGGGAACAACGTCGTCGGTCTTCGGCGAGGTCACGACCCTTCTACCGGTCAAAGAGTCGATTACAACGTTGGTCGACAGCGATGAAGGCTCAGTTGAAGTCACAACGGAAACCTTTCCCATGACAACAACGCTGACACCGAGCCTCGAGTCGAAAGTTTTGGGAACTTCAACCACCACTGAGATTTCTTTGGAAACAGAAATATGCTTCAGAGGAAGGTGTGTCAAAACGAAAAGAACCAAAGGAAAAGATGACAGTGATTTGATGCCAATAGAATAAGTGAGTCGAGTGTTTGTGATATAAATCCGTCCTGTCGAATCGCTCTCTCTCTCGCAAAGAGCACACATTTTAAATGTGTGTTTTTGTACGAATTCTTTTTATTTATTTAATTAACGATAGTTTACTACTTCTAAGAATTCACGTGTAAATAGATTCATTTTTTTTTTTTTTTCAAAACTCATCACTTGTCTACTTACACCGGCCCGGCCGCTCGTGGTTAACATTATTATACTTCGAAATAATAAATCTGGCCAAGTAGGTGCAAAACTCAAAACGAAGGGCAAGAGTCAATAATATAACGTTTTTAAGATATAACTGTAAATAATGGTTCACGCTAGTATGAAGCTGCTGAGTGGTGTGCGATGTAAATATATAATTTGATTTGATACAAGCATTAGGACATTCCAGTGCATTTTTTTTTTTTAAAGAAAAAAATCCGGAAATTGTCCAACGCCATTTGTGTTTAATATTTATTACATGGAATCGAAAATAAATCAATACTTTTTTTGAAAACTCAATCAAAAATGTTTTCTTATAAGGACGCCTGGCTACAAGTATTCAGGAGAACTGCTGCCCATTGATCAACTAAAAATAAAGAACGACAAGGATGTTGGGGGAGCAGGACCCACCAAACAATCACGAAAAAATTGCACCGAAGGTGCGGTCCATCGGCTCCGTACACGGCTCAATTGCCGATCTGATGAGACCAGGACCGAGTAGCTCAAACGCTGAAGGTTTGAGGTCGAAACGGAGACGGGACCGCACCTTCGGTGCAATTTTTTGAATCTTGAGAAGTTTCACAAGCAATTGATAGCTCCGGAAGAAATGGAATTGCTAACGACGATGAAATAAAATTGAAGTTTCATCCAATTTCATTTTCAAGGTCCAATTTCAATCATCTCGGTTAGAAAAACGAAAAAAAAAGCGTTCTACTTTGTACTCCAATTAGCCTTGATGATGTGTTTATCGAAAATTCGAGTCTCATTTTTCAAATACAATGCATGAAAACAATGAAGCCGCCCACAAAAAAGTTAATTAAAATTCTAAGCACGGACGTGTGTATCGCCACATTGATCGTAACTAACGCCTTTCAACGGGTAAAATGGATATAAAAAAATTAACACTAATGTGTTACTTATTTATCTTTGCACGCATTGTCTTTTATATAGAGCATTGAAGTTATTTTTAAGCGTTCACGTATCATTGGGCGGGCCTTTCATTCGTAAGGTCCAAGGTTTCCAGTCAAATTTCACAGGCAAGTCTCTTTAAAAACCGACGTGGCTCGTTCATTTTGACTTTTACATAAACCAAAATTAGGTTTGACTAATTCGAAAAAGTAATTTGGAGCATTCAAAAACTAAATTCACAGTTTTTTGAGCTTAAATCCCAAATTCATCATTGAAATCCAAATGTTGTGAATTTGGCTCCTTCAAAACCCAATTTCACGGATTTTCGCTCGTTCAGTGATGAATTTCGTCATTCTGTCTCTTTCATCATTTAGCTGATTTTTTCTATTTCCTGGGTTTGACTCCTGCTAATACCCAGTTCGACGGATATTGCTCCTCTAGAATCATTATGCGCGGGTTTGGCTCTTTCAAAATCGTGAATTTTCACTCTTGAAACCCCAAATTTTACTGATTTGGCTTCGCTCATTTCAGGCCTAAGAACGCCAACTGACTTATGCAACCCACCAAAACTGAACTGAAAAACAATTTACCGCCGCGAAATGTCATTTTGAAAGGGTCACCCTGCGATATTTTGTTTTTAAAAAGAGCCACAGCCGTGGAACTTTAACACTAGAAGGACGGCATAAGTCATTTCGACTCATTTCGCTCTTTGTTCTTCAATTACATTTTTGCTGTTCATCGGAGAATATTTCACCCTCGTGACTTTTAAATATAATCATGAATGAAGTCCGAAAAATAATGTTTCAATTTTTTAGTTTGATTATTTTGAGAGTGGGGGCTTGATATACCTAGAAGGGCGGTAAGGAGTCATTTTGACTCAACGCCTTTTTTCCTGATTCCCGGCCCATGAATTACAATAATTTATTGGACAAAATACTTGAAGAAAGTCGACAATCATCGGTTCGAGCACAGCAACCATCGAATTGAACGAAAAAGAAAAGAAAACATTGTCAAAATGCTCCGACACCGCGAAGAGCTGTTGCGATACCTGCCAGCAATGCACGTGCGGTAAATGCTTCAAAAATAAGAAAATCTGCCACAATTGGTGTACCTAAATTTCAAATGGGTTTGCCTTCCTTTTGCTTCGTAATACGAAAATATAATTTTATAGGAAAATTGAGTGTTTACGCCACAAAACAATGAATTAATATCCATGAGTCATTTTGACTCGTAGCCGTCCTTCTAGGTAGAAAAATTTCCCGTCCTCCTAGTGTTAAATTGAGCCAGTACGCAGGAAATTTCACTATTGGAAAAAAATATGTGAATTCCCTTGAAATTGACTCGTTTTATGAGATGCAGCCCTGCGAAATTGGTTACTGGCGCGCCAAATCCACGAATTTTTGTCACAGAAAAGTGCCAAACTGGCGAATTCCTATTTCTAAGACGCTTGTGCTAACGCGAAATTCGGTTATCGAATTAGCCGAAAAACCGTGAAATTGGGACATCCAAAGTGTTTCACCATCAGTGGAATTGCATTTTTTGAATGAGTAAACCCTGTGCAATTGGCTTTTTAGATAGCCAATCCTGTGACACTGCGGCTTTTTGATTGAGGAAAACCTTTGAAATTCGTTCTGCAAGCAATAATCCAAAAAATTGGGAATTTGATTTGTAAGAGGGGGTGGGGGGATCTTGAGCTCAGGGCTAAGCCCCCCCCCCCCTAAACATTTTACCCTAAATCCACCCCTGGCAGCACTAGCGAAAAAAAGGAAAACACCTACCACTCATGAACATTGTAATTAATACATGTAAAAGGTCGTAGCCGTTGGTAGCCTATACGTTGTCAGTCTTCCCTCGTCGAGGTGCGTCATCGACGGACCGGTTCGGCGATGACGCACCCCGACGAGGGAAGACTCACAACTTATAGGCTCCTACGGCTACGACCTTTTGCACTACTACTAACCCTCATAGGCGTTTCTATTAACACTTTAAAGATTTTCATACTTGCGGGGGGGGGGGGAGAGCACCACTCACATCAGGGAGGAGACGCCGCTGGAACTGTGGAAAAAGCGCTACAAAAATTCACGGTTAAATAGTTGAGGAAAAGTGCCAAGTCGGACTCTCGGAGCTAAAATTGAGGAAAATATCTAATTCGCTGGGTAAAAACGCCAATTCGTGGCTAAGTTGGGAAAAAGAGCTAAATTCGCGGTTGAAATTTGAGACAAATTCCCAACTCGTAGGAACTACTACCGACTAAAATGAGGAAAAACGCTAATGGCTAAAAGTAAAAAATAAAACGTCAATTCACGACTGAAATCAAGAATAACACGAGTCTGTCTAAAACGCAGATCTGCAGTTTGACACCTAAAATTCCGTAATACAACAAAAAAAAGACTATGATGGGAAAAAACAAAGTTACAGTAGACATATAGGCACAACATAGACGATCGTATTTTGAAGAAACAATTATTATAAGCGACTCACTCCTTCAAGCACATTATTTCTTCAGCCTCAAATTGCATACCAGAGCTAACTATCCCATGTGTGAAGATTTGCCTCAATTCCAACCGCTTCTTGTCAATAGAACTGGAACTTCCCACTACGGAGTGCAGATCTACCGACTTATAAAAGCCTGCAGATTGGCTTTTTTTCGTCATTTGTTCATCCTCTAATTGCATGCCAGCATGGGCAGAGATAGCCAATATTCCTTGGGAGGACTTCAGTGCTAATATGACTGGGAATGAGCCATAGTGGAAGGGAGGATTCCCCCCCTCAAAAATTTCACACCTCCAGCCCTGTACACACGGAGGCATGTGAACCCTACCGAAGAAACACGTGTGTCACAAAGTTGTGCTGTAAAATATTAAAGACCCGTTCACATAAGCTCTATGTTTTCATTGTGTGGTCTACGCCACCTATCAAAATGCTTCATTTTTCTAGGGAACATGCTTGGCTGCATAGACTTCACACAACGCAAATATAACGGCAACGGGCCTTAAGCCCCGTTCACAAGCTCTATGTATGCGTTCTGTGCAGATTATGTAACCAAAAAAAATTTATATTTGTCCGGGAGCCCACCGTACCGTATGAAAATTCCGGGTCATTTGATCGAGTCTGGCAACTGCGCAGGACGTTTTTTATGGTCTAGGAGATGAAACTTCTGAGATTGCCAGACATTTTCCGTAGAACAGGTGCTCACAAGAGATCTAGCTGTTGGTAAACACACCTTTTAGGCTACTTGAAAATGGCTGGCAATGTAAAAATTGATTCTTCGCAAACAATAAGCTAGAAAACCTCCATCGCCATCCAATTTCGAATGAAACCCTGGCTGCTAGTGAGCCTCGAAATTTCACATTTTCTAAAGCTCGCTGGCGGCGTTGTCTACAATAAAATTGGATGGCGGTGTTGGTTTTCGTAACGTATTGGTCGAGGGTAACGACTTTTTACTTTCACTAGTCGTTATCAAACCACCCAAAGGTGTGTTTGCCAACAGCTAGCTCTGGTGTGAGCCTCTGTCCCATGGAAAATGTCTGGCGATCTCAGAAGTGTCATCTCCTAGGACCATAAAAAACGTCCTGCGCACACGACGACACGATCAAATGACCCGGATTTTTCATACGGTGGGCTCCCGGACTACATTCTCTCGAGAAATGAAGCATTTTAATAGGTTGCGTAGACTTCACAGAACACACACATACAGCTCGTGAACGGTGCCTAAAAAATGTGTGTACAGGGCTTTAAAAGTACGTACAGACGGTGAGGATTTCCTGTTTAGGCCAATCCCACCGGCCGGCCGGAGCATCTGGACCTGGCTTTGACTTCAGTTCAAGTCACCTTGAAGTCGCCACACATCAGTTGAAGTTGCGCAGTCCACCTCAACTGATGTCAAAGTCTGGGCACACGCTCCGGCTGGCCGGTAGAGGTTGGCCTCAACGGGAAATTCTCAACGTGTGTACGTACCCTATAACTGTAGGGGTTAAAGAGTCTGGAAGAGGTGCCTCAGGAAGGATAGCCTGGGGGGGGGGGTTCAGAAAGTTTTGGGGGGCAATAGGACCACAGCCCCCCTCTATCTCCCCCCACACATGCCAGTGCTAATTACCTCATGCAGATCTGCACGAATTGACCAAGAAAAGTCGAAATTGAGGCAATCTTGAGAAATTGAGGCGAATCTTAAAATATGAGATCTGCAGCTGCAGGCTTTTATGAATCGGCAGATCTAAACAGGCCACGGTGGTAAGTGCCAGTTCTATTGACAAGGAGGGGTCGAAATTGAGGCAAATCTTCATAAATGGTATGAATGGCTCTGGTGTGCAATTTGAGGCTGAAAAAATGACGAAAAAGGACCGATCTGCAGGCTTTTATGAATCTACTTGGCGACAGCGTGAATAGTGATTTCGTTTAACCACCCTCAGCAGTCTGTCGAACTACCACTCGAGTTCATAAAGCCCGACGAGATATTCGAACTGATCAAAAACATTTCAGTGAAAAAAAGCCCTGGGAAGGATGGGATCCCATCGATTTTGATTCGTAATCTGCCAAATAAAGGAGTAATGAACATACTGAACATCTTCAACAAGTGTCTTTAACTGAGTTATTTCCCAACATTGTGGAAAACTGCCGAAATCATCGTATGTCTGAACCTGGGAAGAACAAAGAGCTAGTGCAAAACTACCGACCTATCAGCCTCTTGCCAGTCTTAGCGAAAATATTCGAAAAATGCATACAACGTAGACTAGCGAAGCACTCCAGCAGCAATTTGTATTCCTCCCGAGGCACTCAGCTACTCACCAAGCCTACCGGCTCACAGAAGACATAATAAAAGGATTCGAGAACAAGAAGCATACGGTCGGTATTTTCTTAGATCTCGAAAAAGCGTTCGATAAGGTTTGGCATGTCGGAATCAAGTATGAATTGAAAAAAGCGGGACTGCAAATTCTATCTTCATTCCAAACCGAAAGATACTTCTACATAAGAATCAACAACATTACATCGAGGCAGCTACCGATACTCGCCGGAACTCCCCAGGGATCGGTTCTTTCGCCAATGTTATTTAACTTGTACATAAGTGACTTCCCAAGTACACAAAATGTCGAGCACGCTATCTTCGCAGATGACACTTTCTTATACTCCTCGAACGAAACTCAGTCCAAGGAGCACCTGAGAAGGTCGCACTATACATGAATAAGTGGAAGATAATACTAAATTCAGCTAAATGCCAGGCCAAGGTATTTACTCTCCGCTTCCCCAAGGAACCTACCGAACTATAAGCATAGGCAACAGCATCGTAAAATAGAAGGACAAAAAGCAATCTGTGCGCTACCTCGGGATTCATTTAGACAGAAGGTTAACCTGTGAGAAACACATAACCAACAAAATCAGAGATTGGATATTTGAGACTGCGGCTACTCTACCCGCAGGGTAGGGGTGGATTTGTTGGATGAAGCATAATAACTATTTGTTTAAAATGCTTCATCTGGGAGTTTTGAAAAAAAAAAAGATTTTTGACTAAAACGTCCCCCCCCCTCCTTCCGCTCACCAAGTGTTGATGGTGCGCGGGGGGACCTACCATTTTTCGGTTTCGGACGCGAATTTTGATCGGAGCGTAAATCTAAAAAGCGTTTTATAATCAGTGATTAATTCTACAACTGGGATGTACCTGCTTTTTTCAAATTTGTACAAAATACCAAATTTGGGCTACGGAATCTTGGGTTGGGCGATGAATCTTGAAGAAAGGTTAACAATGCGAATTTTATACCAAGTACCCAAGTAAAATCCATGTTTCAAAATGAAAATCGGACCTTTATTGGAGGCGTGAGAAGTGCCCCCGTTTTGATGTTTCCCTCTCACTTGCACACGTACCATCCCCTTTCGCCTTAAACGATTAAATTGATGTTTTGAAATGCCCAAGCACAGAAAATAATTATTTTCAATGGAGAGAAAATACGAGAGACTGGGGTTTCACAGAGCTAAAATCAGAATAATTTGGTTTTTGAAGAATTCAGTCCCGCAAAATTGGAATTTTCGAGCCATGAAAATCCGTGAAATTGGCTTTTAAGGCGCCATGATCCACAAAAAGGTGCCTCGAATGATCCGTACTTGCGTATTTGAGCCAAACACCCGAAATGTTCATTTGAAATAGGCAAATCCACGAAATTTGGTTGCTAAAGTTGACCAAACCGTGGATTTCAAAGGAAGAGAAATCTGCCTAATTGAGACTTAAAGGGCCAAATCCTGGAAATTTGATTTTTGAGGATCCCTCGAAATTGCATTAGAATGAGGGAAACCTCGCGAAATTGTCTTTTGAAAAAGACAATCACGAAATTGGCTTATCGGTTTTAAGCCGAACCCTCGAAATTGATATTTGAAAGAGCCAAACCAACGGAATTGGTTTGGTTCGATTCAATTGAGACGAAACCCCAAAATTGCTATTTCAAAGAGCTTTAAGTTCGTTATTTTAGTCATTTTCAAGGGACAAAATCGCGAATGAAAAGGAAGGGCTATTAGCGGATGAGAGTGAGGGTGACTTCACTCATGTCGGACGGAGGCCGCGTAGCGACGGTAAAGAGGCCCGTAAACGTATTAAAAAGGCCCAAAGGGAGCGTAGGGAAGCGGAAAGACGCGAAAGGGAAGTCCAAACGTGGTTTAGAGGTCGATTCGAGAGACAACGAATCGAGATGGAGGAAATGCGTAGGAAGAGGAAAGGGCTAGGCGGGTGGTTAGCGATAGGCGAGAGGGGAAGAGGGTGCGAACGGGATCGCACAACACTCCTCCGGTGGTGAAGGGACCCACAAAAAGGGTCAGGGAAGAGGCCGGGCCAGAAACGGTGAGCCAGGCGAAGAGAGCGAAAGTGCCCATACAAGCGCGGGTCGCGATCAGGAAGGTGGATGAGGCGCCGTTTGAAGTGGACGAGGCGTTGGAGCTGAGAGACTTTGCCATGGAGGCGATGTTGGACAGTGAATGTGGGGTAAGCCGATTTATGGATTCGGGGCTAGTGGAGGATAGCAAGATTTACTTGTTTACCTGTGGGGACGTTGAGTCGGCGAGGAGATTTGTAGAGTGCCTAAAAGAACCGGGCAGGCAGAGGGAGTTGAATGTATGCCTACTGAGTGACATACCGACGCCAACTAGGATTAGGGGCTTTGTCACGGGTATGAGGCAGGCAAAAGAGAAAGTATTGAGGTTCATGAAACTGGTTAACCAGGATCTGGGCCTCGACATAGGGTCGTGGCAGTTAGTAGGATTTCGTAGAGACCCGAATGGCGTGTCAACTGAGCTGACGATCGAGGTGCCCGATAAGGACGCGGAGATTGTCAGGAAGGTGGGCCATTTGGGGGTGGAGTTTACGAGGGTAAGGTTTTGGGTGCTTTCCAAGAGAAGGTGGGGGGAGGATGATGAGTTGCTAGTGGGGGGGAACAATGAACCCCACGACACGGCTATGGAGATTGAGGACGATGCGATCCCTCCAAAGGATCAGGCAGGGCCCAGTGGGGTGGTTCCGCCGATGGAGGGGGTGGTTGGACATGACGGCCAACTCAATCGGCAAAAACAGGTGATCAGGCCAGCGGTCCTGGTCACCGACTTGGAGAGGTCCCTGATAAAACAACAGGGGCCTCAGGGGAAGTAGGTGGGGGGCCGGATGGCGCGAGGGGAACGGAGAGAAAGTAGGATATGCCGGTGCTTCAGGCTAATTTGCAGCACAGGAGAACTGCGACGGCGGATGTTGCGGTGCTGGAGGCTGGTTTGGAGTTCCAGGTGGGGTTGTTTCAGGAACCATATCTCTTTAAGGGGAGGGTGCGAGAGCTCCGGAATCGGAATTATGAGGTTATTCACGCAACGGAGGGACTGGAAAGGGTGAGGGCATGTGTGGTGGTGCAGTCTATCTTGCAGCCGGTGAGGGTAAGTGGGTACTCAACGCCGGACTTGGCAGTGGCAAGTATAAATATTGAAATGCGAGGGGGGGCACATAAGACTGTTTATGTAGCTTCCTGGTATAGGGCCTACGACGGAAGGACGGAGATCCCGGAAGAGCTGGAAAGACTGATGGAGATCTGTGTCCGGGAGGCGGTGATATTGATCGTCGGGGCGGACTTTAATGCCCATAACGTAGCATGGGGTTCGACAGATACGAACAGGGCAGGTGAGGAGCTTCTAAAAAAGACCTGGTAAGGCTGAATTTTGTAATTATGAATATTGGAAACATGCCCACGTTCGTGACTCGGAGTCGGAGTGAGGTGATTGACGCCACATTATGCTCTGGGGGGGGGGGCGAGAGGCGTGATAACTGGATGGAGGGTGTGTAATGATATTTCCTCTGATCACAGGCCAATTAGATTCGAGGTTGGGGCGAAGCCGTTGGCGGTGAAGCCGGTTAGAAACCCCAGGCGAGCGGACTGGGATAAATTCGAGAGGAAGCTACAGCAACAACAAGCTGGGGAGCAGGAGCTGCAGGAGGATAGCGTCGAACTTCAAGAAAGCAAGCTGACTAGATCGTTGAAAAAAGCGTTTGAGGAAGCCTGTCCGGCCCGACGCATTCGCGGAACGGGTGCGCCGTGGTGGAACTCCCAGCTCAGGGAGCAGCGTAAAAAAGTGAGGTCTAACTTTAATAGAGCTAGGTTGACGAAGGTTTGGGGTGGATTGGCAGCAGTATAATGAAGCCAGAAAGGCCTACAAGCGGGACCTCGGGAGAACGAAGAGGACGGCGTGGAGGAAATTCTGCGAAGAAGTGGAATCGGCGAAGGAAACGGCAAGACTGAGCAAGGTCATCAGAGATGAAGTGGAATGGCAGCTGGGATCAATCACGCTGCCGACAGGTGAAGTGATAGTGGACAATAAGGGGATTTTGGATCATATGCTAAGCACTCATTTTCCAGGGTGTGAGGAGAGGCAGATGACTGCGGTTGAGACTGACGTGCGTGACTTAGACGTAAGTCGGAGGGCACAGAGCGAACTGATCTGCACAGGGGAACGCTTCAGATGGGCGCTCGGCGACGTTGGGAGCCTACAAGGCGACGGGGCATGACGGAATATACCCGATCGTCATCCAGAAAGCAAATGAGAGGGCGAAAGAAAGTCTTCGTCGACTGATGGTGAACTGCTTGGTAAGGGGGGAAATCCCCAAGGCATGGACGAGGGTAAGAGTGAAATTTTTACCTAAAGGTGGTGGAAGAGCATGTAACCGCGCGGCGGATTTTAGGCCTATAAGTATTAATTGTGTAGGCTTAAGAGTAACGGAGCGAGTCATAGATTTGTATAACCGGCAGGAAGTGCTTGCTAGGAGAGGGTTGCATGAGCATCAACATGCATATAATGCGGGGAGGTCGACGGATACGGCGCTGCATGCGCTACTTTCGAGGGTGAAGGATAGTTTGGCCTGTAAGGAGTACTACTTGGGGTTATTCGTAGATATTAATGTCTCCAGGGAGTGTACGATAGAGGCGTTGAGAGAGTTCGGGGTGAACAATGTGTTGATAGAGTTCGTGGAGGTAATGCTGCAGAACAGATGGGTGGTGGCGGAGCTGGGGGGTGTGGAAGTGGAGGTGAAGGCTGAGAGGGGAACCCCTCAAGGCTCCTGCATTTCCCCCCTGCTCTGGTGTTTGGTCATAGAGGGGCTCATACGAGTTTTGGAGAGAGAGGGTATTTATTGTCAGTTCTTTGCGGATGATGGGGTGATATTGGTGGGGGGGGGAAGGACTTGAGCACCTTGTGTGGTCTCATGAATCAGGTGGTTCACGTAATGAATAACTGGTGTGCAGGCAGAGGACTTGCGGTAAACCCGGAAAAAGCCAAGCTTATAGTCTTTAAGAAAAAGAGGAGCTTGGCAGGGTGGGGGCCAATTAGGATGAACGGAAGAGAAATAGAAAGGGTGTCAGAAGCTAAATATTTGGGCGTGACCCTGAACGGTAAACTGTCGTGGAGGACCCACGTGGACAATGTGTGTAAACGAGCGGTAAGGACATTTCATCAATGTAGGCGAGTAGTGGGGGAGTACCTGGGGCTTGACCCCCCCCCCCCAACGGATGCTGTGGCTATACACAGGTATAATTAGGCCCAGAATATGGCGCTTTGGCTTGGTGGAAAGCGGTGGAGTGGTCCTGGGGGCGGGAGTTGCTCGGCAGGGTCCAGCGTCTGGTCTGTCTGGCGGCTCTGGGGGCCTTCAGGACGACTCCAACACGGCAGCGATGGAAATGTTGCTTCGGCTGCGACCCCTATATTTGGAGGTCAAGATGCGCGCAATGGAAACATGTTATGGGTTGCAAGTCCATGGGAAATGGGCGGTTAGGGAGAGAGATTTGGGACACAGGAAAGTAGCGACGGAGCTCCAGCGGGTGGCGCCTGCCACCCAGATGAGGAGTGACAAAACCGTGAAGTGATTGGACTTGGGAAGGAAGATACGGATTCGAGTTAGTACGAGAGAGGAATTCAGGGTGCAAGAAGGAACCATGAATTGCTTCACGGATGGGTCTAAGTTGGAATCGGGGATGACAGGATCTGGGTTCTGGATACCGAAGTTTGAAGGTGGGAACTGTAGGCCCCTAGGAAAGTTGGCCACGGTTTTTTAGGCAGAGGTCGTGGCGATAAATTACTGTGTCCTGGAGCTAATTAGGAAGCATGTGAGGTTCAGGGAAGTGGTGATCTACGCGGACAGCCGCGCAGCCCTGGGGGGCGGTGACCAGGCCGGTGGTGGAGTCGGCCTTGGTGGCGGACTGTCGGCGGGCCATCACAAGGCTACAGGGAATGGGTAATGAAGTGACCCTCGCGTGGATCCCTGGACACAGGGGATACGAGGGGAATGAGAAAGCTGATGAAATGGCGAAACAGGGGGCAAATAAGGAAGTATGGGGACCTGAGCCGACTATTGCGGTCTCCAAGACAGTGGGGAGAGCCCAGATAAAGGACTGGGCAGATAGGGAAGCCGCTAGGAGTTAGAATGGTCTATCAGCCTGGCGGCAAGCAAGGCCATGCATTCGGGAATGGGGCAGGGAGGTGACGATTTGGCTGCTATCACTAGGCAGAGGCAGCGTGCGGAGAGTTGTAGGGATGTTTAAAGATCACTTTGCGCTACGTAAGCACCTCTACGTAATAGGAACAGTGGGAGACCCAATGTGATGTCGGGGCTGCGAGTTGGAAGAGGAATCGGCTATGCACTTTGTAGGGGAGTGTGAGAGGTATGCGGTTACTCGTTTCCGCATTTTCGGGACAGATAGCTTGCCAGGCATCACATTCTCGAGGGCCGAGGGGGTCCGAGTCCTTCAGTTTGTGAATGCCGTAGATAGGTTTGCGGACCCGCATTCGGCTTTTCTGAGTCCGACCCTAAGGGCATGGCGTATGAGCCGGTAACGGCTTAAGCGCTTCGGGCTCGGCTAGGCCGGGTGCGGGCCCACTGAATAATAATAATAATAAGTCCGTTATTTTAGTCATTTTCAGGGAATGAACTGCGAGTTCAGCCATTTTCAAGGGACAAAATCGTCATTCTAGCTATTTTTAGGGCGTGTAGAGTCAGTTTTGCAATTTATAGGGTGCGAAGCCAAGGCATGAATCGCTCGGTTTTAGCCATTCTTGCCATTTTTCAGAGCAGGAATCACCTGTAATAGGCATTTTAGGGGCGCGAGTCGTCAGTTTTAGCCATTTTTAGAGTGTGTGGAGCCAATTTAGCTGCTTTAGGTCGTTAAGTATCCAGGGAGCCAAGGCCACTTTTGGTGCGCGAATGGTCAATTTAGCCATTTTTAGAGCGCGAATGGTCAATTTAGCCATTTTTAGGGCGCGAATAGTCAATTTAGCCATTTTTAGGGCGCGATGGTCAATTTAGCCATTTTTAGGGCGCGAGTGGTCAATTTAGCCATTTTTAGGGCGCGAATCATAAACGGCGTCCTAATCGTACGTCGGCGGGCGCGAGAAGTCAGTTTGGCTATTTTTAGAGCGGCAATCGCCAGTTTCGCTATTTTTAGGTCGTAGTAAATAGTAAGTTTAGTCATTTTTAAGGCGTGGAAATCGTCAGTTTTTGCCATTTTCGGGTGCGACTATAGTTATGCTTATCCGGTTTTTTTTTTGTGGGAATGTCTAGTTCAACTATTTCAAGGAAGCGAGTGGCTATCAAGCCAGTTTTAGTAGAGGAAAGCATACAATTTCTGAAGCCCCTCCTTTTTAAGCAAACTCCGAATCCACGTCTGTGTTCAAGTATACATTTACAACATCCACCGGCTGTTAGGGGGCCTCCCGATAGTTCTCGCCTAGGAGCCCCGCGAGGGCTAGAAACGGACCTGGCTGTGACAGCAACAAAAAATATTCTGTGATACCAAGAAATACCTACTGTGATACCTTGCCCCATAAGACAGTCAACATCCAAGTTAAACCCAATTGTGATATAATTAATTAACCTAGATAAAATACTTGTAAAACCATTTCTTGGTTGGTCTTGTTCAAATAAAAAAAATAAAATACAGAAAAAAAGATACACATTCTGTGACAACGGCTGTTTTAACCGATGGAGTACTCGTCCTCGGCCAAGGCTTTTATGCTGACCGAAATTCACCAGAACTAATCGTTATTCAGGGTCAATTTCCAACAACCCCGGGAGTGCCGTACCGTGCCGTGTCCACTGTCCACCGACCGGAGGGCGGATAGACAAAGTCCAACCATTTAGCGGTACCCAGAAAATAATAATAATAAATAATAAAAGTCACTAACTTGTCAAATGAAATGTTGGCGTCCGAAAAAGCGTGGGTTGAACGGTGCACTTTTCGGTGGCGTTCCCGCCTCCAGTCGTGAGTTTCGGGTAGGTTTCACGCCTGTTACCAATCAGGTGGGAGGTTTTGTTGTCTAGAGTACACGCACTTATTTGAGTAGAGCTGTATTTGATTATTATTCCATTTCGTAATAGTTTTCGAGTTTAAAATCGTAATTTTAGGCTTGAGACGACTGTCAGCCTTAGACTTAAGTCATGTGTGACGTAAAGAACGACCAAATAGGAAGTGTCGCCAAACTGGATCCACCGACAGGTCAAGACTGTGCCGAGAAGCTTGATGTAGCGTCGGGGCCCAGCAGCGATGCGACGAACAAATCCAATTCGGAGAACGGCGCGAAAAAAAAGATAAAAAAAGAGGATAAACCTCTCACAAAGGTGTGCTTTCCATTTATAATTTAATAAGAGGTGAGTACATTTTATTTGTTTCCTAACGTGTTCCTTAGGTGGTCATAAGAAGACTTCCTCCATCCATGGAAGAAGAAGCCTTCCTTCAAGCCGTATCCCCTTTACCAGAACATGATCACTTTGAATACATCAAAGGCGACTTTTCCATGGGTCCGCACTCATTCTCCCGTTGCTACATCAATTTCGTGAGTCCAGAAGACGTGTTCCCGTTTACTGAAACGTTCGATCAGTACGTTTTCCTTGGAGGCAAAGGTGAGTTGATAGTTGCTAGTGGGTCGGTCTCAGCACGTATTATCATCTTGTTTTCTACCCAGGTCAAGAGTACCCGGCAGTTGTCGAGTACGCTCCTTATCAAAGGATCCCTAGGGCGAAGCCCAAGAAAAAAGATCCTCTGGCTGGCACTATTGAAACTGATCCGGCGTACATCGCGTTCAAGCAACTACTCGAAGAAGAGGCGGAGCGCAGTGCGAAAGCTCCGGCAGGCGGTGTGGGCATTCAGTCCTATGTTGAAGCCGATCGTAAGTTTGTTAACTGGTCATTGTTTGTGTTGAGGATTGTTGGAAGTTACGTGTGTATGGTTAGGCCAAGAATCCTATTGGGGGCTTTCGCTTCATGGTTGGCTACTCTTGGTTAATTCAGTACGTCTCTGACCGGAACCCGGGGAGATCCGATGTGCCGAGCTTGGGGGGGGGGGGGGGTCCGCAGCTCAACTTGGTGGGAAATAGCAATTGGTTCGTGACTCCTTCTTGTGGTCTTGATAAGTAACTTAATTTCACGTTTTGTATGGCCGTTGAGGTTCGTTATTTCCGGTCCCAGCCTTCCTTTGGAAGAAAAATCAAGAAAAGGAAGAAAATAGAAAAAATGTAAGGCTTTATTGAGGTTGAAGCTCTACTGTGATTGGACCTTTTTTGAGGTTGGAGCTACACAATGTGGTCAGTAGCGCCGACATTATATCCAAGGTGTAGCAAGAGATAAATATTTACATTTTAGCCCCGAGCTTGTCTGCAAGAACCACGAATTGACGTTTTCTCGATTTTAGCCTTTAGCCGGGAATTACTGGTTTATCGCAGCTTTCAACCACGTACAACTATTAGCCGCAGTATGTTAGTATATTAGCCGCGATTTACAGCTTCTATTATATTTTAGCCGTGAATCAGCTGATTTCTTTCATGTTGATCCAAGGTGGAGCTTTCGCATGTCGGTGTTTTTAACAATTTTAAGCTGAGAATAAGTGCCTTTTGTCAACCTTATCCACGAATTACGCTTTTTCTCTATTTTAGCACCAAATGAGCGCTTGTCTAAATTTTTCCCAGGAAACGTAGTGAATTTTTCCCAAATTATTTTTCAATTTTAGGCCAGAAATATTGTTGCTACCCAATTTAGCCGCAAATTAGCTAATTGGACCACTTGAACCGCGAATTATTAGCGTTTTCCCCCAATTTTAGCCGCGAATTATCTAGTTTCAGCCGTGAAGTACCTAGCACTTTTACTCAATCTTAGCCTAGGTCCTAGAGGAATCAGCGGGTATTCTTAAATTGATCCGTCCGCAATTTTTTTTTTGTTTTTTGTTTAGCTGCGCATTACCGAGTGTTCTCAAATGCATCCGCGAATCATTGTATTCTCTAAATTTCAGCCGCGAATTAGCGTTTTTCCTTAATTTTAGCCGTGACAAGCCTGCTGAGCGATTCATCGCTGCTTTTTCTCAATTTTACAGCCTCGTATTAGCGCCTTTTCTCAATTTTGCCCACGATTTCGCGCTTTTCTGAATTTTTAGCCGTGAATTCGTGCTATTTTGTCGCCTTTACCTTCGAATTACCGGAAGCTTAGGTGTATTTTTCTTGATTTTAGCGGCAAGTGGACTCTTTTTCTCAATATTATCCGCTGTTTTCCCAGTACTTGCTGAGCGATTTATCGCTGCCTTTTCTTAATTTTATAGGCTCGAATAATGGATTTTACTCAATTTTGGCCACGAATTAGCGTTTTTCACAATTTTAAAAGCGAATTTTCGTTATCCTTAATTTTAGCTGTGAATTAGTGATTTTTGTCAATTTCAGTTGTTTGTTAGCGTTTTTCTACAGCGCTTTTTATTAACATATCTACTAATTGGCGATTCTCTCAACTTTAGTAATGAATTAACGTTTTTCTCGGTTTTAGCCGTCGATTAGCACTTTTCCTCAATTTTAGCCGCGAATTTAACCTTTCCCCAATTTTAGCCGCACATAAATGTTTTTCTTAACTTTAGCCACGGATTAGCTTTTTTCCTTGTTTTTGCCGCGAACTGTCGTTTTACTTTCATTTCAGCCGTGAATTGGTCATTTTTGTCAATTTTAGTTGTTTTTTAGCGTTTTTCTACACGTTATTCGCTTATTCGAGTTTGTTCTACCTAGCGGTTTTTCTCCAGTTAAGCTTTAAATTAGCGTTTTCCTCGGTTTTAGCCGCCGATTAGCACTTTCCCTTTTTGCCCCCAATTTGATCTGGGAATGAATGCTTTCCTAATTTTTGCCGCGAATTTGCTGTTTTTCCTTATTTTACCCGCGAATCAGCTTTTCTTCTGATTTTAGCCGCCAATTTGCATTTTCCTCAATTTTAACTGAGAATTTGTGGTTTTTGTCAATTTTAGTTGTTTATTAGCGTTTTTCTGCTCGTTATTTACGAATCGGCGCTTATTTTATTCTCAATTGTAGTTATGAATTAGCTTTTGTCTTGGTTTTAGCCACTCATTAGCAATATCCCTCAATTTTAGCCGCGAATTGTAATTGTCCCAAATTTTAGTCGGACATAAATGTTTTTCTTAATTTTAGCCGTGGATTATCTTTTTTCCTGATCGTAGCAGCGAATTGGCGTTCTCCTTAATTTTAGCCGTGCATTTGTGATGTATATCAATTTTAGTTGTTTATTACCGTTTTTTCTACTCGTTATTCGCGAATCGGCACTTTTCTTTCATTTATTCGCTAATTAGCGGTTTTTCTCAATTTTGACAATGAATTAGCGTTTTTCTCTGTTTTCGCCGCCGATTAGGACTTTCGCTCATTTTTTAGCCGTGAATTGAAATTTTTCCCAATTTTAGCTTGACATGAATGTTTTTTTAAATTTTATCCGCGAAGAAGTTTTGTTTCCTGATTTCAGCCGCGAATTAATTTTTTTCCTGATTTTAGCCGCGAGTTGGCGTTTTCCTTAATTTTAACCGAGAATTTGTGGTTTTTGTCAATTTTAGTTGTTTATTAACGTTTTTCTACACCTTATTTTAGCCGCGAATTAAAATGTCCCCCATTGTTACCTGGGAATGAGTGATTTTTTCCATTTTAGCCGCTTATTGGCGTTTTATCTAATTTTAGCCGCAAATTAGCGCATTTTCTCATTGAATTTGCTTGATTTCAGCCACGAATAAGCGCTTTTTCCCAATTTGAGCCACTAAATAGAGATTTGTCTCTATTTCAGCCATGTATTGGCGTTTGTCTCCGTATCACCTCTCTCACCTCTCGCCATACAGGTAGCTGGCGGATGGCAATTTGGTGTGGTGTTACGGAGGGGAGGGACTCCCATACGTGTGGGTCGGTACTTTTTTGAGTTCTGCTACACCTTATCGAAACCGTTTTGGCGCCACTGGCTGTGGGTGGAGGTTCTAACTGTGGCTAGAGCCTTTTTTGTAGTTGGAGCTTTGCTGGGGTTAGACCTGTACTCTATACTAAAACATTGTTTGTACGGGTTTAGGTGGTAGGGGGGGGGGTCTATGAAAGGGCCCCCATTGACCCTGGACTCGAATATTCTCGGCCTACGGCACTGCCTGGCCAGGGTTTTTTTTCACGTTCAGCTCTTCGTTTCAGACGCTTATTTGGAGCACGTTTGACGGCCACAGAGCCGATCAGACAAATGTCCTGCCCATAAAGTGCGTAATTCTGTTCGGTTGAATCTGCTTCCAATCGAAAACTTTTTAAATATTTATCATTGATAAACAGTCAGTTTTGGGGGGTTTTTCGGATCGTTTAGTAGTTGGGGGGGTTGGAACCTTTTTTTGTGTGCGTACGGTTAGAGCTTTTTCATGGTTGGAGATCTTCTGCGCTTTATTTTGGTCCACTTGAAAGGCAGAGCCTTTCTGTGTGTGTTCGATAGAGAAGGCTCTGTTCAAGGGCCGTTGACGCCCATCTATACGGCTGCGTTAAGGGCCCCGCGATCGCCTGAAACGGCCCTGGCCCTTGACTTAAGACCCATGGTGAGGGTCCAATATTGTTCCAGAATTGGTGGGAGGGGGAGGGGGGCTCGATTGCATTTCAAGGTGAGAGTTCGAATCTATCTAACCCTTTTTTTCCAATCAATACATTTTCTCTCGTACAATGCAACCTTTTCATTGTTCAATCGTTTTAATTTTTCAACAGCCATCCCTAAGGAAGCTACCGAGTCGACTCCTCTTTTAGAGTTCCTTAAGCAGAAAAAACTCGAAAAAGCCAGAATCAGAGAAGAGAAACGTGAAGAGAGAAAAAGAAAAGAACTGGAAAGAAAAATGAGGCAGTTGACAATGAGAGAGAAAAGGATGGAGTCACAGAAGGAAAATGTTGTTGAAGATGACGAGAACTCAGTCCAAATTCACGTGAGAAAAAGTTGTATGTACATAAAACCCGATATTGATGTAATTTTTTTTTTTTTTTTTAAATTCGAAGGTTCTTCAGTCAAAGGACAGGAAAGATAAAAAGCGAGATGAAAAGCCTGAGCCTGATCGGAAAACTGAGGAAAAAGGGAGAAACCAAAGGTTCAAAAAGGATGACAGAGAACGTAGTTTCAAGGAAAATAAGTCCTCTTCACCAAGGTAGTGGTTTGTATCTAAACGTTCATTAAAATAAATTGACTGTTTTCGTGACCTAGGTCTAAAGAAACCAAGTTTAAGAGTACCAATAAAAATTACTCTGAGGATAAAGGAAGGAAGAGAGACGAAAAAAAGAAGGAAACTAGAGAGGAACCCGTTAAAAGTCAGATGGAGGCCGACGAGATGTCCGAGGAGAGCAGTCGGGTCGGCGAGACGGTGAAAGACGGTGCCAGTGACTCAGGAGGTTCGACCAAACGGCGCAGTCGGGGTGAAAAGAGTAAAAGTAGCAACGTTAAAGAGCGTGAGCGTAAAAGGCTGAGCGAGTTCATGGCGAAAAAAAATTCTAAAAAGAAAAACTCAGGAGGCCCCCCGGAGTGTTTGGACGCGCGTCGTAATGAAGAGAAAACGAAATCGGGACAGGAAAAAGAGGACGCGAGACAGTCGAGCGGTGGCGCCAGAAGAAGAAACTCGATGGAATCTGGTGAAAGTAAAAAATCTGGGGAATATTTTAATGGAAAGAGAAGGAACTCTGCTGATTCAGGGAACGCAAACGATGAAACCAAAGAGAACTTGGGTGCTGTATCTTTGGCCGATCGTGGTAATGATCAACCCTGTAAATCTTCCGACACTAAAAAGACGGGTAAACAATCCAAAGATGATAAAAGCAAAGATCCAAGAACAGACAGGAGAATCCGAAATAAGGTAATCCATTACTAACCTTCATTTACTAATGGATACTCTAATTTTTTCCCATCTGTCAGGACCGCCCTTCCATTCAGATTTATCGCCCCGGAATGGGGAAGTTCAGTAAACAACGAATAGAGAAGGAAAAGACGTTGGGCAGTAGTACGGAGGTCGATTCACCGGCGCACAGTCCATCGCCAACTCAGTTATATCCATGATACCGTAATACTACCATGTTTTAAAACCGATGCGTGTACGTATTTATATACCGGGAGAAAATTATTTCAACGGGGTAGGTTGCGGGCGTTTTCGCAGATTCAACCGTCAGTTATTTCTATATACCCCCCCCCCTCACCAACACGATTTGTTGGTATTTTCCTTCACAGCTCAAGCCTCGAATCATTTTAATCACTGACTGAATTAATCGAATAGGTCAAACCAAAAGGCCACGCTTTTCGTCTTTTTTTCAGGAGTCTAAAGAAAAAAAGATAAATATATTTGAAACTTTCGGTACACACTGATTCAGGAAGGTCGGTGTTTGGGTGGTGTAGTTTTCGTGCACTGTCTGTACTGAAAACAGGCGTTTTAACCCTCCCCTGTTGACCATTAGTAACAGGCCACCGCTGAACACTCGCCGGAGCGTTCGAAAATGCCCCGGGGAATTTCTTTAGAGCTTTCTATAGCAACCGGTAAATTTTTTAGCACATTGTAGCAACCGAAAAAAAGGTAAGTGGTAGCTGATGGTTGGCACTTACTGTGAAATACTTGATTTTTTGTGAAACAAACGAGAGAAGTAATAATAACCTTCTATCAATGTTTCTAAAAAATTCGGCAGAATGGCCCAATGGCCACAGTCATCTTGAAGTCTCCTGAATCGGTGTGATCCTTTTCATTAACGCACGTCCTCCTTTTTCTCACTTACTCGACTCGGCCGGGAACATCAGAGGAAACCGACTGAGCAGTGACGTTTTTATTTATGTTCCCTATCTTCGTATTTCTGTCTTCCTGTGTAAAAAGGTTCGAAAGCGTTCGTACGCAAGTCGTAAATTGTTAAATTAGTTCTTAAAATTTACTTAGAATATGATCTCAATAAATGATATTATCTCTGTTTTTGAAAACAAATTTTTTCTCTATAGCTGCACTTGGACACACGATATGAGAGGTAAGCTTCTCCCCTAGGCGCAGCGGCATACTGACGACGGGGGAGGGAGGGCTGTCCTTCTAAAGGGCTGAAATAGAGAAAATACACCGTCCCGATTATCGGTCTTATGTATCAGGAGAATATGATGTATTATGAGCACGGCTCGAAAAGAGTTTTTTCCTCCAATTGATTGGGTGCACTGGCGGACCGACACCTATCGGGGCCCGGGGCGGAAATCTCTCCCCTTGAGTCACTAAATAAGCAAGAAATAAAATTATTATGTATCATCAAATTATGGATTTCCCTTTAATTTAGCCACGAGTTTTAGGTGATTATACATTCTATCCGCCAATTAGAGTTTTTGCTCAATTTAAGCCGCAAATTGGATATTTTATCAATTTTAGTCGGGAAGCAGCGGATGTGTTTTTACACTTATTTTGCCAGGAATTCGCTTTTTTTTCTCAATTTTAGCCACAAAGTTGCCTTCAGAATCCGCAAATTGGCGTATTTTCAATAACAGTCGAAAATTTGAATACTTTCAATTTTACCCACGAATGATAGCATTTTCTACACATTTTAGCCGCTTCCTCAATTTTTGCTGCAACTTATTGGCGATTCAGATTATCACTTGTAGCGCTAGCGTCGAGGCGCAATGGCGGAAAAGAGCCCTACTCTTACCACCAACGTATGGGCTAAATAATGGTGTTTTTGCAGTTTTTAAGGAGTTTACAATGTTTTCCGTCTTAATTATCGCCACACTTGATTGAAAAAGGATTTGAGGTTACGACCTTTCTTCGATCGACCTGCTTTCAAAGGATTACATTTCGGGAACGTAGTGAATTAGTATCCAATGGTTTGTACCTATAATGGACAGTACGTAGTCATTATCTCTTTTTTTTGTCTCACAATGTTGCCTATGTGAATCAATATAAATTTGATAAATGCACGGTCTCATCAAGGAGCTACAAAAAAGGGGAAGTGGAGTTAAGCACAAAATATATAGAGGACGCCAAGGCGTAGGCCGCCGTGGGCCCAACCGAGAGCTCGCGGGCCAAAAAGTGGCCCGCTGACTCAGTTGAGCCTTCCTAAATGGCCCGCCCGTGGCATACAGTGGTAAATAATCATCTTTAATGTTGGATTTTGGCGCCCCTAGGATTTTCGTGGAAATGAAAATCGCTACAAATTCGCGCCTTCTCGTGGTCGGCCAATCCCCCGCTTAATCCAGACCAAAACGGAAAATAAGGCTAATTGGGGACTGAAATTGAGATAAATGGCTAATTAACGGCTGAAATTATTGAGGACAAAAAAAACTGATTCTCGGCCATAAATAAGAACAAGTGCTAAATCACGGATAAAGTTAAGAAAACTTCACATCAAAAATTGAGAAAAAGCTTTAAAATCGCGGATAAAGTGTAAATTACAGTCATTAGCGTTTAAAATTATGAAAAACACTAATTAACTGATAAAATTGTGAAAAATCAATAATTCGCCAATGAAAAAAAGCGCTAATTCGCACCTAAAATTACGAAAACATGAATTCTCGGCTTATTCAGAACGGAAGTTCGTGGCTCAATCTGAAAAAACGCTAATTCATTGCTAAAAGTGGAAAAAAATGCTAATTCGTGGGGAAAATTAAGAAAAGTGCTAGTTCACGGATACAATTGTGGGAAATCGCTCTTTAGCAGTCAAAATCACGTATTCACGGCTAACGTGACGAATAAATAAATAAAAACGCCCAGATGCTAGATGTAAGGAAATGAAAATTTTGAGCTTCTGAAGGCAAGTTCGTGGCTCAAACTGCGAAAAAACGCTAATTCATAGCTAAAAGCAAGCGAAGCAAATCGCTAAGCCGGAGCTGAAATTAAGAAATGTTGCTAATTCATGGATGCAATTGAGAAAAATCGCTAATTAGCGGCTGAAATTAAGAAAAATACGAACTCACTGCAAAATTCAGATAAATCGCTGTAATTCACGGCTAATAAGGGTGAAAACTTGCAGAAATGACCAAAATTGCTAATTAGCGGCTAAAATGGAGAAAACTTGCTAATTTATCAATAAAATTGACTAATTCGTGGATTAAGTAGAGAACACGTCAATTCGCGGCTTCTGATCGTAACTTCGTGCCAGAAAGTGAAAAAAATCGCTAATCCGCGGCCAAATTTCAGAAAAAGCGTTGGGTAGTTCGCGGGGAACTTTTAATTCGTTGATGAAACGTAGAAAAATCTCTAATTAGCTGATAGACTGATGAAAAACGCTAATTTGCGGCTGAACTCAGGAAAAAATGGATGTTTACGGCGTTGAATTGAAAACATTTGCTATGTTCCCCGTATTGAATAGAGCAAATGGCAAATCGCGGTTACTTGAGACAACTTCGTGGCTAAAATTAGAAAATTTAGTGCTAATTCACGGGTAATAATCACATGGCTCATTAGCGGCTCAAATCAGAAAAAACACAAATTCAGAAATGGAGATAAATCGCTGATTCGCGGCTAAAATGGAGACAAATCATTAATTCAAGAATTGACAGCTTTTATCCATTAGAAGGCTACACCGATCGTTTAACCGGCAAAAGTGGAAGTTCTTCGTGGAACACATTGTCCCTTTTTATGTGAGCACAGTCAGTTTCTGGGATGAAATTCGCTTTCTTTGCAGAATAGGGTAAACTCATGAAATCGCGTCTTTTAATGCGCTAATTTTACTTGAAAACTTAACCACTTGGATAAAAAACTACCACTTATCCATAATCCAGCTTGTTCGATTCAAACAAGGCATTTGAGTCTCAAAAAGTCTCAAATGTGACTAGTAAAAATTTCATACAGAAAACCTTTTATTAATAACTCCTTTAATTACCTTCCAGTGCCTACTGGAGGGGATTCATGAGATGGATATTTACGCCATGCAGGGTGGGTTTATCAATCACCGGATTTCTCATGTAATAGCTCGGATAACTTTGCATTACTGTTTACCAAAAGGCCCATAGCAACCAGACTTATCCCAGCTTTGTCTATAGAATAAGTGGGGAAAATTACATAATATTTGGTTAAGGACAGTCTGTTTTTGGGGCTGAACAACCCTTCTAAACCGGAAATTCGCAAAGATATTTGAAAACTTATTGCGTTTTTCATTTGCACAATATTCTGCGTAGGGTAGGGGAATTTTTCCATCATTCATCAAGGACGGGAGGAAAAATCTGTCTCGCAGCGCGAAATTCCCGGTAAATGGAAAACGGCATCATTTTCTCACCAAGAGTTCTTTCATTTTATCACAATTATTTCTCGATGGTGAGTTTAATTGTTAATAGTCGGTAGTAATACCAACTAATATTTCAAAGAAATGAACTTTAAAAATCCTAAAAATTCATAAAAAAGAACAAAAACTGCGTTTTCTCATAAGAGCCCATGGAAAGTCTACCGCTCTTCTTACTTCGGTGGGGCCGCCACCAGAGCGCATTTGGTTAATCTGAATCGCCAATTTTACCTTTTTTAGCAGCGAATTAGCACTTTTTCTCAATTTGAGCAGCAGATTAGCGGTATTTTTACAGCGAATTACCACTTATTCCCAATTTGAGAAAAAAGTTATCGTTTCTCTAAATTTTAGGCAGGCTAGTTAGTGATTTTTCTCAATATCAGCCGAAAATAATTAGTGGATTTTTGAACATTTTTGCCCCGCATTATTTTTTTTTTTTTTTTGTTCACTTTCATCCGTGGAAGTGTTTTTCTGTTTTAGCCCCCAACAAAAGACAGATGCCTCGGACTGGCGTACATTCAACCACCGCCGAAAATTATAATTTCTTCAATTTTAGCCGTGCATTATATGTTTTTCTGCAATATTTCCGCGAATTGGTATGAATGTCGTCAATTTTAGCAGCGACGTAGCGTTTTTATTCCGTAAAAGCGATTTTTCTTGGTCGTGACTTTGAATTGGCGTTTTCCTCAATTTTTGCTGCAAATTTGGGATGTTTTACCTTTTTAGCAGTGAATTAACACTTTTCCCCGATTTGAACTGCAAATGGTATTTTTAATCAAATTAGCCATGCTAATTCGTGATTTTTATCATTAGTGGCAGCAAATTAGCAAATTATTTTTAAATTGGAGCTATGGATTAGCGATTTTTCCGAGTTTTAAGCCCGAATTTGACTTCAGAGGCCACGGATTTGCGTTGTCCTACATTTTAGTGGCCAATTTGGGGTTAATCTATTGTTTCAATTTTAACCGCGTATTAGAATTTTTTCTTCACTTTATTCGCGTTCCTAAATTTTTGCAGCGAAATGCGAAATAGCGTTTTTAATTCCTTGAAAGCGATTTTTTTCTGCTGATTATGGCGATGTTTTGCCTTTTGTAGCAGCTAATTAGCACTTTTCCTCAATTTGAGCAACAAACTAGAGTTTTTCTTAGAGTTATACCCGTGCCAGCGTGATTTTTCTCAATAATGGCAGAAAATTAGCAGTTTTTCAAACATTTTCGCTCTGCATTATATTTTTTTCCCACTCTTAGTTATGGATTAGCGCATTTTCCCAGTTTTAAGCCCGAAGTTGCCTTCAGAGGCCACGGATTCACACTTTCCTAAATTTGACCAGCGAGTCAGCGTTTTCCTAAATTTTAGCCGCGAATTAGGGTTTCTCTCAATTTCAGCTACCTACTAAATTAGAGGTCTTTTCATTTTTGTATCCGCAAGTTATTGTTTGTTCTTGACTTCATCCGCGAATTAGCGATTGTACTCAATTTTAGGCCCAAATTAATTAGTGATTCTTTCCAATTTCGGTCGAGAATTAGCCTTTTGTCGAATTTTAGACGCTAGTTAGCGCTTTTTGTCAATTTGATTCGTGATTTGCCTTAATTTTAGCAGCGATTTTTTTCATCATCACTTCAACTAATTTGAGCTGATCATTAATAATTTGTCTTAATATCGTGAATTATCGTTTTTCGCAATTTCCGTAGAGAATTTTACATTTTATGCCCCACTCTTAATTTCAGCCCTACCTAGCGTTTTTTCTTGTTTTTTGTTTTCAATTATAGGCGCATTTTTTTTATATTTTATTTTATTACTTTTACAGCTTTGAATTAGCACTTTTTCACCATTTCAGCCACGAGTTTGGCTGAAAGATCGTAATTTTTCCATCTTTAAGTTTTTCGGGGGCCCGAGGCGATCCGCCCCCCCCTCGACCCTACGTCGGTACGCTACTGATTGGGTGTGGCTTGAAAAGGCATAAAATTCCCACGTGCTTATAAAGCGTTCTAAGTGAGCCCAAATTGCTCTAGAGAGTGATATCGGACACCCCCTAGAAATGTCGCCCTCTTAACCTTTATAGAACGCTCAAAATCGATTATTCAATTGTAGTCAAACGTCTGACCACTTTACGGTCAAAATTCCTCCGGTGACGGCCTCCCAGCACATTCTATTTTCCTGGTCATTCAGGACCAAATCTCGTCTAAAAAGACAATTTTGCCCCATTTTTTCCAAAGTCGGGATTTTCTGTTTTTCCTTTTAGGATAATACGATGTGCAAGGAGCTCGGCTTCCGTTAGAATTTATTTCTTCGAAGAGCCCCCACCACATTCTATTCTCCTAGTCATTAGAGGACCAAAACTTCTGAATAATTTCAAGGGTTCCTTAACGTCAAGGAACGTTCATAAATACGGGCATAAGTCCCCCAAAACTGGACACTTTCGTCGTAGAGGCGAATAGTTTTTAAGCACAACACAGCCGAAAAATTGGGGTTTCAGCAACAGAACAACAGTGACATTGGGTTTTCCGGGGTCAGACTTGCCAAAAATGGGTTTTTAGTGCGTTAAACAGCGTTAGGTATATCAGACGCAACATTTTAGTGAGCGAAATCCGGTAAAAGTGGGGGCCCAGTGCCCCGAATTGAACAAAGACGGCCCTGCGAACTAATATACTGTTTTTACGGGCAAGTACGCATCAAAAAGTTGGGGGAAAGCGCTAATATTCGTGGCTAAAACTTGAAAAGCGTTCATTCGCAGTAACTCGATGAAACATCCAGACTGAAATTGAGAAAAAAAATCGCCGATTCGCGGTGTATAGGTGCTATCTAATGGCTAAAATGAAAAAAAAACGCTAATTTGCTGTTCTTTGGTAACATTGCAGGACGTGACCCAGGTTTTGCTGTTCTGCAAGCGCTAAAAGGCTTTTTAAAAAATGCCAGAAACCCCGCTAAGGCAATAAAATAGAAAAAAACACGCTAATTCGGGGCTACAATTGATAAAACTGACAAGTTCGCAAAACATCGCCCATTGCCGGATAAAATAGTGAAAAGCCACTAATTCGAAGCTAATTTTTCACGACTGAAATTAAGAAGAATCGCTAATTAGCTGCTAAAACTGGAACAAACGCTAATCCAAGGCAAAAGTTGAGAAAAATAGCTAATTCGCTAATGAAAATGACAAGTAGCGCTTAGCGTCCAAACTTGCAACAATCCTATTTCGCGGACACAACTGAAAAGAATCTCTGAAATTGTGAAAAATCCGACAATTTGCGGATAAAGTATAGAAAAAACGTTAATTCGCGGTTACAAATGAAAAACATCGGCTAATTCACGGAAAAAAATTGAGAAAAACGCTAATTCACGACTAAAATTTAGTAGTAACGTTGATTGGCGGCTAAAATTTTGGAAAACACAAATCCGAGGCTTCTGAAGGCAACTTCGGACCTAAAATTGGAGGAAAAGCGCTAGTCTATAGCTAAAAGTTTTAAAAAAATTGTTAATGCGGGGCAAAAATAGTACAAATACCACTCATTTCCGGCAATATTGAGAAAAATCACTAATTAGCGCGGATGAAATTAACGAAAAACGATATACTCGCTCTGAAAAAGTGTTAATTCACTGCTGAAAAGATGAAAATCGCTAATTTGCTGCAAAAATCTAGAAAATCTTTAATTCATGGCAAAAATTGGGAAAAATGCCAACATCCCGTGCTAAGTCCCGTACTTATACTCACCGCACGCCGCTGGGAAAGTAGCTGGCTAGATGTATTTGCTTATTCGGGGGAGCTTTGCGGTGACACTAACAGTCTGCTTTTGGCGATTTGTCAGATCACTATGCTATATTTTTTGATATGTTCTTGACGCCTGTTTAATTGAAATTGTGAGAAAATCGTCATAAACTGCCAATTCATTTGAACACTTTATAGAAACTGGAGCATACAATTATTTAAGTTATAGACTTAAATTTGAGTTAATTGAAAATAACGAGTAGACCGCAAAATCTCCCAAATAACTCGCCCATTAGACTCTGTAATAAAAACAAAACATTTCCATTTTCAACGATAAGACAAGAATGGCCCGACACTCACAATTCGTAGCCCTTTGCTCTTTTTTTTTTTTTTTTTTTTTTAAAAAAAAACATAAACATTTTAGTGGAGCCATTCGCTTACAAGTTTTTTCCCCCGACGTTGGTATCTCAAAAATGGATACGTTTTTATGCCTCACCTGTCGGTGGGAGGGCACGGACAGTCTCAGTCAATGCAATTGCGACAGTGGGAGTGAACTTCGTGTACGTATTCAAACGCTCGCCGTCGACGAAAACCCCTTCAATTGCCCACAATGTGACTACAAGGCTGTCAATCAGTCCCAACTTGATCGTCATCTTCGTCGAACGCACTCGGGTGAAAAACCCTTCAATTTCCCACATTGTGACTACAAGTGTGACTACCTGTCCCATATAGTTGTTCATCTTCGAACGCACACCGGTGAAAAACCATTCAATTGCCCAAAATGTGACTACAAGAGTGCCCAAAAGTGTAAAATTGTTCGTCATCTTCGAACGCACACCGGCGAGTAAGCATTGTCTTGTTCACACAAATATTGTAAGCAACCAAATATCCCCAACAGCTCCATTTGTATGTCCTTCGTAACGTCGTTTTTTTTTTAAATAAAATAAATAAAGGCAACAAATTATGTGTCGTACCAATCCCCCGAAGCGTATAACTAATTAACCGTGAAATCGTTGCCCTTGGTTTCGGCATTATTTCTCCGCTCCACCGTGTGCCAGCGAGGTCCACCTGCGTCGAGGCTTAGCCTAGAAGCCGCCGCCGCCACCTCAAAGAAGTTGCCCCCCCGCGTCCGCAATGGTGCCAAAATAAGGCACACGACGTTCACCATCAAACTTCAATTGTGCACCAACCACCAAGTCGAGAAAAACGCAATTTCCATTATGGGGGGGGGGAGGGGCTAACTTCTTGCCAGCCCCCCCATAGTGAAAACTTCGTTTATCTCGACTTCGTGGTTGGTGCATAATTTAAGTTTGGTGGTGCACGTCGGGTACCTTATTTTGTCACCATAGCGGACGCGGGGAGTTAATTTGGTTGGGGGGGGGGGTACTTCTTTCAGGTGCCGCGCCGCCCACAGGAAAAAAAATCGTGTGGCCCCGGAAAAAGGGTCGAAGTGGCAAAAAAAATCGCCAGAATCACGGAGAGAACTACTTTAACGGCTCGTATGATGGAAAATGTTTCGATTTTACGATTCCCCGTAATGAAAAACCCTGATATACCAAGCCCGTCACAAAGTTGTCAGCGTGGGGGGGGAGGTTCCGGGTAGAGAAGTATGGCTCTAATTATTTCACAGCGGATCACAAAACCGAAACATACGAAAATCAAAACTTGCTATTTTGAATTTTCATATATTTGTTAGAAATCCGGCAAACAACAATTGTAAACTATGTACACTTATTTATAAAATAACAAGACTAAAGTCTCATATGAAAATAAATCTCTACGGTTTACTATAAATGTAAAATAAATAGAATCAACAGCCGACGTTCATCATAGGCTCTGAAAGGGCATATCAACTCGTTCAAAAGAATAAGTCGGCGCCAATTAACCCTACATATTAAAAAAATATATCAAAATATTAACAAGTCTTGAACACTCGAATTATTCAAATAATTTATCAGATCTTTTCATTTCACTGTCATATTATTTGTCTAAACACATGGACGGATGAAGACGACTAAAAAGAAGGGAGTCAGAAGAATTGTCTGCTGACATCAAATTCTATAATTTATATCTCGCTGTTCAGATGAGACGGTAGAAGTTTTTTACGGGACACGGGGTGGGGTGGGGTGGGGCATAACGGTCAGTTCCGCAGAGGTTGAGGAAATGTTTGTGAAGACACTGAAGCTTGTGTCATTAACACACCAACCAACTTTACTTCACTCTTTCAATTCTCCAAACAACCGTTGTTTTTGTCACCATATTTTACCCCAGTGAGACGGGGGGCCACAGTGTCCCTTGTTTTGCCAATATCACAGATTGAATTCTAAACTAGAAGAAGCCAGCAGACATCCACATTCCCTTCTCATTATTGTTAATTTTTTTTAAAAAAAAGTTATTGCTAATACTTGGGACGATTCCATTCAGCCTTATTGTGCGTTTCTAATTAAAATTGGTCTAATCTGTTCTCTAGATCTTTATAAAAATTGAGTAAAAAAGTAGAAAAAGTTGAAAACGAATCATAAAAAAAAACACAGATCTCAAAATTGATTTTCACAAAATAGCACCCGCCAGTCCAAGATTAAGCCTTCCGCTCATTCTTCATTTCTATACAAAAGGTATTACACCACAACTCGCAGTAAACTCAAGTTGCAGTGGGACGAAGTGAGATACTTAACTAATATTTGGTACTTTGTACACGTGTACTTTTTTTTAAAAGGCTTAATGCGTTGAGCGGCTTGATGGATTTTGCGTAAATTTCAACGTATCTCCCTCCCCCTCCCACCCCTTTTGAAGTATACAAAATCCAAAGTACGCAAATTGAATCCTAGACTTTCAAAATTTCAATAAAATGGCGTTTCTGACTTCGTTAGAGAATGACGAACGAAAACATGTTAAAATTCGCATATTTAAGGGCTAAAAATACTTGTGAAGCGATGACGACAACTGGAGTCAACGATGAAATTAAATTAATAGCCGAATTATAAATGGGGCAGTATGGACACTGACTGCTTCCGCAGACTTCGCATATGTTGAGAACGTAGGTAGTTTGAGCGTCGAAAATTGTTTCGTTGAATCTCTCTGTTGGAAATGATGAATAAATGAAATTTTAATGACAATAAAGTTATGCGAAATGCTTACCAGGAGCGTAATAGTCGTAAACACGAATAGGTAAATATCTAGACATGTTGGCAACTGGATACCATCGCTCAACAGTGAAATTTACGCAAGTGTCAGTTTCATCCAGCTGGTTGGATGAAAGAAAAATTAGTGTCACGCCCAAAACAATTCAACAAATTCACTCACATAATTGAAGTAGAAAATGACTTTACGGCCCTCAAATCGAGCTCTTTGTAAATTGCGAACGTTTCTAGTTAGTATGTACGAATCGAGTTTTTGTTGTTGAATGATGTAACCAGTGGGGATTGTCACGTCAAGAACAGCCATTCCAGACCGGACGGATTCATTGACGTTGGTCCACCTTGGAATACATAAAAAAAAAAAAAAAATAGGTTAGGTACCGAATTCACATAAATAATAACGAAACAGATGTTGACGGGAATAACTCACTTTTGGCAGCTGTTGTATGTAATGTGAGAGTTGTTTCTCCCGTGGAAGAGAGCGTGAGTTGACAGGCTAAACGCATCCACAGGAGGTTTAGTTTGAAATCTCTCGCGATCCACGTTGTACTGAACAGTCATTTGAAGAATTGCATATCCGGCACCTTTGGCTTGAACTTTAACCGTTCCCCATGCGGCAGGAATCTATGAAAATGACAGAAGGATATAAAATTAAAATGATGAGGGGGAGGGAGTGTATGAAATTAAGAAATTGTCTCACCTCAATTTTCTGGAGCTGAGCCATATTTTTCTTATTAACGTGAAGGATTTTAGTCTCACCAGGAAGAGCGGTCGCTTCAACAGAAACAGTTAGACCTGACACATCTCTAAGCCTGTGTCTATTTGTGTATTCTATCAAAGCTTTCATAGCCCACGCTGTGTCCTGATTTCATGAAGAAAAAGTTGTCAAGTTGTGAATTTAGTGGGCGGGGAGAGGGGGGGGGGAGAGGAACGAACCTGAGTTGACGCCCAGCCACCGTCAGTTAAACGCTGAGCGTTCAGCCACTTGACAATTGATTCAACCATTAGCTCCTGTCGCGCTACATACACTAATAATGCGTAAGACGTCGTTTCGATATTAGAAGCGTCATATTTATATGGCAGTCGAGGAAGTGAGAAAGGTTTTTGATTTTCCATTTTAGTCGGCGGTAACGGTACTCGTTCTTTTCCCCAATACGTAAATCCACCTGAAATAATGATGCCGTTAAATCCAAGTTCGATTGTGTACATGAAAATTCGGTACCGTCGTGTATGGCATGGCGAGCCAAATATCCGAAAGCAGTTTCAGCAATTGGCGCCTTACTCAACATTAAAGCGTAGGCCACGATAGCTATTTCATAGGCATCACCATGCGCTTGTAAAATCTTGAGATTCTTTTCTAACCAGCTGATCGCTCGATTCTGGGCAAGCGACACCAAAGTGCCCAGACCCTAGAATTCATAATAATTAAATTGTACAAGAGTTTCTAAAAGTTAAAACAAAGATTGTTTCTTACGCTCGTTAAATCCTTGACATTTTCCAACATTATGAGAACGTGAGCCGTCAGAGATATATTTCTAAATTTAACGTCATTCCCATCAATCCACTGTAAAGTACTGTTCACTTTACGGTCTGGTAACCATGTAACCTCATAAAATGCACCCTCCTTTGTTTGATGTCGGAGAACCCATTGAACGGCTTTTTGGATAACCTAAAAATAATTGTTAGTGAAATATGTTATAAATTAGTCAAGTTGGAATATTTACTTGTGGATCGATATAAATGTAGTTTTCCCACTCGTAGAAAGATGCTTCTTGAAAGACTCGTACGCAGTAAGCGGTGAGCCATACACTTGGCGAAGAATGGTTCCTGAAGTCAATCATCGAGTGAGTAAAAAATTACTTTTTCTTGGGCGCAGTGGAGTCTATCATGGGCTTTACAACAATTGGGCTAATTTACTGATTTTATAAAGGGCACTTGTAACCTCGTCCACGAGACGGTAACCGACATACCCAATGGTGTCGGGCACGTGGTCGTCTTTTCATCTTCGCTAAGATGCCCTTTGGATTGACAAACGCGCCATCGACATTCCAAACGGCTATGAACACCCCGGGCTGATTGGAACTAATCAATTCGCCAATCTTGTAGACATTATCGTCCACAGTTCGACATACTTCAAGGGTCAGTTGGTAATCGTCAGGTTTTTTGGTTTCAAACACCAGCACTGACAATTGTGCTTCAATTAAAACCCCAAACTGGCAGTTTCACTGAAATCAATATCATAAATTCATCCAGGAATTCACTGATATTTAGCTACGAATGATGTAATTTTGCGAATGTTCATCATACTTTGGGTCGATCTCGGGGCAGGCTGGACCTCAGGGGAAGCGACTACTTGAAAAGAGATCCCGAAACTTGAAATTATTAATCAAATCTTCAAATTTAGCTTCAATTAAGACACGAAACTTGCATTTTCACAGAGATTAAGACCTGAGGCATGCATTTACGCCGGAATTAGGACCATAAAGTCGCATTGCCGTCAGGCTCAAGGCTCTGTTAACGACGGACGGCTAGCCTGTCGGATCCGCCGCAACAAAAAAGGCCCCACAACTTGCAATTTTGCTTCAAATAAGACCCTGAACTTGCAATTTCACTTAAAGTCCTCTACTCCAGTTTAACTTCTTGAGGGCTGGTTAAATAAATAAATAAAAATATGCCGTTTCAAAAAATTAACGCCCAAAAACCCGAAACTTTCAATTTCACAGATATTCAGCCACGGAAACTGGAAATAGTACTCAAATTAGGACCCGAATATCGGATCTCACGAAAAATTCATCTCTAAATGTTGTGATTGCACGGCTATTCGCCAGGGTATGGGCGCAGTCAGGGATAGGAAGCTGACCCACACAAAAAATGAGCCCCGAAACTTGCAATAAAATTTTGCACGTATTTGCCTCCAAAATTTTCGCAATTTTGTTCGGGGTACGGCTTATGACCGGCCAATGCCCGGGGTCCGGACCCAAAAAAAAAAATTCAAACTGGCAATTTCACGGATATTTACCACCGAGACTTCCAATTTTGCTTAACTAAGATCCGAAGACCCAAAACTATCAATTTGGCGTATATTCAGTCAGAAAATTTGTAATTTGCTTAAATTACGACCCGCAATCGCTCAAATTAGAACCCGAACATGCAAACTCATTCAATTTTAGATTTGCAAATAAACTCAAGTTCACATTCAAGTGTGAACGGTCGCGATCGGTTTGCCCCGGGTTCACGCATCAAAAGGCCCTGAAACTTGCAGTTTTGCTTGAAAAATCGTGAATATTCAGCAAGGAAAATTCCAATTTCGTGACTATTGGTTAGATGACTTTTGGCCCTGTCGTGACCGGCTAGTCCAGGTAGTCCAGGTTCCACGGGGCATGAAAGATCCCCGAAACGGTCGCAAACTCCCTCCACCTCACTACCGCCAGGAGCACTAAAACAGCTAATTAGCTGTAAAACTGTTCATTGAGCACGAAAATTGGATCTTCCAGTTCGAAAACTACTAACTTTGCCCCCTCCACTTTTCCCTAAACCTGTCATATGCCCACAAAACTAGAAATGTGACACGCTTAAATCGATTCATCAGCCAGGCATTTCAACCTCAAAAAGACGGAGCTGACTTGGATGGAGCTTGGCAGGGTGGGGGCCTAATAGGATGAATGGTAGAGAAATAGAAAAGGTGGCAGAAGATAAATATTTGGGGGTGACCTTGAACGGTTAACTGTCGTGGAGGACGCACGTGGACATTTGTGTGAAAACGAGCGGTTAGGACATTTCATCAATGTAGGCGAGTAGTGGGGGAATACCTGGGGTCTAAGCACGAAACGGATGCTGTGGTTGTGCACAGGTATAATTGGGCCTAGAATATTTTATGGGGCTTTAGCTTGGTGGAAAGCTGTGGAGTGGTCCTGGGGGCGGGGGCTGCTCGACAAGGTCCAGCGTCTAGAGTGCCTGGCGACTCTGAGGGCCTTCATGACGACTCCAACAGCAGCAATGGACATGTTGCTCCGGCTGCGACCCCTGCACTTGGAAAAAATCGCACCGAATGCATTTGGAGTTTGAAGGTGGGGATAGTAGGCTCCTAGGAAAGTTAGCTACTGTTTTTCAGGCAGAGGTCGTGGCGACAAACGAATGTGTCCTGGAGCTAATTAAAAAGCATGTGAGGTTTAGGGAGCTGGTGATCTGCGCGGACAGGAGCGCAGCTCTGGGGGCGGTCGCCGGGCCGGTAGTTGGGTCGGTCTTGGTGGCGGACTGTCGGCGGGGCATCACAAGGCAACAGGGAATGGGTATTGAAGTGACCCTCGCGTGGATTCCTGGACACAGAGGATACGAAGGGAACGAGAAGGTTGATGAAATGGCGAAACAGGGGGCAAATAAAAAAATATAGGGACCTGAGCCGGTTATTGCGTTCTCCAAGACAGTGGGGAGAGCCCAGATAAAGGACTGGGCAGATAGGGAAGCCGCTAGAAGTCAGAATGGTCTATCAGCCTGGCGGCAAGCAAGGGCACGCATTCGGGAATGGGGCAGGGAGGTGACGATTTGGCTGCTATCACTAGGCAGAGGCAGCGTGCGGAGAGTTGTAGGGATGTTTACAGGTCACTTTGCGCTACGTAAGCACCTCTACGTAATAGGAACAGTGGCAGACCCGATGTGTCGGGCCTGCGAGTTGGAGGAGGAATCGCCCACGCACTTTGTAGGGGAGTGTGAGAGGTATGTGGCAACTCGTTTCCGCATTTTCGGAACAGATAGGTTATCAGACATCACATTCTCGAGGGCCGAAGGGGTCCTGGTCCTTCAGTTTGTGAATGCCGTAGATAGGTTTGCGGATCCGCATTAGGTCTTTCCGAGTCTGACCCTAAGGGTATGGCGTATGAGCCGGAAACGGCTTAACGCCTCGGGCTCGGCTAGGCCGGGTGCGGGCCCCACTGAGTAATAATAAAAATAATAATAAATCCCAGATACACGTCTGATACTTAGTATTTTGGGGATTATCATGGTTGTGGGGGGGGGGGTGATTAATAAATCACGTCTGTCTCAGATTAGAACCTTAGAGAAAATGACCCCTCGTTTACGGTTTGGGAGGTGGTTTCGATGATGTTTTCGCGCAGGTAACATCGACTTCAAGGGAGGGGACATGACCCCTCTCAATTCCCCAGTAAATAATCTGGAGGAGACCCAAAGACACCACAGACGAGTGTGTGGGGTGGGGGGGTGGGATGATAAACGCCACTGCAAGCCTGGAACACTTACCAATCACTTCTGAAGAAGCTGAAAGAACCATCTTCATTCATGAAGGACAGTGCTCTTTGATATCCAATATTCATGTAATAGAAGGCGTCTTTCTCTTGAGTCCTGTTTCTAAGATTAATAAGCCGCATGTACAGAGTGGTGTACATATTGGCCGCAAAATTGAAAAGTGTTTGCTCGGCGCAGTCCTTGAAAAAAAAACAGACGTTAATCGGCTTCAAAAAATCAGCAAATATAAAATGATTTACCATAGGAAGATGCAACAAAGAAGAAGAATTGACGGGCATAGTCGGGAAAATTGGACCAACCACGTCACCGACAACAGACACAAAGGCTTTGTTCGAACCAAAAACGTAGTACCTCGCCTCTTCGTACGGAATAATAGGCGTGTCCGTAATATTCACGTGCATGTATTGAAAAATGAAGCCTCTGTTGCTGAGGTCGAGCAGTATCGACTGATGACGATACTGAGGAAGTCCGTCAGCCTGCATGAATAAAATAAAATAGTGAAATACAATAACAAAAACATAAAATGATATCGAGTGATGAAACTAACCAAAACGTGTAAATCTCGAACAATTGTATCTTTCCCTATGAGGGTTGAAGCCATTACTTTAACTTGTATGTTACCAAGACGTGTGGGGACTATCGGTAAGTAAACAGTGGCGGCATCTTGAGCTTTGATGAAGACGAAAAATTGATGTTCACCAAATGATGTTCGTGGATTGTAAGACCGAACCTAAAACAATTTTAATAGAAATGAATTCGAATCTATGGTGGGGGGTAGGTAAATAAAACATACAATGCCGTTCATTTCGACGTGAACGAATTTGTAGTCGGGAGACCCGGCGAGGACAACAACGGCTTCAAGATAATTAGTCATGTAGTTGAATACAGTGACGCGCACACCAATTTGTTCTCCTTGATGGCACACAGTGGGCATTTCAACGTTGATATAAAAGGGGAGCACACCAATATACTGGAATAGAGGGGGGGGGGAATTAAAGAGGGCCAAGAGAGAGATAATGACTCAGACATCATAGCATGAGCTCATAAGGGGGGGGGGGAGGCAATCAAAGGGAAAAACTCGACAGATCTGTAAAACCAGGATGACTCACGTCAATTGGTCTGGACAACATTCCAAAGCCCAGTTTCGGACTCATTCCAAACGCCGATATCACCCAATGAGCTGGTACTTGTGGGACGTCGATTTCAAAAATGTAGCGTCCATGGGGCCCGATATTGATATCTCTCCAAAGCCAGACGTTCTCATAGTGACGCTGTGTCCTACTAAAGCGAAACTTTCGAAAATGAGCCAACTCCGTATAATTATAACGGTTGCCTGCAATACAATAATGGTCAAAGATAAAAAAAAGACTAATTCGATTAAATAATGAATTACTCACAAGAAGCTTCGTCAGTTCCGTCTTCACAGTCCAACTTTCCATCGCACTGTTTATCCAACCGATAGCACCTGCCATTCAAACATTCTCCAAAGCCTTGACTATGATTACACAACTCCATCCTTCGCGTTACTTCAACGTCAGTAAAAACGATTAGTCCAGCGTATCTATCAAATGGAAAGATTCAGTAATTGAGCTTTTAATCAAGTCAAACAAAACATACTCAAAAGTTCTGTTGGCATCAATGCCGTAAGTGGAGGATGGGAAATATACGAGCTCGTCGGGGTCACCCGCGTGTGAGTGCCAAATTTGGGAGTAGGTCCCGTTGGTTTGTTCGTCAAATCTCGCCATTTTTTCCAATACCTTTAAACAAAATTCAGTTAATACAAGAATTCACACATCAAAAGAAAAAAAGTACCAACTTTAGCGTAAGTAAGCTCATTGCCAGCCTGCATGGCGTAGAAAGCTTTGTCGACGGCTGAGAGTCCCACGTAGGCTCCTGGTTCACCATAAATCGCCACTTCGACTCTCTTACCGGTTCGAGCTTTCTTGTTATTGATGAAAACTGTGAACTATCCAACAGAATACAATAAAACGGAGAAATTGGCAAACAAAGAGCTTGTTGATTTACGTTGTTTCTGGATATTCCGTTAACTGGAAATGTGAGACTGTCGGTGACAATGTCACCAAGGGTGCCGATCGTGTACACTACTATGGTTGCAGCAGGGGCCATTTCAGAGGAAAGCGAAACAGCAAACGTTCTGATGTTGTTTTTCATGACTTCCTGACTGCAGTGAAGAATAATGCCTTTCGACATTACTATGTAGTCGAACGTTTCCATGTAGAAATTGCTTTGAACGTGAAACACTATAAACTCTCCAACCTTCAAAACAAATGATCTCGCTTAAATATAAGTACACTTTTATCAGTCGATTAATTCACCTTTGGATCTTTAGTGGATGTACTAATTTTCATGTGATGATGAGCGGGAGAATAATGAGCCAAAAGTAAAAGGTCGGCTTGAGCTCGTTCACCCTCGCCGTCCCTATAATAAGCCGACACTTTCATTGATTCGACGTCATTTAGAATGTCGTTGGCGTTTCTATCGTCCTCGAGGCCTAAGAAAACAAAATTTAAAATTGTCATAACACAAAAAAGTCTTCAAGTAAAGTCGAATAAGAAACTAACCGAGCTGAGACCGAAGATTTATTTTCATTTCCCAAATTCCGTCGAACTCGGACATTTTTAAAGTTTGCAAGTCTAGATTACGCCTTCCTCGAGACCTCATAACAACATCGGCTGAGACTTCCATTTGACCGGCCAAAAGACGAGTATGAGACAGTGGGGAGCCGTCGTGAAACGATACAGCCAACTGGAAACGTCAACTTTTCCACTGATTTTTACCGTTTAAAACGTGATGGAGGGGGGGGGGGAGTGCGTGCCAGCTCTGACGCGCGTTTAGAGTTTAATCCTTTCGGTGGCCTCATAATGTACATTGCTAACTAGATTATCGACGATCTTTTGAGCTGTGAAAAAAAATCCACAACGACCTCATTCCATTGCGACATTCCGTCGAAAGGATTACCTGTCACATTTTCTACACGAAAAAAGTAAAAAACATCAGGCCACTAAAATAAGTAAACTCCAAACGCGCGTTCTTGTCTTAACTGGAGCCGCGAATCAACGTATTTTCAGAATGTTAGCCGACAATTAGCGATTGTTCCTAATTTTAGCTGCGATTTATTGAATTATGGTCATGAATTAGTGTTTTTTTTTATCTTCAGGCACGCAGAAACTGCAAATTAGCGTTTTGTTTTATTTTTTGGCTATGAAGTTGCGTTTCTCTCAATTTGAGCCGCAAATGAGCAAATTGTTTTCACTTTTGGTCCACGGTAGCATGAACAGTGCGTAGAGATTTTTATACATTTTTACAGAAAAAAGGGCCATCTTAAACCGTCAATGTTCACGATGTAACAGGTTTGCGTCTCGGGGATGTATTTCACTCCCCAGAGTCTCAAAAACCCCAACAGGCCACCGTAAATTGCAAAAACGAGGCTAAAGGAGTAAACTCAGATGAAAAAAAAAAACTTACATAAGCGGTGAAAGGCATGGCTGGTTTGAAAACCTGCGGTGAGTCTCCAAGGAAATTGACTCGAACAGAAGAATTGAATATCCTGGCGGAGGAATAAGCGGAAATGACTTCATCTAGAAACCGTTCACCGACTGTAGCCGTGATTGTGACTTCCATGCCTTCGAGAGTCGGAACGTGTTTTTCAATCTCATACATGGGATATTTAAACTCGTAAACTCCGTTAAACTAAAAAACGCATCATTTTTTTGTTATTGATATCATAAGATTAATGTTGTTTAATATACTTACAAATCTTAAATGGGGTATCACGGTAGGCGAGACATAATAGTAGTTATAATTTGGCAGCCAAAACGGAATAGGCTCGTCCTGTTGGAGGGGGGGGGGGGGGAGTCACATTATAAACAGACCCAGCCTTGAACGTAGTTAATTCTATACGTACGAAATTGAGGTATTTTTCAACGACTGGCTCGTTTTCGTAATTTCTGAAGCCCCTCGACAGACTTAAAGGTTTAATCGTTGCCTTTAACGTCAGATTACCATGAACTGGAGCTCCGCTAGTATAATTGGCCATGACGGTGCCCGTCAAAAAACGCTGTGACGTAAAAAAGAACGCAGGCATCGTCACGTTGACCTGAAAAATAGGAAATTTGATGTTAAAAAAAGGGTTCGACGAATTCTAACCTCATATTTTAGTAACCTCAAATCTTGTTTGGTAGTACTCTTCAACCAGGAAGACGTATCTCTCTTCTTGCCCCTGGGCTATAACTTGAATAGTCCAATTACCGAATTTTGGTTGGTCCGATAATTGATAATTCAGGCTCACGGTTCCGACGTTAGACTGAAAAAATTGTTGTGTTTAAAGTACAGTGATAGAAAAGGATGCGAGAAATATTTACTTGGCGAGAAAGCCATCTCCTCATTATATATCCTCGGGGGTCGAGCATATAAACGTCGATGATATTATCAAAAGCTTTGAGCTCAGTATTGATGGGAATGACGCGAAATCGAACTGAAATAATTTAATTATAATAATGAAGTATCCAAAATAAATATTGGTGCGCTATTACTACAAACCTTTTTCCCCTTGAATGTAAATAGGCTTGTCGGCCTGTATGAATATTGTCATGGACCGCTGAGAAAAAGTCAATTTTGTTTCGTTGACAAAAGCGGAGCCGCCGAAGACTGAATTGTACAACCCTTCGACTCGAAGTTTAAAATCACCGCCGACAATCGTAGGAGGAACCTAATAAATATGTCAATTAATGAACGGAAATATAATAGCTATTAAGCTGAATAGACTCACTTTTATCATTAGAGTCTCGCTGAGGCCCGGTTTGACGGGTTGAGACGCTCCTCCGATCTCGACTCCATTCCTTTGGAGTGAAGCTCGTACAGTGAGCGGATACCTGGTTTGAAGTATGGTGACTGACAGTTTGTACACCTGACTAGGCCTCACCATTCGACTGGCGACTATGAAGTAGGACCTGGAACGAAATTTAAACTTTTAAAACTCAAGATTCATTAATGAATCTGGCGAGAGGCTTACGCTTGTCGTATAATAACACTGTTGTCGAAGGAATTAGTGTTCCAAGCAGTGGTCTGTTGCTTCGGATTGAACCATTGCCTTCCTCCACCGGTCGATTCATCTATTCTATTTTGATCCTGCTGTGCTTCAGACGTGCTCAATATCCAGCACAGGATCACAGCTAGGGAGCTGCAGAGAGAGAAAAAAAGAAAAAGTTGGAATCCAATTAGCAAAAAGTTAAGTAAAGGAGGGATGCGAACATGTTCAGTTCAAAATTGTAACGAACACAAATTGTTAGGGAGGGTGCCATTTTATCCATCCGACCAATACCAGACCACAATACCGAATTCTTCCCAACGATAAGAATACCAGCCGCTCTGGTGGAGAACCTTAATGCACAGGTACGGCAATACGCCATCTTTGGCCCCTCTGTCTTCTGTTTCGTAATGTTAACACGACGGAAGTAACCATACTTTCTAGCAAATTCGCTCGAAAAATGAGTCAAGTCACAGTTAAGTAGACCGCTAGAGTGCAAAATCCGTGTGCATGACTAAAACATGGATCAACGGTGTTTATAATGAAAATCTTGTGCTTTTTTGATTTTGTCTTTCGCTCTGCTGAAACTGACTCAACTGACTGCCGTCTGCTAATTGATATCAAACACCCCAATATAACAATACTGTCAATTCGCACACAATTTCACCCTGAAAATAACCAATCTTGCAATTCACGCCCCATATTTAACTAGCCTCTAAATGGACAAACTGGAAATGTGTACGCCCTAAAAATGACATACCAACCATTGGCAGTTAAACTGACGATTCCCGCTCAATAAATGGCTAAATTGAGCATTCGCACCCAAAAATTGACCAAACTGACCACTCATGCCCCGGAAAAAATCTCATCTCACTATTCACGACCTAAAATTGACGAATCTGACTCAGATCGACGATTCGCACCATGAAAAGGTCTAAAAGAGACGATATTCGCACCCTGAAAATGGCAAAACTGAGACCATATTTTGTGCCATAAAAAGGGCTAAACCGACCCTGAAATGCGGCTCCTCGAAAATGGTAAAACTGGCAATACGTGCCCTAAAATTGGCAAATCTGACCCGATTGGTCCTAAAAATTGGAAAACTGGTGATTCACGCTTTAAAAATGTCTAAACTGCCGATTTAATTGTGCCCTAAACGTAGCCAAACTCTCTATTCACGCCTCAAAATTGGCAATTCTGACTCAAATTCACTCCTTCCTTAAAAATGTCGAAACAGACGGATCGTGCCCTACAAATAGGCAAAGCGGAACATTCACGCCCTAAAATTGGCAAATCTGACTCAATTGGCTCTAAAAATGTGCCAAACTGGACCATTCGCTCCTTGAAAATGGCTAAACTGCCGATTTAATTGTGCCCTAAAAATAGCCAAATTCTCTAATCACGCCCCAAAATTGGCAAATCTCACACGTAAAATTGCTAAACTGACGATTCGCACCACGAAAGTTTTGGGGACTGACGAATGTCCAGGAAATTGGAAGTTCTAGGGACGAATTTCCGCGGCAATGTTGACTTTTGGATCCCTTCAAAAATGCAAGTTGATGATCTTAATTTTTAATTTAAGAAAAATTTCAAATTTCGGGTTTATTTTTGAGGTGGTGAAACTCTGGCTAGCCGGCCTCATCAGCGCAAAGCCTGACAAACACCCACGGAATTAGTTCCCGTGGTCCTAATTTCGAAGAAATTGTATGGGATCTTTCTTTTAGTGGCCGCGCCGCTAGTGGAGCACCATGAAGTCCGTGACCCCCCCCCCCCCCAGTCAATCACTATCCGACGCGTTCAGTGTTGAGACGATTACAGTCGAGGGCTCAAAGGGCAGGGCCGGATCATGGCGCGGGACTACCGGAGCTATAGCCCTGGGCGGCAAATTTTGAGAATTTTTTTCAGGTGAGAGACGGAGATACCTAAGACAAATTGAGCCGGAAAAAGGAGATGAAGATGACGAAAATATTCATTCCCCCCCCCCCATTTCATGCGGCACACGACTATGATCGAGCTGTGCAGTTCATACCTGTATTAAGCGGGCTCGATTTGTTGAACGCCCACACGTAGCCGAGAACGCTGTGCCACAGCTCGCCGCAGCAAATTATGCATTTGCGCCTTATGGCAAATTGAGCCAGTTTCATTGACCAGTTTCACGATCTTTCCGTACTTCGAAAATCCTATTTCGCGGGGAAACCCACAGGGAAAGATTTGGCCATTTAATACCCCAATTTGGCGTAAATCAACATGGATAGCAGTGGCCTATCTACACCTCTCGAAGCCCAGGGCGGAAATCTCCATGAGCCCCTTATCACCCTTTGCTCGTTCAAATGACCAAATCCGAGGGTTTGGTTCTTCCAGAAATCCAAATTTCCAGGTATTGGCTCTTCATAAATGCCAATTTCGCTTTGGCGCTTCCAAAATTCAATTTGCATGTCTTTATCTCTTTCAAAGCCAAATTGGCTGTTTTACCTTCAATATAAAATCGTTTCGCAGGGTTCGTACTTTCTATAAACCAGACTTCTGAATGATCGCTTCTTCACAATTTTCGACAAGAATATCAGCATTTTAAAAACTTTTTAATCGCATAATTGCCCCGTGTCTTTTCAATTTTAGCCACCTAAGGACGTACAGAAACTGGGAATCAGCGTTTCTTTTCTCAATTTCAGGCGTAGACTAGCCCGTAAGCTTGCTCACAGAAAATAACTGAGCACAACGACCTCGATAGGTCACTATGTTTGGCCAACCGCGTGAGGAGGCCACAGAAAAACCCTCAACGACAAAGGCACAAACCGTGCTATTTTCGGCGGCGCCGACGTCCCTTAATATGGAGACGTTTTTGACTAGGACTGGTAAACATTAACCTGAAAATCGCCCACTTAAGCCCTCCGCGTCGGTTTGTTGTGGCGAGTAAGGCAAAAATGCCCAAAGTTTAAAATTGGATGTAGCCGCGTGTATTGCAAAGAAAATTGCTATTTCCCGGATATTCAGCCAGGAAGTTTTCAATTTCGCGGGAATTCAACTCCCAAATGTTGGCATTTTGCGGCTAACTTCAGACTTTGAGCGCTGTCGTGGGAGGCTAAACCGTGTTCCGCAATCACTAAAAAGATGCCAGAAACTTGCGATTCGCGAAAATAAAGACCGGAAACTAGCTATTTCGCGAATATTCAACCAGGAAACTTTCAATTTCACTCAAACTTGCACTGTCACAAATACTCAACTTCAAATGTTACAATTACCTGGCTATTCGTCATGCCTAGTCGTGGCCGTCTGGCCCAGGGTCCGAGCCTACTGAATGAGAGGCCCAGAAAATTGCTTTTTTGCGGAAAAACATAGTCCAAAAACTTGCAATTTCACGAAAATTAAGACGAGAAACATCCATTTTCTCGAATACTGTCAATTTAGTCCTAAAACTCTAGTTTAGCAAAAATAAAGACAAGAAAATTTCAATTTCGATTTACCAAAATAATTTCCAATTCCCGAATATTCGGTTTGAAAACTTCCAATTTTGGGGACAATTATTCAGCTCCCAAATGTTAGATTTGCGGCAGCTGTCGTGTGGCCTAAACCCCCAACGTCATTCGCGTTCTAATATGTCCCCATCACCCTAAAATCTAATATCACCCATAAAATGGTCATTCGCGTTCATCGCTAAAAAACAACAGTCATCTTGAGGTTTTTCCACCAGGTACAGTTTCCCTCTAATACTCTTGCAGAATCCATTCTCTCGTTACTTTCTTGGCTCCTTAGAATTGGACGAAACGGCAAGTGGGGGGGGGGAGCAGCCGAATGGGGCGGCAAAAAGCAAGATCCCGGGCCTGCTCAAGAGAATGCGAAAAGCTGCCCAGTGCCCACTCTTCATTTTTGAGCTAGCTACGCCCACGTTTCGACTGCCGTGTGCGTCAAATTGCCTGGAGATTGAAATGAGACCTATAAACCCCGGAATGGTGCAGCGAAATAAGATGATGGGGCGGGTGAGTCGAGGAATCATCTGTGCAGATCTCCCTTCCACTGCCCTTTGTTGAAACATAAAAAAAAAAATCTCTCAAAAGACTGTCTATAAATATTGTAGACAATAGAGGGGGGTGGGGGTTAAATCACCAAACCCACCCCGTAAATCTATCCTAGAAGGGGAGCAAAATGAGCAATATTCGACCTAAAAATTTTCGTACTAAAATGTGTAAATTTCTTCTCTTTTAAATAGCAATGGGCGAGGGGGGGTACGGCTTTTTCAAATGGCAATTTCTAGGGTTTGGTGCTACCAATAAGCCAATTTCAGGATGTCTCTTTTAAAAACCAGTTTCACGATCTTTCCGTCATTCGAAAATCCTATTTCGCGGGGAAACCCACGGGGAAAGATTTGGCCATTTAATACCCCAATTTGGCGTAAATCAACTCTTGAATGACAGAGGGTCCCCCCCTTGGGTCGGGGCCCCGTATGGGCCGCCGCCGCCGGTCGCCTACCCTGCGGACTCATCAGAGTTCATATTCAAGCACAAAATGCATTCAAAATATTTGTTTTCGTGAATTCCTGACCAGTGCAAGTTCCATGTTGCACGCGGACGAAAACTGTTGATCGGTAGCCAATGGTGACGGATCAATTTCAATTGTTTGCCATATAAACGCCCGGCGGCTAAATGAAAAAAACGAGTTACTGGCACGTACTAGGACGAAAACAATAAAAATAGAAAAGGCGATTTAACTGACTCATCGGCCAAGCAGCGAAATGTTTTCAAACAAGCCAGTGGGGAACAGTGCAAGTTTGAGCATTTCGACTCGACGGGGCCGATTTCAAGAGCAAAACACACAAAAAATAGCGAAACCACGACCGGTTCGATTCAATTAAAGTGCAATTTAAAGTAATAAGAAAACATTTGAATCACACAGGTCAACGCCCAACAAGTTGTTTAAACGCAAGAACTCACCTCGCCCTCGGCTTCATTGCTTCTGATGAACCGTCAAGTCCTCGCCTCTTTATTCAGGGAGGACTTCCTATACAAAACGCACCAACTAATGACTTATGACTAAATAAATAAAGCGGCGTTATTATAGCTAACTTCCCGCGTCCCATTCATTCAATTTAACACCTGAAATAACACCACGCCACGCCTTCTTCCTTCCGAAAACAAGTCACTACCCAGAAATAAACAACAAATCCCTTCTCGCTGGATTGGTCTTGGGGGGAGGGGAGAGAGACGCAGTGTAGCCAACCGCGAAAAAAATGCTAGGAAGAGCGGTTAAGGAGCTGGTAAGGAATGTGCGGAAAACTTCTAAGGACTACGCTTAACGGATGCTAATGCGAAAGGACTACGATCAATCGTATTTTCACGCGCCCTGCGTGAAAGAGTGTCGATTTTAATTGTTTTTCTTTTTTTGAGCAGATTCATTTTTTTTATTTTCTATATTGACCGTTTTTCTGTCGCGAGAAACACACACCTGGCACACGGAAAGAAAAACGGTCGGTAATAAAAGATTTAAAAAAGATTTAAATTTGTTTTATTTATGACCTTTTTGTCTGTCGGATTGCTGAAGAGTTTTCTTTCGCGAAGTTTCGTTAGGATGATTCCTAACATCTTCTTCCTCATAATTCTAATGAAAAGTCGCGAAAGAAAAATCTTCAGCAATCCGACAGACAAAAAGGTAAAAAATAAAACAAATTAATAAAATCAAATCTGCCATACAAGAAAAACACTTCGAAATGATTTTAATTTTTGTTCAAGAAAAGTGTGATAAAGTTACCTATAGCATTTTGTGGTTAAGTGCTTTCTGAGATTGAGTGTTTCTTGTAGTAGGTAAGCGATTTTTGTGGTTAGTGCATTTTGTGGTCAGAGCATTTTGGGGTTAGAACATTTTGTGGTTAAGTGCTTCCTACGGTTGAGTGTTTCTCGTAGTAATATATTTTTGTGGTTATAGTGCATTTTTCGTGGTTAGAACTTCCTATGGTTAGAGCATTTAGTGGTTGGGGCATTTTTTGGTTAAAGCTTCTTGTGGTTGGAGTTGTTCGAGCTCAAGCACGTCCTTCGCGAGTGCCCTCCAATGACGACAACTCAAGTCGAGCGTCCCGCTTTTTCCCTTTTCTGTCCCTAGAGTTTTTGGACTTTGAAAAACTTTTGTCCCGATTCCGTCAGATTTTGAATTGACAACCCTAAATATCTTTGCTAAAAATGAGACGAATTGGCGGCTAAAATAAAGGGAAAGGTGCTCAATTATTAGCCAAAATTAAGAAAATGCCAATTCACAGTTTCAAAAACGGCCATTTTTCGCGGCTGAAATCGAGATGAATTGCTAGCTTTGTTCGTTAGCTGCTTCCAGTAATGTAATTAAAACAGAAAAACACATCAATTTGATTGGACAAAATCACGTTTCCCATGACAACTGCCAATTTGACTGTACTGGCAGCAGCCACCGAACAAAGCTGCTATACTTCATGGCTATAAAACTGGAAAAATTGCTTATTCGTGGTAAAAATTCTCGACTAGAAAAACGCTCATTCACAGCTAAATTTTAAAAAACGCCAGATTAGAACAGATTGGATGTAGGAGGCCATGCACCAACCAAACATTCACAACGATTGCACCCAAGGTGCGGTGCAGTCTCCATTTCGACCTCCGACCTTCAGCCCTCATCAGCCCGGGGAGCCGACGGGAGCGGAGGTGCCACTGCACATACGATCCCCGTCCCCGGCTCTCAACCAGTTCTGGCGAGACCAAGACGGGGAGGACCCGGCTCACCAGAACCGATGAGAACCGTTAGGGCGAAACCGGGGACTGGGGATGTTGCGGCTATTATAGGCGCCGCGGCTTGCGTTCAAATTAGAACAGATTGGTTGTAGGGGGCCATGCACCCACCAAACATTCTCAACGATATCCCATCGGGTCCGTTCTCGGCTATCAATTGTCGGGCTGATGAGACTATCAGGACTGAGTAGCCATGGTGGCTGAAGTGGTCTGAGGTCGAAACGGAGACTGTACCGCACCTTGGGTGCAATCGCCGTAAAAAACACCAATTTGCGGATGAAATTAAGAAAACGCGTATTCACAAATAGAATTTGGAGAAACGGCTGATTCCCGGCAAAAAATATGTGAAAAAAAACGTTAATTCGTAGCTATAAATAAAGGAAAATCGCTAATTCCCAGCAAGAATTGAAAAAATGGCGAATGCGCAGGTATAATGAAGAAAACCCGCTAATTAGAGGCTAACATTTAGACAAAGCGCTTTTACAACACGGATACATTGAGAAAAATTGCTAATTGGTGGATTAAATCGAGAAAAACGCTGATTCGAGGCTAAAATTCAGAAAAAGCGCTCATTCACAGCAGAAATTGAGACAACTGGATTGTGGAGGCTAGTTTAGAGCTTAAAAAGTGCAAAAAAATTGCTAATTCACTTATAACATCGAGAAACCCAACAATTCTCGACTAAAAGGTGTGAAAAGCGCTTACTGAGGAAAAAAAAACAAAAAAAAAACGCTTATTCGTCAGCTACATTGAGAAAACACCAATTCTCAGATTGCGGCTAAAATTGAGAAAAAACTATAACTCATGTCTAAAAGTGGAAAAATCGCTAATTCAGGGCCAGTGCCGACCTTGGGCATTTGACGCCCTCGGGCGAATCTTTCACCAGCGTCCCTATAAAGTCACCGATCGGAATAAGCCGCAATTTGGCGTTTTCTCCATTTTAACCGTGAATTAGCATTTTTTCTACGCTTCAGCGCTTCTTTTCGCAATTTCATTGGTGAATTAGCCATTTGTCTCCACTTTAGCCGTGAATAAGCGATTTTTCTCCATTTTAGACACGAGTTAGTGATTTTTGTCAATTTTTGCCTAAATTATAGCACTTTTTTGTTATTGTCCTCGAGGTTGCCTCCGGAAACCGTGGCGTGACATTTCCTCAATTTTCTGGGAATGAGCAAATTTTTTCGAACTATAACCCCCCAATTAGCCATTTTTCTTTTATTTTAGCCGCAAATTAGAGTTTTCCCTCATTTTAGCCGCTAACTGAATATTTTTCGCATTTCATTGTCAGACACGAACACACGAACTAGAGTTGTTCCCCGAGAATTACCTAACGGTTTTTAACCAATTTGGTCCCGGATTAGCACTTTTTTTTTTTTCACTTTCTGACCCGAAGTTAATCTCAGAAGCCGCGAATTGACGTTTATTTATTGACGTCAATTTAAACTGCGAATTAGCATGTTCTCCTCACTTCAGCGCTTATTCTCAATTTTATCGGCGAATAAGCGATTTTTCTCCATTTTAGCCCCGAATCAGGGAGTTCCTAATACTTTTAACCGCTAATGATAGAATTTTCTCAATTTCATCCATGAATTAGCACTTTTCTTAATTTTAGCTGTGAATTAGCGATTTTTTTTTTTTTAGCTTTTAGCTATGAATTAGCGCTTTTTCTCACTTCTGTCTCCGTGAATCAATTGAGTACCGAGGTAGGAGCGACGGGGGCAGACCACCTCGGGCCCTGTACCAGAGGGTGCCACCGAAAATCTAAAAAATGGAAAAATGAGGATTTTTAGTTTTTATGTCCATGGAAGTATGTGTACGTGAAAACGAGTTTTGGTATGCGGTTGGACAGCGATATTGGCTCACCTTTCGACGATTTTCAGTACATCTGACCCAGGTCGGATTGATTGTAGTTCAATATTCGATTTAGCCCACAAAAGCACTATTCTGAAGGCTCGAGGGAGAAATCGCGCCTTCTTGTGGGGGGGGGGGGTAATTTTTCGGCTAAAATAGAGAAAATACGCTGGTCCCCAGTTTTTTTTTAGGTCCATAAGCGGATGAAAATGAGAAAGCGCACTAATATGCTGTTATTGTAACAAGTACGCAGCAAAATGTTTTGGGAAAAGCGCTAATATTTGTGGCTGAAACTGTGAAAAAGCGTTCATTCGCGGTATCTCGATGAAACTTCCAAACCAAAATTGAGAAAAAAACGCTGATTCACGGTGTATAAATACGCCATTCCGTGACTAAAATGAAGAAAAAAACGCTAATTTATTTTTCTTTGGTAAAATTGATGCCGTGCGCCGGTTCATGCCTTTTTTGAAGACGCGAAAAATGCAACAAAAAGCCTCAAATTCAAGGCTATAAAAGTGAGGGAAAAAAATCGCGGCTAAAATGGGGAAAAAACAACAAACAAACACAAAAAGACCAATTCTGGGCTACGATTGAGAAAAATTGCCAAATTGGCAATTGAAATAGCAAAAGATCGCCCATTCGCGGATGCAAAAGAGAAAAGCCGCTAATTTGCAGCTATGCGGAAAACAATTAAAAAATTTAAAAGAATCGCTAATTATCAGCTAAAATTAGGACACACGCTAATCCACGGGAAAAATTGAGATTATTGCAAACTGATAAAATTGAAAAAATTGCTAATTCACTAATGAAATTGACATAAAGCCCTAAATTAGCGGCTAAAATTGGGACTATAACCTAATTCGCGGGAAAAACTGAAAATAATTGCTAATTAATTCGCAGGTAAAATCGAAAAAAATCGCTTTCCCAGCCACTGGCGGTTCTTCCTGGGGGGGGGGGAGGCAGCAGAATCCTCTCCTCCCCTAGAGCTGGTTAAGATATAGTTAATACACCGCTAATTTGCAGCCAATATTGAGAAAAATCACTAATTAACGCGGCTGAAATTAAGATAAACGTTAACTTGTATCTCAAAGTGAGAAAAAGTGCTAATTCGCTGCTTAAAATGTAAAAAATCGTTATTTTGCAGTAAAAGTTGAGGAAAATTACAATTGTTGACAAAAATTGAGAAAAATCGCTAAGATGGGATAAACACGCTACTTCGCCGCTAACTAAAAATCCACTTTTACAATAAAATTAAAAAGCAGGGGCCCAAAGTTTATCTCGATATTTCTACAAAATAAGAAAAATTGACTCATAATATCATGTGTTAAGCACTTTACCCAAATAATCTTGTACTTTTTACTCAAAGTAGTGACCTATTTGAAAACTAATTTGACTATTACACTAATGTAAACTCCATATAAAGAAAAGAAAGTTCCTACCCCCCCCTTTTTTAACTGAGGGGAGCCAATGTCGCCCTGGGACCCAACTGTTGTAAAAACGGCCCTGGGGTTCCTGTTCTGTAAGATTTCAGTGGTCCCTTGGAATATCCTTTTCCACCCGTCCGCCCCAAATTAAATCACATGTTGATTGGGAGGACGGGTGGAAAGAGACAGTGATAGTGAAATTGAAAAGTTATAGAACAGGCCCTGCCCCCCCCCCTGATCACAAAGTAATGCGATTTTTAGAAAATAAATAAATAAAACTGATGGCATGTGCGTGGTGAAGAAAAAAGGGTCGGACCTCACGGCGGAGTCTCGCTCAATTCGGTGGGAGCTACTGCAATTCATGAAGTCTAAATCACTCGATTTAAATTGTTAAGTCAACGGGGAAAAAACTGGTGAATAAAAAGTAAACAAAATTTTGGTTTACAATGATGGGAATTGGGAATGGAGCGTTATACATTTTTAAGTGAGTATATATTTTGAGTGGAAAAATTGGTTTCCCCATAGAAATGACATGGGAAAACCGTGAGTGCTGGCTAACTATTCAAAGTCATTTTTGTAAAAAGAATTTTGTAGAGAAATCTTTAGAAACGTCGAACCGCAAAATCTCCACACCCCGCCCACCATTCAAATAGGCGTGATTTAAATTGAAAGTTTTTATTATTTATTTTTTTAGGACTCCACAAAACAGCTAGACGATGAGATTACAAAATCTTACTGACTAACCCTTTTTTTTGTTGCATTAACAGAGAGCGAAAAAACACGCTGAGCCCCCTCCACCCCGCCACCACCCAGTATAGATTAGAAAGCAAGATACATTCACCCTCGCCCACACACAGCTTGCTTACAGTTACTTAGCAACGGTTCCGTTCGCAATTGATGAGGTCGTCCGAATTAAATTAATGATATTAAAAAACAATGTATTAATATGTTGGTGGTGGTGGGAGGGGAGTAAATGAAAGTTTTATTTTTTCGCCCCCAAGTAGGAATTAATTCTTGTGAGAACGGCCAACCGGGGGAAGAAGAAGTAAAAAAAAAAAATTTGCAATTCATTCATCTCCACGAGGGTTTGCGCAAGTACCGGGGTAGCAAAAAAAACACGAAAAATAAGTTAGTTTGGCCGTAAGACGCTTTTGAAAGTTCTGCTTCACAGTGGTTGAATCGTTTTCGCTCAAGTCAGTTATGAGGTGTTGGACGAGGTGATCTCACCCAAATACGAACCGCCCGGTAATTGTTCAAGCGTCTTATCGACTTAGTCGTACGGTATTTAAATAAATGTTTATTGTTGTTTACAATGAATTATTTTTTTTGCCATGGAACAAGACGGCTATGGTCAGTTGCCCAATTCGGCGATTAGATCGCACGATTATAGCCGAAAAGTTAGGAGTTACATTCTTGATGCTGGTAGATGCCTCTGGGGGTCTTTCATACGACGACTGGTTCAAGGTTTGGAAAAAACGAAATAGCCCATGAAACTTTCTTGTTCCGGAGGCCTTGATAGCTCCCTTCCTAAAAAATGTTGTGAAATAAGACAAGAGTTGAGTAGAGACTAGAGACTCTCTCAGCTTTCTCAATCAGTTCACTACAACTAGATCGACCAGCCCCCTCATCAATATGGATTCGCGTAAGTTTTGCTGCAAAAAAAAATTTCAAGTTCGATATGATTATATGCTATGTCATTTTAAGCGCAATTTATCTGAACTCGTAAAAGGGTATTAATTAAATACTTGATTGCTTTCAAAGTATCGCTAAAATCATTACCTGTTGAATAATCAGTTGAATGTGAGTGTGTGACAATTCATTTTAATTCCACGGGAAATGATGTTGGAGATTTCTGTTTCAAGTCAAGAGATCAAAGGAAGAAACGTCATTTCCGCATGACGTTTCTTCGGCCTGTATGTGTAAAACATTTTAATAAGTTGAGTTTTTTGATCCCATCGATTTATAGCCCCCCCCCCCCGACCCCACCCTCTTTTTATAATTTCAACCTGGTAAAGTGGCTTTGGGCTAAACGTTACGTCAGCAACATTAGCACTTGATGATAGTGAGATAAATTATTGTCAGGTGTTGTGACAGTTTACCGGCATCAAGGGTTGTAACCTGCTCGTTATTATCTCTTGTTAATGTTGAGTCAGTCGGGTGTTTAAATGAATGTTTAATGGTCACCGTGGTATTCAGTCTTTAAGAATACCTTACGCTTGAATCACCAACGTGAAAGTAGAAGGTGAACTTTCTTGTGGTCCAGTCAATTCTTCCACTGTTCCACATTTATTGAACTCTTGCCCTCATTGTATTCCGAACGCATAGTAAGTACGAAAATGAATAATGAGCCCTTTCACCGTATCCCACGGCTGTGCTTGACTTTTATTTCGCGAGGGAGGAGGGGGAGGGTCAGCAAGTGACACTCGATCGACCTATTACCGTTCGCAACCACACTCGAATAATTTTGGCTCTATAATGCCTTCCAAGGTAAAGAAGGCAATTATAGAGCTGTACCAATAACAAATCCATGTAATTTAGATTATCATAAAAATGCAAGCCACGACATTTTTATTTCATGTACGTTAAACTAATCTGAAGACTATTTAAACCAAATTACGACACGACATCTTACACACAAAATTGCGAACCGTCATTTGTTTTCTGTACAAAAAGTTCAGGCACACCTATTGTAAGTTGAATATTATAGCACAATAAGGTGAACATAAATTGTGACGTTGAGCAATCATTTAAAAAAATAAATAGAAAATTGCCTTAAATAACGGCACCTTCGTCGGCGTAAAAATTTGGTTCTAAAGTAATAACGTGAGAAGTAACCAAGTAAATAAAACGTTCTTTCCAAAAGGTAGAGGAGTTCGTTTAGGAAAATAATCAAACCCACAGACAATGACACTTTAATTAATTGCGAATTCTGTGTTGCTTTTTTTTATTAATCGTCTTTCCTTTTTCATAAGCATCAATCTTGTTACGTCCGCTCAGTCCCACGCGTTTCTCCCTAGAAAGTTATATCGTACAACGTTCAGTCACGTGCACTTGCACATACATGACACGGGTTTTACCCATACTCGTTTATCTCACATTTTTTCACTGTCTAGCAATTATTTCTACAAATTTAAAGTTTTTTTTTTTGTTGTTATAAATAAAAACTGACGCGCGCTGAAAATCGTTAGCGAGCTCTTCGATTACGGGCGCGAGAGTTTGACCACTTTACTTGAGCGTGCCGTGAAAAACCAAGGTCGCTTTGAATATTAATGCATTTAATTTAATTAAGGCGCGATGTATCAAAATTAGCCCTTGTAATGAGGTTTTCAACACGCGTGATATTGGTGAAGGTTGGATGGGGGGGGGGGAGAAGAGAGTCGTCAAATTCCCAAATTCAAATCTTGAAATTGATGATTCGGCGGAACTATATAACCTCGGAAGCACAAAATAAAGCCGCAGAATAACATAAAAAAAGGTCGTACATAAAGAGCAGGCCCGGACTGCGGCCACGAGCCGCCCTAGTTGGAGTTGCCGGGAAAAAATCTCGCGCAAGCGGTATCCAAGGACGCTACACATAAGAAATAATACTATCTCGCCATAGCAACCACCTCACGTGAGTTTTTCCCGACAACTCTTATGGCGTTTTCCATTTACATAAAATTCCGCTCTGGAGCCGAGCATTTCCACCCGTCTTCTCCGTAACCATATGATATAATTCAGAGAAGACGAGTGGAAATGCTCGGTTTCAGTGCGGAATTTTATGCAAATGGAAAACGCTATAAAACTACGCCCCCCCCCCCTGGTGGGCGATCGCCGATGGGCCCCCCGAGCCCACTCAAGGGACCCCCACAAACATTTATCCTGGTGGAGGCCCAAAGAATTAAAGTAATAAAATACCCGAGGATGGGTAAAGAAGGGCGGCAGCCCAAGGCCCTGCGCCATGGGACATTTTCAAAGTATATGTATATACTTTGAAAGTAAAAAAACGGATTAATAATTATTTAGATTGAATTTTAATAAGTATATAAGAAGATTGATTATGCCCCCAGGGCCCCACATTACCGGTAATCAGTGGCGGATCTAGGATTTTATCTTGGCTGGGGTTCTACCATAAATCTGATTTACTCTTTCTTTTATTCTGCGAGCTGTAGCCAAAGAATTGGCTCTACAGGAACCGAAAACTGTCTTTTCTCAATTTTAACCAAGAATTAGCGATTTTTCCCAATATTTGCCGCGATCTAAGCGCTTTTACTCAATATTAGCCGCGGATTTTCTCGAAATGATCCGCCATTTATCGTTAAAATCCGTTTCACCAGCGAATGAGCAGCCGCTTCTTATCCTTTTTAGCCGCGAATTTTCTCAATTTTAGCAGCGAATGAGCTTTTTATCTACATTTTAGACGGGAATTAGCGGGTTTCTCATTTTTACCGGTGAGTTAACGTTTTTTTTTTTTTTTCCCAATTTTAGCGTTTTATCTCCATTTTTCGTTTCCTCAATTTTAGTCTCGAATTAGCGGATTTTCTCAATTGGATTATTCGTGAATTAGCGTTTTTTAAAATTACTATTTCATTTTAGCTGCAAATTATGTCTGAATTTTACCCGCGAATGATTCCTTAATTTTAACTGCTCACTACGACCTTAAGGTTTAAGCCCTTACGAGGCTTAAGCCCTGCCCCTGCACTGTGCCCTGCCATTGGCGGTATTCTACATTTTAGCTTTGCATTAGCGCTTTTCCTCTGTTTTGGCTTTGAAAAGTAGCACTTTTTCTCATTTTAGCCGCGAATTATTGTACTAATTTTAGCGGCGGATTTCATGGATTTACCCACGAAAAAACACCGCAATCCACAATTTTATATTGGTTGTAAATTAGCGCATTATCTCAAATTGATCCGCGAATTAGCGTCTTTCTCGATTTTAGCTGCTAATAAGCGTTTTTTTTTGCCAACATCGGGCCACTTTTCAGAATTTGTCTTCATTTTAGCTGCATGCGAATAAGCGTTTTACACTAATTTTACAGGCGGGAATCAGCAGCTTGTTTCAGTTTTAACCGTGAATAAGCACGGTTCTATGGTTTTATAACATTGTATCCATGAATTAGCGTTTTGCTCAAATTTTAGCATCACATTAGCGCTTTTTCTCCACTTTTGCTGCGAATTAGCACTATATTTCTCAATTTTAGCGTATTTTTACTGTTTTAGCCGTGAATAGCCGTGATTTTCCTCCATCTTGGTCACGAATTACATTTGTTCTCAATGTTAGTAGTGAATTAGCAGCGAATCTAGACCCTTCCCCCCCGTCCCCCCATAATGAGCCTCATGCAGTGGCGGACCTACCACTATTGGGAACCGGGGTGGCAATCTGTATGTGGTCCTCAGTCTCCTCAGATATAATTTTGACGTAGCGTTCAATTATGTTTTCCTCTCAGTTGCCTCCAGAAATCTCGAATCAGGCGTTTTTATCAATTTTAGCTGCGGATGATCGCTTTTTGTAAATTGTAGCTGCTAGCGTTTTTTCTTAATTTCAGCCGCGAATTAGCGTTTTTCTCAATTTTTGCCGCCACGAAGTTGCCTCCAGATGCCGCCACTTGGAGTTTTCTCAATTTTAGCTGTGAATGGTCGCCTTTCCTCAATTTTTACCGTGAATTAAACGCCAATCAACCTCGAATCAGCGATTTTGTTAACTTACTAGCCTTTTTTTCTCCTTAAAGCGCCTTGAATGAGCGTTATAGCTCAATTTCTGGCTGTTTGCTGGAAAATTCCGGGGGTGGGGGGAGAGTTCGGTCCCCGAAAACGTGCCTATGTTGTTATATAAATGATGGCATCACAATTGACCCTTCCTCGACCGAAAATTCGTCTCAATTTTCGGTCTCAAAAATCCTAAAATACTGTGATTAGAGCTTTGCTATTGGTTGGCCCTTCTTTGTGGTTGGAGGTTTACAGCGTTTCGGATCTCTCCGGCTGGGGTTTCGCAGTAGTTTAGAGCTTCGTTCGAAGGCAAAAAGTGGCAAAAAAAACCGCGGCATCACAGTCTTATTAACAATTCGTCTCGATTTTCGGATTCCTCGTGTCTAAAAAACCATAAAATACGCGGTTTTGTCAATTTTTAAACAAATTTTAAAAAATTACCCACTGGGCGATTTTTGGACTTTTTTCAAAGTGTTTCGATTTGAGCCGGACGTAGTTTGTGAGTCCCTTTGACACAGCTCAATGGCCCCACTTAGAAAGCATGCCACAGAGGTCAAAAGAGTGTGGTGGGAGAGGGAGGTAGAATGCGCCGATTTTTGGGTTCTTCGTGTCCAAAACTCGGCAGTCAGGCTTGGGCCCTGTTCATGGTGGCGGGGGAGGGGGAGGGAACGAATGGCAAGTTAATCGATTTTAGGGTTCGATTAACTTACTAACTCTGACTGGATTAGCCAGATTAGCAGGCAGTCGCGCATGGGAAAGTTTGGTCGTTTTTAGAGTGTGAATTGCCAGTTTCCCATTTTTGGGGCTCGGAATATCCAGTTTGGTGTCTTTTAAGGCACGAATCGTCAGTTTTACCCATTTTTAAGGCGCGAATGATATTTGTCAGTTCGGCCATTTTTCATTGTTTGCGAAGTGTCAGTTTTGGGCGCGAGTAGTCGCGCAGTAGAATCACACAATTTCTTTCGCTCCTCCCCTCGAGGAAAATCCTGAATCTACGCCTGCTGGGGGATTGGCGTATTTTCTCTATTTTAGCCGCGAGTGAACGCTATTTTTGAAATTTTAGCCACGAATATTAGCGCTTTGTCCAAATTGTTATCCGCGGACTTACCCTAAGAGAATAGCATATCAGCCCTGTGTACCTTCTCCATTTTAGCCGCCTAAAGACCGGCTGAAAGCTTTGATAGGAGCCAAATTGTCTGTCTAACCGGATACCAAGTCTCCTTTTCACGGCTAAAAAAACGGTCCGGCTGTGTGTCCTCATAACCCGGGCTCCCTCGTCAGTCGTTGACTGTTTGACGGTGAGGAGTTTTCACCAAGGCTTCACTGGGTGAGAAGTTTTAGGGGAATTTCACTCTGTCCGGGGAGGAAAATAGGGGGGGGGAGGGCTCTTGCAAAAGGCCATTCTGGTTACAACTGGAACCACCGCTGGCAGAACGGTTTCCCCCTGGATTTCAAGCTCCTACAGGGCTCTCCACAGCATGAACGCCCCAGGAGCCAAGCTTAAAACTTTAGATCTCTGTTTCATCATTCATCTTTCACGTAATAATGATTCATTTTCAGACGAAAACGAAGAAACGAGCCTTTCGATTTTAAGGAAATCGCTGCAGTCTCCTGGTATGATGCAGGAAGGCACGTGTTTCGAAGAGAACGCTCACCATACATTCGTAATCCTTGGAGCATCGGTAAAATAGTTTACATTTATAAATCATTTTATTTAGATACTTATATTTCATTTGTTTATTATTTTAAAGGGAGACCTTGCTAAAAAGAAAACGTATCCCACGGTATGGTGGCTGTTTCGTGATGGCTTACTGCCCAAGAATACTCAATTTTTCGGCTACGCTCGTACCAACCTTGAAATAGAAGAATTGAAAAGCCGATGCCGTCCTCATATGAAAGTATGAGATTTTTGAAAAATTGTTTTCTTTCATTTTGTGTTAATTTAATTCATTTTTTAAAGGTTCATGCTGAAGAAGAGAAGCGGTTGGAAGAATTCTGGAGCCTGAACCACTATGTCGCTGGTTCCTACACGTCGAAAGCAGACTTTCAGAAACTCAACGATAAAATGACAGAAAATGAACCGTCATCAGGTGCAAATAGAATTTTCTATCTCGCTTTGCCACCATCTGTTTTTGACAGTGTGACTACTAATTTACGTAACACCTGCATGTCGTCAAAGTAAGTTTGATAAGTCAGATCTAACACTTCTTTAATAGATTAATATTTAACTTTTTGTATCGTCAAATCATGAGTCTGAATGTGCTTTTAGACGTAATTATTAATTTTTCAGGGGTTGGACCAGAGTCATTATTGAAAAACCCTTTGGGCGGGACGCGGAATCATCCGAGAAACTGTCAGACCATCTTGCATCACTATTCAAAGAAGAACAAATTTACCGAATCGATCACTATCTCGGCAAAGAAATGGTTCAAAACTTGATGATTTTGAGGTAAAGTTTGAGAGAGAGAGAGAGAAAAAAGGTTTTCTTTTCAGAGAGCTAAAACGTCTCTTTCTGCCCTAGGTTCGGAAATGGCATATTCAGTCCGACGTGGAACCGTCTTCACGTCGCATCAGTGCAAATAACTTTCAAAGAACCATTTGGCACTCAGGGCCGCGGTGGATATTTCGATCAATTCGGCATCATTCGCGACGTGATGCAAAATCATTTATTACAAATCCTTAGCTTGGTCGCTATGGAAAAACCGGCGTCAATACACCCGGATGATATTCGTAACGAGAAGGTGAGCAGTGTTCGTTACAGACCCTTTGTTCTAATAATTTTCTTGAAAATCTGTTCGCAGGTAAAAGTACTCAAATGTATAAAGCCCCTTACTCTTGATAACGTTGTTCTTGGCCAATATGTAGCTAATCCTAATGGAGAGGGTGAAGCTCTTCAGGGATACTTAGATGATCCAACTGTGCCCAAGGACTCAATTACACCAACTTTTTGTACCGCCATCCTCGACATTGATAATGAGAGATGGGAAGGAGTGCCCTTTATTTTGCGGTGCGGCAAAGGTACCAACTTTTTCCTTAAAAAAAATAAAAAAATCATCCTTCATCAGTATCATCATAATTATAATTGCAGCGTTGAATGAAAGGAAAGCTGAAATAAGAATTCAATACGACGACGTCCCCGGTGACATCTTCGATCGAAAGAGTAAAAGGAACGAATTGGTGATTCGAGTTCAGCCAGGGGAAGCTGTTTACGTCAAAATGATGACGAAAACCCCTGGAATGACGTTTGATATGGAAGAGACTGAGCTCGACTTGACTTATGGAAGCCGTTACAAAGTATAATTTTTAACGCGCTCAATACAACGAACCCCGTAAATTTTAACCCCGAGTTTGTTTGTTTTTTTCAGGACGTTAAATTGCCTGATGCTTACGAACGACTAATTTTGGACGTTTTCTGCGGGTCTCAAATGCACTTCGTTCGTTCCGACGAGTTGGCTGAAGCTTGGAGGATTTTCACTCCTCTCCTTCACCAAATCGAAAGGGATAGGATAAAACCAATTCCTTACGTGTTAGTAAAATCATATACCTAGAGTCCATTGCTCTCTAATGAGACGCTGACACCACTCTCATCCATCAATGCCGCAGGCAAACCGTCACAGTCTTAATAAGCTTGTTGAGAGTGCTGACTCCGTCCTCACATACCACAACTGATTTTCTAATACACGCATTTTGGTTTCTTCAGGTTTGGATCAAGAGGACCTAAAGAAGGGGACGAAATGACTCGGAAATCCAATTTCAAGTACTACGGATCCTATAAATGGTTTGGGCACAACAAATAAATTGGCAAGGCAATGACATCTTACAATTAGAAGACCGGTGCCTGTAAAATTAGAGACGTTTGCACCCAGTAAATCACGGTGATTTTTTTTTTTCGGTCTGGCGTTGAATATTATTCACTCACTTAAACAAAGCTTCATTTAAGAGAAATAACTATGATAATTAACAAAAAGTGACCCGTTAAAGCTCGTGTAAGATACGGCAAGCCAGGAAAACTGTGTCAAATGGCTTTTTTAAAACTTACGCACTAGAACAACGACAAACTTTGTACTCAAACTCGTGCATTTTTGGTTCACCAAAAGACAACTTAACGACACAAAATTAAGGAAACGATACCCATAATTGGTAAACAAAAAAAATGTAGCTTTCAGTTCAAAGAACTGCAACGTCAATAAATGCCCATAATGCTTCGACACAAGTGCCTTTCGAAACAAAATACAATAATGTGATATTAAATCACATTTTAATCTATAAGAACGCAAAAATACTCTTGACCACTTGTTTTGTTGATAATTTCGTATTCATTTGTTAAATTATTTATTAAATTAACCAACAGTTTCCGTACGAACTTGTTATGCATTTGTACTTTTTGTTATGAGCAATTCTTAATTGAATAAAATTTATTTTATGAAAATACTTCTTACTAATTGCGAAAGCCCCTTCACTAACTCTTCCAAGTTAAGTAAAATTATAATATATCAACAAAGTTAACAAACTGATAAACTAAATTCAATTTTTTCATAATATAATATTCAAATGGATAACTACTTAGGCTAGTAAATTGGCACCGATTAATACTACGTTATTCAAAGCTAAGGAACATCGTTTTTTGTGATTATAGGCGAAATGGCTTAAAGATGGTTTTTTTAGCTGGGGGTTTCCTCAGCTTCTGGGTCTCCTGTTTGTATATTTCGGGGTAACAATCCTTGAACTGGAAACAAAAAATTAAATAGCAGTTCCGTTACTTTGTGTGCTTTTCTCCAGCAATGTGGACCATATGCTTGCGACTCTTAATGTAAAAATCAACAATATGGTGGCAGGCTGTATGGGTGGGAGGGGGAATTATGTGTATTTAACGACTTTCCTGGTGCTGTTGGGGAGGGACCTACACCTTCACGCCCCATAGCTCTTCTCTAATTTTAGTCGCGAATTAGCTCTTTTCCAACACTTTATCTCAATTTGAGCCACAAATTTTCCTTCAAAAACCGCGAATTGACGTATTCTCAATTTTAGCCGCAAATTGCATTTTTTCTGAAGAATTTTAGCCACAAGTTGGCGCTTTTTCTACACCTTACCCGCGAATCAGTGACACCCACCACGCGCTTTTGCTCAATTTAAGACGCTAATTAGCGATTTCATCAATTTTAGCCGTGAATGGGCGATTTTTGTCCATTTTAACTGCGAGTATCGTTTTTCTCAATTATATCCTCGAATTAGTTGTTTTTTTTTTTGTTTTCTTTTTTTAAATCTATCTTTTGCCATTGCATTTGGCTTTTTCATCATTTTTGCCACGAATTAGCGCCATTTCTACACCCTGTCTCAATTTTCAGCCACAAGTTTGCCTTCAGAATTGACGTGTTCTCAATTTTAGCCGCAAATTGGAATTTTTATTAATTTTACTAGCGAATAAGCGTTTTTTCCAGTTGGCAGCAGAAGGCGTTAATTATCTTGATATGTACCTTTAGCATAGCGCTTCTGTGTGCTGAATCGAATATTCAGCCAGTACACTATTTGCTGAGCATCTGAAACGTTCATTCTCCATGTCGGCTTGACTGAAAATCGTCGAGAGGAGTCAAATCGCCGTCCAAAAACTCATTTTCACACACTGGGCCCGGGGTGGGAATCTCCAAGAGGCGTCTATAAGTCTTTATAAACCTTATACGCCTCTATTGGTAACCTCTAAGGCTTTTTCCTTATTTTAGCCAAATTAACGCTATTTCCACACACCGCCAATTACCGCTTATGCCAAGTATAAGGCGCGAATGTGTGCTTTTTGTCAACTTTACCAGCAAATAAGCGTTTTTCTCAATTTCAGCCGCGGATTAGCGGGGTATCCCCCCCCCCACAATAACCGTTTTGCGTTTTTTCTCAACTTTAGCAGCAAAGTAGCGTTTTTATCTTGTGAATTAGCGATGTTTCTTAACTTTCTTCGAGTTGGCGTTTTCCACAATTTTAGCTGCAAATTAGCGATCTATAGCGGGGACCAGGGAATTAGCACTTTACTCAGTTTGAGATGAAAATCAGCGTTTTTCTCAATATCAGGTTTTTTGTAAATGTTTGCCGCCAATTAGCACGCGCAACATACGCTCCGGATTAGCGATTTTTCTCAGCATTAGGATCGAATTTGCGGGGTTTTCACCTATATCCATAAATTGGCGCTTTGTCTCAATTTTAGCCTCACAAGTTGCCTGTGGAAGCCGCGAATTTGCGTATTTTTAATTTTGAGGAAAAATTGAATTCTTTCTCAATTTTAGCCATGAATTAGTGATTTTCTTCAATTTTAGCTGAGAATTAGAGCTTTTTCATAATCTTAGCAGCGTAGTAGTGTTTCTATAACCCGTGAATCAGCGAATTTGAGAAAATCGCTAATTCGCGGATCAAAAAGTCAGCAGTGTGGCGACAAAATCGTTGAACCTCTACAACTGAACATATTTATTCTTGTTCCTCGTTAAGTAACCGACCTCATCAAGTGAAATCCTCGATAACTGCAAAGAAAATGCTGTTCCCTTGAGATTTCACTGTATCACATTAGCGCTCGTTCTCAATTTTAGCCGCCTATTAGCCTACAATGTTGGGTTTTTCCATTTTAGCCGCAAAGTCCCTTTGCCCCCCCTTCGTTAGTGCTAAGTGCTAGTGTAGGGAATAATCAGATTTCATTAAATTTGTCATTACTACCCAACTTCTCCTGGTTTTTTACGATAGTATGTGGCACTAGCGAATAAGAGGAAAATATCTGACATTGTTTTCACTTCACTTTTTCTTCTACAGCGCTTTTAGAATGGGGGGGGGGCAACACACGCAATGGGGGGATTTCGCGTCCAACCATCAGGGGGGGGGGGGCGGGTAGGCGCCACTGGGTCACCGTAATTATTAGAGTTGGTTCAATATTCACGTTTAGTGATTTTAAATTGCACTTACTGCTTTCAGATGACGCCCTCGTTCTTTTTCAGACAACGTTTTGTCATTCAACAATTGATGGAACAGCTGGATGAGGGCAGTAGTCGACTCGGACACTTTTTGCTCTTCAAATTCTTCTTTGCTAACTTGCTCGCAAAAAATATTTGCCTAGACAACCCGAAAGTTATAATGCTGCACTCCCTCAAATTACATAGCCAGTTCTTACCTTCAGTTTCTCGGTGGATATTTCGTTCTCAATTAAGGCAATTGTTTCCGAGGGCAAATCGCAAAATATATTATCGTAATTGAAGGCGAAAAAAGCGATTAATTGGTCAATAACGTCAGTTGTAACGTTCGAAGAGGCGACGCACTTTAATATGCTGTCCCTCAATCTCTGCGTCATCTAAAAAAGCAAAATCTTGAATAAATAAATAAATATTTTCATTTGATATTACGTATGTACCTACCCTTTTAAGGGAAAGCTCTGGAAAAGTAGCATTCTGAGGTACGTGGTGCAAAATACGCATGATGTGTTTTAGTTGGGCTCGGTTACTAGGTGGGAGCAATATTAATAAAAGTTGAAATATAGAAACAGCAATTTTGTTCAAGGAGGCTGTCCAGTTTTCAACGTTGACAAAAACGGGAATATCTACGGGGAAAAAAGCAGTGAAATTGTGACATTAGTGAGTTGGAGGGAGCGTGGTACCTTCGGTAGGATCGTCGGTGTTTTTAACTTCAAAATCAGACTCTGATAGAGCAGTGTGGTAAGAGGCCGAGTCATCTAAAATGCACGATTGACTTCCACTTATTTGGGACACTTTAACAAGTTGATTCACGGTTTCGATCGCGTATTTATAATCAAGCACGCTGTCATCGGTGAGTGAGTCTTCGTACCAGTCGTTTAGTCCATGATTAAAATAGACGTGAACCTTGTCTAAATGATCAGAACTGACGCTTTTCATGTACCGTCCAGGTTGTCGTGACACATTCGTCTGGGGGAAGTAACTGAAATTCTCCTGTTGAGAACCTGTTGACGGTGACCAAGCGAATGCTTTGTTATCGAAACCTTTTTCGGATGAATTGGTATTTTTAGCAACAAGAGGTTTGCGAACGGGCTCGTCAATGAACTGAGTTGATGATGTTCGTCGAATGATGACGTTGTTGACGTCCGTTTTGGAGTTGAAACTTCGGTGGTGCCATTTTTTAAGATGAACGATATCGATGGCACTTTGAGGTACGATTCTCATAACTGGGTCGTCAGACGTGAACGCTGTTTCGAAGCATGAATTAGGAGGGAGAATATTCCTTTCTTTTTTTGTCGGTGTGGATATTTTCATTAGAAGCTGTTGTTGCGATGATGTGAGGGCAGCATCATTTCCTGAGGAGGCTGTGTTTAAAGAGTCAATGTAGAGAAACACATTTAAGAGTAACCCTCCGAGGTATTTAGGAATGAGTGGAGAGCTAAGAGTACAAAAATAATCAACGATGACGTTGAAGATCTCAATTTCGAACTTAGGGTACGTCTTTTTAGTTGTCCGATTAATCGAACCTAAAAAAAGACAATGTTTAAGTCACTCAAGAGAATGGTATTGCGAATTAGATAATGAGAGCCATTACAGTCCAGTAAATTGTGAATAGCGTTTAGAATCCAATACGGAAGCTCAGTGTTCCATTTTAATTTGCTCCATTTAGGATTAGCATTCGTTGACACCCATTTCGATTGAATTTTGTCAGTTTCGATGAGCAATGGCGAGTCAAGAGGCACCATGAATTCTCGTATTCTTTAAAATAAGCTATTTCAGTAAGAAAAACAAAAACAAACAAACAAAAAATGGATTGAAAAATCATTACCTCCTGACAATCGCGTTCAACCACAACCTGTCTTCGCTAAACACACGATCGGGAGCCTTATTATTGTCGGTACTTCGGGCCTCGGCCTCATTGTCAGATCCACGAGGTTGACCGCCACGAGAGACCCGAGCATTGAAGTTGCTAAGAGGGAGCTTTGGGCTGAAGGTCTCCAATTTACTGGTAAACCTAACGCGAAATAAATGTTTTATTTACTATTGTGATTCGCCGAAGAACACATGGAAAAGCTTTACTTGTACAAATATTTAGAACTATCGTGAAATCGGCCCTCGCTACTATTCAAACAACTTTCGGCTCTGCATATAAGATCAGAGGCCATAAACTGACAAAGAAGCTGTTTCACCTGTTCTCTCGTCACGTTTGAGTTGAACAGATTATTAGCTTTCAGGCATTTATGAAGAAAGCTGACAGCTTCTGACCCAGTAAATGAATTTTTATGTTTGTGTAGACGGTGTCGGTGCTCTGTTAAAGGCATTCCACTTTTGAACAGCATAATTGCCTCGTTCCACTGCAATAACCCGACAAATTATTATAAATAAATTATTTTTAGTAGAAAAATCTCACCAGAGCAGTAGCCCGGTAAGGGCCAAAAGCCGAATTTGAGCTAGACATGAGCGAGTCCTCGTTTGTTCAAACACTGAGACACAGAAAGATATTGCACTTCAAACACTTCTTACATGTCTATTTCTACGAATCAAGTAATCTTCAAATTTGAACTACAGCCTTCAGTAACTGTCACATTCCTCAGATAAACATTCTTCTGCTCCCGGCCTCTGGCGGTTCACAGCAGAGGGACGAGTAAACGAGTAATGACAGGGAAACAAATCGTGTGTTCTTGTTCTGTATGTCTTGCTGAAAAACATTATTGAAGCTTCCAGGTGCATAGTAAAACAACATGAAAATAAGGTAGCCCATTATCTCCAGTTGGATACTAGTCCAGTCAAACGGTAGTTCCACGTGGACAAAAATCTCTTCTTCGATTTTTTTCACTTAATTCTATGTTTTTTGGGGTGAGGAACACGAATCTGAAGAGATCCAACAAAATTTCCTTGTGCGTTTCGAGAAAATCGCGAAAAACTGCTCATTTTTGGCACTTTTTTCAGTTTTTTGCTTCTTACTCCTTAATGACGCATTTTACGGAAAATGTTACCCTCTCATTTTTTGAAAAGTATTGAATTCTGCATCGAATCGATCTTTCGTTTTTCACAATTGACCCAGCCGTTTCACCGGTATTGATTGTTTTTAAATGGTCAATTTAGCGACTTTTTGTAAAATTAATAAAAATTACTAAGGCAGCGTCAACTTAAAAGCGGCTGTTCCAATCGGAAAATGTCATGAAATCAAAGTGGTTCAAAGTTGAATTTTACATAAGTTAAAAGCCTTGAAACCTACAGGAAAAATCAGTGGTATCAGTTATGCGACAAAAAACGCGAAAAAAGGCGGCCCAAAAACCACGTTTTTCCGCACATTTTTGCCAGTAGCTCGGGAACTAGTAGTCCAATATTTTTCTATGAAAAACGACCGGAAAGCTGGTTGAATTTTCTATCAGACCTATTATATGAAATTTCATTTGAAGATTAACATAAGACAGGGCCGTAACGTCAAACAATTTGAAATTTGCTGAAAAAAAACAAAAAAAAACACGTTTTTTGTTACATTTCGGCCTATAACTCAAAAACTATCCATCCGATTAAACTTTGAAGAAACTCAACTGAAAGCTCGTTTTTCCTATAAGGAGTCATGTATGATGTTTTTATAAAGACCCGATAAGCGGCAATAAAACGCAGTGGGAAATTCGCAAAATGAGTAAACTTCTAATAACTCCTTTCTTCAGCCGAAAGTTTTTGCCTGTAACTATCGAACGAAGCCTTCGATAAAAATTGCACTATTTTTCGGTGAAAGCTGGTGAAATTTACAGTCAGAAACCATATTTGCCAAATTTTTCAAGGCCCGGAAAATATTCTGTACAGGGCGATGAAAATTGGTTTAGTTTAAAAAAAAAAGTGGCTATGCCTACCAACTTTGTCCACAAATGTTAAAACTCAACATATCACACGTATTTTTTTATACGATTTGACTGGACTATACTACAAACATATTTTTTTCCTCTTCCACCGATAAATAGTACTCAGTGGCTGAATTCCGAAAACCAGTATTTCGGGGTCATGAACGAATTAACGTCGTGCTAGAATCGTTGTACACTTATTAAGCTAGTTACGGAAATTGTACTCTTTCGAAAATCAAATTTCGAGCATTTGGGAATTTCAAGAACCTAATTTCGCGGATTTCCACCTTCAACGCCCAGAGGCGTAGAGTTAAGGGGGGAGGGGTGGGCCATCGCCCACCCAATGATATTTTCGCTTGCTTTTCAACAATATCGTCCAAAAAGGGTGATGTGTATAGCGATGAGGGATGGTATTTTCTTAATTCAAACCGCGAATTTAGCGCTTTTTATTCATCTTATATCCGCGAAGAAGCGATTTTTCTCAATTTAAGCAAGCCCTTAAGGTAAGCACTTTTTCTCAATTTCATCCCAGAATTAACGCATTGTTGGCGACTTCTCTCAAATGTTTCTCCACTTTACTGTCGCAAAATTGACACTAGAAGCCGATTAATTGGCATGTTTTCAATTTTAGCCGCCAGCCAGTGTTTTTCTTCATTTAAGCAGTGAATTTGTGCATATTCCCGATTAGAGATTTAGCTATTTTTGTCTTTTATAAGCCGCAATTTTGCGCTTTTCCTCTATTTTAGACGCCCTACAACTCGGGGTTTATTCTCGAGGCAACAACGGGACTGAAATTGTGAAAAAGCGCTTATTCACATGGATAAAAATGAAAAAAAAAAAAAACGGTAATTCACGGCTAAAATTGAGAAAATCACCTAATTCGCGGCTAACACTGAACAAAACTGCTAATTCCCGCCTAAAATTGAAGTAAAACGCTCATTCGAACTAAAATTGAGAAAGACGCCAATTCGAGAGAATGCACTAATTCGCGGCTAAAATTGAAAAACAGTCCATTGATGAAATAAAAAAAAAATCGCGGCTAAAATTGAGAATTAGTGCTAATTCGCAACAAAATTAGAGGAAAAGCGGGCTAATGTGTTGCAAAAATTGATTGAGAACAACGCTAATTCATGGATACATGTGATGAAACCATAAAACCCGCTTATTCACGGCTAAAACTGTGAAAAACCGCTCATTCATGCCTGATATATTGATGTAAAAACGCTCATTCGGAGCTAAAATGGACACGAATGTTGAATTCATGGGTAATGTTGGCAAAAAGCGCTCATTAGCAGCTGTGGACGCTAATTCACGGATCAATTTGATATAATGAGCTTTTACAGCTGTAAGATTGGGGAATGCGGTGTTTCGCGGCTAAAATTAAGTAATGATAAGAAATAATCCGCCGCTAAAATTGGGGAAATGATTTCCGGCTAAAATGAGAAATAGCGCTAATTCACGGCAAAAATAGAGAAAGAGCGCTATTTCACGGATATAATTGAGGTAAAGCGCTGAATCAAAGCTCAACAATTGAGGAAACGCCATTTCGCGATGTCTTCACCCAACAATTGCGGCTAGAAAAAGAAAGAAAAAAAAAAAGCACTAATTCGGGAATAAAATTGAGAAAAAGCATTAATTTGCGGATAAAAATTGAGAAAAAAGCGCTAACCCGATCCTTAAATGGACTAAAAGTGTTCATTCGCTGCTAAAATGAAGGAAAAGCGCTAATTCAGTGCTCAATTTCAAATAATTGCTAATTCATAGCAAAAATTAAGAAAAAACGCTAAATCACGACTTAAATCGAGAAAAAGCGTTCATTCAAGTTGGAATTGAAAAAATGCCTATTCGCGATTTGTTGGTGGCAACTTGATTGAAATTAATGAAAAGCGGGAATTCGGGGCTAAAATTGAGAAAAATCGCTAATTCGAAGCCAAAATTGAAAAAAAAATCATCATGTTTTTTTTATATATAACATAACGTTAACTGCTCAAATTGAGAAACTTCGCTAAAATCCACAGCTGAAATTGAGAAAAAGCGCAAATTGAGGAAAAAAGCGCTAATTACCCCGCAAAAAAGGAGTAAAACCGCAAAATCATAGCCAAATGTGGAAACATGAATTCGTAGCTATAAATGTGAAGTCAACGCTAATACACAGTTAAAATTAAGAACAAGCAATAATTCGTGCCTAATTGAGAAAACTTCGATAATTCACAGCTAAAAGTGAGGAAAATGACTGAACCGCGAAAATACGCTGATCCCTAGTTTATGAAGGTCCTTTTCTCCTTTTTTATACAGCCGCTAAAATGGCTAGGCGCACTAAAATGTGCTGTTCTCGGGGGAAAGTTCGCGGCTAAAAGTTGGGGGAAAACCGCTAATACTTCGTGGCTAAAACTGCGAAAAAGCGCTAATTCGCGGTTCCTCGATACAACTTCCAGACCTAAATTGAGAGAAAAACACTAATACGCAGTGTGTAGAGGCAATGTGCTGATCTTGGACCAAGGGCCGCGGCTAAAATTGATACAAACCGATGCATTCATAGCTAAAAATATAACTACTGAAAAACGCATTTGGGGCGAAAATCAAGGAAAATGATAAAATAGCTAATTCACAGCTAAAATCGGAAAAATCGCAAATTCCTAGCTAAAAGGGGAAAAACATCTAAATCCGGCTAAAATTAATAAGATTGACTAACTCGCGGTATAAATTTTCTTTTAAATAAGCTATTTCGCGGCAGGAATTAAGAAAAATTCCAATTCGCGTGGCTGAAATTAGGATATATCGCTGTTTAGCCGCTAAAATTTGAAAAAAAACGCTGATTGGTAAGGCTGAAATTGAGAAAATCGCTAATTTGGGGTTTAAATTGAGAGAAATCGCTAATTCACGGATGAAATGGAGAAAAATCACTAATACGCAGATAGAGTGTAGAACGAGCGTCAATACGCGGTTTTTGAAGGCAACTTAATCAGTGACTAAAATGGAGAAAAAGAGATAATTCATGGTTAAAAGAGAAAAAGCTCAAATTAACAGCTAAAATTAGGAAACCCCTTAATTTACGGCTCAAATTGAGAAAAAGCGCTAATTCGCGGATTGAGAAAAAGCTAATTATTGGTTTAAATTGTGATAAAGTGCCAATTCACGGATAAGGTGTACAAGACGCGTTAATTCGTGTGGTTTAAATTAAGAAAAAGCTACAATTTAATGCTACATAAAAATTATATATTTTTTGCTTATTTAGAGACCAAGGGGGGGGGGCTATAGTGAATAGATTTCCGTTCTGGGAGGGGAGGGAGTTTTCCCTCTTCTCGTGGGTTCGAAATTAACTGGTCGCCTAGAAAACTGCGAATTTCACGGCACTCCCCCCCCCCAATAACTAGAGTAGAAAACTATTAGTTTTGGCTTATTTTCGTTCCAAAATGATTGGCGATTCAACCTGGTAATTTGACTTTTTCAACCCATGGTTTGGATATGAATACGTATAGAAAATTTGATTTTTCAACCGAGGAACTTACATTTCCGCTCCAGAAAGCAAATAATTGAATCTGTGACCAACAGATTTACACTAAATTGAGAATATTGTTTGGAGGGGGGATTTGGGGGGGGGCATAACTCTGCGCCACTGGAGTGCGTGTGATTTAAGCTTTAAAGCAATTTAAGATTCAAATCTATAATAATTTATATCAATTTTGAAATTAAGTTTGGTTGAAAAACTGTATGTGTGGCGTCACAATTTTAATTTTTTATTACACCCGCCACATGAAAACAAAAAAAAATCTGTTCATTCAGTACTAGACATTCTAATAAAATCGAGTTACATAAATATTCTTTAAAACGTTTAGTCATTACTCGATAATTGGTGACCCACCGACGTCTACGCACCGAACGTCTCAGCATTCCTTTGTTTAGAAATCGGCCCTTTTGAGTGGTTTTTCCTCCTTTTGGGCTCAGAAACGCTAAATGAAGGGGGAAAAAACAAACAGGAACAGCGTGCACCATAATATTCGCCCTTCTTCTACCGTTTTTCTTACAACGGAAAATCGGTCCCTTTTGGAAAATAGGCGCGCCTTCAGGACGAGGGAAGTTACACACGGAAGTGCAAGGTAAGCCTGGGCCAATAAGCTTAGGGCCATTTCTAATGATTGGTGTCTCCCCCCAACCCCTTCCCCAAAACAGTCTACCAACGAAGCGGTGTGGCACGTTTGCAAGTAGAGTGGCATAGGGCTCACTCGCTAGTGTAGCAACACTCGTCAGTCCCAGGAAAGATTTGGTTATTTATTGAAGTCCCCCCCACCACCTTATCTACATCGGTTTTGATTTTTATTATCGCGGTACTTCGTACAAGCGTAAACACCTCTGTTCTTATACAGATGTGACTAAAAAAACAAAACTAGTAATTTCGATTCTCGGGGTGCTCGCTCATCTGCTTTTCACGATTTTATTTTGTTGTTGTTGTTGTTGTTGTCCCCTCCAAACATTCATTTTCAATATTTTTCTTTCGAATCCTTTTCCGGTCCCCCCACAGGACGCCTTTTTGCTCAAAGTTCATTCAATTTGGGTTGGGACTAATGTACGCATCATTTCACTCTCCGCTCGAATCACAATTAGTTCGGTGCAACGTTCTTTTGTGTTTAATTTGAATGGTCCCTATTGTAAAGTTGAAAAGATAGAAAAAGGTAGCAGTGTGAGCTGGACGATAGAAGTAAAAATAAGGCCTAACGATGGAAGTAAGCTCGGAACGGGAGTGCTGTGGTGCCCTCGGTGGACTTTTCAATCAAATTGTTACTGACATGAAGGTATTATTTTAATATTTTGTCTTAGTTACATAATTTCACGGTTTTCCAGCGTGACGTCCTAACGTTTGTGTTCAGAACGGAAATTGCTTATTTTGGTGATTTTTATACGTGCGTCAGCGCTATATTGACCTACTGAACGTTTTTCCCTTGTTACAATTATTATTTTTCATTTATTTATTTTTAGTTACACTTTTAATTAGTCATGTTCATTACTTTATAGAACGGTACCCCACTCTGGGAAGACTTAATTGTTAAAGCTACGAAACTTCATTCATGCTTAAGGTAATAATTATAATTAAAATTGCATTTACGAAGAAATTAATAACTAAGCGTAATCCCATTTTTCAAAGGTCGACCCTAAACGCTATATCATCGTACTTGGATGCTTTTCAAAAAATAGCCGACGCTGCTACCAGCGCCAGAGGTCATTCCATCACCAAGATTTTTTAATTGCTATTGTCATTCAAAATGCAACTAAATAAATCAATAAATGTCATGCAGGGGCCACAAAGGAAATTGGTACCGCTCTCACCAGGATATGCCTGCGTCATAAAGCGGTTGAGTCTCGCATGAGATCATTCACTAGCGCGATTATGGACTGTCTAGTTGTGCCCCTACAAGAGAAATTGGAAGACTGGAAAAAAGCTCTGATCAATTTAGACAAAGACCACGCTCGAGATTACAAAAGAGCTCGATCCGAGCTTAAAAAGAGATCGACGGATACTCTGCGACTTCAAAAAAAAGCCAAAAAATGCAATAAAGCGAGTGACCTTAAAAAAAAAGTCGAATGCTCTCTGCAAGACGTGTCAGACAGAAAGCAGGTATTGGAAGAAGTGGAGAAAAAAGCTGTTCGATCGGCTTTGATTGAAGAGCGAAGTCGTTACTGCGTTCTTGTTGCTTATTTGAAGCCCGTGGTGGTAAGAGAGGTTGTCAAATCAACTTTTGATTTTTTTTTTTTTTACACTATTTGTACGCTTAGGACGAGGAAATCGCAATGCTGTTTGAGTTGTCGCATCTACAAGAAGTTGTGGAGCAACTAGAGAAGCACACTGCAGACCCTCATAAACTTCCTCCTGCTAGTGAACAAGTAATCTTGTTCTAGTGTTCTTTTTGTCATTCTAGAAATTAATGTGGGGCTGGAGCGGTTGTTTAGGTAATCACTGATTTAAAACCGGGAGAAGGATGGACCTATCAAACACCACCAAGCAGCCCAGGAGGATCCTTAGGATCTAGAAAATCCAGCATGTGCAGCATTTCGTCCATTAACAGTTCATCTAGTGGTAGCTCTAAATCACATAATTCGCCTAGTCATCCTTACTGGCATCGATCGACCTCACAGGTTTAGACAATTATTAATTGGTGTTGAATGGATTTACAATGGAATTGAAAAATGTCTCAGGTAACTAACGCTTCCGACGTTCTAAGTAGCGGAAGTAATGTTAGTACACCGTGCGGAAGTGGGAGCACACCAGGAGGTCTCAGTAATCCAGCCGTTACGTGGCCCAACTTGCAAGAAACTCTTCAATTTGAAAGAGCGGCTACGGCTATTATGAATGAAAGGCCGCACACAATATCTTCTTGTACGTATTATACGTGTAAAATGTGTTCAATTGTCGTTAACAAGTGAAATACAACTTGAATTTTGGTGTTTTTTTTTTTTCAGCCTATGTACGAGGCCATCAAAGACCACCTCTAACAGTTTACACATTTCACGCTCCTGAAAGTTCGCTTTCTCAGCCATCGAGCCCAGTTCCCACTGAAGCCAGCGGCGGTGTCACGCCCGTCGCGTCCCTTCAACCGTCCTCTCTGTCGAACAGGCCGCCCATCCCTAGCCGATGCTCGTCATTGGAAAGACCCTCACTGCCATCGACATACTCTCGTCCTCACCATCCGATTACAAATACAGTGATCAAGCATGCAGGTTTGTTGGATTCGCGAGTTTTTTTTGTTTTTTCGCGCGGTATTCATTAGTTATGAGTTCTGTGTGTTCACGTTGACGTAGAAACTTCGTCCCCCATGTATGTCAACATGCATGATCTAGCGAGTCTGGCTGCAAGCAAAGCGCAGGAAATGCGACTGCCTCCTCCTCCGCCGTCATACCAGGAAAAATCTCTTGAAGTGATAAAGGTATGTTGACTTTCCATCAATAAAAAAACCGGAAATAGAAAATGATCCACCATTGTCGGAATTAATATTATTTGTTGGAAAAGCAAAATGGGGCTAACGAAAACACGGCAAATTCTTCTTCGTTGTCCTCGTTGGAGTCATGCAGTAGAAACGACAGTCATGCTTCGCAGTCGAGTTGTGACGAAAATTTGCAGCCTTTTGGTAATCTATTTGCTCTGATGGATTTTCGCTGTTTTCTAATATTTTATCATTTTAAGGTCTCACGTTCTCTTCTTCGAGAAACACATTGACAAGAAGAGGGTCTGTCCAAAGTCAGAAGCCTCCTCCTCCAGTTCGTACATCCTCGTCAATTTCAGTCGCCGTCCGAAATTCTCAGTTCGGCTCGTCAGTGTCCAAAGAAACGAGCAGTAGCTATGAAAGCCTTCCTCCACCACCAGCATTTCTTCTTGACAATACGAACATCGAACAAGTTAAAAATTCAACAAATTCGTTCGACTACAGAAAAAACTGCGAATTCCAGCGAACTGCCGCACACGGCATTGCGTCAGAAATTCAAAGAAAATCCATCAATTTCGCCTCAAAAGAGAACAAAGTCAATTCAGACGCCGTCGTCAAACCGCCAACGGCTAATTGCGGTCGAAGCGTGGCCGAGACAGTTCGAACACTCACCGAATTGAATCACACTCCCGCGAGTCCTGTGTCAATCCGTCGAAGTAACGCGACGACGACAACACCGACTCCGTTGATTCCGACCGAGAATAAAAAGTTTGAAACCGGTCTGATCGCCGCTCTGAGCGCCAAGTTGACTCCAACGCGGCGCAACTCGCAGGACTCGAGCGGTGGCGGCGGCGGTAAAGCGAGTCGCGTTCGACAATTGATCGCAGTTCGAACGCTTCCAGATCCACGATTGTGCCATGACTCTCTCATGGATCAGATACGACGTGGAACCGCTTTGAAGAAGACTCGAACTGTTAACGATAGGTCCGCTCCAAGAATTCATAGGATATAGACGGATCTCCTGTTTGGTGTCAATTTTATTCCGGCCAAAAGATAAACTGGAAAAAAAATTTATTATTTACGAAATCTCTCCGCTTTTTTTGTACTACTCATCACTTCTTCCCAACTTTGGGTGGCTTTCCATGCTGACAATTTTCGTTTTACGATAAAAGAATCTCAAGAGATTACCGTCTAGTCTGCTTTCGCTATAAGGTACACTTTTATTGTTCCTCAACGTCCCACCAAATAAATAATAATAATAATAATTAATTATTAAACATTTATTGGCGGTATATAATATCATTTCAACTTTTCCTTCAGTGCCAAAGTTTATTTTTGAAAAGCTAACTGTTTTGAATTAATTCACCTTATAAGGACATGACGAACTGCTTATTTAAAATATTCATTCTGTTAAAAAAAACTCAAAAACAGAAGTAGATTGAGTGTTTTTGGCTAATATGCTCCTTCAAAAGTTTATTTGTTAGTTTGTCAGTTTGGAGCAAGGGTGCTGTTAATGGATGTCAAGTCGTTGAGTTTCTACAATTTTAGAGCGTTCCGGCATTCATTGCTTGCACTTTTTTTTTTTTTGTGAACCGACTCTCGGGAGCAGACACTTTAATTTTCGAGTTAATGAAAGCCTGAAAATCTCATGTTATTTATTTAGTGATATATATGTGTGTTCCTAACGCCGCTTTATTTATTTATTTATTCATCTATTTATTTCCTTATTTTAAATTCCCTTCTCATAGGTGTCTGCCTCTCATAAATCCTTCGAGAAAGAGGGAAATTATCGCTATGTTTTATGCATTCCGAAAATGAAAGGCTGATTGAAGTTGTATGTTTCTTTGGGATGTGTCTCGTAGAGTTTAGTGGACAAGGTGGAACCTGTTTAGAATGCGTTGTCTGGCACGATACAGATAGGTAGCAAGAGTTAGGGTTTTGTAACGTTCCTCTCAAACTATTAGCTCGTCATGCATGTTTTTCTCTATTATTTATTTCAAATTTTAAGTTAAAGCCTAGGTTAATAAAAATATGTAAACGTCAAGTATTTCAAAAGTATTAAAGAAAAACTTTCGCTAAAATCAGACTGATTAAACGGAAAGATAAAAGTCAATGCGTTTATTTTGTAGGCCTCCCCCCCCCACCCACACTTGCTGCAGCGGACATAACAAGCTCCAAAGGCCTAAAATTTGCAACAAACCTTGGGTGCGCTCAGAGGCGGATTTATAGGGTGGGTTTTGGGGGTTCAACTCCCCCCCCCCCCACATAGAAATTGGTGTCTACTAAAATTTGTGGACTGTTAAGACCCCTTTTCATAAACTCTGTGGAGTCTATGCAAACCAACCAAGTTTATTCCCTCGAAATACGAAGATTTTGATTAGGTTGCATAGGCTCCACAGACGCACAACATATGGTTTGTGAGCGGGGCTTAAAGAGGGGATTCCTCCAATCATCCCTCGTCGAAAACGCAGCACAGTAGTGTAGCGATGTAGGGGTGAGTGAGCGCTAATATTCGCTGCTGAAATAGTGAAATTCAACAAAAAAGCGCTAATTCGTGTCCAAAAATTGAAAAAAAAAAACAGCGATCAATCGCTCAACAGGCTCATCTATTATTGAAAAAACGCCCATTCGTGGTTTCTCAAGACAACATCGGGACTAAAATGGAGAAAAAATTCTAATTCACATGGATAGATTTGGAAAAAAATATCGCGGCTAAAATTAAGAAACCCGCAAATTCTTGCCTAAACTGGAATGAAACGCTCATTTGCAGCTGAAATGAAGAAAATTGCGTTGATTCGCGGATACAGTTAACAACAAGCGCTCAATCACTAAAACTTGGAAAATGAAGATCCGCGTGCGCTGATTCCTGCCTAAAATCCGCTAATGCGCGTTAATTGCGGCTCTTTTGCAGTTAAAATGTTGATAATTTGAGAAATTCCGCTTTGGCTGAAATCGAGGAAGCGTGGTAATTGCCAGCTGAAGTTGAGAAATAATTAGCGACTGAAATTAGGAAATAAATCGCGTCCACAATCGAGAAAAAGCGCATATTTGGTGCTATAAAATGGGGAAAAACGCTGATTTGCGGATCAATTTGGAAAAATCCGCTAATTCGGGGGGGGGGGGGGCAAAATTCCAGAAACGCGGTAATGGGGTTGCGCGACTCAAAAAGAGACAAAGTGCTAATAAACATGACTAAGAAGTGGAGACAAATGCGAATTCACGGCTACAATGAAGAAAAAGCGCGAATGGGGGAAAACTGCTAATTCGCGGCTAAAACTGATGAATCCCACGCCAACCGATCCTTGTAGCTACCGCTCATTCGCATCTAAAATTCAGATAACGCGTTAATCGTGGCTACAGTTAACAAGATGCGCTTATTCGCTGCTAATTTGGTTGAAATTTAGGAAACGTGGAAATTTGCTGCTGAAAATGGGAAATAATTCGCGTCCACAGTTGAGAAGAAGCGCTGCTAAAATGGAAAACAACGCTGATCCGCAGATCAATTTGAGAAAATCCGCTTTTTCGCGTAATCGCAAGTAATGCGCGACCAAAGTAGAGAAAAATTGGTAATCCACACGACTAAGAAGTGAAAAAACACGCTAATTCACGGCTAAAATGGAGAACAAGTGCAAAAGTCCTACTATAGTTGAGAAAAAAATGCTAACTCAAAGATAGATTTAATAAAACCTGATAATTCGTGGTTAAAAGTGATAAAACCCGCTAATTCTCGGCTAAAACTGAGAAAATCCGCGCGCGCTAATTCCTGACTAAAATTTGTTCATCCTCATGTAAAATTCAGAAAATGCGTTAATCGCGGCTACAGTTGACAAGGCGAGCTCATTCGCATAAATTAGCTGAAATGGGGAAAACAAATAAATCTCGGATAATTTGAGAAACTCCACTAATTCGGCTGAAATCGAGGATTTATATTCGCGGCTTAAATTGAAAAATAATTAGAGGGAGGGGGTAGGTATATGATGGTTGGAACATTGTTCTATAAAAAAAAAAAGAGTTCATGATATTTACGGTGGAATCCCTTCAACATAAAATCCTAGATCCGCCACTGGCGGTGCTTTCACCAATGGAAGACAAGAAACTTATCATTTCTCACAGAACACCGACGTTGCTTTTTCCAGCAATCACGACGAACTTCTCAGGTAATAAAAAGTCATTGTTACTTCAAGGACCCTGAGCTATAGCCCGCCCCGACTACGCCAATATCCAGACGGAATAGCCACGGATCCCCAGGACGGAATAGAGATAAATATTATCTGAGTTTTCAATTTCGGGTCTTTTGAGTGAGGTTACAAATTTCCTGACTGAATATCCGCGAAATTGACAGTTCGGGGTCTTAATTTAAGCAAAAAATGGCAAGTTTTGCGCCATTTTTAATGGTGACGGATCCAACTGAGCCCGGAGTCTGTCGAATACCCAGGAAATTGGAAGTTCTATGGTCGAATGGGTCTTAATTCCTTCGAAAATGCAAGTTTAGGGTCTTAATTTTTAATTTAAGCAAAATTGCAAGTTTCGGAGCCTTTTTTTGTGGCAGCGAAACTCTGGCTAGCCAGCTTCACCAGGGCAAACCCTGACAAATTCTCACGAAATTGGAAATTTCCTGGCTGAATATCCGCGGGATTGCAAGTTTCTGGTCCTAAATTCGGAGAAATTGCAAGTTTTGGAACCCTATTTTTAGTGCCCGCCACTGGACCGGTCCAGCCACGCCCGGGACACCCCTTGAGGTTGAAGAAACCTGTGCCCCCCTCCCCTCCACGGCTATCGTTATCCGGCCCATTCATTGTTGAGACGATTGGGAATGCGAAAAGCTGCCCATCGTTTTTTTTTCATTATTGAGCTATATCTACGCCCATGATTCGACGCAAAATTTCCTAGAGATTGAAACGAGACGTTTGAGGGGGAGCTGCAGTGTCAACCCCCTCCCCTCACCGCTCAGCCCAACCAATTACCCCTCGTATTCTACTCGGCATACACTCCCTCGCACCAATTCTGGTTTTTTAGAGACTCGTTTCAAACTACAGGAAATTCCGCATTTGCGGTAGCACCATTGTGACACCTTTGCCGCACGGGGTTTTCCCCCCAGGCAACGTTCAGCGCCGTCTTACGGTATTTTTGGGAACTTCCATCGTCTACAGCCTGTGGCTTCATATTATAATTAATTAGAATGAAAATTAATTTATTCGTTGAATATTTTTCAATCGTTTTTTTATATCGATAAAAACAATCTCTACTTCTCTAGTTGAAGTAAACAAAACCATTTCTTTTTCACAACACAGGACTAGCACGAAATCTTTGAATTGATGTTAAAAACTGCATTAAATACAGTGAAAATAAATAAAATAGGCAACTTTACATTTTCAATAAAATTACAATAATTTAAAATGTTTAAAGCATAGGTTACATGTAAAACAAAATCCACTCGAACTGCAACAAATATTTAAACACAAATTACTGTTCTCTTTTCTTCTTCTTCACAGTAAAAATTTCAAAAGAAAACAAAAATATAAATGAAAGACATGAATACACAACACGCTCAATTTGTTCAACAAAGGTTATTGTGAAATGAAATTTCATAGAAACACAGGTACAAAAACGCTTTACATGTAATAAAATAGTAATAATAATAATAATGATAATAATATTATGGTTCAAGTGCGTTACGAGCACAGTTTAAAGAGGTCACGGGATCACACGGTCCTGAGGCATTAACAATTTGAATACTCAGTCTGGGTCTTTCAGTTTTTTTTTTAAACTGATCTCCCGGAGATAAAAACATTCGCTACTGACACTCAACTACTAAAAACCTCTACAGATCACGAAAGGGGCGCCTATTTTGCAGGAACAAAAAGTTGAGAATCACTCTTTGCTGAATATGAGGTAATGACAAGATTTGAAGCTTTTTCTCAAGATGAAATCAAGTCATTATAGACCAAGGTGAAAGGAAACAGCCCAATTGCACAAGGTGTGATTATGAAAAAGGTAAAAGCTGCTCACAGTTAACATTTCTGAAGGATCAACTATAATGATGACGTCGTAGCACTTCGAAGAATTTTTTTGAATTTCAAGTGTCAAGTGTGGATTTGAGGAAACCCTAAAAATGATATTCTTCAACGACGAAAAATCACTACCATTGTTGATTTTCAAGTAATCAATTGTTATTCAAGTAATCTATATGATATGGTATTGTGCTTAGCAAAATGACATTCGTTTGATGGAAAGCGGGGAATACGAAGTCATTGTTTTGTGACGGTTTTCTAGTGTCTAGAAAGTTTGAAAATGTAGAAAATATACGGAATTTGTTTTGAATTGCATTTGTACGTAAGGTTATCTTTAGGGGTTGGTAAGAAAACTTGAGTTTAAGCTGTGCTGATGGACATTTTAAAAGTCCTTAATTAGATGCACTTACAGTATTCAACTGCACTGTCTCTAATCATAAATAGTACTAGGAAATAACAATATCGCTAGAGCTCGGAAATCGATGACTACGTTTTCTACCCCGGGAGGTAGAACCTCGCCCACCTGACGTATTGTAACTATAGCCGGAGTCAGAATCGTGGCTTGGTCGGAAAGTAGTAAAATCCGTCTGCCTTGGTTGACTATGGTAGTGGAGCGCAGTTTCATAGTGCGATGGAGTCATCGGAAGGATGTAAGGAAGCTTACGGTGACTGTCGAGCGTTGACTTGTTCGGATATAATTGAAGGAGAGCGTCCAAGAGAAGACCCTCGTGAAATTCGGCACACTCCAATTTATTCCTTGTTACTCGTTTTCTTTCAAGACTTTTCCGTCGCCTTTCAATCATCTCTCTATTACGACAGTTCGACGGAAGCGAGAAATTATGCGTATTCTTGAATTTAACGCGGTCTTCAGCGTCAGAGCTGTCAGCATCACGACTAAGGTCGTTCCCAGTGGATCCTTGCAATGAACTAGTCCCCGAGTTTTGAACAGGTATCGTAATTCCGGCTAAGCTCAATTCATCTTCAGCAAACTCGTCTTCACTGCCGGCTACATGGCGTCCGAACTCACTGTCTCCCTCTGAGCCTCCCCTTCCAGCAGAGCCTGAAATGGTATCTCATTGTGAAGGGAACACGAAAATTAAGAGGTAGTTCAGTGTTCAGCGGCGTTTATTCTACTCCCCTTCCCCCCAAATGCAATGACCTGTAGCCCCATGTTTCATTGATTTCAAAGACTCACAGGACAGTCTTCCTATAGGAACCAAACATGGGGTCCGAAATCCTGATTTTCAGGCTCGATAAGCCATATAGGCTTCGCCAAAAGGCGATTGCCACAACGCCCTCTTTTTATAGACGCCACTGTCAACACTTATTAGCAAACATATAATGGGTACGAACCATTTGAGAGTTCTTCATAAACAGGATTGTAAAGATCTTGGGAACAGTACTGATGACGAGGTAGAGACCGAGGTGGAGGCGGGCAAATAAATACAGATGATCTTGACAGCACTGGATAGTTTGTCGGCTGATACCCCACTATGTCTACTCTTCCATTGACATCGAGCATCTTAAAATCAAGGTGAAGAATAGGGGGGGGGGGGGTCATTAGTTTCAACACTTTAAAGAAAATGTTGACCAGTCACCTCAATGGACGGCTGAGGAAGAGGTCTCGGACGAATGTTAGTTAAATCCTCGTATATCACTTCATTCCTACGGGAAATGTCACAGTGGCTCTGCGGGGATGATTTACAGGGGAGAAAGTTTTGAACTTTTCTTTTGTGCCTGGAATAACAGACGAGTGAAACAAAACCAAATCTTGTATCAATGGCGACCTTACTTGCAAACCAAAGCGGTGGCGATGAGAACCATAATTAATAAAAATAACGATGATGTAACAATGACTGCAACCGAAGGCATAGCTGGTGAACTGTGATACTCAGCATCTATAACCTAAAGCATATCGGTGAAATGTTCAGTATGCTTCATCAATTCAAAGAAAATTAACGTATTTATAAATAAACGGCAACTCAATAACAACAGCATTCATAACAGGACAGCTGAAACGACAAATTCGCGAATTTTGAAAAGCGGGAGCAGTTTAGCGAACAACAGGGCAATTATTAATATAAGTAAACTGTGCTATAATTGTGAATTCTACATGTTCGGTCACTAAGTTAAAATTACGTTATCAAGTGCTCGATTTACCAATACACTTGCGTTTGCTGCAGCCTACAGGTGCTCACCGTACTGTAAACATATTTTGATTTGCGCTGCCCTGCACTTTTTTCTAGGTTTTTCATAAGGCGGAAATCTTAAGAAACGTTCTAATCCGCCGAGCAAGCAGCACCTTTTTGGCATTCAGTAAATTTTTCGCCGGGAACATAAATATTTTTTACCGGAACTGGTGCCATAGAAACATATGGGATTGAGGCCTGGAGCCTGGTAGGCACAAAAACACAAAAAACAACAACATCAACCCCAACCCCAAATCTGCACCCTACGGGTTCATGTTCTTATATGGGCTATAGATCCGCGTTCATCGAGGCTTTTCTTGGGGCATTAAGGGCTGTGATTGTGTTGTGTAAAAATTCATGCGGCTCTCGAAAGCGTGCGCAAGTGGGCCTAATAATAGCATTTAGCATAGAAATGACATGTTCAAGTTCCATTTTTTTGGGTTTCTAAACGCAATTATTATTGATCCTCATATTTTCACTTACTAAACCCCAAACTTAATTACTATCGCCCCCCCCCCACCTAAATTTCATTTTTGTGAAAATTCTAAAATAGGCGCCTTATGTGTTACTGTCACCGCCTCAATATCAGTGCAGTTGAAACAAGCATTTGCCAAAAACTCACGGGCATTGCGTTGCATGAATCAAGATCCAGGGAACAATCAGGTAAGTCATGCAGAAACGGCGGACGCGGCGGAGGTGGTATGTGAAAGAAAGGCGGGGGAGGACCAGGGCACTCAGGATCGTAATCTGAGCAATCCATGCTCCAAATGACGGGGACGTCCATCTTCGACCCGAAGAGAGTCTACAAACAAGAAGCGAAAAATTACAATTTTCTAGCATTGAGCTCACGGGGGAAAAAAGTTGACAAACGTACCATTTTTGGTGGGCCTATTGTAATTTCGAGATGTAGCGATATCGCCCCTGGATGAATTAAAATTGAAATTGTCCTCCGGCTGTTGACATTCTGGAAAACAAAATATTTTACGCCAGGGACCAGGGAACAACACCACAGACGTTCAGGTACATATTACTGTACTCTGATGAATCTTTGACAATTAATTAACACCTACAGTGGTTGTTCGTTAGCTGTACAAAGTAAAAAACAAATCAAAACTCACACGAAATCATTACGGAAAACGACTCTGGAAGGAAAAATGTTGAACAAAAGAAGCTTATCATCACCGCAATGATGAAAGCGTTGCCCAAATAAAAAGGGAAGAAAACAAAACGATCGGTTTAATTACCTGGCGAGTTCAGTGGGGTTGCTAGTCGTTTTTTTTCTGAACGACGAACTCTTCGAACTAACTTCCGGCCTTCATTTCTCAGTCAATCGAATGCAAATTTCATAGCCGAACCACTTGCAACACGGCCACTACTTCCACTTTCCGTGACACTTAACAGGCCGACATCCCCAAGTTCCTACGGCTTTCTTCCTATGTTTAGGTTTTTTTTTTTGTGAGGAGGAACGAAGGCACGCGTGCGCCACCTCCGCCCCGCTCATCTATTAGATCATTCGATCATTCCCCCGGAAAATGCCCGAAGATCGTTAACAAAACATATAGTCTCCGCAAATTCACAGAGGCTTTGTTGAAGACTTCGAATCATCAAATTTATCAAATTTTGATTTGACAAGCTCGGAATTCATTATAGCTGAGGAATATAATGAGAAACAGTTGGGTGTTGTGGTACAGATCAGTCGGGAACACGAACTAGAAATGTGAAACGGTGTCCATTTAATTTAACGCAACGCGTCTCTTAATAGCAGAAGCGAACAACGATAGCGGCGGAGGGGGCACCGATGAGAAAGCCCCCCCGAAGAGCCCAAAAACGAAAAAATGATGATTTTAAGCTAAATGATGCTCACGAGCAGGTACGTAGGTAGGAATTTGACCTAGGGAAGGGGGGAATCAAATTCAAATACCGGGGGAGGGGGGGGGGATCTTTCACATTTTACCATTACATCCTTGAATCTACCGGACATCTTGCTGGTACTGGCACCATCATAGCCTTTCCCGAGAAGAAAATTACAATATTAATCACTATAATTAATCCAGACAAGGGTTTTCTTTTCGATAAATCCACCCCAGTTGTGGAATGAGTAGAGGCTAGTCCACTAGTCTCAAGAAGTCCTCCAGCCCCCCCCCCCTATTCTGTAACTCTTAACGCGTGCGTTGGCGAAATAAACAAGGCGAATAATTGAAAGTAATCAGCTGAGAAATTTTGCTAATGCGCGCGTTACGAGTTACAGTATAGGGGGCAGGATGCAACAACATACACACACACAAAATCGAATAACGTTTGATTTTAACCAATTTTAGGGACCCTGGCGACCCCGCGGTGATGTTAAGGAGAAATCCTGCCACATTGGTCAATTGAACCACGGGACCAATTGGTCCACGGGACTCATACGTTCGGCTCAAATCGAAATACTCGGAGAAAGTGACCCTAAAAACCAGTCAGTTAAAGGGTGAAATTGGAGGGAATGACCAAAATTAACAAATGAACGAAACCGCGTATCGTGTTTCTCGACATGGGGAATTTGGAATAGCAGAGCCGTTGAAGGGATTCTTAGGTCCAATTCACCTTTCTCTTTCAGAGGGGTGAATTTCAGTCAAACACAAATGCTGCAGCTGAAGTAACTCTCTGAGAGTGCAGTCGTGCAGACGACACTAACATCACGAACACGTTCATCCACTCGTCCAAAACGCCGAACCAATTCCAATGCAGTGTAGCAGAATTATGGAAAAAGGAGCCACCCACCTCAAGGGGTGTTCAATTGTTCATATATAGGTGGTGGGATGGGGGTCCTGATCCCTCTCACCGTATTGCCGAGACGAGGAATTTATTTTTAATTTACTTATTAATCCTGTCAAATTGTAATCCAAAATCAGTCTCACGTGCATGAAATGTGGTTGTAGTATGTTTGGGATTACGTGGGAGTACTCTGGTCAAGTTTTCGACCTCGAGGCACCTCAGGAATTTTGTTTTCCAGCCCAAAAACTGCAACTTTTCCGCTCGTTTCTCAGTTCACGCTTGGCGGTAATTGAAGCATTAATAGGGTTTTTTATTGCAAAAGCTTCCAAGCTCAACGTTTCAAGCGTAACTTTATACACGTGACGTCCAGTGGCGGATCTATGATTTTATCTTACGAGGGGTTCTACCATAAATGTGATTTACTCTTTCTTTTTTTCCGAGTTTTAGCCACAAACTTGCCTCTATAGGAAGCGCCAATTGGATTTTTCTCAATTTTAGCCATGAATTAGCGATTTTTTCCAATTTTTGCTGCGATCTAAGCGATTTTTCGATTTTTCTCAATAAAGTCGCGAATTATTTCTCAATTTTTGTCGCGACTTTTGAGCAGCAGTTTCTTGTCCAATTTAGCAGACAACTTTTACCTCTATTTTAGACGAGAATTAGCCGTCGTGACGACGGGAACGACGATTGGTTGAATGACGAGTGGGACGTTTTTGTGATGTACTTTTCATTTCGAGCGAGTCGAAATTTGATGGAGTAGAGTGAGTTGAGTGTGCGATCTCGCGACTGTCTAATTTTGAAGCTTCTAATGCAAGCGCTTTTTGTACAATGGTTTCGACACTTTCTTCGCACGCTTGAAGCAGGTGTTCCTGAATGGAATTGTCGCGGATACCCCTGATGAATTGTGTTCGAAGAAAAACGTTAGCAATACTAACTCTACAATCACAGGGAGAATCGAACTGGCATTCACTGGTCTCACGGCGTAAGGTTGAGACGTAATCGGCAAGAGATTGACCTTCAGTTTGATAGGTACTTAAAACCCTGTGTTGTGCAACCAATACGTTGACCTTCGGACACAAATAATATTCGAATGTCACGAGCAATTCATCGTATGAAAGTGACGTTGGACTTCCTGGTGCCACGAGTGAAACGAGAAGTTTGAAATGTGTGGAGCCGACCGAATTGAGTAACATTTGTGCACAGAGAGTTTTATCTGCCAACACTCCTTTCATCGTCAAATAATTCTCGAAGCGCTGACGGTACAGATTGAATGTCTCTTTTTCAGAGTTAAATGCGAACGAAGATTGAAGCAGTTACCGGCGTCGATGAAGAAGTGGATGCCACTGCAGGAGCGTTCGATCGAATTTGTTCAAGAATCTGAAGCTGAGTGAGAACGGTGGAATGATTCCACGAACTGCGCAAAGTGTGTGGCATCCATGATATACTATTTCTTTTACCGAGTCGCCAAAATTCTGTTGTGACGAGTGGTAATTTAAGCACACGTATTTCGATATTTTTTTGAACGTTTTATTAATTGATCTGGAGAAAAGAAATTAATCACATTGTCATTGTAAAAGTAGCGTCGTTGGATACAACACTTTTCATTTTAACCGCGAGTTATTTTCCCGATTGCGGTGGAGCATTTATTAACTTATTGATTTTACAGCCGCAAAACACCGCATTCATCATTCTTAGCCGTTAATTAGCGCCTTATCTCAAATTAATCCGTGAACTGGCGGATTTCTCCATTTTAGCTCCTAATAAACGCTTTTTGCCAACATTAGCCACTTTTTGAAACATTCTTCTCCATTTTAGCTGCCAATGAACGTTTCTATTGATTTTAGGCGGGCTTTATGGTTATAACACGTGTATCCATGAATTAGCGCTTTCTCGATTTTAGCATCACTCTAGCGCTGTTTCTTTACTTTTGCCGCGAATTAGCACTATTTCTCACTTGCAGCAGCGAATTATTTTATTAATTTTAGAGATGGATTATTTTTTCAATTTTAGCCGGAAAATAGCGCATTTTCTCCAATTGACCCGTGAATTGGCGTCTTTCTCTATTTTAGTAGGGAATGAGCGTTTTACTTTAGTTCTCAGCGGGACTTAGCAGATTATTTTCAGTTTCAGCCGTGAATTAGAGATGTTTTTACTTTTATCCGTGAGAATAACCGCTTTTTCTCAATTTCAGTCCCATTGTTACCTCGAGAGACCACGAATTGGCGTTTTTAAAAATAATAGTTGAGCCTGATGCTGAGCGATAGACTGCAGCTTTTTCTCAATTCTATAGCTGCAAATTACCGCTGTTTCTCAATTAACTAAGTTGACCTTTGCTAAAATAATCCAGCCTTTAGTGGAAATCGAACCCACTCAGCAGACGATACCTGGACATGAGAGTCGACGCCCTAGAGACGCTGGGCTGCTGTTTCTCAATTATCGTCGTGTATTAGTGTTTTTCTCAAATTTGTGATTTTTTTTCTTTTTTTTTTACTATGAATCAGCGGTTTTCGGCTATTTTAGGCGCGAATATGAGCGATTTCTCCCACGTCTAGCTGCGTAATTGCCCCAAGATAGGCACATTGGAACACCTTTTCATTTTTGTCCGCCTTTTATGGTTAGCGTAGCGTCTGTTTTGTCCGCGAAGTTGCCTTCAGATATCGAGAGTTGGTATATTTTTCATAATTTAAGTGGCAAAAGAGCGCTTCGCTCAGTATTTGCCGCTAATCAACGTTTTAAAACCTACAAATTCACATTTTCATCTTTAAACTTTTCACCCCCCCCCCCTTCCCACATGGCCCGGCCTCGGTCTGATTGGCCCTCTCGCCCCTTCGTCGATGCACTAATGGCCGCATTGTAGACGAATGATGAATACTATAGTATTATAAGGGGGGGGGGGTCGAGGAATAATCTGCAATCATCAAGCAGTGGAAAATGACTTTATCGGTATGTGGAAAATGACTTCGTGTACCTCTTGAAAATAGCTAAACTGACGATTCACGCCCTGAAAATGTTTGAAATATTGAAATATTTGCGCTTTGGTTGCAGATATTTAGAAACCGCAACAAATTGCAGATATTTAGCTCAGAATGATGTAATTTTACGGCTGTTCATCAAGCTTTGAGCGCTCTCGGGCACCAACCCACTATCATATCAGTCAAATTTGCTTTGCATTTTACTTTATTAACTCTTTTTTTCTTTTTTAAGAAGGGCATCAACGTCGGAGGTCATTAGACTCAAGTTTCATATAGCCCAGGTTCTGGGGCTGGGAGTCGTTAATTAAACGAAGTTGTCTGTTTAATTAAACAGTCAGTCCTGGTGGAGTTGGGAGTTGGGGGGGGGGGGCAAAATTGTCAGTTTCCAAGCGACTTTGCAAGTTTCATGGCAAAAGTTGGCAGCATATTTCGGCAAATTTCAAGAATTTGTTGTTTTTAAGAGCAAAATGTTCAGTTTTAATTTTAATTAGCCATGTTTGATTTGAAGGGGTAAACTGACAGTTTCCGAGGATTATATACGCTTACGCACCCGTATATCAATCGGCCCTTGACGTATTTCCGATTTAGATTTCCCTTCTCAATTTGAAAACCCCTCAAACTCATTCACTTCTAAAAACAATCGGGGAAACAAAAAAGGATTTTAATTGGTCAACACCGTCAAATTTCGCCGTGCTTCATTCCAGCGGAACCGATAATCGGTCCCGTACTCTTGTTTCATTTATTTTCCAGGCAGGACTTTCAAAGAAGAATGCTGCAGGAGAATTTTCAAATAAATCGCCTTTTACTGGAAAAATGAATGGGTGACTAAAATACGGTGGTAGGGATCTTATTTAGTTATTTCGGCTGTTTCTATGCCTATAGAAATTAATATCTAATCCAGAGAGATAAAAATGTCATCAATTATGGAATTAGGGTTTTTATAAAATGAGAAAAAGGCCCCAAAATAGAGAGACGCCAAACTCTTAATGAGATGGTCCATAGAAAATCCTTCTATATGCTTCTTTGTACTTTGAACGATTGGTTACGAGAAAAATAAAATATGAGATAAGATATAGAAACAAAATATTTCTTTCACTTAGATTTTAACACTACAAGTTCTTAGAATATTCCGCCCTTCTGCATTTCACAAGGTAAGTTGATTTTTTATTTTGTTTAATCTCAGCAATGGCTTGCGAAGTTCAATAATAACCAACAATTTATCATGTTAACAATGTACCATAATGAGTCTCGATGCACCAGACCTGATTGAAACTCAATATTATACGGCGCGTTCGAAGAGAATTTTTGAGTTTGTTGCGTGCTCAATGAGTTTGTTTCGTTTGAATGTGTAAAAGACTGTATAATGTACAAAATGTTTTACTGTTTAAGCTATCTCTCATGGAATCGTGCAATCATGCGGTCTTTAACTGCTTTAATTGAAATTCATCAATGCTAAACCTTAGAAACTGATTCGCAGCATAATATTACAAAAACCGTTAGCCGTTCCCAGGTGAGTGAAATAGAAATGTTTCATTCATACAAACAAGCGGGTTGAACGCCTTTCTGATATTCGGCAAAGTCATTCAATTTACCGATGTAACTTAACGGAAAAGTGAGGAAAGAAATAAGTGTCCTCATGGCTCTTCGTATTCTTCCTATACATATACATAATTCAAAATGCAGGAAGTGTACTATCACTCCGTTCCGTACGTTCGAAGGGTGATCTGAGTTCTGATTTGGTGGGAGGGAGAGGAGGGGGATCACACAGAATTGAACGAAGCTTTAATTTGACAATATTTGATAATAATAATAATAATAATAACTATTGGAATTGGATACTGCTATTTATGTCAATGCTACGAAAGAACATTTTTTTTTGTTTAAACAGTCTTACACACGGCAAACGGGGGAATACAAAAGGAGAATGTAGCTAATATTTTCCATGTGTGTGGTGACGTTGGGCGGGGGGTGACACCGTCGGCAATTTACAGGACCTGTCGTTGAGAAATAGAATGTAGCTGATGTAAACTGAAAATAGGGTTTACGCATTATTTTTCGTGGAAATCGGTACAATAATACAGCGTAAAAACTGTTATTTCAATCCCTCGAACAAAATATTTCACGGATTTTCAGTCCCAAAACTATCTTACTTGGCCAAAAATATTGAAAATGTCAACACCAAGCGTGTCTAGAACATTATAAAAACTATATCTTATGTCGAAAGGCCAACAGTTGAAATTATTTCGCAAAATGTAAACTTGTCCAGAATGAGCTCACTCGACGGTACGTCGGATTCACCGTTTAACAACGTTTGGGACCTTATTGAATTTTTAATTGACGAATACGGAAATGATATCGCTCTCGTAAGAACTTTTCGATAATGTCAATTGAATTTTCGAGAAATAAGTCTAATCATTTCAGACGAACTCGGAACCCAATGGTTTGGAATCGAGGGAGGACATCACTTACAACGAAATTATAGATAATTCACACATGTGCAGTTTATACTTGCGAAGAATTGGAATAAAGAAAGGAGAAGTTGTTGCAATCATTTCTGAAAACACCATCGACTACATTTGGCAGGTCTTGGGGTGCCTCCGAGCCGGTGCTGTGTGCGCTTTAATTTCAGCCCATTTGAAACCTAGTGAGTATACACACAAAAATGTACTAATACTATGTATTTATTACATGTATGCATGGTATTATTGACGATTTTCAATCGTTTGAAAATCCGATTAGGAGAGATTGAACATATTCTGGGAATATCTAAACCGCCCGTGGTTATTGCTCCAGTTCTCAGTGATGAACAGGGTCGCAGCATTGTGCGCATGGCATTCGTACAATTGTTGTTGACAAAAGAGGATTTATTATGGGACAATTTCTTATGTTTTCCAATTGATGTTCTAACCTGCATCGAGACCCACTCATCCATGCCTGATGTTGGAATGGACGATGCAGCATTCATTCTCAGTTCGAGTGGCTCAACTGGATTACCCAAGGGAGTGGTCATTACCCATAGAAACATTATGACTGCCCTTCAGTACAGGTAGAATTATTGGAAGGGCTTTGTTTTAAATCGACGCCAAGCTATATACGTTTTTCGATGCTACAGAAAACTATTTATGAGCGAAAAAGGAACAACATTGGGACTTATGCCATTTTGTCACGCATATGGACTACTATTGATGTTGATGGCTGTGTGTGAGAAGAACTCTCTAATCGTGATGCAGAAGTTTTCCTTTGAAAAATTAATTGAAGTGATCAAAAAATATGAAGTGAGCAGGGTGTTTTATTGGAGAGTTTTTGTATGAAAATTGAAATATTTGTTTAAATCTCACAGATTAAAAACTTACACATTGTACCATCGCTTCTAATTTCACTGTCAAAACTTCCAGACTCCGAAACTCAGGACTTAGCCTCAGTAAGATTTGTCATGACAGGAGCGGGACCAATACTTAAAGATCATCAAAAGGCATTTAAGAGAAAACTCAATCCATCAGCCAAACTTTTTCATTCATACGGCATGACCGAATCAACGTTTGTTACTCTATTTGGTGAGTTCAACGAGGATAAACCCTCATCTCCAGGGCGTCTTTTGGCTGGGGTATCGGCCAAGGTAAAACTTTACTGCAGCAATACGTAAAAGGTTATGCTCGAAATCATGTTGTTTTCAGGTAGTAAACGAGGAAGGCGTTGAAGTAGAAACCGGTGAACGAGGAGAACTTATTATGACCTGCCCTATGATTATGAGAGGCTACTGTGAGGACGAGGAAGCAACTAAAGCGGCGTTCAATAATGAAGGATGGCTACGTTCAGGAGATTTAGTTTACGTCGATGAAGATGGTTATTTTTTCATTGTTGAACGGCTGAAAGATTTGATAAAATATCAAGGCTACCAGGTAAACAACGAATCACGCTTAGGCTTCCAAACCCTAAAAAAATTGTGTTTCACCTTTCCAGATTTCGCCCACAGAATTAGAAATGGTTCTGACGTCGCTCCAGGGAGTGCAAGAAGCGGCGATTGTCGGCGTGCCTCACGATGTGTTCGGCGAAGTACCCCGCGCCTTCATCGTGAAAGCTACTAACTCAAATTTAACGGAAGATGACATTAAAAATGCGATTTCCAGTAGGTCGGGAAGAATTTATGAATCAAATGGATTGGTCAATCGGTTTTTTAAATTCTCTAGGTGAACTAGCTGGTTACAAGCAGCTTAGAGGAGGCGTCAAATTCGTTGAAGATCTTCCTAAATCACCCACTGGAAAAATACTCAGAGGAAATTTAAATCGAACTTAAAACTTGCATGTTATTCTTTATACCTATTGTTGATTTTTTACTTTTTTTTGTTTTGTTTTGTTCGTTTCATGAATACTATTTTATGCACGTATAATATTTCTATTCTTCGCCCTGTAGAAAAAAACATCAAACCAAAATACAAGCGCCCCCTCCTGACGGTTGTTGTATAAACTGTTAAGTAACGAGGAAGAAACTTCCGCTACTTTTTGCTCCGTCGCCTCGCCTCACGGATGGGACACCAGTCCTTGCAGAGCTGTTCGTAAAGGCGGCTCCACACATGCGGTATTCGCCGAGCACCGAGCATATGCTCGTCGATTTCCTAGTGGTATGGAGGGGAGCTCGGTACTTGGCGAATGCCGAATAATAGTGCTCGAAGATGCTCCGGCCAGTGTCGATTTTTTGCCACTTCAAAGGAGACGAATATAGGAGGCTAACGATGCGCGGAACGAACTCCGAATGTGTGGATCAACGAGCTCGCCACTCGCCGATTACCTTGACGAGTAGCTCGGCATTCGCCGAGTTGCTCGGTGCTCGGCGAGTGCCGCGTGTATGGAGCCGCCTTAAGGTACAGACTACAGACAGACGGGCCTGCTGGTATGGGCTCAGCGGTAGGCGAGGGGGTGGCTGGAATGACTCCCTCCACCCCATAACATTCTTTCTCTACATATAGTCCATTTTAATAAGGAAATCGAGAAAGTCCCAAAATCCATATTATTTTTCAAGCAAGACAAAAAATTGATGATCTTGCTGAGAGAAGTGGGGAACGTGTCCAGAAAATGTGGCCGATACTCCGCGAAATTCGATGTTTGAAGGAGTCGAACGCATCACATATAGGTTTTTTGGGTGGCGCGACCCCGCGAAATTGTTTTTTTAGGTGAGCCAATCCCGCTAAAATGGTTTTGAATGGGCCAAACCTGCGAAATTTTGTTAAGGCGTCAGACCCGTGAAATTTCCTTTTAGAATGCGCCAACTCGGTTAAATTGCTTTTTAAATTGGTCAATAGCGCGAAATTATGTTTTTCTGGGAGCGAAAGCCACGAAATTGATTGGGGGGGGGGAGAGAGAGAGAGAACCTTTCTCGTGAAACTGGTTTTTAATGAGCCAATTCCACGAAATTCTGCTTTCCTGCCTGCGTTACTTTGCTGGGTTGCGGTGCTGTTTTGTGAAATTGCTTTTTTGGGAGAGACAGCTTCCCGAAATTAGTTTCGATTGGGTCAACCCTGCGAAATTGCTCTTTAAAATGAGCTTCCTTTTCCGAACAAGACATGAGAATCGTCTCTCTATATTCATCAGTCATCACACAAAAAGTGTGACGTGATACGTCCTCTTTCGAGTCCATCATCCTTTCGAGACTCAAGTCAGAACTTAGCACTGAGAAACAGACAGTTTCACCGCGCGCACACCCCCCCCCCCCCGGCTTGAGAGGAAAATAAATTCTACGAGCGTGCTCACTCGCAGCTTCGCTCGCAAGTGTACGCAATGATTTTCCAAAATAAATTTGGCGCATAGATACAATTGAAATTTGAAAACCAGCATAACCTTGCTAAAACTCCTGAAAACGCCAGCTTTATACGCGAGAAAAAGCATAGTTTTCAACGTCGAACTTACGTTGCCCCTATGCCACTTGAGATACAAGGAGTTACCTGATTCGTTATTAAACGATAAAAGATTGAAATAAGGAAAATGCACATACTATGTAAATAAATAAACAAACTGAGATCAGAGTTTTTAACCTGAAAGGTTCCGCTATCTTATTTAGCGCGTGTCAGAATGATGCTGATGTGGACATTTTTTTTGTACATCGAGAATATTTTTATTTTTATTCAACTGCTCACCGTTGGTTTTTTCTTTCCCTCAAATTTCGAGAAAGGACATTTTCCACTTGATAAAAATCAGCTTGTTTGCTTCATTAGCAAAATATTCTACGTACGAAGGATAACGAAGGCAGAAGACAAACGTAAACTCAAGTCCTGGAATTGTTTTATTAAACACGAGAAAAAGGCGAGAGCGGATAATATAGTTAATTCAATCTTTTCTTTAGCCATAGAAAGGAAAGGAAGCAATGCTACCGAAAATACGGTCTAGGCTCAGTTTACCTATGAAGAGTTGTCGCCTTCTATGGTGAAATCAAAATTGTACAGACAGAAACCAGGGTGTCCTAGACAGAACGTCTTGCACAATAAAATGGGCATTTTAATGAAAACGGGCAGGCAATTGGCTAAACGTCAGACTTGATTTGTCTAGCCTCCCCGCCCACGTGTCTGCACGTGTCTGCATCATCATTCTTAATATACGCTTATTTCAATTCATTTTTAAAAGTTAGGTAGCGTCTTTATGTGTCATTGGGAATGATTAAATAAACACTGAAATTTGTTCGCCGGGCATTCTCTTGCGTGAGACTCAATCTTTCGTTTCTCCTCCCCATAACTTGTTCTCTCCTCACTTGTGTTAAATTTATTGGGAAAAATTGCAACTGAAGGTCGGACATTTAAGTATTCCCCTCCCTACATCAGTAACTGCCGAGTTAAAACATCTATTCCGGCGTCTTGTAATACGAGATTATAGAGGAATAGAATTCCGCCGAATCAGGTTTAAATGGACCGTGATTTGTGGCACACTTGAACGATTAATTCGTTGGAATTGACTTGATAGGGCAGGATTGTAGGGACAGAAGAAATCATTAATTTCCTTAAATGGTTTAAACTTATTGAACTTGACTGTATAATTGATTGGCATCAACATGATCAAAATGAAGGCTTTATTAAATTGTCCTACAGTCAGTCCCTAAAGAATTGGGGCTCAAATTATTTAATATTGAGCAGGCTTTGCAATTAAGTAGATATAACATATTATCGGGCATTTGGTGAAGAGCTTTTAGCCTAAGGTACAGAGAAGGTATTCAATGGTATCTGGCTCGTTCTTTGTGCAAAATTTGCCTAAATGACGTTTTAAAGGCAACTGTATTAATCAAAAATAATTTTGACGTATGTATATCTAGCTTGGAGATACACATTTTCCAGAATCTTCCAAAGGCAGATCCTGGAAAAGTTTGGCGACAGAATTTCAGCGGCTTCTCATTTCTGTCTTTGTTTCGGTTTATCTCTTCAGAGGTATATGCCTTGATAGCGGTCTTTCAAAGCTAGATTCTTTATTTCTTTCATTCGAAAACAGCAGGGGACCTTGGAGTATTGGCGATTCAGAGTGGCGGCCCCGCCGAAATATAGGAGGAGCGGTAGACTCTCCACAGGCTCCTGTGAGAAAACGCAGCTTTTGTTCCTTTTTATGAATTTTCAGTACTGTTAAAAGTTCATTTCTTTGAAATATTAGTTGGTATTACTCCTGAGTATTAACAATGAAACTCATCATCGAGAAATAATTGAAATAAAATGAGAGAACTCGTGGTGAGAATGAGAAAATGATGGCGTTTTCCATCACCCACAATTTCGCACCGAGGGAGAGTTTTCCTCCCGTCCTCACTGAACGAATTGTATACACTAGTCTGCACAAGCCTAAATAAGTAAATAAAATAAAATAAATAATGGCGTTTTCCATTTGCTTAAAATTCAGCTCTGGAGGCGAGCATTTCCACCGTCTTCACCGTTACCACATATGAAATAAGTCAGAGAAGCGGGTGGAAATGCTCGGCTCCAGAGCTGAATTTTATACAAATAGAAAACGCTATGAATCACTAATTTTTTCAAATATCGTCGCGAATTTCTGGCTAAAAAGGGTTGTTCAGCCCCAAAAACAGACTATCCTTAACCAAAAATGTAATTTTCCTGTGAGTAATTTACTCAGATAAAGTAAATATCCCCAAAGGATGGTAATTTTTTCCAAGTAACTCGAAAATAAGCAAGAAAACCATGTAAAGCACATAAACAATTGGCCTTGGAAAAGGCTTGGAAAAGGGCCTTCCATACGAAAAACTCTCACTTCTTCTCACCAACTGCAACTGCGGCAACTGATTAATTAAGCCCATTAAACTGGCTATCCCACTCAAAAAAATAACAGTTTTTCGCCAGAGACTGACTATTTGACTAGGAAACTGAGTTAAAATTTGTAGTTTATCACCGCAATCCCGATTTTCGGTTTAAAAAAAAGGTATAATGTAGTCCTTGGGCTATTTTTCGTCAGAAACTCTCAAAACTCACTAAAGTGGGCAGTTGAGGGGTTGATAATTCCGTCAGTAGATGTTTCTCTACGTGACCGGATAGGTCAGTGACGGACATCTAAGGGACGACTGTCTCGTCCTCAGCATCTACCACACGAATTTGAAGAGAACACTTATTCGAGATCTAGACAACAACTGATTTATTTTTTATATTCAAGTAAATGTATTGTCATGTGGTATCAACAACCACCTAACAGTAGAGACCCCCAGGCGAGTTAATAATAGAAGGTTTCTGGATGAAATTTTCGTTAGAGGCTTCTTAGGACTCAAATGCTACTTTTGAATTAAATAAGCTGAAACAAGCCGGATTATGGATTTTTTTAGCAAAGTGGATGAGTTTTTGAGTAAAAATTAGCGCGTTAAAGACGCAATTTCACGAGTTTACCCTAGTCGGCAAAGAAAGCGAATCACTCTAGAAGCTGACTGTGCTTACATAAAAAGGGCAATATTCCACGAAGAACTTCCACTTTGGCCGGTTAAACGATCGCTGTAGCCTTCCAATGTAAACAAACAGTCAATTGAAAATGACATATCACTGAACTTCGCATTTTGTCCCCACTGGAACTAAAATCGGCAACTTGTAATTAGACCCCTGGAATGACATTGCCCCCCCCCCTCACTCAAAATATTTCCCGAAAAAATGTCAAGTTATTGCTCGATTCTGAACTTTCGGGCAATTTCCGTACTAAAAACGGAGCGAAAGCTTCGAAATTATCTTCGAATTGCCGATCTCCCATAGTTTCGTAAAGAAATATGTAGCCATAGATTCTGTCCTCGATTGACAGTTTTAGGGGCCCTTTTATCGCTCAACTGGTAGTTTCTTGCAATACATAGAGCAATTTCGGAAGTTTAATTGCCTTTTATAAAGCTGAATATAGGGTGAACGATGTTCGCAGATAAGCTGCCTAACCCCCGACATCAACGGTGGCCTACGCCTATAGTCGGGATTCTGTAGCGGGATGAAGTCACTCCACTCGACTAACCCCCAAGGCGGTAGTGGGAGGATCGACCTAAGTGACGTCATCCCGCTTCAGAATCCCGGTCGGCCGACTACTCTTAGCAGGGCCCTCCGCGGGCCTTTGGGTTCTTAACAGAGCCCTTTTTTTGTTGTTGATTTTATTCAACCCCTATATACAGCAGACTCCTAAGCCATAATGAAGAAAAAGCCCCAAAATGAAGAAAAGAGCACAAAAAGGAGGGAGATTAGAAGCATGAAGGAGCAGCCAACCACCAGCTAATGAAAAACACGTGATGATTGAAACCGGTTACGTAAAATCTTTCAGAATTTTCGGCCATTGTCCGATTTCACTCGTGTGCACAATCACTTTTTAAATTATTGGGGACTGGGTGAAGAGCACTTTAGCATACGAAGTGACTATATGCAGGTACAGTACCTACGCGTAAAACGCTATTTGCAGGTACAGTACCTACGAATTAAATGCTATTTGCAGGTACGCGTCTCAATCAGCCAAGCTTATCCGACAACTTCTAGATATACAGCATACTTAGAATACTTTGTAGGTACATGAAAAATTATTTATATGGTCGAGGAGAGGCGGTAAATTAACCACCTTCCCTTCTGTTATATCCATATAGTCATTAGAAGTCTTTGTAACATCCATTTCACTGCGTTATAAACCTTTATAAATTTTATTTATTATTTGAAGGTAGCCTGTTTTTTGTCACAGAAGTATTTACTCTGTACTACTGCTCGGACTAGCTGCATGCAAAGCACGTGTTCTCTTTTATCGCTTTCGATTAGCTTTCCTTGATCTTCTATCATGCCCAAAATTCTTGAAAAGAGTGTTCCCTTTAATGAACTCTTGAAATCTCCCACCAGGAAACACGCAAAAAACTCATCACTTTTCAGAGAAGTTACGTTCCCTGATGTTCTTTCTCCGACTATAACATCAAAAATTAGCGCTTATCTGCAAACAGCGTTTTACACCCCTGCGAATTGAGTTTTAGCGTGCCATACCTGCAAATAGCGTTGTACGTGTAGGTACAATACCTGCAGAGGCCGCGCTACACGTATATAGGTACCATACCTGCATATAGCGTTTTACGCGTAGGTACCTACCGAGTTTTAAACGGCGGAGCCGTACCTGCAAATAGTGATTTATGTGTAGGTACAGTACCTGCAGATAGCGTATTACATGTAGGTACCATACCTGCATATAGCGTTTTTAGCGTAGGTACAGTACCTGCATCAACACCAACCTTTAGCATAAAAGGTATAGACAGGAGGCATTCAGGGGTGTCGTGGCTTAAGCGCGAAGATCACTAATTAGGACACGAGCGTTTTGCAGATAAATTATGTATTTTTTCGGTCACTAAAAGAGAATATTCTTTCGCGCTGAAATACCTAATTTGACCAGGACAATGAGGGGGGGGGGATGAACAAAACTGTTTCTGAACATGTGAACATGTATGTTGTATACCTAAGCCCCGATGTGTGTGTGTGAGGGGGGGGGAGCCGAAAGCCCGGCGCCCACAACAAAAAAAAAGCCCCGATGTCTTGCTATAGTCCGGTGTCATGCTGATGAGTTTGGAACGGTCTTGAAGATTCTATAACAATGGACGCGCGAATTACAGAAACAATCGCAGTTCGACTCCACGCGGGACTTTTGAGAGACTGCACTGCAACCACGCATAATGAGCATTACGCGATGTATACACAGTATACAGATTAACAGCGACTTTATATAGGAAGAACATTATATCTCTAGTATAGATCATATAATGCGTTACTGATGGTCGCAGGTTCAGAAACGTCATTCATTAGCAGACGCTCTCTCCCACACTATCTTGCTAATTTACTTTATTTCAAACTCATGTTAAAAGAGAGGGTAAACGGCTTACTATCTGTAGGTCTTCGGTAGCGTCTGCAGATTCGAACAGGCCTCGTGGGAGATGCGTAGCTCAATAGGCATCGATATAAAGCAAGAAAAAAAACTGTAAATAGGGTAATAAACATCCTATAAGTGGACCCTAACAAAGATGACCTGCAAACTAGAGTCAAGTGATAATTTTTATAAAACGGAATTTCATTTACACGTTCCTTGTCAAATATGAGCTAGATCGAGAAAAACTCTCAATAATCGCGAGTTATTTTCGCGGGCACCAAAGTATGCAATTCTAAAAATTTGAAATCACAGAAATGCCATTTTCGCCATTCTTATCAGACGGGAAGACAATTGTCATTGTGATGATACATTTTTTCAAGTATATAATTCGAAGTTGATCGATCCCGGCAATGGTTTTTGATTATGGAAAAGAATCATTTTTTCTCTCCTCCTCTCATGTTTGGTATCTTATCCCCACTAGCCTGAGGAGTCTCTTTCTCACTCTTCTTTGCTTTCAAAGATAATAAGATGGTGGAGAAGACTTTTACCTCTTAGTTGTTGGAAGTGACAGCGTTAGTTAAGAAGAACCGCAGTTAACTCTCGCTCGATCCCCTTTTCCTTTTTTATTTTTTTATTTTTTTTTTGTTATTACAATTTTTTTTTTGTATATACTTTTTTTTGTTTCGTTCATTCCCGGTGTGGCTCAGAATTAGTCTACCCTATTCGTTCTCTCAGAACTTCTCTGTCATACATTTCTCTCTCCTTCTCCCTCGGTGTCCATTTTTTTATTTTCATTTTTTTTTATTTATTTTTTTAAAACTATTTCTACCATTCACCCAGCCGTTGGTCTCGGACACCCAAGAAGCGCATGAATGGATAACCCGTTTTGTGAAAGTAAGTGCCAATATTACTTACATGCGAGTGTATATCAGTATATTTGCATAAGAATTAAGTACTTTTGATTTGGTTGGTTTGGGATAGGTGGGGGGTGGGGTTTTAAGGGCATTGGTCGTAAAATGAAAACGCATTAAACATTTAAACACGCTATTAAGATGTCGAAGATTTTATTGAACCTCGCGAGATATTATTTTGTTGCATGGTAAATCGCGATGGTGTAAAAAAGATCGACCTTCGATAGCCCAATAAACTATGAGATTATGGAGATAGATTTAAACGATAAATCAGCGTCATGAAATTAAGAATAGAAAAGGCTATTTTCTTCTTTTTACTTCTCAATTTAGATTTTCTTTTTCTTTTTTAAGCATTTACTAAAGAGACAAAATCTCCCTTGTTCATACTCTGAAACAAAGAACTACAGGATCTTCAGCTATAGACACCAAAATATGGGTGATCCAATCAAATTTCCAATAGCTTAAATGTGCGCTAGCAATACCGTTGCTCTCCTTTTTTAAACTCTTAAAACTACCGTTAAAATTAATTCGGCATTAGCCTTCGTAATAATTATCTTCCACCATTAATTTATCGCACTGTAATAATTTTATACACAAATTATATACATTTTTTTCTAATCAAAGAAGTAAAATGAATAGAATAAATAGTGCGAAAAGGGTAACTGAACCATACCAAGGTTTTCATTGTAACAAAGTGTATGCAGATAATAATGCATCAATAGAGTAGAAGAAACACAAAATTTTAATGTTTACCTAGTTGCGAGTACCTTGGCATTAAGGTAAATTAATCTGTCAGCTGAATACTTTTGATTGAAGTAACAGTTTCGGGGTTTCCTTATAATAGGCATTCATTGAACAAATCCTGAAGATAATGATTTCAGCATGCCATTTTAACAGTCCGTTAAAATATCACACAGACTGTAAGAGCAGGTTTATTTGCGGGAATAATTATTTATGCTGAAATTATCAAAGCGCCTAGACCTGTCCTATAGCTCTGTCCGAAGGATAAAAGCGACGATACCCCCTGGTTTATAAGGATTTAAATATGCACTAAGTACTAAGTAATATTCCTTTCTCGTTGGTATATACTTATTTAAAAAGCTATTCCTTGAGAAATAAGACGGCACTGTAAACAATCATACATATTCAAGACAAAAAGATTGTGCTGAAGGGGAGAGGGAATGTTGAAATATCGTAAGGGAATTTGCGTGCGCCAAAAGGCATCATGAATAAATAAATAAAAATTGCGGATTCAACACAGCGTTGAACCGTTTGCAATTCATTTACTTCAAAACAGCCGGTGGATTGAATTATTCGTAATTCAATCATTCAATTGAGACAAATCTCGTTGAGAAGTCCAATCTTTGAACTTTCACTTACTAAAATTACATTGGTGTACTCACACTGAGATTTTGACACACTTTTCTATCATAAAAGACAGCAACTTCCGATTTTTTTTCCCCCCTTTTTTTTTCGTCAGTCGCTAAAATTTTTATAGAAATGATTGATTCAGCCCTTACGCAGCGATTCAATCAAACGCGACATTTAAGCTACTTTTTCTTCACAAGAACAATGCTGTCTTGCTTTCAACATACAGTTGTAAATCTATTTCTTGATTAGTAATGAAAACAACCTTTTCCAAAATATTGACAGATTTTACGTCGAGACCAATGTCATTTTTTAAATGTGTGCATAACACCGTTGGCGCCGGAGTTCCTCTGAGGCTGCGAAAAGAAGACCCCCCCCCCCTTTTTAACGCTATTTCTAAGCGAGTGTGTGGGAGAAGAATTAGCAGCCTTTCACTTACTAGATTTTTATTAAAACGAAGAGCTGATCTATTCCTTTGGAAAAAAAAATATCTATATGTCCTCGTTTAGATGTCATTCTTTCTCATGAGTCACGTGCCTCACCCTTCATCATCATAATCAAATGACTGCTGATTATAGTTTCCCTGTTTTTTACTCTTTTCAAACAACAATAAATAGACTAAGGCAATTCAAATTCGAAATTGGAACAAGTTCGGGTTGAGTCCTTAAATCTGGGAGTCCCAGTCTGTTTGCACTCGAGTTGGTGTGTTTTATAATGAATACTTGATTCAGGCATTCTCAATTCCGTTGGGCCTTTAAAGTCGCGTCTCACTTATTAGTTCCCCGAAACACTAATTTAAGACTATCATTAATAATGTAGTCCACTGCATCTGTACCTGGACAACTGCAAGCTCTTCCAGCCGATATTCTTTCTATCATAAATCGTATAGCTATACCAAATGCTTGGTTATTAACAACTGTGCTATATTAAAATCACCAAAAGTCTTGGAGTTACGTTATATGTTGGGGTTCGGGATTGAGAAACCCTGTCAATCAACGACTTTTCGATTTTTCTCCACACTTGAAAGAAAAACTCTTATAGGCTGGTGCGGCCCATTAAACAAACACAATTAAAGAAATATTTCGACTTTCGCGCGTTAGCCCGCCTTTAAGGCGGCTCCACACTCACGCCGTGAACGAGCGTGAAGAGCGCGAATGTGAGTGTGTAGGGTCTTCGCGGTCTTTCACGGGTGTTCACGGTCTTTACCCGTTTTGAGGCGGTATTTTTCCCCGCTTCAAAGGGTTCGCGGCCGTGAATAGAGAAGACCCTCCACATTCGCGTTTCGCAGCACCGTCAGTTTTTTATTTTTACTATTAATTCTTTTTTTTTATGGGCACTTCGGCAACGATGCCATTTAGTGCCTTGTGCCATTTGGTGCCTTGAATTAGAGCTGAACCTTTGTTTTCACGTCGTTTGTACTATAACGTGTCTCGTGGTCTTTTCCTCGCCGACGAGATGTGGGATAAGGAGAAAGAGTTAAGTTCTTTCGAGAATTATCAATATGAGCCGATATTATGCGACCCCAAGCACCCATGCCAAAAGAATAAAACGCAGGTGAGCGATGCTTGGGGTAGACTCAGCGTCCAATTGGACGTTCTTGGTCCTGATTTGAAGGTCTTCTGCAGTTCTATTTGAAATCGATACCTAGTATATTTCCATTCCATTCCAGAACGACACTCACATTGTACTGTTAAAAACGTAAGTGAGGAGGTAGCGTCACGGTCGCATTATTCACGCCGTGAATTCACGGGGTGAGTGTGTAGGAAGCGTCGCGGTCGTGGTATTCACGCCGTGAATTCACGGGGTGAGTGTGGAGCCGTCTTTACAAGATATGTGGATTAAATACGTTGCGGTATACACCCGGCGTTGTACAGTCGTCTAATGGCTGGAACGGTTTCTGAAGCATGTTAAATTCGGGCGAGAAATTTGACAGGCTTGGCGTCACCCTATACTCACTCGCAACTGAATTCGAACTTTTCGTGTTGATTGAACAATAATTGTTTTTGAAAAAACAAAAAAAAAAAACAGTACTAAACGTCACCTAAAGGCTATTATGGGTGCTCATACAAAGCAAGCCAGCAAATCTATATGCATAAAAAAAAAAAGACCACCAAATGACCAGTCATCAGCCCAACGAGCTTTAATGAGCCCCCAGGAGCGGAGGTATACCTCCACACTGCGTGCCGAGGAAAGAGGGGAACTTGCCTTGTTTTTTAAACAAGAGTCAGATACTGCATTATTGGGCTAGCCCATAAGTTTCTTTCTGACTCTGGAACAGGCAAAAAGTGCAGACTCGGCTCCGTGAAGAGCGCAACAGACCTGCGGGGCCTCCTTCAACACTAAAAAACTCACCAAGTTTTACAGCACTGACCCCGCGATATTTTTAAAGACTATTTAGACGGTGTGTGTTCCATAAAAACGGGACTTACCATCGCCAAAAGGAAAACTTTAGTGCCGATTATGTATGTAAGTTTGAAGTGAGATGTAATTAATTGTCGGTGACGTATCGGTTTCGTTCAAAGGTCATTATGGGAGAGAAAGCAATCTGATGACTGGTATAGTTTGATAGTTTATAATGAAACTGAGCGTTGTGTAACTGTCTCCACTGATGACAGAAAAAAAAATTATTAATTAACAGAAAAATTAGGAGATTCGTGCGAGGCTACTCTTTGTATTTCCGCTATTTTTAACCCTCTGAGAAACAAGATAATATTTGTAGGCAAATGATTAATTGTAGGCACGGGGAAATGATGGCTTGATATAATAGCCGGACAGTCTTCAATTCTGTTGTTAATGAACTGTTGAAATTTGATAAAAATTGCCCTATTATATTATAAGCTATTCCTAGATATGGTGTTTCCTCCAGGTCAATACAAAATAAAATGAAAAAATAATATTTTGTTGAAAATAGGCGACGAGCTCGATCCTCGCTGGTTGTCAGTCAAACTTACTCAAATGATCTCAAGTTGACAAGTTCAAGAGGGCACGTTTTATTTACGTATAGAAAAAGAGCTGAAAACCGAAGAATCGTCGGCTTCAGGAATACAAACTCGCCGATAGCTCTTTCCCCACTTATTAAGAATTCTATTTTAGAGTCAAGTGGGACACTTTTTTAATTAACCAAAGTTAGTTTTTGAAGCAGACATTCAGCTTCAACTTTTCTTGCAGTATTTCAAACCAAAACCTTGAAAAGCAGTCTAGTTTCCGGGGGGGAGTTCTCCATTATACAAAGCAGTCAATTTTCCCTGCAACTGCTTAGAAATTTGAATCAATGCCTAGCTGACTTGTTATTCTTCGTGTAATTAGAGAGCCTACAATTATTAATGAACCCGAGCATTGGCACGGATAGTGCGGTTTTATTATTTCAAGGATGTCTTATTTCTTTGTGTTCAATATAATCAACGCTGATACTGTTCTATAATAGGATGAAGAAAATTAAACAAAAATTTCTTAGTCGAGTCCTCGACACAAGATCCCTCGTGATAAACACGGTCTATCTACGAGGACAACTCTTGTTGGGTACCAACTGACCGATATAGCGTCAAATGTGTGGTTTTCTATGAAGAAAAACGAAAATTATGTTCATCCACCTCTTCAAATCGTTTGTCTTTCTTTTTTTAGATTTTTCCAATCATCCTGCACATTTAATGCACTATCGCGTGATCGATAACGTCGTGTCAACGGATTAGGGGAAAAAGTTGAACGTACGTTCTTTTTTTTGGTTTTATCAAAACTCCAATAGTGCACTTTCTATAAATATAAAGAAAAATAAAAGAGATGAAAATAAGACGAACTCTTTTACGGCAATGGTAAACTTGATCGAAAGGGTGAGGAACCCCTTCAAACCGTGTTAATCTCAGCCGTCCCGTTTTTAATCGCGGATTCACCCTCTCTTTGTAACACTGTTATCCAGAAGGATAACAAACTATCATTTTTCCAGAGCTATAGAAATTCTATAACGCAACAAGGGGGAAAATACATAACATCGCCTTGTTACACGGTATGTTCTTAATCACGCAGAGACATCCTAATATATTAATTATTTTTTTATCATCGTTATAATTTTGCTGACAGATTTCGCCCCATGGAGGTTTATCAGTTTCTTTGGCAATTTGCAGACTGCTTGGATCTCCTTGTTGCGATAGCAAGTCATATCAATACGCGAGGTTCCAAAAGAGAGGGAGTGGCGGAGGTGTGCCACACTAAAAAAAACTTTTGATGTTAGTTCCGAATTCCGAAAGGAACGGAAAGGGAAAAAAAATCGAAATTATTTCTACTCTGATAATGAAGCACTTATGCTGTAAGAAATAATTTCACTGTTGTTTTCGCTCAAAAGTACTGTTTGTATTGTGTTGACCAGCCATTTGTCTCACAAGTACGGAAAACAAACAGTCTTATCCTCAGTGGCGGACCTACTCCCGGTCAAGGCCCGGGGCGGAAATCTCTATATGAGGCCTCCTAGCCTCAAAATCAATAAGGAATATAATTTGTACGTGTTAAAATAGTTTTTTTTTTTTTTTTTTTCAATTTTATCCAATTTTATTTCATTTTTAGCTCAGAATTAGCGAATTGTTTCACTTCTAGCTCTGTATTAGCGCTTTTCTCAATTTTAGCTGCGAATTGGAGCTTTTTTCCATTTTAGCCGTGAATTAGGGCTTTGCATCTATTTTAGCTGCGAATTAGCGTTTTTTCTTATTTAGCCATGAATTACCGATTTTTCTCAATTTTAGTCACGAAGTTGGCTCCAGAAACCATGAATTGGCGTTTCCTCAATTTCAGCAGCGATTGATAAATGTATTTTTCTCTAGTTTAGTCGCGAATTAGCGTTTTTCTTCAATTTTTAGCCGCGAATCGTGGGCTGGTTCGAATATTTAAACACAAAAACGTCTGGAGCCCCTGCAACGTAATTTTCTCCTACTTGGTCGTATAGAATGAAAATCGTCGTAAGACACGCGAAATAGAGCAGCCACATCGCCTTTTCCTTTTCACGTTTCCACATCCACGAACATCCAAATTTGTCAATTTTTTAAGCTTATCGGGGGTCTTTTGCGAACGGTGGCCTTGGGCGGTCCCCTCCTCCTCGCCTCGTCATTTGCACGGGACTGTTCATCCACCGTTAACGGCACCGGCTAACGAAATAATGGATCATTATGAACCCATGATGGCGAGGTTTTATGGTGAAACTGCGGTTAATCAAGTGATGCTCGAAACATTTTCCACCTTCAATGTATAAATAGGGTGTTTATATTATTTTCACACTTTTTTAAACCTACAATAATTAGTTCTGAAGGAGTAATTCATAAAAATACTGGGAGACGGCTCTAGAGAGCTGAAAATTGTCTAGCTCATCACTAAAAATGGCAGGCTCCCAATGTAGAAAGGTAACTCCGCACGTTCATCCCCAGCCTTGCCTTACGACCTGACCCGAAACGGGTCTCTCAAAATCGATGACTGAGTGGATTATTAATCCCCTTAGTACCACGGTGGTTCAATGTTTGACGAGTCCCATCAGACATCATTCTCTGCTTGTTGAACCAAAACTTAATACATTAATGCGTTAAATAAAAGCAATAATTTATCATTCTTGAGAGTTGGAGAAATGAAACTCAGGACACGAAGCGACTTATACTGGCTAGTGGTTATCCTCCTAAAGCCGTAATAAGAGTGGCTCCTAGCTATTTTGATTCGTCTCTATTGGTGAATTAGGTTGTCTTAAAACCTAGACAGCAAGTAACCTCCATAAATGATTCATTTGTTTGAGTTTGTTTAATGGCCCACACATGAGAAGTCACACTGCATTATTGGTGTGAGAAGGAGTTAGCAAAATGGACGCATTTTTAATTTATTTACTTGGATTCGTCGTGGTCCATGAAATTTTATAGAATTTCGGCAAAATTATCTTGGGAGCGTGTTAGCCTTTATCCTTTCAGCCCGCAGATAACAAAAACTATAAAATAAGCAAAATTTGCAAGGCCTGTATATATCTTCTTAAGGGAAATCTTTCAATTCCAAGAAAACGAATTTAAAAAATTATAGGAAGCGAACTGAAGTGATTACAGCTTTCAAATCAATCGCAGAAAAAGTGAAGCACACCATTCCCTCACATCAGTGGCACGTTTTTGCTAGAAGACTGCATACAATGCTAATTACGAATGTTTCTTGTTTCTAACGGTATCCTTGTGGTAAAATGACTTTCAAGTGGAAGATTGCATGGGAGCAAATAGAAAATCACCCCACACTTGATACTCCTGTTGTGAAAGCCGAGATTTCTTGTTTCTGATGAGTGATGACATTCAGCGAGAACTAAGTCTTCATTTGTTTCATGATTTTTATCACTTTAAATCTTAAATCCCATGAAATTTTTCTGTTTAACAGTAAATAATGCATGAAACATTGGTTAAGCGTTCTGGAACGGTTTCAAAAAACGTTTCATTCAACTGTAATAATTTGTCCAATTATTTGGCGAGCACAGTGCTTTTACGATTTCTTCTCCTTCGAACATTACCGCAAATACGTTGCAACGCTCGAGAAATCAAAATTATGGCACTTGAATAGCGTTATAAAGGCTTCATTCCATTCATCTGAGAGCCTCAATTTTGGTTATTCTATATGTTTATCAATAAGTGGGCTTAATCGATCCAATTCTTTTACTTTATTATTTTAGAAGTCGGCGTTCTCTTGAGCTATTTATTTCTATAGAAGAGACAAATCCAACTGAACGAGCAAGAGAACAAAAACATAAAGCGGTGCTTTTCCAGCGTACGAGAACGAGGAGACTTACGATAAAAGCACATTTAGCATGTGTATATTCAGAAAACCGTTATACGCACGCATGTTATCATTCATTAGTACTAACAAAAAGGAGGATTTATTGAAATACTTTTAAGAAAATACTCAACAAACAATGCAACCACCTCTTAAATATAGTCCTGTCAAACCGTCAGCGCGGTTTTTGTGAACCCGCTCTCTTTCCATTTGTTGCAATGTACCCAATCGATCATTTTTGGACCAGCCCTCTTCCTCTCTCACTGGAGGACTACACTACCCCCTAGTTTGCGTACATATAAATACACATTTTGTTAAAATCATAAAGTATTTGAACAGTAGACCTCGGATCAGACTCAAGGCATCAAACAAGGTGCTGAAAAGCGACATCTCACATTTACAGAGAATCTTTCATTTCCAGCGCGACAATGAGGACGAACTGGTGGAATGTCTTCTGGATCATCTTCATCTGGCAATGCTTGAGCATTGTGCACACAGTCAGCTACCAATTTTGCGGCGAGGAGCTCGCGCGAGTGCTATCCACAATATGCGATAATAGGGGGTACAATATGCCGATATCACCTGAACCGTCCACAGGTACACAATTAATTTCGGGTGGGGTATTCTTAGAAATGTGTCTAGACGCTCTGGGAAAAGAGCGTATGACCGACTATTGTTCAGTCAAATTAACGCTACAACAATGAAAGTATTTAAAATTATAATAATAGAACGAAAAAAATACAATGAAGTATCTGAGGTGACTGCTAATCATCAAATTGTCAATTCTTCGGCTAATGCGCGAATACAAAAGAAGCGGGTCATTTATTCCATACATATAATGCATGATAGAAAACAGTTAGAAATAAGTACGGGTCGCTTCAAAGACTTCGGCAGTTCACTAAAGAGGGAAAAGATACATTTTGTTTGGATTTCTCATGAGCTTCGTGCAATAGTCGGTCAACTCGCGTGGCACTCTACTATAACCATTTTACCGACACCCAGGCGCGTAGCCGGGGGGGGGGGGGTCCACCGGGTCGGAACCCTCCCCCCCGAAATTTCAGATTTATTTCCCATGTTCAGAAGGAGACTTTTTATTTTCAATTTCTCCACTCACGCATTGAAATAATATCGCACAATAATGATAATAGTAATGATCATAATAATAATATGTAGTTAAAAACTGAAAAGAGTAGGCATAGAGTGGAAATACCCCCCCACCGCCCCACCGGACATACATCGGATCCCCCCTCCAAAAAAGAAAACCTGGCTACGCGCCTGCCGACACCTATACTATTATACTCCAACAGAAAAAACGTACTTATTATTATTACTCACGAAATACAATATGCGATAATACTGAACAGCCCACTGAACAGTCAGTTTTACCCATAAAGGAAATAACCGCCCTTTATTGCAGTCTAAAATGAAAAATACGTCTGATACATATGACTATCTTGAAATTATTCACTTCTCGTCCCTGTTCTGCATATAATTACAGCAGAAGACGAAAGTTCCTGCGTCTTTTTCAGAATTCTACTGTTTTTCTTAGCAAATGCGGGACTCATATCGAGAATAACTTCTCATTCGGCTATTTATTATTAAGGCAGTGCTTTGTGCATGTTATAAACAGTAAAAAATTAAATCAAACGAAGATATTGCTTTCGCGTTAAAGAAGAGCATGCAATCACCCATAAATATAAATATACATCATAATTTTGAAGACGTTTTTCTCTTATTAATTCTCTCAACTTCTAATTTGCATTAGGGAGGTACTCTATCGGGCCTCGTTCCGTACGAGGCAGGGAAAATGAACGCAGGAAAAGGGGAATCGTTGATGAGTGCTGCAGAGCAGGGTGCTCGTGGAGCACACTAGAACAATACTGCGGACCCGCTGAGACAACTACGAATTATCCAGAAAATTTACCAATGAGGTTAGTGTAAATCCTCGACCCTAATTACACCAATTGTGTAACAGTTTGTTCACGTTTTTATTCTCAGAAAAAGGAGCGATCTCTCAAGAACTTGGAAAAAAGAAGACCGCGCTATCAGCGACTCTTTTTCTTCTTCTTCTTCTTCTTCTTCTCTTAAGTACAATCCGAATCGACAACTCGTATTCGGCCGCCATAATTCGAAAATCAACGGCGACGAAGGCCGAACAGGCGAAAAGAGTGGCTTTGAGAAGCGACTCGATACGGACTCGAATAGAATATTCACGACAATAGTATCATTGGACAACAGCGATCAGCCGCTAGTTAAATTCTTCAAGAATCGAATTCAAATCCCAAAAAATTCAAATTTACCGGACGTCGAAGCAAATCAGGCTATTGGCACAGCGTCTGGTATTGGGCAATCAGAAAGAGCATCGATGTCTAAATTCATAGGGAAACAAAGAAAACTCAGCATACACGCGTCTGAGATTGATAATAATAACAAGGTAATTCTTCGAAGCACTGAATTTGCATATTTCTACTATAAGCGTCATTTTTTGTACATAAAGCACACTCAGAAGTAGAGGGGCGTTGTTAAATTGTCGATTTTTCTACATGAAACAGCCCCACGTTGAAATCTTCTTTTAAAAAAAAAAGTAGTCCCCCGAAAAGTCAATGAACCCAACACCTGCATTAGGCTGAGCATCTGGGACACTCTTTCGTGAAAATTAACTGCACTACCCGCATAGTTCATTATTGTACACTCGGTTTTTTAATGAATCACGACTCAACCAGGATTCACACATGCTTGATGTACTCCACGTCACTAAAAGGCTTCTCGTGGCAACATTATCAACAAAATTCAACGGCAAACGCTCTGGGCTGTCAATTTTTTTTTTCCTACATTGATTCCTACGAATGATTAATCACACGCACGAAAAAATAAATTCGACTAGACAAAAGGGTGGGGGTTTTTGTTCGAACACGATTAAAATTGACCGAATCCTCCGGTTTCTTTAATCACCAATCTGAATGAAAGTGAATTAAAACCAATATTTTTAAGGGTAGTAACAGAATTTGAGCTTAAAACTCAACTTCTGTCGTGTTTTTAAAGATATCACGTACCCTGAATTTTTAATAATCACAACAATAATAATTGTAATGTTGCATGTTATGTTTTCACAGCGTCCACTTCAAGTTGGCACCGTCTATCCATACTTCATGAGCAGAATGATGTTCTCACCAACCCTCGATAGCATGCAAACAGCATCGCCGCCACTTTCAAGTTCGTGAACATTTATCAAAATTCGACTTGCAATCACATCATTAGTTCAATTCCTTTCATATCAATATTCACGATGCAAGCGTGTAAAATCGACTAGTATTACTTTTTCGTGAGTAACAATTTTAGTTTTCTTTCGTATTGTTTTTACGATTTCTCGACGATTGCCTTGCTGATTTATCAGCTCTGCCAGTATTGTGCCTTTGGTTCTTTTTTCGCTTCTTTTGTTTTATATTTTTATCTAGTTTCTTTTTACCTCTGTTTTTCGACTTAGGCAACGAAATTAGATTGTTTTCTTCTAGTTTTTAATAACTATTTTTGGTTAGTCTATACTGTTGCTGGATGAATGGCCTAATCCTCAACTTCCGTATAGAATATCCGAAATGTTCCAAAATGTGATAATACTCCTGATAATAATAATTTATTTACACTGAGAACGACTAAGAGAGAAGAGAAAGTGCAATTCGACAAATGTTTGGGCCTTGTAAAAATCACAATAGGACACTGGTTACTGGGGAAGGTAACAGGAGCGTCTGTGGTACTTATTTACCTCGTTATTGTTTTAGTTAAATAAAAAGCCTGTGATATCAATGCAATTTTCAACGGCTTGATAAAATCCAAGAAGCATACGTGTCAGGGAGGGGAAGGAAGTTAAATGTGGTGCCTTTAGTAGCATTACTTAACGTTACTTAGCTACTTTTCAGAGAAAAAACGTTTCGTGAAGGGTCTTTTTAATTAGCGTATTGCCATATATGTAAATTTGTAAATATAAAATCCCATTTCTAGATTTTAAATGAATTGTGATAATGTGGCGTTTTTTCTTCACCCGTGTGATACACCAATAGAAAATATATTTCCTAGATATATTACAAGAAATAAATGTAATTAATCTTGAGATGATACAAGTTCCTTATACATTGTATTTTCGTTAGTTAGTTTATTGTCAAGCAAGAAAAGAATGGGGAGATTTGTGTTTTGGATGAGTTTTAGAACATTTTATTTTATTTTTATAAAAACTGTCGTTTTTTTTATATACATTTATCTGTTTGGATCTCTTTTTTCTTTTTTTTTACTAAAAATAAGATGTTCGTCCTCGACAGTGCATTTAATAACAATTTTAAGATGTTTCGAGAGAACGAAAAAGGAGCAAGGGGAGAGAGAGAGAGAGAGAGAGAGAGAGAGAGGCAATCTAACAGTGTGCCCACCTGATGTCCAACCTGCCTCAAGAAGGCAGACTAATTGTAAAATTGTACACACACTCGAATTTTATAACGCAATATAATATTATTCAAAATTTATTTACTCATAAACAATTGTTGAAAATATTCTGTGTGCTTCAATGAAGAAATCACTAAATCTCACATACAGAGCCAGATGTATCTGTCGCCTGCCCACAGGGTTCACACATCGTACACCGTTCCAAGCGACTCCACCCCCTTCGGGCGGAACACGACAGTTCAGGGCAAAAAATAGCAAGTTTTTGAGAGCGTGGTCTAATAGGCTGGCTTGCCACTTGCCAGCTACCATCAAGACTGAAATGCCAAGTTTATGGAATCGAGAGGTGATCCAATAATTTTCGTCTGATTGATAATCTGTCTCGTGGGGAGTTCCCGTGTGGAGAAGCCCCAACATACGCGGTTCCCCCCAAATTAAAATGTTGACTATTTTCGCCAGAATTAAAAAGAGTTTAGGCTTATCAAATTTTAGAGCCATTTTTCCAAAGTGTTCCGAGTTGAGTGAGACGAGGTTAATGAGCCCTCCGGACAATGCAGCCAGTTTCCCACAACGACGCTGACAATGAGTGGCAACCAGCACCCCTTAAAAGTCATAAGTGAGCGTTTTGCATTATCGAAGATTTGGTAGATTTTCTCGACCCCAACCTATTCGAGGTCGACTAATACCAAGGCTTTTTCTCGGGGACTTCAAAACTGTCGGATGGGAGCCCCCCCCCCATTTGTGTGAATAGTTTCTGTAAGTCCTAATGGGGCTAAAATTGAGACAAATTTATATGTAGATGCCCTTTTACCCCGAAAAATTGTGAAAAAACGCTAATATGTTCTTCTTGGGGGGGGGGGGGCGGTTAAAATGTAGAAACAACGCTAACTCATAGCTAAAATTGGGACAAATCGCTCATTCGCGGTCAAAATTGACAGCTTTTGCAACTTGCATAAAATTCTGCTCAGGAGCAGTTCATTTCCACCCGCGTCCTCTCTGTATTAAAACATAATATTTCAAAGAAAAAAAAAATGAAAATGCGCTAATTTAGAAGACGCGCTCATTCGTGGATGAAATGAAGAAAAAGCGCTCGTCCGTGGTATATGGAGGAGCTTTTACGGCTAAAAATGAGAAAATAACGTTAATAAGCTGTTCTTGGGCCAAGTCCACGATAAAAATTACGAATAAGGGCGAATAAACGGTAGGGACCTATGCCGATGGACTTATGGCGTATGAGCCTACTGATGGCTGTGGCGCCGGCGGGCTACGCTAGGCTGGGTCCGCGCCCACAAAAACAAAAAAATGCCGATGGACTTGCTGTGTTGCCTACTTTAAAAAATTTTTCCGGGCTTGTGAAAACATCCAAAAACACAGTAATAATCATAATGAATAACTAAGGAGATCCAGAGACCGGGGTGGCATGAACAACCCCACCCCCCTCGCAATGTATCAAAGACTCTACTTCCTTCACATTGGAGATTCCTGTAAAAAAAATAGTAATCGCTCTGGTTATAGCCAACGAAATTGATGGTCCGGCCTCCCCTTCTGAAAGATATTTTTCGAGCAAAAAACGGCTCAATGACCCAAAATTGTCTGTTTTTCAAGGAAACTGAATTACACGATCCAAAAATTGATTCCTTCGCAGATTTTCAAGCAAAAAAATATTATTTCTCTCAATTAATTGAAAATTTGATCAAAGAGTGTGTTTTTCTTGCATAAGACACAACAAAAATAGAGATTGCAGCATAGCATTGTACTTTTTGGGTGCGCCACATATTGTCAATAAATGATAATTCAAGCCCTGCCATAGTCTTGAGGCTTTATATAGAGGCTAAGGGGCCTGGTAGAAATTTCCACCTCGGGCCCCGATAGCTGTTGTTCCACCACTGGCTCCACAAAATTATGTTTTGGGCCAAAATATACGAGTTTTCCTCTAAAATGGGCACTGAGATGCCAAAAACCTTCAAACGTTGACCCAGAATGTATATCGCCCTTGAAAGCAGTCAATAACGGCCTGAAATTTTCATAGGGGCCCTTGGTAGAGAACCTATAAACTAGATGAAGGCGCAGCCATTTTGGGGTATGGATATAGGCCCGACACGCTATGGGATAACTTTGCCTCGCTTCAAAGGCCTTCTTCATTATATTTTCACCTCCATTGACGTAGAATTTCATCAATCCTCTTACCCCCAAGATGGGTCGGTTGTATAAATGCCTTACCTTGGGCGATTAGAAGATGATTTGGCATTACCTAGAGTTGGAAAATTATTTTTGTTTTTTTATTATTTTTGTTTCAACAGTCAGTAACCTCAAGTACTTGATGATCTCAGGCTTGATACACTGACAATAGTGGTTTTAGTGGTATTGTACGGTCACACATATCCATGATACTCTAGTAAGAAAAGATTGAGGTAAGCAATAAATACTCATTTTAAGAAGCTTGTTGAAAGACCCTGGAAATTACTTCTTGTTTTAAAAAACAGATATGACAGCATCGTGTTAAACACAAAAAATGCTACAAATATTGTTGGCTGATCGGTAGTGCATTTATCAAACTTTCCAAAATTGAATCGGTATTTCTGTTGCTACCCGTTAATCTCTACTACTTATAAATCCTATTAATAGTGAGTTATTGCATCACCGTCTGACGGTTAACGTTAACAGTTATGTGACGTCATGATAAGCGTAAAATTCGGATTTTGAGTTTAAGCGTTAATCACAAACGTTTAAAGACCAGTATGAAGGGGTGTTTTATTAATTTGTTTGAAGCAATTAAGTGCATCTATGCCCTACCATGTGTTCATATTTTAGCGCAACTATTATTTGCAATAACTCTTTTTCCACCGATACTAACGGCTACGCTTATGGTGCCGTCACACAACCGTAAACGTTGAGCGTCAGACGGCTATGCAATAACTCCCTAATAAGTAGTAAGTCACTGCTTAGTTGACAAGGTTCAATGTTTCAGTCAAATCATTCAATTAAAGTTTCGCATTCGGTGAGTCTTTCGTTTGCTGGTTTACCATATTTAAAGGGTCTTTATGATACCGCGCGAACACCTCTCTTTTAAACTGGTCAAACTGACGCCTATTGTTAGTATTCTGTCGCTCTCTCCACGACGGTCTCCCTTTACGGTTTTGTAACCCCCAGTGAATCGTAAATACAGGAGAAAGAACAAAAAACTCGTAGCCGGCGACGTACATTTCGTACACCTGAAAAAGAAAAAAAGTGTTCCTTGAAGGGCCGAGTTATTCATTCATAATTGTCGTTAGTTTACCTGAGTGTTTCTAGTGAATCCATATCCAATAAAGCGCTCATCATGCGGAGGCACCAAATCCGTTGAAATATAAAAAGGCTCGTACAAAAATTCAAAGTTCGTCACACTGTAGCTTACGTGGACAGCTTTGTTTTGGATGTCTTGTTCCCATCTGTGAGGAGTAAAAATTGTGTAGAAGAAAAGTGTACAATGCAACAATCCTCTCATTACCGTGAAAAATTGGTAGCGTATTGGTTGTAGATGAACACTTTCTGATGAAAAGGTCGGGCCAGGCCTTTTTTGCGAAGCCTCATCAAATCCGGCTTCGAGCTTGGAAACTTCACTCGAATATCAAGTTCGTAAGTGGGGACAACATAGGCGCACTGTCTCTTGCACGACTCAGTTCGAAGAAAGGCGTTCAAAAGGTCCGCCATATTAACGCTTGGTATGATGTCGATGTCAGTCAGAAATACGTGCGAAGTCTGACAATTCTTCCTTGCCAAATTTCTCATATGATTTTGAGGATAAGGATTTCTGACTCTCCATCGTGTTATTTCCGCTGATCTAATTTTTAAAATTTCATTCAAGGACACTTCAGGTCGCTTGCAGTCCATTGATGGAAATTTCTCGTATTTGAAGGTAGTAGTTGGTAACTTCTCTTTAGGAAAAGTCAAGTGAAAACTAACTCTTTCCCGTATAGGTGCGTAGCACTTTCGGAGAAAACTTGTATAAACTGTAAAATTGGACAATAAAATTAACAAATGGACGCGTATTGACGTTGAAAACTCATGTTCACCTTGTAACAACCTGAACTCTTCATCGCCTGCGGCAAAAAGAGCCGCGGAAATAGGACCTCTCCAGTGATGCGCTACCTGTACTAAAGAATACAGTTTCTCTAAAGATCCTTGAGTGGCAAGGCATATGGAGTACTTGCTCGAGAGGTCAGCGAAAAGCGTGCCGACCAAGGCGTGATCGATCATTTTGAAAAGATGTCGAGAATCCCAGCGACCTAATCGAGGGTCGATATTGAAAGACGACGACTCATTCGTCGAAAGCCAATTGTCAGCTACCAGAGGGGGTAATGGTGGAAGGAGGGGTGGGTGTTTTTGAGTAAGTGCGAGCTCTTCGTCGACGCCGCCGTCTTTTGTACTCTGGTTGCATTCTGTATGAAGAATTCTGAGCATGAACAGAATGTTGACGATGGTGAGAACCAAAATGCTTATCACGCTTATGTTCCTCAGCTTGCGCCAAACCTGAAAATGAATGAATGCCATTTTATGTCTTACTAAATTTCAAAAATTATTCCCGTGAATCGTCGTTGAAAAGGATAGTAATTCAAGCAGACGTAACCATCGTGCCATTACCACTGTTCAAGGGCACTCCTCACTCCATCCAGCACCAGTGTTACGAAGAATTATAATAGTGACCAAAATTTGGAGAGGGGGAATGGGGAATGGGGTCCGCAGTTTTCTCTTACATAATTCGTAAACAAATCACATGTTTTCATCACTATTATTTTTCACGAAAAATAATTAAGAGCACGGACTTTACAGCGATCGATGCACTTGAGGAATTTATAAAATCATTCATACCTCAGTTTCCATGAAAATGTTCGAGCCGATAAATCAGATTATAAATTACGAGAGTAAAATGTCCAATTTCACGATAAAGATTAACTTTTAGGGCAAAATTGATAATTAATTAATAAAGAGAAATACGGACGCTGCCCCTCCCCCCACAGCTGGTCATTCGTCTTGAAAGTGTGAACTCATTGAATCTGAACTTTTGGGCCAAAAACTGTGAAATTGTATCCTAAACACTGAAAGGACACTTGGAAATTCAGCCTCAACAAAAGCAGAGACTTACTTCTTCACCACTCCTCAATTTTTCATCAGACACTCATAAAGCGGTCTGGGAACCGTGAAATTTACCCCTCGGGAAGTTGCAAAACGCATAATGTACGACGTGAATCAGTTTATGACAACTGTAGGGGGTATTTTAAAAATGGGTGTCAAAATTTTGCCCTGTCAATGTACGTCCAAAATGCGTCAAAATTAGCCGTATTGACCATAGTCCGATTTCTAATAGTTTCCGAGATATTTATGAAATAAGCACTTTTGAATGAGCCTCGTTTGTATGGATAAAATCACTCTTTTCTGCTTGGCAATCAGATCTCTCCATGCCACCATAGGAAAGAGTAGACTTCTTCTACAGCCGTTCGAAAAACCCTACTTTGCTACCTTCTTTTGAATATGAAACGAGGGTTATTGTTCCTGGGCGTGCGACATGAAATCCAAGCGTGAGAAATAGCCCATTGCTCACGGTTCTTCCCCCTCTTTTCTAACGCTCTTCAAGAATCACTAACGGTCAAACTGGCACTGATTCCACTCCACTAAATAAGTCAAGACAGGGTCCTCTAAAATTCTTCTTTATTTTTTATCAGATGTTTTGAATTCATTTGTTTTTTGGAAAAAATGAATTTGACGAAACGGCGATCGCTTCTCAGTTAGAGAGTAGGCCCCGCGTGTTGATGTATTCCAGTGTTATTAAAATGGAAGATTGTGTTAGTGATGAAGAATTTCTCTCTACTCCTCCCGAAGTATTAAGTAAAGCAATCAACGTTACCCAAAATTTATTACCCGACGCGTCGAAAGAAAAATACGAAAACCAATATACCTATTTTGTGAAGTGGAAAAGTGACGTGAAGGCAACATCATTCTCCGAGAATGTCCTTCTCGCGTACTTTGGCCATCTCAAAGCCAAATACAAGCCGACGACCCTGTGGTCAATATATTCAATGTTGCGAAGTACAATTTCCCTCAAACATGAAATCGACATCTCCAAGTACAGCAAACTGCGGGCTCTTTTAAAAAAAGAATCTTCCGGATTTTCTCCAAAAAAATCAAAAACACTGTCGCCGGAAGAAACCTACAAATTTATGAAGGATGCGCCTGATGACACGTTTCTATTGGCCAAGGTAATAGATTAATTTTATGATAATTATGTTACCTAAAACTATTTTGACACACAGGTCATACTAGGCATGGGCATAATGGGAGCCTGTCGGCGGGAGGAACTTTGGAAGCTGACCCTCAATGACGTTGAAGATCACGGTCAATCAATGTTGGTACGGATTCGCCCTGGTAAAACTAAGACGTCAAGAGCCTTCAGTGTGATTGGGGACATCTACAAACTGTGCAAAAAATATATGAGCCTACGGCCTAGTAAAACGATTTTGAGCCAGTTTTTTTTTAAGTACTCTAAAGGAAAATGTAGTAGACAGGTAAATTAATTTTATTTAATCTTACTTTTTCCTTCTTTTTTTAAATGTATTTTTTGTACTATAGCCTGTGGGGATCAACACAATCGGCTCCGTCCCAAAACTGGTGGCCACATTCTTAAACCTAAAAGATCCGAATTTATACACCGGGCATACATTTCGCCGCTCTTCCGCTACTTTCCTCGTGAACGCTGGTGGAGATTTACTTTCCTTGAAACGCCTAGGTGGATGGAAATCGAGCACCGTTGCCGAGGGCTACATTGATGAATCTGAACGCTCGAGATCAGAAATAGCCGAAAAAATTTCTGAATTAAAAAACCCAGAAATTAACAGTAATAATACTAATATGATCGCAGAAACAAACAATGATATTCATGTTGTACTTCAGCCCGAAGTGGAAAATAGTATCGTTCAACATCCATCCCAAAAATCTCCTTTAATTTTAAACAATTGTAACAACTGCAATATTACAGTTACTGTAAACAATTATTCATATCAAAAAAGGTTAGACCGTTCATTTTTAATAAAATACATTTTAGTTCGCAAATTTTTGAGGTTTTTTTATTTTGCTGGGAAAAGCCAGCAGTCATCCTGGGAGAAAAGCGTGGTTGGGGTTGGGTTATATTTTTCTCGTGTTACAAACATGGACGGCTGTAGAAAAAATAGCGTACGATACGCGGTCGCAATGGCGCATTTCAGAATCGGGCGGTTGCCGGCACTCGACTTCGTCTCGTGTCGGCAACTTTCGCCCTCACCCGAAATAGCGCTCATTGCGACCTTGTATCGTAATATACTATTTTTCCATTAGACTTCGGGTTGTTTAATTCAATTTCGTTTGTACGTGCTGAAGAAATCAGCTGCAAACTCAAAATTATGTTCAAGTTTATCATCGATGCTCAGTATTTGAAGTCACAACGCGAAGTCTAATGGAAAAAAGTCTGCCCTTTCCAATGGTGGCATTGAATTTGACGTGAGAGCTCTGGTTGCCAAGCTGCGAGCGATTTTATCCATAAAAACGAGGCTCGTTAGCATTACAAAAGTGCTTATTTCCTAAATATATCGGAAACTATTAGGAATCGGACTATGGTCAATACGGCTAAATTTGACGCATTTTGGACGTACAATCACAGGAAAAAATATTGACATCCATTTGTAAAACACCCGTAAATAGCCACCGTCAACATTATGCCCCTGCTACCTACTTGCATAATTCGCCGCCCAGGGCCGTGAAAGAGGATGCGTTTTCTTATGTAAATGGCCTATAGATGAAGAAGGTATATGCCAAAAATTCAGAAAATTACTATAGGGCTGTAGGAAAATTTACTCGACCTTTAAAATATTCGGAATACCATGTTTTACAGTCCCAAATATTCTATAGGCATATTTTTTTATCAGAAGGCTTTATAACTAGGGAGTTGTATGTATAAAGTCGACCGTCTTAATTGTAACCAACCATATAATGGTGAAACAAAACAATACTTAAAGGAAAGACTAGAACAACATGACCGCAGCTTAGCAGATAACACACCTCTCACAGCACTGTCTCAATACGCCAAAGAACTTTCACATAAACTAGACCTAAACAACCCAAAAATTTTACACCAAGAAATCAACACACACAACAGAAAATTTCTATAAATGGTAGAAATTAGGAAACACAACACGATAAACTACAAAAGAGACTTAGACAACGTATCCAAGAGTTACACACCTATTATCCTCTCAGATACACCGTAAAAAACCTTCAAAATTGAAATTATGAAACCACATGTCAAAAAACAAAAGCTGAATAAAAAGAAGACGCCTGAGGGCTTGAGGACGCCTCGACGAAACGTCGGAGAGAAAAAAAAAAAACGCCGGCAGGATCGGTCATTAAAATTGGAAACAAAAAATTTAAAATTATCAATTACTTGTAATTGAAATAGGTATTAGCTTTGTTTACTGTAGTACAATGTAAAACATCATCGCCGTACATTTGTCCGTCACGCACAACGTAAATAAATGCTCCCCCTATTAGGCCCCTTTTGTACGAGTAAGTCTTTTGATCAAAGTAGCCATTCTGCAAAAAAATGACAGATGTTTCCTGCCTCAAGTCGTCTGTTTGTGATCAGATTGCCCAAAAGTTTTTTTGAACAAAAAACTCACTCGTGTAAAAGGGGGCCTTAGAAAACCTATACGACTACGCCCGTACTGGTCAAGAGGTCACCTCTCACGAATGATTTTTTACCAAGACGTAGACGGCTTACTGCGGTAGGAGTTTTGAGAGCCTAACAACTGGTTTTCATCGGATTTTGTTTTTTAAACCCGAAGTCTTTGAGCCACGCGTTAAACTTTGGAAATTCTGCTCCCTTATATGTAAAAGTTATTATGCCATGATGTCACTGAAGAGCAATCAAGTTGTTTCTGCTCCGTGAACCGTTGGTCTTGGGTGGGGGGGGGGCTTCCCGCGGTTCATCCAGTTTTGAAGAATTTCTCTAGTAAATGGGAAGCCGCTTGACTTAGCTAGTAGTCATACTTTTTAAGCTGTTTGCTCAGCTGGTTCGTCATAGGTGCTTCGTAAGAAAATATGATAAAGCTGTGAATACTGTCAGTATCTTGCCAAATAATCTCGAAACTGCTCTAAATTTCATGGTGTGTGTCACAAATCGTTGACATTTAAAATCAATAATCAATAGGTACATATTTTATGTTTTTCCCTTAGCTATTCAGTGCATCGTCACAATTAAAATGAAGTATGAGTTACGTTCACTTTCCAATTTTCACTTTCTTGTGAAAAAGTGCGTCCAAAGTCAGAGGCTGATTTGATTAATATAATCACGCCCCTCCACCTTCCCCAAACGAAAATCGATTTTAAAAAAAGTAAGCAATAACGACCTGAGTACAACTGAAAATCCGCATTTTTTCACGTAGATGCCACCTCCTGTTTCCATCTTGCACTGCACGTCTTGATTGTCATCGTCTCTTTAAGGCGACACTTCATAAGACTTCTGAAATGTCTGGCAGTTCCAGCTGAGAACCACCTCCTCATCCACCCTTTATCCGATCATTTTATAGTATTGATCTGTCAGCGCATGCGCCCTTTTGAAGTGATGTGGACAGTGAAGGGAGTCTTCTAGTGCTTGAACTCATTTATATTGTCATGTAATTTATTTATAGTGCTCCGAATCAGTAGGATTCTTGAAACACAATATAATTTAGGTTGTACTCCGCTAAACAATCCTTTTTGCTAAGTTCTCTGATGATAGCGCGCCGGTTTCGAGCCGCGCCGGAGGTGGGAACGGTAACAACGGGGTTTCTCGTGTTTTTTTTTTTTTTTTTTTTTTTTTTTTTTTTTTTTTTTTTTTCAAACCTTGATCTCTGAAGACTTGGTATTGAAAACAAAAAACTCAAGGAAAAAGTATTTAATTAGCCTTTATTGTTATAATTTCACGTATAAATTGTAGGCCAACAAATACTTTTTACTGTTTGATTTATTCATTAACAAATTAGGAAACGTGGTGGGAAAGAAAGTAGAAATAAAAACAAAAGATTAGTTTTCACAAACAGTTCCTTTCACTAAGTCTTTCACTGAGCCCGTGAACACCCTGAAATTGTCGTCGTCCGCTTTCATTTCATTGAACACGTAGGCAGGGAGTCTATCAGTTGTAAACCAAACGTTTCCGTTTCTGTCGATTTTTAAATCGTTGGGAAATATCATAGTCTCACTATCGCTGGCAAGAAGATGGTTCGTATCAGCCGAATACTCCTTCTTTGAGTTCCAACAAGCGATTCCATTTCTGTTTATTTGAGTGTACAACAGAACGCCCGTCTCGGGATCCATGAATGAGGCTGTGGCTTGGGTGTTGGGGCCACGAGAGCCGAGAACGTGGAACTCGTGGTAGCTGTTGGAAGCGAGCGTTTCATTTTGAATTATTCTGCTCGAGACTGAAAACTCCCTCGTGCTCGACAATGGATGAAAGTACAAAGTTCTGTGTCCATTGGCGTCGCGGGGACCCATGGCGATCGAAAAAATCCCGTCTGCCCATTGAAAATTGATTCCCTGAATATTGTAGTCACCTGAGAGTGGGTCGAGATAGAAGTAATTGTGCTTGATCCTCCAAGTGTTGTTATTAGCCCAGTCGTAAACAACTAGAGCGTAACTCCCAAAATCAGGGACATACGCGTACGCATCATCACATTTGTTCTTATCAACGTCAATTATGATGTTAGCAAAGAACGTGTCTTCTTTGATGCAGCTGGGAGGAAAAGGGAAAACCCTCAAAAGCGTATTATTGTTTTTCAAGTCAAAAACCATAATTTTCGGCGGTGTGAGCGGCTCGGCCTTTTCTAAAATATCATTAACTCCCGTATCCATGACCCATAGTCTGTCACATTCATCAGCTCTTACTCGCAATGGGTTTATGATTTTTTTGTCGTAAGGAGGGCTAGATATGTCGTGTGTTTCCCAGTCAGGGAACGGTCTTAGAGGAGGACTCGTTGTGCCTAAGAGAGGAGGAAAAAGACAGAAATTACAAAGTAAGGAACCACCAACAAAATCCGACCGTCGTACCTGCGTTTAGAGGAACGTAACTAAGCGACGCTGGAATTCCTGACTTCCATCTCGGCGTTGTAATGAATACTTTGTCGTTCCATACTTCTATTCCCAATGGGAGGCTATTTAATGGCACAAACTTGTTTTGCTTGATGGCATCATTTCTCATTTCTGGCGATGGATAGTCGAAATCCATCAGTTTCCATTTAAATATCTCCTTTAATTTGTTGTCCGCAGAAGTTCCCGTTAAGCACATAGCCAAAATCACCGCTATGATTGTAACGACGATCACCACAACAGTACTCCAGGCCATAATTCGGAGTTCTGAGAAATAAAATCGGAAATCTTCAGATTAAACTATTCAACAATAAACTCGAAAAAATAAAATAAAATAAAACCTAATTTCACTGACGGTGAGGCAATTCAAAAGGGTTTTTTTATTATTCAACAGCACAAACCCGTTTAAATCAAATTGGCGAGCACGAATAATGTTACACAGAAAGTCATATGTCCAAAATGACTCAACTATAATTATTTGGTAGCCGGAACTTTTATTTTGCCTTGGTAAATTACACTATAAACCGTCCCTGACATTTAACTTAAGCAACTTACTCTTTCGCTGTACTTTCATACTGTCTTTTATCCTTAGCGATCACAAAAAAAAACTTAAAAAACTAAAACAATAAAAAAAGGAGAATCCGATTGAACAACTTACGTGTTGGTTGATCGGCTTTAAACTGTGTGGGGGAGCGTTTGTATTTTCAGCAAAGACTGGGAGCCCCCTACCCTACTTTTAGCGCAATGTTTCCTACAACTCTTTCTCTCCCACATACTTTACCGGGACTTAATCTTTCAACGCATAGGGATTTCCCCAGAACTTTTTTATTTTTATGAACTTCCAAGTTTACGACGGGGAAAGAAAGCATAGAAGTAGACAAAAAACAAAGGGTCAGCCATTTCCATTTGGTGTAATTTCCGAAGGGGAAGAATTCTTGAAGCAGAAGAAGCCAAATTTATATTGTTTTTAACATTGCCTGCCACTAATTTTTGTTAAATTCACGGAAAAACGTCGCACACCCCTATTACCGAACCCTATTATTATTATTATTTGTTATTGTTGCTCTTTGGTCATTACAGGTTTTTTGTGAATTTTTATGCATTTCACCGCCTTGTAATTAAAATTTAAAAAATTAAAATATTGTGGTAGTACTCTCTTGACTAGAGAAAGAACTATTGAGTAAAATTCTCCGTGAGAAACACGATTTGACGAGAAATAGAAAGTTGAAGGGTCATTAATCTTGAAGATACAGTCTCAATTGACCCACATATCTTTCTCATCGCCCTCTGATTATGTCCACTTTGTAATTTCCATTTTTCTCTAGATCTTAAACGGGTTGCAAATTCACAATGTAGCTCCCCAAGGCCTTACTGACTGGGACGATATAGATGGGGGGGGGGGGACTCTAATTCGCATTGAGCAACCTTGATCAACAGCTCTTTTAAAAGAACGTTAAGGCCTTGCTGTTTAACTTTCACTTTAGTACCACAAGGAGGGGATGGTGGTGTGAGGGTGGCAGGGTCAAGAGCCACGACCGTCAGCCCGCTTTTCATAATAGAAAGGTTGTGCTCGAGTAGTCGCTCTACTTCCGAATCCGCTCTTTAATTATTTGGGTTGGGGGAGGGTGTTTCCTGATATTCCCGTTAAATTGTTTAGACGAATCGCTTCCCACATGCCATAAACTCATCGTCAGTGGCTCAGTGGTCCAACTGACCACCCCTCCTCTTGTTTCTTTACTTGCAGTTGACTGTATAAATTATCCCAGAAGAAAATTGTTCATTTTTCTCCCACAAACCTACCAAACCGTCTCAAAATTGTCAGTTTAGTATCTTGCCGTTAATTCGGTCTTAAAACCTGGTAATTTAGCTTAGAAACTTTACACTACGGGCTCTATGCAAGGCTTTTAGAGTATGGCTGAATTGAGTAACAGAAAATGGAATTTTTAATCAGCAACGTACAACTGTTCATGTTTATCATAATCCCCACGAACGAATTTTATGAAGGAATTCTCCCCCATGAAATTCTCAACATGGTAGGGGGACAATTGACTCCCACCTTTCCAATTTGAAGTATATTTTTATTGAATAATGTATTTTTTGTTTCAGAATACTCTGGCGTATAATAGGAGGCACAGGGTGTTACAGAATAATTGCAATAAAATAAAATGGGTTAAAGTAGATCTGATGTGCATTTAAATAGACGGAATTCACCAAAGGTGCGAAACTTACTAATTTCCGAGCTATGACTTTTCAGTAGTTTTTTACGGCACATGTCGCTTTTCTCAGTCAAATGCAACATTGTCGATTGCCGCTTACAATTTCGGTAAGTTCTGGCGCCGGCTTTACCGGCTGATTTAATATGGGAATATTATATGAAATATGTATACCGTTAAGGGCCAAAAGGGGTGAAATCACAGTAAACAACTATTTTTGTAGCAAATAAGACATTCGCGGTGCAAATAACACATTTGTTAAATCTGTACATTGTGTATTCCATTGACGTCATATAGAAGTGTTGCGGGTCTTGCAAGTTGTCAGAGGTTATCAGATTATGTTGTGTACGGAAACACGGGAGTAAACATTAAATTGTAATTTTTAATTGAGCGGCGTCCATAGAATGGGTAAGCTTTATTATACTTTACACTTCCTACAATGTTTTGACTAAACGTGACAATAAATGCTTAAATTTGCTAATTTGCGGCTTCTAGAGGCTGATTTCTCGTTTTGTTTACCTCACGAAACTAACCGAAGCGATGGGTCATCGCTGTCATTTTCACTTAAAAGGGCGTAAACGCTCTGAAAACTGAGCAATATTTGTTTACTTATTGAGGACAGACATGTCTAGGTTTTGAGAAACACTATGCTACAATGAAGAAAGCTTGGATTCATCGTGGGCGCCTTACATTAGCCCGCATCAGTGTATAACGCTGCTTTGAAGAGACTTCATTCCGAATATAATTGAGTTAACTATTGTTAAAAGCCGCCAATTTTGGAAGAAATCGGTAGCTTTGAACAATCGTTGGCTCAATTGTCGATTTTTGGCCACACTATCAGAAAATCACACATTCATTCTGAAGGGTCGCTGGATAGAGGACAGTTGCAGGGGCAACAATCCGGAATTCGAAAGGGATCTCTAGTTATTTGGGCGTTCGTATAAATCTGTACGTGATCCTGTACTTGCTGTATTCTGCTCAACTAAAGGAGCAAAGTGATCCTAGTGCACCATTGTGTGGCCCAGTGGCCAATTGAACTTTCTCTCCAGAGAATTACAACACTGTGCCGGCTGTGGGGTCCTTCTAGAGCCAAAACGAATCAATCATTTCATGTCACTGAATTTTTGGGATTTTAGGCCGGTTGTTCATTTTTTAAGGCGATATAGAGAAGCAATGCGAAAGTTTCGGTGCTGCTCAATCAGGTTCTGTGGACAGATCACAGATTTTCAAAGCAACTTCTTTATCCTACGAAATTAAATTTAAAAAGTGTGAGTAGACTGATCTTTCATTTCCAACAACTTGTTGGATGCTCCCACAACTTCGAAAAAATATTTTCAAAATTTAATATAATTTTAGTCAGTTTTCATTTTCGAGACGAAACAATCTTTTTATAGAGCTGTAACATAAGTTCTGAAGGCGAATACTAATTCTTAACATCTTAGTTATTTGCAGTTTTCAGGCCAACCATACATAATGTACCATACAGTTAAATAGTCGAAGAGCCAAAAGAATGGAAAGGACAGATTCTGAAAGGGAAAATGCTAAATTACTGGATTTCAGACAAGGCAAATAGATTCTGCCGCCTGTTATGCAGCTTCAGGACTAGATTTCCTGCTTTTTGAGCCAAAAACAGGTAGCCTAAATATTTTTTGCCCCCAATAACGATAAACGGGTTTGAAATTGATCCAAGATAGACCGAAAAGTCAGTTTTATAGTATCATGCAGGCATTTGATAATCAGTATCGTAATCAGAATCAGTCGGTTATGGGATGGGGGTGTGGGTAATATCTAATCAGGAATCATCCCACTATTTGACCTACAAAGAGTCAAAGACCCTTTCACAGGATTCGACAATTCAGAGGTAACTAATTATGGTTGTTGGGAGCGGGAGGGGTGGATAAAAACATATTAAGCTTTTTGCTCGAACAATCAGACAAAAATGTTAAGGGGGGAGCAATTGAAGATATTTAAATTCTAGGTCAAATGATCGATATCCGTGCCCAAAGAGACTATGTCGACATAATTGCCAGAAACCCCGATTCTATGGGCCAGGACGAACAGTTTCCGAAGGAGGATGTTGATGTATACCTTGGACGAAAAACGGCCTTTTCCTTTTGCTTGAATAGTCAACGCCGGGGTACAATTCCCATTTATGGGGTGTACAGTCAATCTGGCTAACACAATAAGGAAGTTTTCCCTATGAATGCAAAATAAATTTTTCCTTTGACGAAATGGTGAAAATCGCGGATGAAAATCGGGCAGAAATGCAAATAACAAGTTTCCTTCGGATATCCAATGCCCTAGCGGCAAGGGCCTTGGTGCAATTTTATTGAGTTGAGGACCAATAATGATGGAAATTGTATGCTCTTTTCAATGAGCTACTTACTTTTAGTCTAGCACCTGTTAATGAGGTCGTACTAGTCACTTATCGTAAAAAAACGCGGAATTGGCGATATCTCGAAAACTAAGAGGAATTCCAAAAAACCTCAAATAAATAGTAATTTCGATCACAGATGAGGTGTACTATCACCATACTTTCTCTGTCGAGGTAATTTATGAACAACCTGTATACTGTTCCCTGAGATAATTCATTTCAGGAACATAATCAGTTCCAAGTCAATTGGCGACTTTAAAATGAGAGTTTGCCCTTTCTGGGCAATATCTTAGGGTTATCCAAATCACCTGGCTCAAACACCGATTTTGACCAGACTAGTTCTTGGCGAGGAACAAAAACGACAAGTCGCGGTGGTCGATGGATTTCAGTTTTTGCAGCCACTAAATTAAATCGAATGATTTACTTAATCGCCAAACAAGTTAAACGAGTTTCACCGGTATCAGCGTGCACAAAATAAACGAAAATTGCACCTCTGAAGAAGCGCCTTCAAGTATCGTTGACGATTAAGTTTGTTACGCCCTTCCTTGCCCTACCTGTTATAAAGGTATAATAACATATAAAATTACAAAACCCCGCCCTCAGAAAAAGAAGAGTCTTGTAGGTGGCAAGCATTTTTGTAGTTCAACCAAGCTGCCATTTAAATCATTTTACTTTTTTCCCCAGTTGGTCCTATTATTATGATCGCATTCTGCTTATGAAGGATGAAGAAAACGTGGTGTGGAGGGAGGGGGATTTCGGTGATCCATGAGTTCAAATAACTAATCGCCTTATACGCGAACGAGGAAAAGTTTTTGAAGTGGCTGTTTCTATTTTTATGAAGGTAGGCAAATGTCCGCAGAACAGCATTATGAGCTATTTAAGAAAGCCTGAAAGGTAATACATTTTGGGGGTTTTAATCCGGTGGGATTTATTATTTAATACCTGTTGTGTCTATGCATTTGCGCCCTGCGTTCAATTTTTTGTTTCCCCTCAAGACCCGAGTGGTAATACGTAGTGATTTCTACGTGGCCTGGTTTGCCTGAATGTCACTAAAATTATTGTGATATATGTCTTAATGAATTTTGAAATTTGGCCGCTTCTCGACTGGTAGCACAATAAATAGGTTCACCGCCTCCGTGAAAATCGTCTTGCCTCCTTCCCCCTCATACAGCAATATTTGCCTTAGACCGTTGAAAAAAGCGTGAAACCAAATTATTTAACCTTTGACTTGCCATTCCGTATTTAAGTTTTAAATTATATTGAAAACAAAAACAAAAAAACTATAACACCAATGCATGCGTGGGTTTCCCAATTATATAGCCAAGGGCGGGTGGCTATGTCTTTAAGGCGCCCGTTAGTCTAGTTTTCCACGCGCGAATCAATACTTTGATATTCGGGGTGCCATTTTGTTGGATGCTCCATGGAAGGAAGAACCACCGTTTACTTATCTGCGTTCTTGGATTATTAGTGTTGGTTTAACGTTTTCGAATTTAACTGCTTTGGTGAGTGAATTGTGTTGCATAGCATTAAGAGGCACTAGTTGCCATTGTTGGACCATAGTAAAACTCTATGAAGTCAAACAAAAATGAGTATTCTCCCTCAAACGCTCACCCTCTCTCTCAAAAACTTATTCGTTACAAATTCAGGGCCCGACTATTGCTACAGAGTGTCTGCCTCTTATTTGAAAGTAGCTACGAAATAACTGTTTTTAAAGCAAAACAGTTGCTCTCCGCGAACTTAGTCTTTCTTTTTTTTCCATGAAAAGAAACGTTATAAATTCAACACGTTGCTTGTCTTATTGCAATTAAAGTGCCTTTGGGATATTGCAGCGATTCGGTCTTATTTTATACAATATTATACAATATTTTCGCGAAATATTGAAGAACAAATCGATTGAAAGGATATATGTTTCGTGGGTGTCCATATCCCGCCGAAATAAATATAGCTTTTTATCGTGTTTTTAGAAATTCCTGTATCCTGGATTAATTTTATTACACGTTAATTTTTTGTTTAGAAGGCACATTGGGGTGCATTAAATGAATTTGTGCCCCAAATATTGCTACAATGCAATGTAATTTTAATATATGATGCGTACATCTATCAAGCAGTTTAAACAAATTATGAGGGTGTTTGATGGGGAGGGGTAAGTAATTTCGAGTAAATATACATATATGCCATGACATTCTGTAGACCTGAAAGGTCTTAGTTCACTGCTCGTGTATTAAAAACTGCACGCTAATTTCAAAATATTTATAATTGTTTTGAGTGTTCCTTATCATGGGCGGTGTTATCTTGTTCAAGTTGAATTAAATTCTAATTTTCACGTTAAGTAATTTATTCACAATTGAGACACCGGCCTCATAGCAGCCGCCTTGGCTATAATGGTTAGTGGCTGAGTCCAGTTTAAGGGCAAGAGCTACCGTAAGTGCTTGATTGTCGTCGACCCAGATAATTTTATATTTTTCACTCAAACAGTTAGTCTGAGTCTCCGAGCGGAGTTCTGCCTGTCCACTATGCAGGTCACTCAAGTCTGATGACTATTGTTTTCAGTCTCAAGGCTCGCTTGAAATTATTGTCATCTCCTATACGCTCAGTGTTCTTTTTCTCTAAATCCTCACTACAAGAGTGCGTGAAACGTAGAACTCACCCTCCCAATGTTATACTTATGGGTTATCCTTCAACAAATTATTAGGTTGAAGATGCACGACGACATATATTCGGGCAGGTCTTGAGGTGCGTTTCAGCGTAATTCTGAATACACTTCGAACAGATTATTTGACGAAAAATGTGGTAATTTGGTCCCAAAACTGGCTTTAAAGTCAACAAACTGGTAATTCTGCTGTATAAATTATTGTTCAGCATTTTGTTTCTGAAAACACGCGTGTTGGAAGCTGCACGCTAATTTCAATAAATATATTCACCTCTACGGATTTCATTTAGTTAGCGCGTCACACTTTGAAAGTCGATAATTACGACTATAGTCGTACTACATGAAAACTTGATCGCAACAAAAGATTGCTATTAAAAACCTCTTGAAATTGTCAGTCTTTGGTGAAGATACTATAATAATTACCCTGAAAACTTGACAATTCAATCAATTAACTATCAATTCGGTCACAACATTTGGGTCTTCCCGGAAATTAATAGTTTTGTTCTAGATACTGACTTCTTGGCTATCCTACTAGTATTTTTGTCTCTATAATTTGCTAGGAGACCCTACGCATGGGCTTCTGCGAGAATCGTACCCATCACCTGGTTTATAAGCGTAAGACTTCTTCATGCATTTTATTGGTTGGTTTTGTCAAAGCTCTCTCGAGTTTAACTGGAGGAGTTTCCCTAGTTTACTTGAAGTAGACAAGGCCATGGCAAGTAGACAGCCTCAATTGTGGGTACCTTAATTGCACGGCAATTCGCCTTTCTGAATTAAATCGTATGCTAATGGAGACGACGGGTGGAAGTGAATTGCGCAGTTCCAGAAGTGTATGCTAATGCGGAACCCTATTAAGTGCAATCATATAGGCAGCACCATTGTTTTAAAAGGCATCAGTCACGGGAGTCTTGAGAGGTACAGATCTCGGTGTTTTTGAAGGCACCAATATTGGTATTTGAGAGGTGTCAAGTCCAAATTGGTCCCCGAATTGTGGTTGTGTTTTGTTTTTTTTTTTCAGATCATTGCTTACGAGCTTCCCTATATTCTGTTTCAGTACCAGTGGTTAATTTTATGGGATGTTGTGTGGAGAGTTAGGGGGACGAATTCACCCTCATTTAGATGTAACAAGCAATACTCGAAACCCGTACTCAGCTCTTCTAAGCCTTTACACGATGGCCACAACTGCGGCTGATGAAGATATTTATTTAGGTAATAAGTCGCCCGCCTCCTTATCACGCCGCAAATGTTCGAAACAACTTTCAATTTTCAGAAAATGGTTTGATGAGCTACGAAAACCCTAATTATCACATGCACAATTTGGATGACGCTTTGAACTCTAATACAACCGATGTGTCTTCGTTCAGAAATTTCTTGTACTCCGAATTAGAAACAATGTGTCGACCCTCGAGCACGACGAATGGGAGGAAGTCATACGCGACTCTCGACATCGGATCAATGGGAGTTGATTTGAACACGGGACCCGTGACCAATTTGGACACAGATAACAGTCTGCATAGGTGTGATATTCACCTTATATCAGTATGAAAGCGTGATATTATTTGTTTGATTCACCAGTAGAAATAGCTGTCCGGTGAAACTTGACAATACGCCTGTTGGAAACGTTAATCGAGAAAGCTGTAGAGCATTTGACGTGAAGTCTTCAATGCGAAGTAATAAACCAGATCTGATAGAGCACAGCGATGTAATTCTAGATAGGTAAGACAATAATTCTAAGCCTTCTTTTCAACGGTAACAAACGTTCATGTGTATATAACGCATATTAAAAGGAGTTTCGAAAAAGATGATTCTGAATCCGCTGAGAAAAATTATGACAATCCTTCAGATAGATCATCAACGTCTTCACCAAATTTCTCATCCAACGAAGATTTACCCCCGGGATGGGAAAGGCACCAAGGTAAGGAGCCAATGTATAGGCTTATTCGGAACAAAATACGTGACATTATACTCACAGACAGCGACGGACCGTACTATTGGCACATTAAAAGTGGAACAATTCAAAGGAACGCTCCAGAAATAATCACAGGTAGCAATGAACCGAGAACACCATTGGTGAAGGATGCTGAGACGGTAAGCAATCATCATGTCACGAAAAATCGGAATGATTCAAGAGGGGTTTTTGTGTTTGTTTTACTAGGCACTCACTAGCTTTCATCAAAACGGAGGACTGGGTACAGTTACCAGAAGCAACACTAGCTCAACTTTTGAGGAGCTGGAATCAAGAAAAAAGGACGAGCGGAAAGAAGAATTAGCCCTCAAGTAAGTGTTGATGATCAGCTTCATTAGTATTAGCAAGTCTGACAGCATTTGCTGGGTTTACTGCGTTCATATAAGCGTACCGCTTATATATAAAGTGTCTAAGGATAAGTCACTGGGATTTATTATGGGAGTGCATTGTCGATGGCTGAATTACATAGTTATTGGCAAAACAACGAAACCACTTGCTCTCCAACGCTGATTTCTTTTCTTTTCTATGCCTTCACAGAAGAAGAAGCTACCCGGCGAGGAATGAAAAAGAGAAAGAAAAAGCGATTCGATTCGCTGTTCGAAGTTTAGGCTGGGTTGATATATGCGAGATTGACTTAACGCCTGAAAGGTCAAGCAAAGCTGTTAATAAGTGTATTGTGGAGCTTTCTCTTGGCAAAAATGGACTGAATGATAATGTTGGTCGTTGGGGTGATGTACGTTTTAAAGGGAAACCCATTTTCTCGCCCCGGCCCCGTCACCAACTGTTGACCTTTAAATTCTGATTTTATTCAGGGCAAAGATTTATTCATGGATTTGGATGAAGGCGCTCTGAAATTAATAGATCCGGAAAATCTTACTGTCCTCAACACTCAACCTATTCATACCATTCGAGTTTGGGGCGTCGGAAGAGACAATGGAAGGTATAATATTCGTCTGTTTATTACTTTGGTAATAATGACGAGAGCTAACATTTTTTACTTTTTTGTTGTTGCACTTATCAAGAGAGAGGTAAAATTCAGGCATTATTTTGGAAATTCATTAAGAAACTTTGTGAATACCCTATCTTACTTTTTATTCTATGATTTCAGAGATTTTGCTTACGTTGCACGCGACCGTATCACCCGCAAACACATGTGCCATGTGTTTCGTTGTGATATGCCTGCTCGAACCATAGCTAACACACTAAGGGACATATGCAAAAAGATAATGATTGAAAGAAGTCTTCAACAAAATCTAGCTAAACCAATTGATACAAGTAAGAATCTCATTGAACGTTGTCCCACGATATTTTTGCTTCACATTTTACTTCTGCAGATGGCTCTTCAGTGAGTACCAACAAACCGTCCACAGCTACTCGCCCAACCAATCTTCCAACTGAGCACCGACGATTTCATCGGAATACGGAAACTACTTTGTGTAAAGTTTAGGTCGTGTGTTTTAAAAATGTATTTTGGTAATTTTTTATTTGTTCTCAGCTCAGTCTTTCCCAACGCCGATGGAAGAACCAAAAAAAGTTATTCAAGCCGAATACCTTGGAAGTGTTGAAGTATCTAGAGCAAGTGGAATGGACGTCCTTAATGAAGCTATCGATCAACTAATGAATTCGGCACCTAAATCTCAATGGCAATCCGTGAATGTAGCTGTAGCACCAAGCATGATCACAGTATCACCTGAAGTGGATTCGGTAGTAGTTCTCCCCATATTTTCACGTTTTTGAGTACTATATTTACTAATTTAACCAGGAAAACAAGCCATTGGCCGAGTGCCGAGTGAGATATCTGTCATTCCTAGGCATTGGTCACAATGTCAAGCAATGCGCTTTCATCATGCACACTGCGCAAGATTTATTTGTGGCTCACGTTTTTCATTGCGAGCCATCCGCTGGAGCTCTTTGCAAAACTATAGAAGCTGCCTGCAAGGTTCTTGCCCCCCTTCTTATCTTGGTTTCGCGATTTTCTATATTATTTAATTTCGCTAGCTGAGATACCAAAAGTGTCTTGACGCTCATCCTCATAGTGTTGCTAACACTGACACCAGATCGCCCAACCGTGGGCTGAGTGCTACGATTAAATCTCTCGTGGGAAGCATTACAGGGAGACGTACCAAAAAATCCTGAGAAAAACATTTGTCTCTACAGGTAATTCAATTGATTATTTTTCCTACTAAATTTTTAATCCAAAATTTATGTTTTTTAAGGATTTATGCGCTCCTGTAGAGCGTGAGGTTATTAAACACCGTCATTTGCAAAGTCCTCTGGTAACATCCACAAGCCTTCAATCACTCTTATCCCCAACTTTGTCCTTCCAAAGACACAACTGGGATTTGTGAATTGTTACAAAAAAAATCGTCAACTCTACTTATAATCCAAACCATAACTAATAATAATGATAAATGCCCTAATAAGTAAAATGAAACACGCTCGCTTTCCAAGTGGTAATTCGTTGGTGAACCGCTTGCAATCACCCTACGTTGTGAATCCTTGTGCACGTAGCCACAATTCGTCACCGTGATCCTCAAAGAGTGCAAATATTTAGTTACGAGTGTGAACGCGTTGATTTTTTTTTAATATTTCGTTTGGTTTACAGCAAGCAAACGAGAGGCTTTTTTTCCATTGGGGAAGTTCTTGAAACGAACCAACTGTAAATAAATTGTATAAAAACGAACATGCGCGCCACCTTTGTTAGAAGTGCAGTCTGAATTTGTTAAACAAGTGCTATTATTTGATTATCGTTTCATGCTATACCAAATCATTTGTAAAGTACATGTTTAGAAGTGTAACCGTTGCTTGATACCACTGTTGGTACAAATCATTGTAGGAGATCTTCACATTTGAAGCTTTACTTGATTGGCAGTTTATTATTTCAATTAAGAAGTAGTTTCTCCCTGAAATCGAAAGGTAACAACCCAACACTTTTCTCTTTATTTTGTCTTCTAGTTTCATAGATAAATACAAAAGAATATCTCATTTCGATCAAAACTCACGGGTTTTTCGTATTATAGTATTCTCGTCAATTAATACAATTGTTGTTTAAACTGCATTTTAATAATTGATTTGATGACAAAACATCATAGTGAAGCAATACTGTCAATAAATTTCTGTTTCCTTCATCCCTTACGATGATGTGATTGAATTTACCCACCCAGCCCTCCATGTCGTTTTTTCTGTATAGTGACTTCACTTTACTAGGAACCTACAGACCACGTGAACGCACCGTCATTTTGGAGCATTGACAGGCTCGACCTACTAGGGGGATAATTTCTCCTCGCTTCGAAGGACTCGAACTGCTCCATAGTATTTCCACCTCCATTCAGAGTAGAATTTTATCAATCTTCTTACCCCAAGATTGACGATGCGCTCACTCGGTTGTATAGTTGCCTTAACTCGACTTGCGCGTAGTTGCTCTTCACAGGGTCTTACCCAGAGTGGGGGCTACTTGGGTGCTAAAGTGTTAACAAAATGACCCCCCCCCCCATTTCCATCTGAACGAAAATTATAGCTTAGGACGTACAATGAGGAATGAAACTTCCAGTTCTCTTGCCTAATAGTAGAGTAATTTATCGATATCGAGGTTGAGGAGAATCGCTAATACCTGGCCAAAAATCCAGTCTCTAGGATGAAAATGCTAGTTTTGAGGCCTTAAAATCAGATTACATTGACAGTTTTCTCATTAAATTTTAAGGGTTCCCCAGTAATTTTCCTGCGTCCTTCTGTGACCGTTAGTGGGTATTGTTACGTGAAACGACACGAACAGCTGAACGAACATTAACATCTGGCTTCAACCCAAAAATTATTAATCGGGCCCAAAAAACTGATTGTCGTATTCAGGCCGAATAGACCCACACGACTATACTGGGCGCGCCCACCATTATAGACAGAAAACTCATTGATCTACACCATTTCACGAGCTAACACTGAAACAAACGAAGCCAGAGAGAACGTCGAACCATCATGTGCTGACGACTAGGTAAAAAAACTGCTGGTTTGACCGTGAAAACGGACTACGAAGCACCAGGACCACATTTTGTTACCAAAGTGATAATTCACAAGCCACAACATTACTAAAAAATAATTCAACAATTAGCACAAACTCAAGCGAAGAAAGTCATCATAGTTCACTCTAAGGAAACGAAAAGTGAGAAACTTGGCAAAAATGTTACAAGTGAGCCAACAAAGCGTAATTGGTATTGAGAACGATATCCTTGCGAAAAATCGTTTCCGAACATAGCTCTAGTTTCTTTTTAAGAAAAAAGTTAATTTCGGCAGGCCGTCAGTCTGTCTGTCACCCCCCCCCCCACAAAAAACATTAAAATGAAAATCTGGCCATTTCTTGGTACGAGAAGCGCAAATCTGGCCCTTATATTGACAATAAACATTTCTTAGGGCCGTATTCAGAAACCAACCTTAACCTTTACGTCTCCTTTAAGCGATTCAAAACAGATGACACATTTTAATAAACCATCATATTTTTCAACTCCTTTAGTAAAGGCTTCGTAAAGGTGGGTTTCTGAATACGGCCCTTAGACACGTTATCACCGCGTACCCAAATTTTGTTTTCAGTCATGACTTCAAAACAATAGAGGCTTCAATATTTTGGAACTATTTTTTCGGGTTTCTCGTGCAATTTTTTTGCCATATGACTACAACGCTACCGTAAAATGACACTTTTTTGTAGTCGAAATCGTCGTTTTTAGCGCAGTCACAATCAGTAGCCCAAAATAAAGGTCGAAATTGCCAACAAAATGGAGGGGGGGGGATTCCAAAGTGCCTTTGCATTTTAATTACGGACCCCCCCTCAAACAAACTCAAGCGAAGAAAGCCTTCCGAAAAAAGACACAATCACAATCCGTAGTACATAAAAGTGAGAAATATTACAAAAATTACGTACTACCTGACCATAATACAACCACGGTTTATGCATTCCCGAAGATATAAAGTGTCCTCTCTTCACTTACCTTTCGAAGATCAACCTATTAACCCTCCTCCGTGAAACCAGGGTATTGATGTGCCATAGTTAGCTAGTTCGTTCAAAATTGGAAACCATTCTACCTCCCCCATTCAATCCCTTTTTCCAAATCATCAAGTTAGAGTTAATTCGATAAAAACCCATAAGCAAAGTCAGCTAGTTAGGTAGTTTGCAAAGCAAATATTCAAATTTACGAATAATGGGACCACAGTGTGACTACATCAAGATCCTATAGATATTTCGATATAAAGAGCGGGAAGTGATTCCATAAATGACAGAATCAACCTACAAATCTACTTGAATCATTTCCTCAAGGAAACAAACAGAGTTTATTAGTTTCGAAGGTTCATTGGACTGTGGTCACACTATAACTCCAGACTCCAGAGATAATCCCACAAATCATTAAGATCTTGAATTCCTCAAGGTCTCCAAAAATCCGAGGACGGACTGTCTTTTCTGAAATAAACACAGCTAACACGTCTAATCTCAGGGCTGGGTTAGTTTTTTAAGTTTGGCGCAAAAACGAAAAAATGCGTGAAATATGAAAAAAAAACTGTACGAGCCAATTTACATAAAAATACAAAAAACTTACAGCGGTTTCACCGAAACCCCGTCCACCCCCTCTCGCATTGTTGGAGACTTTTTTAGTTGTGAAGAAATTCGGCCTAGTTGGATTACATTTTCGTCTGGCCTGGCCGGCCTAATAACAACAACTAATTTTTTAGAAGAAATTAAATTTAAAACCCCCAAAACGAAGTGAGAAAAACGTTTAATGCGATTTTGAAGTCGTAAAATCTACAGTGATGTGTCATGATGCCGAGTACATTCACAACGAGGCGAAAAAAACTGACTCGATGAGTGTACTTCCGTCGTCATACTGTTGATATGAAAAGAGGACGTGTGGTGGGTGTGTGTAGAAGTTCCGACCATCGAGACGAGCCAGTTGAAGAGAGGACACTGTAGACCCATTCGTTTGTCATCCCCAACTGTCCTGAGCTGCCCATAATGTTTATTTCGGAAATTTCAAACATCTAATTTTGTAACAGTGATATCAATATCAAACTGAGTACCTTGTATGGGTATGCCCCAGCTCCAAATGACAAACGAACAAACCTAAGAAATGAAATTAAAAAAATGTTCGGGTTTCGTGCTCAATTTGCTTACCACCTGGGTCACTTAATTCCTAATGTGGTGTCGGATTGGTATCGACAATAACATGTGTTTTCTCCTATCTAATACCACTAGTGATCAGAAAAAAGTAGAATTATGCCACATAACTTTTCTACGGCTTGCGTAGACCATCAAAACATAAAAACTCAGGACGTATTAGTACGTTAGTAGGACAAACTGATGGTGGCTTCCATATGAGCTTTCCGAAACCGAAAAATTGTACGCAAAATTTGAAAGGAAACGTTCAAAATGCTAAAAACCGTGATTGTTTTAAGATAGCACCGCGCACAAGAGCTACAATACGGTTCAAATAATACCATAATAAGAGCTACTCTTCGAAAAGCGGTGGGGCTACCTTATATTATGGCCAGTCTTAACCGTGCTATCCACCTACCTTGCTAGTCAGCAACTTCCTCCTGAAACAAAAATACAGCACAAATTAGTAAGAACGCAAAGAGACTGTTTCTTGACGCCGGAGAGTTTTCACATGTGGCAATCGTCCACGTGAAATTCTCAGAATGGGCCAGAATTGAAGGAGCTGCTCTCTTTGTAAAAGGTAATGGTCAATTAGATATTAATGAGCAATTATTGAACTAATAACTAAGCGTGAGACAGATTTAAATAACTACATGCCAATCACTTTGATCAGTTGAAAAATATACTCACACTAATAAGCTGAGGAGATAAACGATTTGATCCATCCTCCTCATGGTTATTCTCCGTCCCACTCACTCACGGTTAAAAAATATTTATGACCGGATTTTTTTTCAACGAACAATTCAAAAATTTCACACCCTTGAATTTGATTCTACGAAACGCACTTTCATCAACCGACTATCGTCGGAAAAAGGAAACCTGGGAAAAGAAAGAAAAGAATAGTTATTTTGACGCCTCGCTTAGTTTTGCCTGTGGAAATATAGGGTGTAAGGATGGGGGGGGGGGGGGTTCATAGTGATACGGGATCCGTAGAGCTCAAAATCTGTTTCGAAGTCCTATTTACTCCCCCCCCCCCGCTCAATCATTTTTATACGTTTGGAAATCGGGCCCCGTGCCACCCCCTGAAATGCGTACCTTCCCCCGTCATACACACAGAAAAACACGTAATTCTAATTACGTTACAATTTACAAACACAAAACACGTTATTGTATGAACGATCAGCGCAGAACAGTTGCTTTAAAAAAAGGTCGAAAAAGCCCACTTAACGCAACGCCGCGCTTTATTCAGCTGGTACGCATATCTACTTCTGGATCCAAATACGGTGGGTTCCCACATGGACATGTCAGGGAGGTGATGAAGGCCCAATCATAAGCTGCGGTTACACGCAGCGAAACTTCCTCGTGAGGCAGTGTTTCACTGTACCGAATCTACAGCGATTTTCCTCGCGAAACAGTGTGAGCCGGCAGCTTTTAAGCGAGGCAATCGAGATGTCAACTTTCGGTTTTTCAGAATCCTGCAGCATCATCGTGTTTCGCCTTCATGACCATTCTGTATCTCGAGAAGAATTTTTCATTTTAGCAAATCAAATAATTAATAGGATACTTGATTTGTTCTTTGCTTTTCCTCCAAGCGTCTTCATTGAGCCTTTTACTATGGTACCCGGGATCTTTGGCTGTCCCAAAAATCTTAGTAATGTTTGTATTCGTCAATCAAACGAAAAACTTCTAAACTATAGAGAGAAAATACTGAGAGACGACTGGTTTGCCTCGCGAGGCAAAAAGACACGTTCACACACAGCGAAACACTTTGATGCGCTGCGATCGCGGTTTCACGCCTCGCGAGGCGTGTTTCAGCTCTTGAAGACACGTTTACATTAAATACCCACCTTAACATATGACACCCCCTTCCGCCTCGTAGGCTTCTTAAACGGCTGAAAGATGCTTCAATCCAGAATCATTGCTTTAATCGGTCTGAATATCCCGCTTCCCACACCACTGTTCTCAACGATTCAGAAATTTAAAATCCGGAAATTGTGTTTTTTTGTAAGCTAAGCCCTCACTCCGGATGGACGGGGGGGGGGGGCAAGGGAGCATTTTCAGGTCCTGGCCAGAGCAACGTTTGCCAATTCAACTCCCTCCCTATCTCAATTGTGCGCGGTCGTCGGGAGTCGTCGAAAGGCCCACCCATTGAACCACTTTAACAACAAAAACTGCTGCATCGGCTACACGTGACCGAGGAGAGAACAACGAGGAACGGAGGAATGACAATATGGTGAGGAGAGCAAGGGGCCTGTAGAGTGGACAGTGGAGACTGGTGACATTTTGTGCCTGTTTCGTTTGCGTTCGGACCAGTTCGGCCCGTCTCACCGACTATGATTCCGTCCCACCTGACAGAGCTTGTGACTGGTGAGTCCCATTTCATTATTTTTTGCTAACGCTTACCCTGTCACTCTGTGTAGTGCGTACCGGAATCCACACGAGTCGTCCCCCCCCCCCCCGCCGACGACCAAGGATCTGAAGAAGGCCATTCCATTTTCCATCCTTCCCGTTTCGGACGCCCACAGGCATCTCCGCTCTGCACCAAAGAGGGTCGTTAGTGGCATAGTTAAGTAGTGGTGGGGGGGGGGGAGTCTTTTTCATCGGTTGTAAAAAATATCTGTATAAATAACAATAAAAATGGGATTAATTGGGCGCCATCTGAGGAAGAATAATTTTTTTTTCTAATTTGAAAAGCTCCTTCCTCTCCAATAAAAAAGGACTGGAAACTCGGTAAAAGATCCTTCACTCTTATAACCCGCCTGTGCGGTGTGAAGTTGTAGAGTCTAGTGATCGTGCCTGGAACGGTTTCAACTGAAATTTAAGTGCTTGGTATATCACCGATTTGAGGAAAATGAGATAATATTTCCCTGTTATTTCACTATGTATCAATATCCTCATTTTGTTTTTTTTATACCTAACAACCTCCTACTCAAAAAGCCTCCTTCAGTGGGGCCAGTCTCTTTTATTTTAGTTATCAACGGGAATGGGGCAAGTTAAGCGATAATCACTATTTTTACTACCTCAACTGTGACAATTGAATGCAACAACTTGTTGGCTACATCTTGGAGTGCCAGGCTAGCACGATCCAGTACCGTACGGGACCATGCTAAGCTGCTAAGAGGCAATTAAAATTTCGCTGATTTGGCGACGGGGGGACAAAAAGACGTCGGAGATACGTTTTCACTCCTAAAAAGCCGGGAGATAAAAAATAGCATTGCCTTCAGTGGCACTCGGGACCGTCAATAACATTCCCCCGCCCACCCAACCCAAACCCTAACCCCTCGCCCACCAACAGGACCTCTTTTATTTGAGCAAATAAATTTTTGTTGATGGAAAAATAGGGCGAAGCACAGTACATACATTCAAATAAAATTGACAAATTCTCACCTTTTTCGAGCCGGCCGCTCTTTTCAACGGATTGATACAACAAAAGGGCCATTCAACAATAAACTCGCGCGAGGGGTGAAAAGGACGCGATTTTACATTTACTGCCTCATAAACGTATTTTAATGTTCATATTCACTCAAAACACACTGACCGACCTCACTTTATATCTATAAATTCTCGGATGAAATGAGGTGATGACGGTTGAAATGACAAGGCGATGCGAGACCCTTCAACCCGGTTTGGCTTTGGTGTTGGCTGTTGGTGGCACGAGAATCAAGTATGGCGGCGGCAGCCCCCCTCTTTTGACAGATGCATCGATGCATCGTCTGTTGGAGAGTTGTGGAAGGGGTTGGTTTCGTCTGGTTCATTTTTTTTAACGTGAATATTTTTGAAATTTGAATTGAAAAGAAAATAATTCTAATTTTTTTTAAATTGAATAAAATAGAAAACCAAGTACATAATAATTAGCAAATTGATTCGAATTTAGATTTTGGATTGTCACGCTTGCGCGCCGCTCGTATGGCACCTGTTGGCCAACTACCTGCTGAACGTCGTGAAATCGCCGCCCTCTCATCTTGGTGGTCGGCAATGGCGGCGAAGCGGCGTATTCCAACGAGTCGAGTGATTTTCATGTGTGTGTTTACTGTCTTGAGGCATGAACGATGGGGTCTTGACACCCGTTCGAATCGTGAGTACAATTTCTATATTTTCGTATTTTATTCACAAAAACAGCTAGCGTTGACTTGTAATATTGTCTACTGAATGGTTGGAACTTTTCCACCACACTTGGCAAAACCCTCAACCCAATCTGCCGCTCGGCAAGGGGGGTTGGACCATTTTTTTTCGTAGAACTTACATTGTCGTTCCTTAAACTTGTAATTCGTACTTTTCAGCAATGACAGTACAAATTGTATTTTATTTTCTCGAATATCGAATCCTAAATTGAGTTTGTGTGGCCTCGGTTGGAACCAGGCCCTCATCACAAACAAAAACCCTCAGCAAAAGAATGGCGTCACATTCTCAGGTCTATAAGGTCTCAGGACTATAAGGTTTCATATGAGACCATAAAAAATGAAATATTCCAAATACTTTTCGCGTAAAACGGTGAGGGGATAATCGGCGAGGGGTAGTACTAGTATGCCCCCAGCCCCCTTAAGGGGGAGTTGCACTTGTGTTTCCTCGACCCCCCTCCAATCATACCTCGCCTACTCCGCGTTACGGAAATTACCGCCGTATTTCTGCACTAATCCTGGACTTCAAGGGCTCATTTAAATCTTCAGGAAATTCCGCACAACCGTACGATCTTCCTTTTCCATATTTCATCCTTAAAATAACTGTAAAACGCACATAAACTTTTGCCTTGAAAATTCACACTCTTTCGACGACTTATTTAGGAAAGCAAGATCGTACGGTTGTGCGGAATTTCCAGAAGATTAAAATGAGCCCTTGAAGTCCACGATTGGTGCAGAAATACGGCGGTAATTTCCGTAACGCGGAGTAGGCGAGGTATGATTGGAGGGGGATCGAGGAAACACATGTACAACTCCCCCTTAAGGCTGCGGCGAGCTGTGGACACGGCGCACTCGACTTCATGTGGACGTTCCCGGTGGTGTGCGTTCGGCAAACCGTGCACCGACCGAAACGCCCGCGTAGTACGGGTGTAAAGTGCACAGTTGAAACACGATATAAAACAAAACAAAAAATTCATGCCTGGCTAATGCGCTCGTACGCAAAGCCATTAAAAACAAAAAAAAACTGTTGTGTGCGACAAAGCGAACTTTTTTCAACGTGTTTAGTCCTGGAGGGTGGGGGGGGGAGATTTTTTAGCATTATGAAAGCGATGGCCCATGTACCTCTCACAGGGGTAATTCGAATTTATTTTCTGGAGCGCTCGCAGAGATCGCTCTTTGTCTTGTTTCCGGGGTCCTTTTGAGAAAGTACAAAATGACCCCAACACAGAGTGCTACGATTGTCTGTCAGTAAAGCTCTTTTTTGTTTCTGCGTGGGCCTGTCTGGGCAGTGGCAATTCCAGCAAACCCCGATGGACCCACATAAAGAAGAGAGCGGTGATGACAGAAACTTGTCGCGTTTCACTTATCATCATCACTTCATAATGTGAAAAATGATGATGATAAGTGATAGCCGAAAAGCTGTCCGCTCTTAAGTCAGGGTTGCCTGATCTTCAGTTTTTTCGGTAGATCTACAGTGTTTTTGAGTTGGTCTACAGTTTTTTCGTGAGATTCTACAGTTTTTCCCATCAATAACTGGAAAATGCCCAATAACTCGTACTTTGACGGTCCTTATTTGAAATTTGGCGAAAATTACACTCTGAGATTTAGTGGGGGGAACAGTAAAGCTCACCCCCTCGTGAAAATTGCACGTCCGCGAAAGTTCAAATTGCTCTTTCGCGTGAGGTGTTTTATTGTGTAGCCGACTACAGCTCAAGCTGGCAAGGGTGTAGCTATGAGAAGGGGTGTGTGGGTGGGCAGCTGGCCAGCCTTCTTCAATCCGTCTGTGTTCGAAACCAGCTACAATCGGAAACCATCAATTTGCCCCATCAAACTGACTACTTAGATTTCAAGCTAAACATTCCCTTTAAAAAAACAAAATAAACTAGAAAGTTCGCCGGAAAAACAGATTTTCTTGAGAAAAAATGGTCATTTTTTGCAAAGTTGCTTCACGGCTAAAATTGAGAAATCTCAAATTCATCGACAAAATTGAGAAAAAACACTGATTCACAACTAAACATTCGGAAAATTACAAGTTTATGTTCCTATCCTTCGTGAAATTTGGGGCTTTTTTCATAGAGGCCTTGGACCCACGGCTAGACAGCACCCAAAGCCTGGCAAATAGAGCAATGAAACTACTGCACTCTGAGCTAAAAATCCGTGGAATTGCTAGTATCGGGTCTAATTATCGGTGAAATAGTTAGTTTCCGGTATTTATTCTCGCGAAATTGTCAGTTTCTGGCCTTTATTATTTCCACGAAATTTTGAGTCTCAGGCTTGCGGAATAACCCGCGCTATCCGGTCACGACAGTGCCCAATTTACTGAACCAGAGTTTTCTCTATTGACCAGGCACTTGAAATGCTTGGCTTGCGCTGAAAATTGACACACTATTTAGGCGTGGGTCAATAGACCTTGTCTATTACAATTTTAGAACACGGTTTATTAACCAACGTGAAAATTGTGCCAATTTTGAGCGTAATCCGGTCATTTAATGTGCCTGGCCAGTAGAGAAAACCCCGTGGTCAGTTGGTTTTCCAGAATTTTCGGAGTATCCCTCAATCGCCTGGGTTCAAATTTTAGGGCGAAGTGTATTGACCCACGCGCGCATTTTGTGCTCATTTTCAGTGCAATCCGAGCATTTTCTGGTCTGTAGCGAGAACTGTGAGTCAGTAAATTAGGCACTCCCAAAATATCCGTGAAATCGAATGTTTTCATGCACAATTTTCGCGAAGTTTCAGGTCCTAATTTCTGCGAAATTGTTGGTTTCATGGCCTATATTTGTTGAAGGTCGGCGACCCTGTGCTATCCCCCGCGACCTCGGCTGCAGCCATACCCTGACGAATAACCGTGTAATTGTACCATTTTGGGATACATATTTTGTGAGGTCCTAATTTCAGCACAATTTCAAGTTTCCTGGCTGAATATCCGCGAAATTGAAAGATCCGGGTCTTCGGGAGTCAATTTGATTGAAAATTGCAAGTTCAGAGCCTTCGTATAAGCAAACTTTCAAGTTTTGAGCCTTTTTCGCGGCGGCGGTTCCAACAGGCTAGCAGGCCCTGACGAGCCAGCCGGATAGCCAGGAAATTGGAAGTTCCATGGCAGAATATTCTTGCGATTCATATTTCGTCGGGTCTCAACTTCCGTGGAAACGCAAGTTTCGCGGTTTAATTTCAACGAAACAACAAGTTTCTGATCGTATTTCATCGAAATTACAAGATTTGGTTCTTAGTTTCTACGAAATTACAAGTTTCAGGGACCTGCTTTCAAGTAGCCGCTTCCCCCACGGTCCAGCCTTGAGATCGCCGAAAGCTTGATGAACAACCCCCAAATCACATTATTCGGAGCTGAATATCCGTGAAATTGGCATTTTCGGGTATTGATTTCAGTGAAATTTCCAGTTTGGGGTCTTAATTCAAGCACACTTGCCAGTTTCTGGGCCTATTTTAATTTGTGGCTTTAGAAACCAAAAGCCAGACATACCAACGGAATTGGAAGTTTCCTGGCTGGTTTCGGGTCTCAATTTCGGAGGTATTGCAAGTTTTGGGGTCATTTTCTTGGTGGTTGATCAGCGCTCTAAGCTTAATGGAACCAGTGACCTCCTCCTCCTTCCAACTATCATTATTTGACGCTCAGGCTCTGAGGAGTGAGGAATGCGAAATACTGCCCCCCTTCAGGTCTGGACGGACCCATGTCATTCGGGTAGTTAGGGCATTTCTCAATAGAAACGAAAATCCACAGGCTTTCCTCTGAATCTACAGTTTTCCTACAGTTTTTTTCCAAAGCTGGATCTTGCAACCTTGTCCACAGCCTACGCCCAAGCGCTAGGCGAATTTTCCATGGGTAAATTACGAAAGAAAAGGGAAAAAAAGGCCTGTAGGGGGGGGGATTTCATTAGTTTTAGAGGAATTCTATGGAGGTTTAACCTTGATGGATCCATTCCAGAGGGTCATATCATGCCACAACGTGCTCCCCGTACCCCGCTTGGACCATATCGTCTTTTCCTACCTATGAAGAACTGCTCTTCAAGATTTAATTTCTTTTTCAGGTTCAACCTCCTGACGGTTAGTGCTTCCGGAGTGAGTGAACTGCGCGAAAGTGAGATGACAGACGAGTCTGGACCACCTTGCGGAAACGACCATCTCCTACAGTAAGTATTTTGTGACTTGAGAAGTAATTTTAAGCGATGAAATGGTCATGGACTCAGTAATTATGCCAGTCATAGCTCTGTGATTGGTAATACGCCATTACTTATTATTATTACAAAAGAGCAGATCTAGCAATTCTTGACCAGTCTGAGAAACAAAATTTTTTAGTACGTACTAATTTTTACTTAGCTATTTAAATCTGTCTCACGCCTTTTTTTTTTTTTTAATAAGCTTAGCAATTAACCCAATAATTGCTCAGTTATATTTAATTGACCATTACCTTTTACAAAGAGAACAGATCCTTCAATTCTGGCCCCCAGTCTGAGAATTTCTCGTCCGACACGAGAAAACTCTCTGGCGTCAAGAAACAGTCCCTTTGCGTTGTTACTAATTTGTGCTCTATTTTTTTTTTCAGGAGGAGGTTGTCGACTAGCAAGGTAGGTGGATAGCACGGTTAAGAATGACCATAATAAGGTAGCACCAGCTTTTCGAGGAGTAGCTCGCATTATGTTCTTATGTTGTTCAAACCATTGTATCTCTCCGGCGCGGTGCTATCTTAAACCAACCATGGTTTCTAGCATTTTAAATAATAATTCCTTTCCAGTTTTGTGTACAATTTTTCGGTTTCGTAAAGCTCGTGGAAGCCACCAGGGTGCCCTATAGCGTACGTCTAAGTTTTTCATGTCTATGCCAGGCACAATTCTGATTTGCTGGTCACAGACATTAGGGGGGGGGGGATTTGCGTTATTAGTGTTGCTAATCTGACGCCACATTAGGAATTAAGCAAGCAAAGTGAGCACGAAACCCGAAAAAAATTGTAATTTCAGTTCTTAGGTTTGTTCGTTTGTCGTTCAGAGCTGGAGCATACTCATACTAGGTACTCAGTTTGATATTGATGTCACTGTTACAAAATATGATGCTTGAAATTACCGAAATAAGCATTATATGGGCAGCTCGGGAGAGTTTGGAATGACAAACGAATGGACCTACTGCGTCCTCTCTTCAACTGGCTCGTCACGACGGTTGGAACTTCTACACACCTTCTACACTTCTTACACACATTTGCGCGCCTGTTTTCAGTAGACAGTCAGTACTTTAACTCGGCTTTTTTGAGACTTTAAGGTATTCATAAGGTTAATGATTTGGGGGATTATCTCTCGAGTTATAGTGTGACCACATTACCCAGACTATCATAGCACCTTTTGGGAAGGACATTACAATTTTGCGTTCATTGTTCTCATATATTCTCCTAACGTGCCCTAGATTCAGTCTTTTGCCAAAAATCGGCCATAATATTTTTTATCCTTCTGCTCGTATATGGCTGATTTGAAATCGAAAAGAATTCAGGAAGAACTGGGCTAAATGATCTGGGTGTAGTGACACTGTAATCTCATTGATCAGATTTATGTTCGCGAATTTGAGTACCTATTTGGATTGCAAACCTAATTTGCTGAATTTGCTTTGGATTTCCTCTAATTAACTTTAATTTGAACGTTTAGAAAAGGGGATAAAAAATGGAGTTGAAATATTATGGTTTCCAATTTTGAACGAACTATAGTTAACAAAGGGCACACCATACCATGGTCTTTTGGGGGGAGGGTTTACAGGTTGATCTTCGAAAGGTAAGTGAAGAGAGGACTCTTTATATCTTCCGACATGCATAAACCGTGGTTGTATATGGTCAGGTAGTACATAATTTTTGTGTCAAATTTCTCACTTTTAATTTTCTAGAGTGTACTGTAAAGGCTTTCTTCGCATGAGTTTGTACGAAGGGGGAATAAGTCGTAATAAAAATGCGAAGAGACTTTCGAAGCCCCACCTGTTTTTTTTTTTTTTTTTTTCAATTTCGACCTTTATTTTGGGCCAGTGATTGTGATTGTGCTAAAAACGACGATTTCGACTACAAAAAGTTTTTTTTTGTCAGCGTTGTAGGCATATAATTATGGTAAGGAAATTGTACGAGAAATCCGAAAAAATAGTTCCAACATGCAGCCTTCATGTTTTGAAATTATGACTAAAAACAAAATTTTTGTGCGGGGATAATGAGAAATGCTTTTTCTAAAAAAGAGGGCCGGATTTGCGACTCTCACACTAAGAAATAAACAGATTTTTTTTTTAGACAGACACACGCTCATGCCGAAATTCACTTATTTCTCAAACGAAATTTCTAGAGCTATTTTCAGAAACGATATTTCGCAAAGATGACGCTCTCAATATTAGTTCCGCGGTGTTGGCTCATTGAAAATCCCTATATCGCCGGGTTGTCTCATCCGAGATAAACTATTAACTATTTCGCTGGTTCGGCCCACTCGAAAAACCAATGTGGTGGGTCGGGCTTTCTCAAAAATGGAACTTCGTCGAGCCGGCTCGTTTAAAACCAATATCGTGGGGCTGGCTCACCAATAAAGCCAATTTCGCGCGGGGATTGCTCATCCAAAATGTGGACTTTCTTCTTCGTAAGCATTTGTAACGCTGCAAACAACGTTTTTGTCTTCTACCGAGTGTTAAATATTCCAAGCCGTGAGGTTTCATCTTGAAACACGACTGTAGCACGAATTCCTGCAGATACCCTAAAAATCCTCTTGGACTTAGCGGTCTGTAGAGCGTTAATAATGGCAATGGCAAATCACGCTGGAAATCAGCAATGTAAAGTACTTATCATGTTAGTTTACTAAAAATAAACCACTGGAATTATGTAAAACTTTCATTTCAATTTTCAGGAAACAATACGGCCAAAGGAGGTATCCTCAGAGGCGCCCGCAAGACAAGGTCATTTCTGATGGTTAGGACGACTATTCGAAAAGAGAGAAAGAGAATGAGTGAGTGATCCTAGAGCATTATGACTCACTCTCCCGAGTCTCCTGTTCTCTGATCTGACTCAAAAAGAGTCAAGGCTGAGCTGAAGCAATCAACAATTCCTCCCTCCACCTTTTTTCTATACGCCGACTCGCTCTCGGCCCACTTTCTTCAAAAAGCAACAGTTCAGCGCAATTGTAGCCCACGGTAATGTCAAGGAATTCTTTCAAATCACAAATATTTAATAGTTTAACGTGCAAGTTTTTGAAGACCATGACATTCCTGTTTTAGTGAAATATTTGGCGTATTTCAACTGACATTTGTGTTATACTCTAGTGGCCGTTGCGAATCAACTTTACAGCTTCCTTCCACCCCTCATGCGTGAGTTTCAACATAAAGTAAATTATTCTAAGACGATATTTTCCTGAGAAATTACATAAAAATGCCAATCAGTAGCGTTGAACGATTGCACCTGTTCGGTCGTCTTGGAAACAAACAGTCAATATTTGAACTTGATTGGTAAACTCGCTGACTTGAATGCCCCCTCCCCCATCCGGCCATGATCAGCCGTTCTCTATAAAGTGAACGGTTTTTAAAACATTAAACTACACAATACAACTAATGAGCTGAGCCTCATAATGGGAATGCAACTAAGCACCATAATTTGAATTATTATTCATGTGGTCCTTGCAGAGTATAATGCTTGATCAGTTTGCCGGTTGAAATTAGGGAAAGACCAGTGTGGTAGGGGAGATTATTTTTCTGCAGTCGGAGGGAATTAAGACATTTTCATTAACCTGGTTGACAGTTTTGTTACTCACGTGAGTGTAATTTGGAAAGATACCGAAAAACATAATTTGAGTTGAACGCACTTGTGAGCAGAAAGTCGAATGGTTAAGATGTAATCTTAGTATAATCAACAAATAGAATAGTCAGCTAAAAAAAAGCAAGTTTGAAGTTAACTGAGAGCAAACAAACATTCTTTCGCTGTAACGTAAACTCGCCTGGATGAAGAAGGGGACAGAAAAGCATTCGATTAAAAGTCTTTTTAAAGTCCTAGGCGGGCGTACTGTCGTGATATTCCTCTACTTTTCTGCAGCTTATGCGATATCTAATTATAGAGTCCACGCCCTTTCCCATTTTCTAACAATTTCATAAGTTAACAAACATTTAAAAAATTATTTCATTTTACTCTTTCCGTTGGCACTTGCCTATTGCTCATTTTTCCTTCGTGGTCTTTGGGTCTCCTCCCAATCTTTCCGAAACGAAACCAACATTATTGATTAAATAATGATGCGTGCATAAAAATAATCATCCAGCAATAATTTATATTTGTTCTCCCTTGATTGCTGTACATATAAATACATAAACAGCCTGCTATAATAAATACACGGCTCCCGGAACCAGGAACCGCTACTTGGGACCTCCTACTTCTCCACCCGCCCCACAGTCCATCCGCCGTTGCTTAAAGATTCTCTCCTAATAAATAATCATATTTACCTGAATTTGGAATCTTCTCTTCCCCCGTTGTCCACCCTTTCGCTCATTAGGGAAACGGTCAGTTCAAACTCAACAGACTGTAACAAGTGTTTTACATATTTGAACAATAAGTGAGAATTATACACAGCACAGCACAGCAACTCGCAAACCAAGCAAGTCCGATTAGTTTGGGAACATTTAAATTAGAAAATTCAATGCCCAATTTAGAGCTCTCGCAGTGTACCGTAAAGTACCATTGGCTTCTACAATGCTCCACGCTATGAAAAATTAATTTCCTGGAAAAACATAAGTCCTCGAAAATTAATTTCCGCTAAGGCGGTGCTTCACCGAGGTATTTTGCGGTGAACTGCTTTAAATATAGCATTGTTGGAATTTTAAACTTCTGAACTTTGGGCGCTACCCCTCTCAACAGTTGGCATGTAGGCGAGTCAATTTTTCAAAGGCTTTCCCGACGTGACTTAATTATTTGGTTCTTTGGTTTCAGGCTGTATTCTCCTGAAATGGCCCAAGGAACCGAGGATGTCAACGAAGAAGCAACCTGCTTCTTCGTTGATCCACATCGAGATCTTCTGAACGCCCTACGAGCGAAAAACGTCAACAAATTCGAAAACATTCTCACCTCTGAAAACGTCGACATCAACAAACAATTTGGACCACCCGAGAATGGCACTCTCCTCGACATTTGCTGTCGTCAGAGGGAGACGAATGAGTTCGTCGAGGCTCTATTGAAACACGGAGTGAATCCAAATTTGATCAACGGCGGGTCGAGGCGTGGCCCGATTCACAGCGTGATCATTCAAGGAGACGAGCCTACGTTGAAAACCCTTTTGGACTACAAGGAGACTGACGTGAATCTTTTAGACTACACTGGGAGTACGGCGCTTCATTTGGCGGTACAAAATGGAAAGGAAGAAATGGTCTGGCTTTTACTTCAACGTCCGGATATAGACGTCAATGTCATCAATAGGAAAGGATTAGTTCCTCTGCATTTGGCTGTCGAAGAAAATGACAGGAAACTAGTATCCCTTTTACTCGCTGTCAAAAAACCTCTAAATTTGGACGTTGTGAATTTAGATGGAGTGACTCTAAGGGATTTAATCGTTGAAACATACCCAGATCTTTCAGAAACACTGTCACCTTCTGACCTGGGCCCTATGGACGCTACCCGTTTGTTCAACTTACTAAGAACCCATCAGTTCGAACAGTTTATAAGAGCCGCAAGAGAAAACGAACACCTTTTGGAAAGTGACGACGGTTCTCACACGCTTCTGCAATATTGCTGCGACTTTGGAATCGAAGATATCGTGGAAATTTTGCTCGACCTTAATGTCAATCCCAACGCAACTCACAAGGCAAATGAGAAAACTCCTTTAATGATCGCCTGTAGCAAAGGCTACGTTAACATTGTTAAAATGTTCGTGCAAAATAAAAGAACAAGTTATAGGCCCGTGAACGGAGACACCGTGCTTCACTCGTTGCTTAAAGGGTCATGTGAAAGAGGATTGGGCGATGCGGATGTTGAACGGAATCACTTCAAATGTGTGGAAGTCATATTGAACTCAGTGTCGAGGGACCGTCTAAATATCAACAAGCGAGATCATTTAGGATGTACGGCTCTACATTACGCTGCGAAACAGAGGGAGGACGATATAGTCCGGTTATTACTCCAGTCGGACGCGTATATCGGTGTTTTAAATAAAGCTGGCGAGCCGGCTTGCGCCGATGTACTCTATGAAACTTTGGAGTCTCGTCTCGATGAATGCCTCGTAACGAATGGAAAATTCCCACGAGACGAAAACTTCGAAATTGTTTTTAATTACTCCAACATTACCCCGTTAAAGTCGACCGGTATTACAATCTCAACGTCAACCGAAAATATGATTCATATGGGAGATGAAGAAGAAAAGGAAGAACAGTATGCTTGTGAGAGCGACCCGTTGGTATACCTGAGCAAAAGCAGCGAATTAAGGTCTCTTTTGAAGCACCCTATTTTCACTAGTTACCTGTACTTGAAATGGCACAAAATTCGCAACTACTTCTACGTAAATCTCATGTTTTACGTGATTTTCTGGGCCCTTTTAACATGCTACATTTTGACAACTTTCGGACAAACCAAAAGTGCCCCTACAAACAGGACTTCTATTGAATTCGTTGACGATTCAAGTTCATCATTTGGGGACCACTTGTTATGGGGGTTGTTGGCATTTTTTTTGTTCCTCCTCTTCCTTCGAGAGATATTTCAACTGGTTATATCACCTGTGAAATACTTCTGTAACCCTGAAAACTGGTTAGAGGTCGGAATAATTTGTGTCTCTTTAGTTATATTATTTTGTTCTCGATGCGCCACTTTAAGTCACCAGATATCCGCAGTAGGAATATTTATATCGTGGGCGGAACTTGTTCTCTTGATTGGCAAACATCCATCTTTGTCCACCAATATTGAAATGCTTAAAACTGTTTCTTGGAATTTCTTCAAATTTCTCCTTTGGTACTCAATTCTAATAATTGCCTTCGCCCTAAGTTTTCACTCCTTGTTTAAAGACGCTAGTCAAGAGGATAATTTTTTTGAAGACCCCGGAAATTCAGTGTTTAAAACAGTTGTAATGCTCACTGGCGAGTTTGACACCGGCTCGATCCCATTCATCAAGTTCCCAGTAACAAGTCACGTTCTTTTTGTTCTGTTCGTTTTCCTCATAGCGATTGTTCTCTTCAATTTACTCAATGGTCTGGCCGTCAGCGACACTCAAGCAATCAAATCCGACGCCGAATTAGTCGGTTACATATCTCAGGTCAGACTAATTTCGTACGTCGAGCACACGCTTTCTAATCCGGTCACTTTCCTACTTCTTCTGTCGAAATTGAACGACGTGTGTTGTTGCCTTCCTTGGAAAGTGTTCAAACCCCGGCGAGAACTCTTCTCAGAACGGGTTAATCTTTTCATGTCGTCATCTGACAATCAAATTCGGGTTCTTCCCAATTTAGCCAATCGAGTTGAAAAAGACTCGGACACCTTCGGTCGAATCAAAATAACCAAACAGTACGACGACTCGACGGGGCGGTGCTCGGGTGGATGCAGCACCATGTATATGGACTCGCGTATTGTACGGAGAGCGAGGGATATTCTGCAGAAAAAATCGCAGGAGTTGGAGAGTCAACGGAAGCATGAAATTCTGCTTGAGAGAGAGCAACAAATTATGGAAATGTTAATCCAGTGCAGGGACACTTTGAAAGAAACGAAAGAGGCGCTTTTCTCGATGGCTAAGCGAAAGTGAAGTAACTTCCACAATGGAAGTCAGCTTTTATAATTTGGGGGATAAATTGATGTTCCCTTTGCCTAAGCTATACCTAATTTGTAACACCTTGTATCTAAATGCGAAATCTCAACTGTTTTGTTAGAAATTATATCCATTTAATTTTTCGTCATTTGTCCTGTGCGAGTGGCAACACCGTGGCACATTATTACCTGGCTCCCTCTGTTTGATTGTCTATTTACCCGTTTTTTCTCTCTCAGTTTTTCTCGGGGGGGGGGGGGGCACGTTTATTCTTAAGTCTAGCCGGTATCGATACGTTTTACTCAATTTATCCTTGAAGAGATCTCCATAAACCGTGAATTAGCAGTTTTTTTTTACTTTTGACATGGATTTTGCATCGCGGAATAGGTGCGCTTTCTCAATTTTAGCCTTGACAGAGCACTTCTTCTGAATTTTAACAGCGAATTGGCGTTTTTCCCCAATTTTTTCCGCAAATGAGAGCTTATCCTCACAATTCTACCCAATTCAGTTTTCGTTTTCAATTTGATAATGTCTCCATAAACCGCAAATTAGCGCTTGTGAGGAAGAATTGTGTAGTGAGGAAGAAAAAAAAAGAGCGTGATCAATAGTCACAAATAGACAAAACAAAGAAATAGAGACAAAACAAAAGTCTCAAGAGTTGTTTTATTCCGATTTTGGCACCTCCTTATGAGTGGTACCCGGGGCGGACTGTCCCTCCCGCCATGCTATCGTTACGCCACTTGTACCAGGTAGTGAATTTGAGGCGCGAATGGTCCAGATTTTTGGTTGAATACTAACTCAGGGGCTCGAACTACTAAACCATTAGACTCTGAAGCAAACTTTGGGGACGAGTAGTGAGTTAAAAACCATTTTCGGGCAGAGGTAACGATTTATGCTCAAAAACTGTCTCTCACTCACACCTAAGTGCTTGGCTTGGACAATTCAACTCTCAGGATTTATAATCAGCGAAAACATTCAATTTATCCCAAGAACCAGAGTTTTTAATAGGTGCGCTTTCTCAATTTTAGCCTTGATACAGAGCACTTCTTCTGAATTTTAACAGCGAATTTGCGTTTTTCCCCAATTTTTTCCGCAAATGAGAGCTTATCCTCACAATTCTACCCAATTCAGTTTTCGTTTTCAATTTGATAATGTCTCCATAAACCGCATATTAGCACTTATTGTTCTTTTTGGCCAGGACGTAGGATCGCGAAACCACAAATGTGTGTGTTTTCTCAAATTCAGACGCAAATATGAGCTCAATTTCTCAATTTTATCCGTGAGTAAGCTTTTCCCCTCCATTTTGCCGTGAATTGGCGGAATTTCGGCAACGGACTCGCCCAGGAGCAGCGCATTGTTATTGCTCTTTTTCTCAATTTCCGTATGGTTGTTGCAACGAAAAGCTGCGGATTTTTTCCACATTTTGGTCACGGATTAACTGAACTTTCCCTAATAACAGCGCATGCGAATCTTGAAGGGCTATTCTGACAGTCGGGAGTCTTGAATACCGACGAAAACCAGGGACGAGGTATAACGGTTCCATTTTCTGGCGCTTTTAGAGCCGCTGACGGCCGACGTTGGAGACGTTATGGCCGTGACCGGCTTCGATTTGTCAATCAAACTGTTTGAGGGACTAGTAAACCGCTTCCGACTCGAATCAAAACATTTTGAAATAAGATCACCTTCTTGAACTCTGGGCTTATTCGAAATCAAGACGGATTTTCAAGCTGAAGTTGAATGAACATTGTAAGACCACCTAATAACATGTTTTTTGGATCCGCGCCTAATTGAGCCCATGAGTACCTTCAAACGATCAAGAGGAAATTAATGTGTCGTCCAAATACTGTGGGAAAAAAGCACCAATCGAAACTTAAATTGCCATCCTAGCGCTCCATGGAGGACGCTTGGATACAGATCACGTTTTTTGGGCTATTTCGAGGTTGAAATTTTGGGAAAATGTAGCTACTACAGTTATTTAAATCAATGAAATTCGCGAGTATTGAGCTACTAGCCCAGAGAAAAATATTCAAGGCTGCCCACTAGGAAAATTATTAGGGATGTTGGGGGAATTTCGCTCTTTTTCCCAGCTGAAAGTCTTTCACTGAATCCTGGATTTCCGTTATGGAGCCAAGCTAGTTTTTGCTACGAACGATCACACTCGGAGCCCAGAATAACAGGTTTGGGGCATAATCGCTTTCCCGTTGGCTAAATTTGCCATAACAAAATCCAATAATGCTGTTCCGTGACGAGGGAGGGGGTATGCGAATGCTCCCGCCCGATCGGTGGCCATTGGTGGAAAAAAAGGAGGGCTTCCAGCTTGTCAGGGGGGGGGGGTGAACGGTCGATTTCCGTGATTAAAAACTCAAGCGGTTCGATTGTAGAATCCTGGCAGTTTTTGGAACAAAATTATTCTGATTTCGCGACAAAACGGAAGTTATGAGCAAACTCAGGATGTTGTAAAAATAAGTTTAATGAACTAAAAAATGACATTTTAAAAATACAATTTCGTTAAAAAATAAGTTATATCAGCAATAAGGTTAGGTAAATAGAAACTGTATTTCATTTCTACATTATCATTTTCCCAGCAGCTCAAGTTAAGTCTACTTTAATATTGAAGTAAACAACAGTGACAGCATTTCAGGAAGTTTGCAGTCCTTAGATAAGTGCGTGGGTAAAACGATAAGATCACAAGAAAAACGCAATCACTAATTGAATATCACAAACTACGGATTATTAAAATCGACTAGTCGTGGCGCTACCAGAAGATGAATCCCATTATCTGAAGGCGAGCAATGGATTCCACTAGTACTGCAGCAACGCTTATTTTCTTTTTTTTCCAGTTTAGGCACTTTAAATTAACTTACGTCCACTCAAGGCATCACAGTAACCACCCGTTACATAAAGGGAGGAGTTGGGGTTATCGTGTTATGGTTGGACCATACGCTAATGCCACTTCATCGTGAAAAATCCAGTCAAATCGATATATGACGAGAACACGTTCTAATAGTGGAGGCCCACCTGTATAAAACTTAAGCCCTATGAGAACCGACGAATGGTAACTAAAAGTAGCTGCTGTTCACTGATAGTGGAAGAGATTTAATTATGCCCATTCGAACGAAAGTAGATAATATCGAGGGAAAAGAGAAAGTGTTACAACATTGTCCCGGGACCACTTACCTGACCTTGTAACGCTTCTTAACGTTGGACAAAGTATCTCAATTGGTAAATTGAACGCAGCATTAGCTCCGCTAACACAAATGATAGAACAGTTATTGCGGAACATCTAATTGGTTGTTTAAAACAAAGCCAGCGGATAATTTATCGGAAGGGCATCCCTCTTTCAAAGATGTATCGGCCACACGCAGCGAACACTAACCTCTGAGTACAAGAGATTAGGAGTTAATATGGAGGCAGCTCAAAGGGCCAAGAAAAGCACTTCAAGAAGACAAGATGGTCTTAACGTTCTTCGTCCTCTACCAGAAAAATAAGTTCCGGGGGAAAATTACGACAAATCAAGTCGTAGTTCACCGACATCAGATGTCAATGATAGAACAGTCATACATTGCGTTTGAGCAACAAAACTCTGACTAGAAATAATAAGCCAGCGAAAAAAAGAGTGAAGCTTTCGAGTCAGTAGTACCGCAATCACTAAATTTAGACTCACGTGCCTCGTGAGTGAATTATAGCTGATTCTGGCATCCGAAATCAAAAAAACCAGTTTTTGTTCCGTAGCATGGAATTACAGCACCCCTAGCTCTTTCAGGTACTGATTCAAATCCTTGCCTGTACCATTACGCGTTTAACAAAATAAAAAAAATCAAATTGTTGAACCAGACTTTCAATTTATCCCTTGACCCCTTGATATCATGTGTCATGTGAACTTGTTGTTAGCGGCTTGAGCGTCTTAAGCGTTTGTTTTGAGTTCTTGGATACGTTTTACGTAATGCTGTTTGCAGATTGTCAGGTTGTGTAGAACGATTACTTTGAATTTCCGACTGAATTCGTCGACGTGATCCTTGAAATCCAATAGAGCTGACGGCACTTGTACCGAATCATCGGGGTTTACGATGACGTTCTTAAGGTGGTCCAGTGCTCTTGTGCCTGAAAGGGGGTGAGACAGAGCGCTTTAAGTAGGGCATCCACGGTCAAACAATTCACTTACGTATAAGTTTGCGAATAGTATGGTCAAATTTGCAGACAGCTTCAACTTGACGTCGCATGGCTGTTGTTGTACTCGGGGTCAATAAAGGCTGATTGATAGCCTCCAGCTGGGCGTTGGCTATTCGAGTCATCAATAACGTAATTAAATACGATGTTCGAAGTAGAGCTCTGAGCAAACAGATAGGCCATTAGGATTAAGCTTATAATTGAATTCAACTGGCATACCTTTCAGTTTTAGCGCCTCTTAAAACGTTCACGAACATATTTTTTACCATCTTCTTGAAATCTCTATTGCAGTTAATAGAAGGAGGGCAGTAACTTATGCAAGCAAGGGTTAGACTGCTAGCAGCAGTAACCCAGTAGAAGTGGTTTCTTATCACCTTGAACCGTTCAACGTCCGCTGCTAGGGTCTAAATGGAGTCAGAATAATTATAAATAGTAAAATACAATAAAAAGTGAATGACACACAAATTTACCTCTGGGACGATTATATCTCCAAGACGCAAATTAACGAAGCTTAAATAGGCATTATGTAAAATTTCATCTTCGGTCAGGCCTTCCTCTATGTGCTTTTGAAGCCATTTATCGGTTTCAGGTAATTCTGTCAATATAATACTTTATACAGACGAGTACTTATGAACTTTCGTAGCAAGTCCTTACCTTTTACGACGTTCAAATATTCAGCAAATTTTGACCTCTCGTACTCATACCGGTTTAACTGGACTTGAGGTGCAATAGCACCCAAGTTGAAGCTGATAATATCCCGTTTCATCAGCGCCAAAACCTAAAGAAGAAGAATTTGTACAATGCTAGCTTCACACTGGGTGACACTGTACGCACTTCAAAGAGTCCGCGGAGTAATAGTGTAGGATCCGACTCAGTTGTCAATTGATCCAGTTGTCGATCGCGAACAGGAGCGCACATCTTCTTCATAATGGCTATTATGTAGTTTCCATAGTACTGTAAAGTGATACCGTTTTTAAAATATTAATATGGGTCAGAGACTCAGATATTGTACCTTCACGTCGAATACTCCGTGGCCGGCTTGCTGTTCGATCATTTCGATGTCAAGCACCTCTTCCACTTCGGCTCTGAGACGAGTGGATTTCGCCATTACTTGGTTTAACCCCTTTAAAACAAAATTGAAAACTATGATTTGAACTGATCGTCTAGGTTGTTGACACATGAAAAAAAAAATTTAGGTAGAATATTTCGCAAATTGTCCCCAGAAAATGCAATTTGACAACAAAAACAAAGACAATAGGGCGCTTTGGCCTACATATGTATAAATAATTTTTAGGGCAGAAATTGGTTGCACTAGCCTCTCTAGTTTTCGGAGCCATCAGAGCTACCAAATCCACACGCACCGCGTATAAGCCTGAAAACTGCCTCAGGCGCCATGGAGTCCAGCAATCCCAGGTCCGACATCATCCGCAAAAAATGATTAAATGAATATCTGGCTGCAATTATTGCCACAGAAACTGAACCGACAGCCGAAAACACGGGGAGAATTCCAGATGTCACCAGTTTCCATGGGCAAATTAGTTTAACAAGCTTCTAGGGTCAATATGGCAAATCTGATGCAATATTAATTGGCTTTTAATCATAATTTCAGCTTTAAGACCAAATTAAAAGTCTGATACAGTGTCAAGGTTATACGTGTTTTTGGGCGGTAAAGCTATATTTCGACCCAATGCGACAAGCTTGGCAGCAAGTACTTCCCTGGGCCTGGGCGTCCCAAAGCTCTTCACGAGCCCTGTCGGTTTCTTAATCCGAGGGTGGACAAATTTTACAGTCATTTTACCATCAGAAACGCAGAACTCATTTGCAGGATACAGCCAATTTCACCCAATTCCTTATTTTGGTGGCCCGAAATCAGGGCTATAAAACTTACCGTTTGTCCATAAAATTAGGAATTTCGTTCCTATAACTCGATATTGAGATCCACTCAACTGGAAACATTACCAAAAAAACAGCCTGTACGCTACATAAGGGCCCATTTTCGATCAGGGACTGCAAACTTTACCATTCAAATTTATAATTTATTCAGGGAACCGTAAAAGCCTCAAGTTATCGATTTTTTCAACCAAATACCGGGCGCCTGGGGGTACCTGGGATATCAACATCGTATATTCGTCCACCGAAACGGCAACCCCAGAAGCTAGGGAACCGTATCTTTTTCCCTTCGACTAGCTTCTTCACTATGAAACTGGATATTTTGCCCCCCATGCTAAAAACAATGAAATTTTCTACCAAAACCAAGTTTTGCCCAACAAAAAATCACAATTTTTCGTTGAGAATTGGAGAGAAACTACCTATTTTCCATCGAAACTGATGTAGTGGCCTGGAAACTGACGATTATGTCCCCTAACCCGACTATTCAAGAAAGAAAGAAAGAAAGAAAGAAAAAAAATGTGACCTTTAGAATCTAATTGGTTTGGCTGTGAAACTTGCATTTCAGCCAATAATCGGCAAATTTGGCGGTAAAACTAATGATTTATCTTATAAAGACTGACTATTCGACTGTGAATATGACTCACGATATACATCCCCCCCCCCCTGTCAAATGTGGTTTTTCGTAGTCGAAAAACTGGTGATTTTGCGACTTCAACTGACTTTCCAGCACAAAAACAGTTAATTCAATCCCTGGGGGTTTTTAAATCATAAAACTATTACACAAGCAAAATAAGGCCCAGAAATTGATTATTTGGCCAAACAATTTGGTAATTTTTACCTGGAAACACGTTTATCGTCAACAACAAGTCTGATAGCCACGATATTTTGTTTATCGGCCCGAAACTGGTGATTTTTACACATGAAACTGAGTGTTTGAAGCTAAACCCTTTTAATTCAGCCCAAGGAAACCGAATACCTCACTCTGAAACTGACAATCTCCAACTGTCGGCACAAAAATTCGTAATTTGGCCCAAAAAGTGACTATCCGCCTTTGAAAATAAAAAGTGCCCATGGTTTGAATCGAATTTTTTACATGAAACGGGTAATTTGCTTCCAGAATCCGACTACTAGGCTCTATAACGGCAGGTTAGGCTTGATAAACTTATGTCATTTAGCCACAAAAATGTTTTTTTGCTCCTTCTCCTGAGTCCTGGCTTACAATTAGCTCCCCCCCCCCCCCATCACTCTAGCACATGCCGAACAAAACAAAAGAAAAATGGGTTTGCCTAGGCTTTAGTGAGGAAGAAAAAAAAAGAGCGTGATCAATAGTCAGAAATAGACAAAACAAAGAAATAGAGACAAAACAAAAGTCTCAAGAGTTGTTTTATTCCGATTTTGGCACCTCCTTATGAGTGGTACCCGGGGCGGACTGTCCCTTCCGCCATGCTATCGTTACGCCACTTGTACCAGGTAGTGAATTTGAGGCGCGAATGGTCCAGATTTTTGGTTGAATACTAACTCAGGGGCTCGAACTACTAAACCATTAGACTCTGAAGCAAACTTTGGGGCCGAGTAGTGAGTTAAAAAATCATTTTCGGGCAGAGGTGACGATTTATGCTCAAAAACTGTCTCTCACTCACACCTAAGTGCTTGGCGTGGAAAATTCAACTCTCAGGATTTATAATCAGCGAAAACATTCAATTTATCCCAAGAACCAGAGTTTTTAATAACAACAACTCGGCTACGAAACCTGAAAATTAGTCCCAAAACAGGAGTGTGCACTCGTAAAAATCGCATTGCAACGTCTGAAATGCTGAAAAGCCCCAGAAATACGCCCCGTGGAATTAAGTTTGCTGTTTAAATCTAGCCCCAGTCACATTGAATTAATCAGAATATAGTAACTACTCCCTGGAACTGCCCTCGTTCGGCCCTGGTTCGCCTCGCTAACCTCAGGGACTAAAGCCGAAGTCTCATCTATTAGGAATTATAATACTCAGCCCTGTTCCTACTGCATAGTGCACGCAGACGAGCACAAATCTGCAAGTTTGTCCCGAACTATCCATATCCGTCACGGAATCGAGGACAGGAACTGGTTTGTCCCAAAGCGGTTGATTTTTCGGATCGGCAATGACACCAAACTGGCAACCCCATCCAGAAAATACAGGTTTCGGTCAAAACCCTGATTGTTTCGTCCAGACGTTTACAATCGGGCAACGTTGATTAGTGGGGGAGGGGCGAATCTGAGCCCTTTCCAAGACCAGAAAGTGCATAGCAGTTCATCTGCAATGCAAGGAGCTCCATAAGCGCTCGCTTTGGCCGTTGAGTGGTTCCTTCACACTCCGCGCCAAGAACTCCAAGACGTGGGATAGAAATGCTTCGACTGCCGTAGCCTGCGGAGAGTGTTAGGTATGTTTACGGGCAAGGTTGTCGAACCCTAGTTATCACGTCACTTGGCATGGCAGGAGCGTGCAGTGTAACTAAGAATTCTGCGCGCCGAGGACTTCCAAAAAGTCAATAATCCCATCGATCAATAGGTAAATCAAGAAACAATAAGAAAATGACGTGGGTTTGAATCTCCGCCGAAAATATCCTCAATACCCTGCCCTCAGGAAACTTCGGAAGCATCTATTTAACTACCTTGACCCTGAAAACCGATGTCTTTGAGAACAACATTCCCAATTAGGTCCGAGTCCATGACTAAAGCTCTCCCTACCTTAAAAGGTAATAAATGCACTTACATCTTTGAGTTGTTTAAGCATATTAATCGCAAATATGAGTCTCGGAGGCTGTGCTTCAAGTTCCGATCTAAACTTGTCCCAAAATGCGTCATTCATGGTAGTCTCAATCATATTGAAGAGCCTACGCAGACCAAAGATTTTTGATAAAATTCGGCGACAATGAGGTGATTCTAAGTGGGTCCTTACGGGTCTTTTTGTTGGAAAAACTCGACATAGTCAAAGTTGCCTCCGTCAATTAGAGCAACCATCGCCAATTCATGGGCCATGTACAAACTAAAAAGAAGTTCTTTGGCTCTTTCTTGATCCTCCGATGACAGAATTCGCATGGGATCACGTTCATTTCTGAGAATTAAAGAAAAAAAAGGGGGTCTCTACAAACGAAAAATAATTTCAGGAAGTAATATAGTTACCTCAACAATTCCATGTTTCCTGGTTGCACGAAGTTACGCTTAGTCGAAAATGCTCAATAGGGCTTTAAATTGGGTCTAAATTGGCCTAAAAATTCATTATAAACTGATTCTACAAAAAAGCACGAAGTGCTCGGTTAATTCTTTACTTTTAAAACTGTCGGACTCTGTTTATAAACACATGACCCAATTTGAGAAATAACAACTGATGGGTTGTGTTAACGGATTGCATGGGTGACAGCGAAAGTGAAGGTGAGGGGGAAACGTCATCGGCTCCCACTCTTTCTGTGGTTTCTTTGTCTGGAAATCGAGTGGAGAGGGATAGACGCAATAAACAAATAAAATATCTTCTAAAAATGTCTAAAACTAATAATTTTTGAAATTCGTGACTGGTTGATTGAACGATCTGTTATCATTTAGCTGAGCAGTTGCGGATAAAGGCAAAGGGCGATAGGTTCGTCAAAGATTTTAAATTTCCGTTATTACACTCAAGAGCTCATTGTCGGATGCTTTTGCCCCATGCATCACTTACCACTTCGCAAAATTTAATTCATAACTGAGATGAGTTGATCCCTTGTTCCCCACCACGTTGAGTGCTTGGAGTGAGTTCTTTTTGAAACGACCAGGGAAATAATTGTTCAAAAATTGCGGTGGCCCCGGGTGGCTGGCCGTCCAAATGGTGGGGGGGACCTACAAAGGGAAAGGGAGTGACGACTGAACGTTAACGTACTATAGCTGACGGGACTAAAGAATTGCTGAGGCGGGCGGATTCGAATTGTGAATGTGAAGGAGCAGTGAGTAGCACTGGAGAGTTGAACAGGACGGCGTGCACGCGGTCAGACAGCAGTCCTTTGGATGAGTCGAATTTCTTTACAGTTTTTAGTTCATTAGTTTGTACCACCTGTTAAGTTGCCTAGTCTTCAATTTTCGATCGTAAGTTTGTAGCTTCTCGAAATTGTATTACCTATTACTTATTCCTGTGCACATAATTAATATTTCCAATTAGGTAGGTACCTTCTCCCTACGACAGTCTCTTTATTCATTTCTTGTTTTGCAATTAGCTTGACGATTAATAACGACAAGCCGTGTTTCAAATCATTATCATAGTTGTGTGGAACGTGTTGGAATTGGAGGTCGGAATTGCCCTAACAAATCGGATCGTAGTAGACAAGGGATGCGTCAGTATCCTTAGGCCCGAAATATGAAATTTCCGTCAACAATCCGGCAATTCATATTCCCCCCGAGATACGAAGAGCCCTGATGGTCAGTAAACTCACGTTTTATTCATAAAATTGCCTCCAAGCCAAGGGAAGTTTGTGGCGGTCTATTAGGAGGTAAAACGTGCCAGTTAAAATTGGCTTATTTGATGGCGTCAAAGGCCGAGAAGCCTAAAACCGCCAGCTATGCCATGAATCATTCAATTCTGACAGTGTCTCAACCGTGACAAAAATGTCAGTTACGGGATAAAATTGATGGTTTTCTGCCCGAATTCCACCGGTGTTTGAGTATCTGGGGCTAATTTATCCAACACCGGCCTCAGAGGCACAACTGACAATTTCAGGGTCTTATGAAATTGCTCGATATACAGGGTGGTCGGTTTTGAGTAGCAAAAAAAAAAATTGGGTAATAGTAGACCGAAAATGGGATAAAAAAGTCCTATTCGGATAGTAGCCTATCTCTTTTTCTTTTCGAGTAATATTTTTTTTAGTGATTTTTAGGCGCAACTGTATTTTTCAACGAAAACCTGCTATTTCTCAGCTTCTACTTCACTTTTTTTCAAAAGTAATGGCAGTTTCGTAATCTACGGAAAATTTTCTATGGGAGGAATGCAAAATCAATATTCTAAATGGTCAAAAGCGCCTAAAAACGTAACGTTTTCGTTGCGTCAATGCAAAAAAACAAAAATTTGTCTTCAAACAACAATTTACTGTGTCGCCAAAAATTGCTTCACACGTTGTCAAGCGTCATAAAAACTTCTCCGTTTTCCCAGCTTTCCAACGGTGTACTCGAAAGTGGAACTATCTCCCTCCTTTGACAATAAAATTCGAAAAGAAGCGAAAAAGTCATACATTTTGGGCTAAAAATGTGCCAAAATTCATTTGTTTTGCTCTCTTTCTTGAGAAATCCAAGCTCTGTCACAGGAAACATTAAAGTAACATTGCATTTGAAGAATAAACAACAAATAAAAAATTAATAAAATGGACGAAGAGGGGTGCGAATTTAGGGCGTCTGCTGGTTTTTTATTTAAGCAGCTGCTCGAAGTGCCCGCCTCCATTCCTGATGCACTCTCGTGCTCGTTTTCTCATTTCTCGTACCGTCTCATTTCTCGTGCCCGACATTATTCGTATTTTTAGCCCAAAATGTATGACTTTTTCGCTACTTAAATAAAAAACCAGCATGCGCGCTAAATGCGCACACCTCTTTGTCATTTTTATAATTTTTGAGTTGGTTGTGTGTAAATTTGTTGTTTATTCTTCAAATGCAATATTATTTTAATTTTTACTATGCCAGAGCTTGGATTTCTCAAGAAAGAGAGCAATTCAAATGAATTTTGGCACCTGTTATCATTCACATTTTTAGCCAAAAATGTATGACTTTTTCGCTTCTTTTCGAATTTTTTGTCAAAGGAGGGAGATAATTCCACTTTCGAGTACACTGTTGGAAAGCTGGGAAAACGGAGAAGTTTTTATGACGCTTGACAACGTGTGAAGCAATTTTTGGCGACACAGTAAATAGTTTTTTGAAGTCAAATTGTTTATTTTTTTGCATTGACGCAACGAAAACGTTACGTTTTTAGGCGCTTTTGACCATTTAGAATATTGATTTTGCATTCCTCCCATAGAAAATTTTCCGTAGATTACGAAACTGCCATTACTTTTGAAAAAAAGTGAAGTAGAAGCTGAGAAATAGCAGGTTTTCGTTGAAAAATACAGTTGCGCCTAAAAATCACTAAAAAAATTTTACTCGAAAAGAAAAAGAGATAGGCTACTATCCGAATAGGACTTTTTTATCCCATTTTCGGTCTACTATTACCCAATTTTTTTTTTGCTACTCAAAACCGACCACCCTGTATATCGAGCAATTTCATAAGACCCTGAAATTGTCAGTTGTGCCTCTGAGGCCGGTGTTGGATAAATTAGCCCCAGATACTCAAACACCGGTGGAATTCGGGCAGAAAACCATCAATTTTATCCCGTAACTGACATTTTTGTCACGGTTGAGACACTGTCAGAATCGAATGATTCATGGCATAGCTGGCGGTTTTAGGCTTCTCGGCCTTTGACGCCATCATATTGCCATGACACGCCAGAATATTGATTTTGCATTCCTCCCATAGAAAATTTTCCGTAGATTACGAAACTGCCATTACTTTTGAAAAAAAGTGAAGTAGAAGCTGAGAAATAGCAGTTTTTCGTTGAAAAATACAGTTGCGCCTAAAAATCACTAAAAAAAAATATTACTCGAAAACAAAAAGAGATAGGCCACTATCCGAATAGGACTTTTTTATCCCATTTTTGGTGTACTATTACCCAATTTGTTTTTTTGCTACTCAAAACCGACCACCCTGTATACATTTCAAGTTTATTGTCTTAATAGTCAGTATTCGGTGCATGGCAAAATTTGCGGGACCTTTCTTAGGGTGGGGTGATCGAAACCCCTCCAAAAATGAACATTTTTTGATGGTCCAATATGCTTTTTTTGGTAAGGGACAAGGCTAGAGGGGAATGTGTTGTGTTGTTGAATGTGACCGATAAATAAAGAACTAGCTGGGAATTCAGGCAAAGGGCAAGACATCATCTATCGCACCCAGCAAAGCACTCCCCCAAAACACCCATTCCACTAACAAATGTTGTAAATTCGACTCCAAAATCCAGAATATTCGTCCGACGAATAGGAAATTTTGGCCCGTAATAGACCCAAAATGTCGCTGATGTTCCGTTACAAAACTCTAAATATATTCGTTTTATAGACGTCTTACAGCTAATCGAGTTTATAATAGGCAAAGGCGGATCTGGAGTGAAATGGTGGGGGGGGGGGACTCACTCGAAAATTTGACTGCGGTGGGGGGGGGATAAATTTGGTAAAAATCGCCAAATTTCGCTCGATTATCCTAGCTTATTCTTAAATTTTTAGCAACAATGTAAATTTAGCCATCGCGTTCTACCGTCATATCAATCTGAAAAAGTCAAAGGGTGGTGGTGGGCGGGAATGATCATTGGTGGATTTAAATTGCGGACAAATTGTAAAATACCACTAATTCACTCACCCAAGAGATTTAAGAATTTGGGACTAATTTTTTTTTTTAATTTGGCCTTCAATTTTAAGGTGAAAATGAAAAGGGGCAGGGAATTGATAGGTGAGAGTGACAAATAGAGGGGTGGGCGAAGAGTTGTTTGTGGACGGGGAGGGGAGGCCATGCTATAACAATTATTTTTATTTTTTGTACTTTTTTTGGGGGGAGGGATCTGATTACGTTGGGAGTTGACCACCTGTACGTTAAAATATTCTTATGATTTGTGCCTGCAGTGGTAGATTATCATTTTCAACATTGAATTTTGGCGCCCCTCTGATTTTTGTGCAAATGGAAAACGCTGAAATTTGCGCGTGCTCGTGGGCGGCTAAAATTGAGTAGGCGCACATGTGCTGTTCTTGGGTCAAGTAAGCGGATAAAAGTTTGGAAAGTGCTAATACCCACCGCGTTCACAGCGTCCTACGCCACTCTCAATATGCTCAATGGTCAACAATAGCTGCACATCAGTTGCCTCATAAAACATCAACGGGTGTCACTCCTCGTCCCACACAACACCTGTAAACTCCCCACCGCCAAGCGGTCCACCACCGGTAACGTGCCAGCCTTGACCAACTGGCGCGGCTGACGGGGAGTGGGGCGAGGATAACCAGGACTTGCACGTGTCGGGTCACTCCCCGGTCGGGTCAAGTCCGTTTTCACCCGGTTATGTGCCTTTCAAGGCATCAAGCCGGGGAGGGAAGAAGGCACACACCTGGAAAGTGCTAATATTCGTGCTCATCACTTAATCCAGACCAAAATTGGAAGTAACGCTAATTTGGGGCAGAAATTGAGATAAATGGCTAATTCACGGCTGAAAATATTGAGAAAAATCTCTGATTCATTGACAGAAGATAGAAAAAGTGCTAAATCACGGATACAATCAAGAAAAATACATAGCTGATTCACGAATTAAAACTTTACTTTACACTGAAATTGAGAAAAAGCTCTAAAATCGCGGAAAAAGTGTAGACAAAACAAACAAAAGAAAACAGTAATTCACGTTTAAAATTACGAAACACGCTAGTTCACGAATAAAATAGTGAAAAATCTATAATTCACCAATGATATAGAGAAAAAGTGCTAATTCGTATAAAAACATAAATTCTTGGCTAATTCAGAACGCAAGTTCGTGGCTCAATCTGAAAAAAGGGCTTATTCACGGTCAAAAGTGAAAAAACCGCTAATTCGCGGGGAAAATCAAGAAAAAGTGCTAATTCACGGATAAAATTGGGGAAAATCGCTCTTTAGGGGCTAAAATCACGAATTCACGGCTAAAGTGGAGAAAATCGCTAATTCTCATAAAATGGGGAAGAATCGCTAATTCGTCGATAAAATTGAAAAGAAGCGCTGTCGTGTGGGGACAAACGCTAATTCGCGGGTTTTGAAGGTACTGTGAATAAGGTAATGTGAATGGTAAGGTGGCTGAATGTGAACAAAATCGCTAATCCACGGCTTAATGAGGAAAATGTGGTAATTCGCGGATAAAATTGGGGGAAAAAATTCGGAGAAATATATTGAGTAAATGGCAAGTCGTTGTTTCCGGAGGCAACTTCGTGGTTAAAATTAGAAAATATAGGGCAAATTCACTCACTCAGCGGCTAAAACAGGGAAAACTCAAATTCATTGCAAGAAAAATTGCTAATTTGCGGCTGAAATGGGGATAAATCGATAATTCGCTAATTCACCGTTGAAATTGAGAACAAGTGATGATGAGTGGAAAAAAAAAAACAAAAAAAAACACTAATACGCGGCTCCTTTAGGCAACTTCACAGGGTGTTGGTGAAAGATTCGCCGGGGGGGGGGGCCATATGATATGTCTAAGGCCGACACTGCAATGAGCTGCCCCAGGGCACATTTTGTGCAAATGGAAAACGCTATTATAACTGTGGTTAACTAATGTTGTTGAAGTTATTGAACAGGCCCCCTCGTTTTATTCTGAGAGCCACGGCCTTTTGCTGAGATCAAACTATCAAAGTGTTGTGCTGGATGATGGTGACAGGGGGGGGGAGGATTCCTGGCCTGAATACTACCACGTATTTGGCCCACGACCAAAAAAGGTTGGCCGGCCCTGACCTAGGTAGACAGTGCAGTTTAGTTACAAAAACCAACTTTTCTGCGCATGCACACCTTCATTTTACTCTCCAAATCTGTTCAAAAATGTGCACTTTGGCTTCAAGAACTGCTAGTAATCACCAAAGAAATTGTTTTTGACCTCAAATACATTACAACGAAAAATAAAAAAAATCATTTTGTGTTCGCAATAAGTTATTTTTCTTCGCAATAAGTTATTTGTTTGAGAAACATAAATTGTAACCCAGGAATTTTGTTTTTATCGCAAGTTACACCGTTAATTATCTCATATTCAGCCCTAAAATAGCTTCATGTTTAAATGGCAAATTGGAGCTTCTAGTTAACAATTCCAGTGGGGGGGGGGGTTCGAGGAGGCAAATTCTGTACAGAAACAGTTGTTGAACGACGTCACGGTAAACGATGTAAAAACCTGGAGACAAAAAATTGTTGTTTGTTCTCGAAACTTGTTTCTAAGTCAAGAAACAGGAAGTTCTGTGTTGAAGACTATGTTATTGGTCAGTCCCAATTTGTAATTGTGTCTCAGAAAGTCACGACTCGTCCTTACGAATCGCCATCAGCTTCAAAATCTGACTAATCGGACCCGAAAGTAGATATTTTACCATGGGAAAAAGTTGGCTATTAAAACGCCTATAAATTGACTGTCTCTGGCTCGGCTATTCGCACAAAGTTGGTTTCGCAGCATTTGATTGAGATAAAATTGAGATGTGCCTTGAAAAATCATATCTGGGTAACTATTGAGTAACGTCGGACTGTGGTTTATTATTTCGTTTTTTCGATTGCAATTCATTTCGTTCACCCATTTAATTTTTTTTTTTTTTTTTACATTTATTCTGAAACGCCAGTTGAATATATTATGTATATATGCCTCAAGTAGGGTTGAATTTTTGTTGTTTCAAAACTGCCCTTTTTGAGTTATTCACCCCAACTAACGATAAAAATGCAAGGGCCCCGGCGCTGTTACTAAGCGTTCTCATTAGGTGTTTATTGATTTACGCTGACAATTGAAATACGGTTGAGCTTTTGTGTCGAGATGCAAGTGTATTGGCGAGTTTAAAACGATAAATTGTGTTCATTTGTTTCCTTCGGTCCGTAATTCTCAATGTGTCTTCTGTCGTCCGTTGGCTGCCCACTGGAAAAGAAAGAGTCCGAGTAGTGGAAAAAACCGAACGAAACAAAAAAACTGTCTACGGTGGCGCATCCAATAGTGGAGTGGAGGCCTCAATAGCTCTCGAATGACGAAAATCAATACTGTGGTAGATTTATGTGGATGAGACAGCAAATTAAATTACAAGACCCATAAAATGAATTTTCGTGCTGGGAAAATGGGGATGCAACAAAAATTGTAAAAAAGTAATGACGTCATGATGAAGGGGTTATGCTAGGGGTAAACTGTCAAGGCGGCTCCAGCCAGATTTTTTTCCTCTTTTTTGTCCTCTTGTCCTTGATTTTTTTTCGTTTCCTTCTAACGCGTCTTGTTTTACAACCGAAAGGAAAGTTCTGATGGTGTTAGCGTGGAATCGTGACTTCCTGAAGAAGCAAAATTCCAGTTTTCCTAAGTTTATGCTTTTTTTTTTAGGGAAAAAATCAAACCCAACCGGTGACCTTATCGACTTTGGTGGGAAAATTGTATTAATGTTGTATGGCGAGGCGGCTGGTGCGCCTGCGTTTACACATCTTGTTTCAGATCCAAGCTATTGGTTTAAAAAATCGTGAGGTTTTACTTTGTTCCAGTGTTTCTTGCCGAGGGTTTGGGAAGCTATGCAGAGTCCTGTGTCAACTCTGTGCGCTGATTGTTGCATTTTGAGAGTGCGTGTCAATTTTGCTGTGTAAACGGTTTAAGGAGAACGAAACTCGGACTCTTGTTGTCGTGAAGTGGACGTAGGAGCTGGCGTTTTTTGTTTTTTTTTTTTCGTGCTCTTCCCTCTCACTCCCTCCATCACCGGAGCTCTTGAGTCCTTTGTTTAGGCAAAGCCGAGTGTTGCAGTGAACCGGCTGCTCGGAATCTTCATTCATGGTAAGTCATGGCTAATTTAATGAATTTCACGCGTTCGAACTGACCAGAGACTGTGGTCTCACGTTGAGTCATTCATTTAAATGAGTTTGAAGACAGACTAGGCGGACACCGCCTCTGCTGCTCGTGAATGCAGCGTTTGGCTCGATGGACCGAAACGTCTGTCGAGAGCAGTTATTGTTCCCAAATGTATTATAACACGTTTATGTTCACTTTGGCTTGTTTTATTATCTTTTGTTTAGAATTGGATCGAATCGTTACTTAAATTATTGCTCTGCGTCATTTATGTATAGCTACTGGAGAATTCTTATCATATTCTGTCTCTGAAGCCAATATTTGATCATCTTGGTTTGTCTGATAATTTAGTTGTGAGTGCGTCTTTGAAATTTGTCAGATTTTTTATTGAACTTGAATGTTTCAGCAAGTCGGTTTTTAACCACGTTTAAGCACGAAGGCATGTGACCGGGAAGGAGGCAACAGACCTAACGTTTCATGGTGGAGCTTAGTTGTAGAAGTTCATAAAATCAGTTTTCATAGTGATTTCCTCCTTTTCTGAGTATTGATAGTGAGTTTGTTGCAATAAGTCATGTTTACATCAGGTTCAACTGTGGTACATTGGTCGTAAATTTTGTCGAGTTGTGTCGCCCAGGTCCCGCTAGCGCAAGCTCCGGGATATTATAAGAGGCAGTTCGCATCTTAGCTTGGCAGAGGCAGACATAAGATTGTTCGCATCCTGTTTACGAAGATGCTCAAAAACTGCGATTGACCTTTTAAAACTACTTGGCCCGGCTCTGAAGTGAGGCACTCGGAGATCTTTAATCATCTGGTAGAGTCAATCCAGTTACTAGAAATTGAACTGAATGCGTTTTGCTTGAGTTCATCTGTGATCCGCATCCGCCCCTCGAGATTTTGAAGGTCGATGTCACCAATAGTTACCGTTGTGCCATCAGAGAATGGTAAATAATTTTGTCGTCAATACAAATCGGCTAGTTGTTAACGAGCCCCTGAAGCAAAAGTGACGCGTTAACACCAAAGCGAGATGATTAGGCCCATTCCTTTGTCATCACGTCTTGCCCTAAAATGCGTTATTTCGACTACTAATGTCATTGTGTAATGTGATTTGCGATGTTTGGGTTACCCGAACATTAGAAGGGTAACGTCAATCTTGAGCTACTCCAGTTTACCTGCTCTGAACAAAAACAGCCCTTTCACCTGGTATGGTAGTACGCCATCCATTGGTTCCTCGAAAATATGTATCGCTGGATATCAGAAGAGCGTTCGTCTCTCCTGATCTTTGAAATGCACTTTCTTCTGCCCTCTTCTTCTTTTGTTTCTCGTAAAAATTGGTGAATATACCTATAGTTGAAAGTAATTTTAAACGGCATTTACCAACTTGTTTCGATCCTAACCAGCGAATCTGCTGTGATCTTTTCGTTCTAGGCCTTTATTTGAACTCATGGTTGAAAAATGAATCGTACTAAACGATATTTTAATGCTAAAATCAAAACATTTTGGCGGGTCTAGCTCATTGGCGCATTTAAAAACCGATTTTACGCATTTCGTACTCAAAACCATTTTCGCGCGTTTGGCTCACTTTAGAACCAATTGCTCAAATTTCGCTATCTAAAAAACATCGCGTATTTGTTTCGCGAAAACCGTGAGTTTCTGTGACTGAAAAATCAATTTTGAGGGGTTGCCTAGTTCAACAACCAATTTTTCGAATTTTTCATACCAAATATAAACATTTCCGCAGGTCCCTGTATCCATCTTGAATGGGTAACGCGGGTGGGTGGGCGTTTTTTATCTTCACAACCAATGTTTCCACGGGGATTGAAATACTATGGCTTTTCATTTACAATTCTGAATTATTCCAAATTGCCCGGAGTTGCCCAAAAAACGTTCTTTTACAAAAAACATCTTGATTTTGTTTAGGTGGCGTCAATCCTAAACTTCTCCCTCAGTCCCGACTATCCTGTCCTGAACGACAAACGAGCTGATCTACTGGGTTTGAAAAAATGAAACGCCCGCCCGCATTTTCCGTTCAGGTTGGACATGGCCTTACTCACTGAAACCCCAATTTCTCGAATTATGCTTCTCCGAAATCTAAAATCGCCAGCTTGGTAGTTACATTACCAGTTTTGTGCCAATATCACAATTTCAGTACCTACTAAAAAAGTTTTTGTGCTTAAACCGCCATTTTCGTGCTAAAATCGCCAGTTTCTATGTACAATTTTTAGTTATGTGGTGAAACCACTTAATTACTGCTCTATTTTTAGGGTTTTGGGTTGTTTTTGTTTCTTCTTCCACTTCTTATCCTGAGCTTTAGTACTACGGCTCAATAGTTAATAAGATTAGAAACATTAAATTTATTTTTAGGGTGAAGTCGCCAGTTTTATAGTGAACATTTTGGTTTTCTGGTAGTAGTTTTAGGCTAAAAACTTCAATTTTGTGTGGTAAAGTTACCAGTTTTGTGGTGAAACCACCAGTCTGGGGCTAAACGTTTCAATTTTTAGGGACTCCTGTCTTCAGTTTGAGGGAAAAATCACCAGTATTATCTTGAAATCTTCTGTTTTAAAAAACACGTAAGCTTTGGCGTGAAATCTTTAGTTGTGGAGGATTTCATCTCAAAAAGTGTCGATTGTAGTCCAAAGCTAAAGATTTCACGCCACAGCTAATGTGTTATATCAAAGCTAAAGATTTCCCCACAATGATGCTGATTTTACACTTGAACTGAATTTGACAGTTCTTCCTCAAAATGAACATTTTACCCCGAAACCGGTGGTTTTACCACAAAACAGAAGTTTTTCGATCGCAAAATTCAAGTTTCTACCCTAAAACAATTACCGTAGTGAAAATTGAAGCTTTCCCTACGAAACTGCCGATTTCACCCTTGAAATGAATTGAGTGGTTTTACCTCAAAACTGAAAAATTTGTCAGAGTTTTTAAGACATAGCCGTCGGTTTTGGAGTGAAATCGTCCGTTTCTGGGGAAAACGTCAGTTATGGTATGAAATTGTCAGTTTTGGAGTAGTTCCGCAAGTTTTAGGGGAATAATGTGAGTTTTTGGGACGAAATCTTTGGGGTTAAAACCGACCGTTCTTAGATGATTTTTGCAGTGAAATATTCGGAACAACACTTCCGGTTTGGAGTTGAATCGTCAGTTTTAGGGTAAAACCTCCAATTTTCTGGTTAAATAAAGTTACTTTTGTGGTAAAATGACCAGTTTTGGAGGAAAATATTCATTTTTTAATATTTATTTTGGTTTATACCGTCAAACGTTTTGGGTTGAAATCGCCAGTTTTGTAGTGACACATTTAGTTTCACGTCATCTTTGACGTGAAATCGTCGGTTTCGGTGTAATATTGTCTTATTGGGGATCAAGTCGTCAGTGCTCGCCACAAGATGATTTGATGGTTCGATTCGATTTTCATCGCATCTTTGAGTCGCGCACATTTTCAGAACGCTTCAGTACTTTCTTAGGTTTACTCGCGGATTGTAGGACCGACTTATTGGATTCTGGGTGTTTCCTGTCCAAGTGAGTTTCTAGGAACGAAATTCATTAAGGGGGAGTTGCACGGGTGATTCCTCGACCCCCCTCAATCATCCCTCGCAGGGCATATGTTTTCTGGCCTTATTTCTGCTCCAATCCTGGTTTTTGAGGACTCGTTGTAATCTTCAGGAAATTCCGCGTATGCTGTAGTTTTCCTTTTTTCAAATTTCATCCCAGAAGTTATTTTAAATTCGCCTTGAACTTTTACATCGTAATTTCACGTTTTTTTTTTTTCGACTTATTTGAAAAAAGGAAAACTACTGCATATGCGAAATTTCCTGAAGACTAAAATGAGTCCTTAAAAACCAGGATTGGTGCAGAAATAAGGCCATAAAATGTATGCCGAGTAGTAGACGAGGGTTGATTGGAGGGGGGTCGAGGAATCATCACTGCAGAATGGACAGATAAGACCGAATCGTTTGCTTTAGGAGTGAAATTACTGGCTAAGCAAAACATCACAAGTTTTGCGATCGACGTGGGCAGTTACTTGGTTGATTATTGACGTTCTGGGGGTAATATCTTTGTCGCGGTGGTCATTTCTAAACGGCCCCTTTGTACCACCAGACGCCAAAGTACCGAATTTTGGACCGAACGCTGTCGCTTCTGAAAGTACTGAGCTCCTGTGGGAGGGAGGGAGATTTGGTCAGTAGGTGTTAGGTTATATGGGGGGGGGGTGAGTCTTCCATTCCATACCATCCCACGTATGTGTGTACAATTTTTGTGTTCGGCAGACGTGTAGACCCTGTATTGTGGGGAGGGGAAGCTAAATGGTCTCTCTGTTCGAGTAGTGGAGGAGGAAGAGGAAAACGTCATCACGTATTCCCCCTTCACCGGGACTTGTCACCTCATGTTAAGGAGGGTCGCTAGAAAGACGGTGCCGCCACGTTAAACGATAGGAAAAACGTATTACCCTTGGCGAAGATGAAACCATATTGTACGGTTTCACCTAGTCGGATTAGCACTGGGACGAAACCTCTTGAGATTAATCTGGTCAAAACGGCGTGATATAAGGTTGAATATAGGCGGATGACTTTAAAGCCTGATGGTCTATGAAAATTAAACACTAACAGCGTGGGATGCGGAAAAGAACATGTCTTAGGCTGTTTTTCTCGAAGACTCCAGGATATTTTTCCTCGGATTCTCAGGGAAAAGTACTGTGAAGGACTAGTTGAACTCTGCATGGGAGAAGGAGGAGAATACAAATGTTGCCCTCACGAGCGTAAAAAATATGAGAAGTTGTCATCGTTGAAGGTGCTAGGTGAATCCGTTGTTTCCATGAGGTCATAGTGTATTTGCACACATGCAGAGTATACGTCAGTCGAAAGTTACAGCTGGTCCATTGCCTTCACTCCTGGCCCTTAACACGACATTTCATTCGTTGCAGAGTAAGATGAAGTTCAATTCGAAGCAAGAGGCTAGTGACAAAGATAGTGCCGCATCTGAGAGTGATTTCGATGAAGATGATGATCCAGACAAAATCGAAGTTCCGGGTCAGTAAAGGTCTCATTATTGTTTTTATGGATTATAGTATTCATGTGTCCCTCCCCCTTGATTTTCAGGTGGAGGCAAAGACCTCGCCACAGCATTCTCCATGACTCCTCAAGAGGAAAGACCTGTGAAAGAGGAACCCAACGACGATACTGCTTCAAACGCCCAGAAACTGAAACCAGACGTTGACAAAATGCGTAAATACTGCCGAATCGTAAGTTCAAGAAAGAGTTCGTTTTTTTGACTGCGTTATGTCATTACAGCTATGCCCCAAATCAATCTGTTGAATAACCAACTGAATAAACAGAAAGGATTAATAATGAAGGACATGAACCCTGGTTTTGAAATGGTCCGGACAGGAGGAGCCAACTACAACCCACTTCAATCAACAGCGAACATGCTTGGAGCCCTAGGCTTTCCAGCCTCAATGGGCTACCCATCCATGATGGCTCCCAATCCCGCTCAACTCTTTCAGCAAGGTAAATTTAACTGTTGACATATAACTTAAGTTTTCGTTAACGTTTTTGTTTCTTTAATTTTCAGGATTCGATTTGGCTGGGCTTGCTAGTGGTTTAGGAGGTAGTGATCCAAACCTATTGTACAGCAACCTGAGTGGCATAAATCCTCTTCTGCTCGGTGAGAATGGTGCCCTTCTGAACCACATTCTAGGACAGAAGATGTTTCACCCTAATCAGGGAAACTGGTTCAACGCAATGTCACCGAAAACTTTTCCATTTTGGATGCATAACCAGAATAAAGTATACATTTTTCTTGCAGGCTGAAAAAGATGCTTGAAAGAGAGACTTCACCCAATTTTTCTGTCATAGATTCCGCAAATGCAAAACCAAGAAGAAGAGGATAATGAAGACGAGGATATGGGTGTAGCTGAAACTTACGCTGATTACATGCCTTCTAAGCGTTAGTATTCTTTTTTATCTTCAAAACCTTCCATGCAGTGGACAAGACTGATTTCCCTTCCTCCCCCCTTACATCAGTGAAACTCGGACGAAAGCATCCAGACCCAGTTGTCGAAACAGCGTCTCTGTCGAGCGTCGAACCCACTGATGTTTGGTATCAACTGTCACTTCCAGAATCTACGGTATCGTCAGGAGCCCTTTCGGCTTTACAACTCGAAGCTATCACGTACGCGTCTCAGCAACACGAGCATTTCCTTCCTGATGGATCGCGGGCTGGATTTCTCATTGGTAGGATCTTGTGCTTCGACTAAGTTGCATGTGGGTGAAATCGTCGAATTCTTGTGTTCACAGGAGACGGAGCTGGTGTAGGAAAAGGCCGAACCATTGCTGGTTTAATATACGAGAATTACCTGAAAGGAAGAAAACGAGCTATCTGGGTGTCCGTGTCAAATGATTTGAAGTATGATTCCGAGAGAGATCTTAAAGATATAGGAGCTGCAAAGGCTGTGGATGTTTACTTGCTCAGCAAAGTAAGGACGGGTCTACGTGTTCAGACGTCTCATCATTATCTAATTTTTGTGATTTATTCATAGCTAAAATACGCCAAAATTTCATCGGCCGTAAACGGTAACTTGAAACGCGGCGTAATATTTGCAACCTACTCCGCTCTCATCGGAGAGTCGTCTCAAACAAGTGGAAAGTACAAATCAAGACTGAAACAGTTAGTTCAGTGGTGTGGAGACGACTTCGATGGACTGATCGTGTTCGACGAATGTCACAGAGCTAAGAACCTGTGCCCTGTCGGTTCGTCGAAACCAACCAAAACCGGTCTAACGGTGCTAGACCTTCAAAATAAACTACCAAAAGCTCGCGTTGTTTATGCATCTGCCACTGGAGCGTCAGAACCTAGAAATATGGCGTATATGACTCGACTGGGCATGTGGGGCGAAGGAACTCCCTTTCCAGACTTCAATGACTTCATTTCCGCCGTTGAAAAACGGTTAGTTTCCCGTCTGATGCGTATGAAACACTTTTTTTCTATGTATGCATTGATTCGTAGTGGTGTTGGTGCTATGGAAATCGTGGCCATGGATATGAAACTAAGGGGAATGTATATTGCTCGGCAGTTGAGTTTTCATGGCGTGGCTTTCAAAATTGAAGAAGTTCCTTTGGCTCCTGAATTTGTTGCTGTGTACGATAACTCCGTAAAGCTTGTAAGTCTTCGATAGAGTGTATTTGAAATTCCCTTGTCTAAACATCGACAATTTCAGTGGGTGGAAGCCATGCAAAAGTTCCAAGAAGCTGCGGAGCTCATCGACGCCGAAAATCGAATGAAAAAGACTATGTGGGGACAATTTTGGTCTTCTCACCAAAGATTTTTCAAATACTTGTGTATTGCTGCTAAAGTAAAATATGCCGTAGCTATTGCACGGTAAGTCATAACACATCGAGTGATAATGCCCTCTTCTGATGATACAACAATTGAAATTTCAGTGAGGCTGTGAAATGTGGAAAGTGCGTAGTAATAGGTCTTCAGTCGACAGGAGAAGCGAGGACATTAGAGCAATTGGAAAGAGACGACGGTGAACTCACTGATTTCGTTTCAACTGCCAAGTGAGGTTTTCTTCTTTTTTTCAATGTTTCCCAATTTAAATGTTTCATTTCAAGGGGCGTCCTTCAAACGCTTGTCGAGAAACATTTTCCCGCGCCGGATCGAAATCGAATTAACAGGTTAATTGGTTTGGACAAGAAAAAGAACGCGTCGAATAGTAACAACGCTGTGCAAGCTGAAGCTGGGTCCTCGAGTGGAAAAAGGAAACCTGGTGAGAAGTCGATGTTGATACTTTTAGTTTGTTTGCTTCTCTATAATTATAGTTTTCTTTGTTTCTTTTTTTAAAAAAAGTGAGGCAAGCCGCTGCTAGGGCAGTCAAGAGGGTTCGGGCTGATTCATCTGCCAGTGATAGTGACGCCGGCTCTAGTTCTGGGTCGGAATTCAAACTCTCGCAGTCGGAATCTGCTGAGAGTGAATTTCATTCGGAAGAGAGTAACATTAGTAGTGACTTCAACCCTTTCTATGATGACAGCGACAGTGAAGGTTAGTGAATGATGAGGTCACTGATATCTTCATTGTAGCTAACTTTACCCGCGCTTTTAGATCCTTGGCTGTCGAGAAAAAAGAAGGGAAAACCTACCAAGGCGCCAAACAAGAAACGGACGACTCAGGATAAAATAGATTCTTTACTTTTGAAGAAGAGTAAAGCGAAGCCTGTGAATAATGACGTTCCCACGTCCATTCCTGGGCCTTTAGCGATTGAAAGAGCGTGTAGCATGAAAGAAGAACTTTTGGCGAAGATAGAAATGCTAGGAGAAAGTTTGCCTCCCAACACGCTAGATCAACTTATTGATGAATTAGGAGGTCCTGAGAATGTCGCCGAGGTAAAAAAGCCAAGTAGCTTTCTCGTTATGATTTGTCAATCAACTTTGTTTGTAGATGACTGGAAGAAAAGGGAGAGTTGTTCAAACTGAGGAGGGCATACAGTATGAATCTCGATCAGAGGTTGATGTACCTCTCGAAACACTGAATTTGAAAGGTTTGGCTTTTTTAATTGATTGCTTATTTCGAACAATAATTCATTCAAACTGCGGCGGTTTAGAAAAGGAAAGATTCATGGATGGATTGAAAGATGTGGCCATCATCTCGGAAGCAGCCAGCTCGGGTATATCACTCCAAAGCGACAGGCGAGCTCGAAATCAAAGAAGGCGTGTTCATATCACTCTGGAACTTCCTTGGAGTGCGGATAGAGCTATTCAACAGTTTGGTGAGACTATTTTGTTGTCCATCCACGCTAAAGCTCGATGATCAAAAAAGTGGTTTAATTAAGGTCGAACCCATCGTAGTAACCAAGTGAATGCTCCCGAGTACATTTTTCTCATCTCTGACTTGGCTGGTGAAAGAAGATTTGCTTCCATTGTCGCTAAACGTCTAGAAAGTTTGGTACGAGAGCCCCTATTGTAGAAAAAAAAACAGTGCTTTATAGATAATCGTCTGATTTAGGGCGCCCTAACTCATGGAGACCGACGAGCAACAGAAACAAGGGACTTATCAAGGTTTAATATTGACAATAAATACGGTCGATCGGCACTTGAAGCGACCATGAGGACTATAATGGGTTACGAACCTCCTCTTGTTCCGCCTCCGAGTGACTACAAGGGAGACTTCATGAAAGGCATGTTTTTGGTTGCGATTCAGCTTTCAAATTGTCATGTTTTCGTTGTTGTTTTTTTTTTTTCAGATGTGGCCGCAGCTCTCGTAGGCGTTGGCCTTATTGTCAATAACGACACAAATCCAGGCACACTTGTCCTCGATAAAGACCATAACAACATGAGCAAATTCTTGAACAGGATTCTCGGAATGCCCGTAGAACTCCAAAATCGGCTTTTCAAGTATTTCACTGACACGCTGCAAGCGATCATTACCCAGGCCAAGAAAACTGGACGTTTTGACTTGGGAATTTTGGGTTAGTTGAACCACGTTCCTTCATAAAGTTCAAAAATTGAAAACATTTCTTTCAAGATCTCGGGACCGCCGGTGAAAATGTCAAAAGGGTTAAAGTTCACAAGTACCTTCGAAAGCACGCCACTGGTGTCGCGACAACGGAGCTCCACATTGTTCACGTTGAGAGGGGCATGAGTTTTGAAGAGGCGACCGAGCGATTTTCCAGCCTTGCTCAGAATAAAGAAGGATTCTACCTCTCACATCAGGTTCGTCGATCGACGTAATTTTCATCGACGACTTGGTATTCAGACAATTAAATGAAATTCCAACCCTTAGATAAGGAATGGTAAGCAAACAGCCATATTGGCCGAAGCCTTGGAAACGAGCTCATCCGGGAAACCAGTCAAGAAGGGGGAGGGTGGTAAGAAGGATCAGTTGTTCACGATATACCGCCCAAACACTGGCCTTCAGGTAGGATTTTTTTGATGAAAATTGACGGGCAGTGGTTGATAGGGTGCTCTTTTTTTTCCACAGTTGAAACAGGAAACATTGGGTGAGCTTGAAAAAAAGTATAAATTAGTCACCAAAGATGAAGCGGAACCCCATTGGAAGGAACAATACGAGTCATCGCATACAATATGCTCCCACGCTTACTGGTAACCAATATAATGAGTGAAACTTGACAGTGCCGTATTTTGCTATAAATTTTCACTTTTACTTGAAGGCGGGGCAACTGTAAGAGTGTCACTCTCGGCCTGGACTGTGAAGTTGGATTGAGACGAAGGACGTACAACGTTCTTTCGGGATCAGTGCTCAGTGTGTGGGCCCGAATCGAGTCAGTTCTTGCGGCCAAAACAGGCCACAACACTAAAATGCAAGTCATCCGCCTTCGAACTGCCGAAGGCGTTAAAATAGTTGGTGAGTGTTATTACATGGAATGTGTCTCGTAGAAGTCTTGAGTTTGTGTTATATCGACTTTACTGTCTCGGTTATTGGGCTGGTGAATTCGTTCTTCCGATATGAAATAGGTTTATCAGAATCTGAGAAAATACTCGCTATTACGGCTTTGTTCAGTTGTCATCATATTGTCAATTGACAGGTCAAATGTCTGGAAGGACTTTGACGGTCAAAATCTCGGACTCTCAAGCTTATCCCGGCTTGACTCGGGGCAACTTCTAAATTATTCGATGGACCGCTCCTTGTCGGAATCGGATGTGCCACTGCCCTACAAACCCTGTCACCGGCTCTTAACCTGACCCAGTGAAACCGAGTCAGGGAGGACCTGGCTCATCAGGGCTGATGAGAACCGTGAAGGTGGAACGGGGACAGGGCCCGGCAATTAAGTCGAGTATGGAGACGGGACCGGACCACCGAGGGTGAAATATTCATGACTGGTCTAGAGGTTCTTATCCCCAACGTCATTTTCGTTCAACTTTGAACATGGCCGCGGTGCCTAGCCACAACATCCCAATCCCCCCCGTTCCGCCCTCACTGCTCTCATCAGTCCTGGCGAGCCGGGCTCGGAGATCGTAGTGAAGTTGCACCTCCGCTCCCTGCGAGGACCGGTCCATCTGCTTCGTACTCGGCTCAATTGCCGGGCAGATGACCCCGGGAGGAAGAGGACCAAGTAGCTCTGGTAACTGGGGATCATGTGTAGTAATAAAGACGGGACCGCCCCCTCGTTGCAATATTAATGCAAGGTTTCACTGATGGTTTCTCGACCCACCTCCAGTCGTGCCCCGCCTATACTTTTGTACATAAATTTTGGCCGCATTTATACTTTTTTTCGCTCCAGAAATAACTGTGAAACACTGACTTTGACCTCGGGAATCCATGCTCTTCCGTCGCCTAATTTTGACAAGCAAAATCTAACGCTCCTGCAGAACTTCCTGGAATGAGACACTAAAATCCGGGATTGGCGTAGGGCTGAAATTTAATGCAAAAGAAAGTAGGAGGGGCGTCGAGGAATCACTAGTGAAACCACCCCTTAAAAACTGTATGCTGGGCTATCCACCCCTCCCAACGTCATTTTCGTTAAACTTCGAACATGGTCCTAGCGTCTAGCCGCAACAGCCATAGTCCCCGATTTCGTTCTCACGGTTTTCATCAGCCCTAGTGAGCCGGGTCAGGATATACAATATCATTGTTAATGCGTTGTATTTTATTAGTCCCGAAGACCATGCTGAATTGAGAAATGCAGGCGGGTTTGGCTTGAATGCCCCTCAGGGTATGTCACAGAGCCCTTGATGTGGCCAAAAATGAGCGGTTCGCGTAGGTCGTTGTTTTCGGCTGAATTTCACCACTTCACAGTGGGTCAGCAAGAGCCGCTTGCGTCTAGACTTATCCTTGGACACCAGGGCTGATGATCACGTGGCCGCTACCCCCGGGAAAATTCGTGGGGCGCAAAAAGCGGGCCTAGCGGCTGGAGTCCCGGGGAGAACGGCTCGTCTGATACAAAATCCCCTCTAGTTTCTGACTCCCTGCGAGAAACCCCCACCATGGTTTCGTCCATTTTGAATTTGTTGTCGTTTTCGCCAAAATCGCCCATGATTTGGCAGATGGGCGTATTTTTTGGCCAATTTCCTCAAGAGTTCCGATCTTTTCCTCGGACTTTTAATAAAGTTATGAAACGGGGAAATTAAAAAAGCTGCATGCCCTTCTGTTGGACTTCGAGGCAACTGACTTGCTATAAAATTTCATTTCGATGGAAACTAGATTGTATCGCCTTGTTTATCATTGTTCCACAAATAATTAAATTACATGGAATTGTCATCAGGTACATTAATCCCTAAAACGTGCGTCGAAGCATTGCGAGAAGCCCTAGCCAGCGATGCTGAAAAAGTAAGTGAAGAGGTATTTTAAGTCCTAAAAACTCGTTTAATGAGTGACTTCTTTGAAAAATGACAAATGTTTTATAATGTTTTAACGATGATTCGTTTTGAAACCAACACAATGAAAAAATAGAGGAAAAAACAAACTCATATTAAGTATAACAAGGAAAAGAGAAAGGTTCGAATCCACAGGGTTGCTGAACCAATTACAGTGATTTTCTTAAATTAGCATATTTGTCTCAATGTTAATTGTCAATAAGACACAAATATGTTATAAGTTAATGATTATGTGACTAATTCTTTGCATAATTATGTTCCTATTTTCCTAGTTTTTAGCTTCGTTCAGATTTTGTATTTAATGTTTTCAAGCGCCACGTCTCGTTCGTTAATGGACTATAGTTACTCGAAAGTAGCACTTAATTTTCTTTATTTTTCATTTCATCTCACATAAAATAGAATGGTCCTGGTAACTCGACCACCCCTAGTGACGAAACTCGAATAAAGTATTCAAGGGATGAGCTTCCATTTTATTAAGGAGGGTGGTATTTGGAATTGTGAAAGTGGTGATGTGGCCGTATGGTTAACAGGGACAGTCGATTATTACAGTTTTGTCAAGCTACATTTATCAATCTCGGACTTTCCCAGTTTTTCGAGATTAATTAATTATTATTACTGCTGCTATATCCCTTTTTTTCTCCCGCCTCCGTCAAGCGAGGCCTTCTCTGTAATTTTCAATGTCCGAATTGTGATTTTTAACTGACTAATTATTGACTCTTGACTAAATTATCAACTATTAACCTTAAGCATACTCATATTTTTGTATGTTGGAAAGCCTTATTTATTTCGGCGTTTGGAGTGTGTACCTGTTTACTGCTAGATGTTTTATTGGACTCGTTGTGCAAAAAAAAATGTTTCATTCTGTTCGCCACAACCACATTGTTGGGAGGGGGTTTAATTTGTACACTTCGCGTTGATTTTGTAGACTTTTAGGCTATTAGGACTTTCTATTTAGTCGTGCAGTGCAATCTGCTAAGTTACTAGTGTTACTATTTATGTTTTTAATGCTGAAGCGTAGTGATCATGTCTAGAAACCTCAACTTTCCTTTAATGATTGTGTATGATTTCATGTGAATGAAAATGACTAATGAGGAAGAAAAAATTACAAGCGATGGGCTGTGTAAATAATTTTTTTTTGCTTTGGCTTTGCTTGTGGTGTACATAGTACAGTAAGTAAATTATTATTTCTTCTATTTAGTTGACTATAGTCCAGGTTATCTTTTATTTGAATTGAAAAAAACAGCAATAAAAAACTTCGCTTTACCGTTTGCAATGATTTATACACTTACACACTCCCAGTCTACTCAAATAGGCTTACAATTGATATGGTTTTTCGTTTAAGTTCCCTTGTTCTCCCCAGTTCCCTTGTTCATTATTGTCAGTAAGGGTGAAAGTGGGGAGTTGATGTAATTTATCAAGCGTCACTTTTTTTTCGAAGAAAAAAAGTTTTTGTAAAATTCGAATTTTTGTACCATTGTTTTGATCTTGGATGAAGCGAACTTGACGAGCGTTCGTTCCTCGAAATTGTGATTTTTTACGTTGTTTTTGTTCCCAAGTGACTTTATTCATTTGAGTATACAACTTCCAGGACTTTGTTCCTCAAGGTTAATTACCCCATGTGTATTCATGATAAATTGGGATGTTCAATAGTTAGCTCTGTGTTATCTGAAACTAAGAAAAAACACGAAAAAATTAATAAAATAATTTAACACAAATTTGACTTGAATTCAATCACCTCAAGAGCTCTGTTAAGATTGGCAAGTTAATCCCAGGAACGATTGTAGATGGAATGGAAGACCCCCACCCCCACCCCGCCAAGGGTGACCAGACGTCTTACTCCCCCCCCCCCACATAACGAGCCCCCTGTCCTATTTTTTAACGAAAAAACCAATTTCGTGATTTTGGCTCTTCCTACCCCAATTTTGACGCGGAAATTCTCTCTTCCGTAACCAAATGCCGCGGATTTCACTCCTTTAAAACCAAATGTGGATTCGGCTCGTTCAAATTCTAATTTTAGGGAATTTAGTATTTCATAAACCTACATAATTTTGTTTGCTTGGCAACCCTGATTTCGCGGACATTCGCATTTTCTTGGATTTGGTACCTTACCTTCAAGCCCCCAATATTGTTTGATCAAAATCCTAAAATTGTGTCTTTAGCTCTTCCTGAAACCAGTTCCACAGGTTTGGATAGTTGTTCGAAAAACTAATTTCGCTCTTTGAATAACCAGCTTCGAGGATTTGGCTCAATCACAAAACCATCGTCATCGTGCAAATTAGAACATTTGGATGTAGGGGGCTATGCACCCACCAAACTTCACGAAGTTTGCACCCAAGGTGCGGTCCAGTCTCCGTTTCGACCTCGGACCTTCAGCCACCAGTGCTACTCGGTCCTGGTCTCATCAGCCCGGCAATGGAGCCGAGTAAGGAACCGATGGACCGCCTGGAGCAGAGGTGCTACTGCACTACGGTACCCGCCCCCGGCTCTCAACCCGTTTTGGCAAGACCAAGACGGGGAGGACCCGGCTCACCAGAACCAATGAGAACCGTGAGGATGAAACGGGGACTGGCGACGTAGCGGCTATAGGTGCCGCGACCAGCGTTCAAATTAGAACAGTTGGATGCAGGGGGCTATGCACCCACCAAACTTCACGAAGATATTGCACCCAAGGTACGCAAAGCGATGCACCGCGAGGGGCGGTCTATCGGCTCCGTACTCGGCTCAATTGCCGGGCTGATGAGACCAGGACCGAGGTAGCCCTGGTGGCTGAAAGTCTGAGGTCGAAACGGAGACTGGACCACACCTTGGGTGCAATCATCGTCATCGTGGTTCTTTTCATTCCTCAGTTTCGGGGATATTCATTCCTCCGAAACCAAATACCGGGGATTTCGCTCCCTCAATAAATCCACACCGGAATACTGGGGCCCCTACCAAAAAACGCTGAAGTAGTCGTGCGTGTGGTCGCGCCTCCTTTTTGATGCCTTCTTTGGAATGGCGTGCTTTTGACAATAGAGATTGTCGGCCGCTGGTCTAATAAAAAAGTGTTACTCTGTACCCGAATCGTTTAGAACCATGGGCGTATCCAGAGGGGGGGGGGCAGTTTCCCTCCCCTAGACTCGAAAACGAAGACTTAGTGGGGCAGCTGCCCACCCCTAGATACCGTCGGAATGTACAAATCCTTCCGTGTCACGTTGACGCTCAATAGAAAAACCAATTTCGAGGATTTAGGCGCCCCGAAAATACATGTTCGCAGAACTGGGTAGAAAAACCACCACCAGCTATTGGGTAAAATCGTCAGATTAGGTACATAACGTGAGTTTTTGGGATGAAATCGTAAGATTTAGAAAGTTTAAACCTTCATTTTTCGGATAAAATTATCAGTTTTTGTTGAGTGAAATATTCGGAACAACACGGTTAGGCGTTAAATCATCAGTTAGAGTAAAATCTTCCTTATTCGGTTGGGACAAGGTTCTTTTCATGGTAAAATAAACATTTTCGGGGTAAAATATTCAATTTTTAGGTGAAACCGTAAAAGTTTTAGGGGCAAATCGCCAGTTTTGTAGTGACATCTTTAGGGGTAACGCACCAGCTATGGCGAGAAATCGTCTGTTTTGGCGTTATATCATTTTATTTGAGAACATATCGTCAGTAAGTGACGATGCTTATCGTCACAAGTGCTTATCTGTCCAAGAACTGTTTACATAGTTAGCTCTAGGTTCTAGGACCTCCCCCCTCGCCAAAGGTCTTGGGAGGGTTTTTACCCTGTAACGGTAATTTTATCGGGGAAAGTGACATTTTTCATTTGAAACTTAATGCTCAGTTTGAAAATTTTGAAATCTAGTAAACCCCATCCCCCAGTAAACTTCTTGGCCCTAGAATCTGTCACTGGTCATTCGTGGGATTCGTGAATTAGGCTCTTTGGCTCTACAACTGGAAATAATACATATTCCATACTAATCTTTGAAATTTTACTTACAATGCGCTTAGTTCATTCTGAACCTGTGAATTCGCCCAAGTCTGAAAATGGGCAAGCCCCAAAAGCTTAAAATAAGTCTATAACAGTTGGGGAGGGGGTAAGTTTATCTTCTCTTTGTATTTCTTGGATGGTATCGGTAATTTTTCGGTCTTTCCGACCGCCAGCTGCCAGAGTCATTTTTATATAATTTTTTTTTTCGTGTTTCATCCTTTTAACGATTTCTTTGAACGTTTCTGACGATGCCAATGACTGGAGTCGTGCTATTAACTCGATTCGTTTCCATTCTCGTCGTAAAAATTGTTTTTAATTGATTTTCTAAAATGGTACTCGTGGGCTCATGAAAATTCAGTAAAAATTTCAGTTTTCTTAGTAGAATCACTTTGATTTCACTCCTGCGGGTCAACCATGAGCTAGCGTTGAAAAATAACGCACGCGTTAACTATAATGATCGCAAATAATGTTATAACGACATAGGTACCGCAATTGGCGTAATTTTTACGCCAGCTCACTGTAAACCCCCTGGGGTCACGCGCCCACCTCCAATGATCTTCCCATACCTCCCATTTAATACTTGGTCTGTACGGCTCTAGAGGTGCGATCTTAGCTTTCGACGCCCCGGTGCTAAGTAATGTACGCCACAAGTACCCCCACCCCCATCCCAACTCTTTACGTGTGCCGAGTCCGACACATTGTATAAAAAAAACTGACAGTTTTTCGGATGGCCAGGTTGTGGCTTGTTTGGCAGATTCTTAAGGCCAAGCGTGTTGAAATGTATGATAATGGGAGGGAGACCACTGAATCGCTCCTCCACTGCACCATAGTGTGAATTCTGTTCCAAAATTCAAATTACCTCCATTGGTAGTGTTCAATGGTCCTTCAGATCAATAAACTCGAAATTCTGTTCTGTGATCTGAACTCATAGGCCAATTAATTAGTAAAGAAATCGTTAATCCGGTACCGAAACTTGTAACCCCGTTCCCGTTGGCAGCAGAGTTACGAGTAATGCGTTACTGCCCAGTTCTGCATAAATAGAATAGTTTCAAAGTGTACAATCATTCATAGTCATCCAGGAGAGAATTAAGAGGGGGGAGGGGGATTTCATTTTTACGTTCTTCTTTTGAAAATCAGATTTGTCAAGTTTGCTCTCCCATCCCCCTCCCACTACCTCCTTGGGAAACCCACTGATAGACGGTCTGAAAAGTATCCATTTTTCGCTAAAAAAATTGCTTAAACTCAAAAGTATTCCCCTCTTCAAGGCCATAGTTTATTAATACCTCAAATTAACATAATGTTATGGATAAAAAATGTTTGGTGTGAACAAACTAAAATGTGAACAAAATAAACAAATACCTGCCCGTTTTAGTGTACCTATTCAATACACGCCCCCCTCATCATCATCATCATCGAGCCCCTCGTCAACCGTTGGCCCCTTTCCCACATTATGGCCCTGAGAACAAAATTCCCATCGTTCTGAATTTCAAATTCGAAGTATAAATTATTCCAATTTCTCGCGTTCACAATGGGTCAGTGTTATTGTTTATGCGAATAATTGTATATTAATTGCACAATAATTGTATATTATTATGTTCTAAACGACGAAAATCGGTTAGTGAATTTTCGGACTGGAAAGACAGTAGAGCAAAGTGACTTGGATCGTCGATTTTGTGCCATCATTATTTTGTGAATTTTTAATTTATTAAAATGAATGTTTTGGAAATATTCGGGGTAGTGTTTTTAGTTTTTATTGCAACGCTTGTGTACAATGCGCTGTCAGTACTACTCCGTCGATCATTTGCACCAGATATTAATTTCAAAAAGATGGGATCATGGGCAGGTAAATAATATTGAAACCATCGTAATAACACGGATGTCACCGTTAATAGCATCAATGAACCTTTTGGATGGAGGGACGGGGAGGGGGGAATAGAAATAAGTATTGAAAATGAAAATTGGTGAAAGGGGTGGCTCTTTTTATCCTATGGGCAGAAATGCCAGGATACTACTGTGACTGGGTTGTGAAGTGGGGGAGAGGATGCTTTCTCTCCCAGAGTCGGTCGATAGCTGTTTGTTGAATTACCACGAATGTAGACCGTAGCAAAGGGGTGGAAAGAGTGTACGTATACGTAGACGTTGGACGCCGCCAATACACTTTGAATAAGTTCACCGGACAGTCCGGCGAGGTGCCAAGGAGTCTCGAATTTTTGTTATTGTTGTTTCTCACGTATTATTTATAAATTCAATTCGTCAACATGACTATTTTGGAAAAACTAGGCATAGTTTTTTTAATTATTATCGCGGCGCGAGTGCTCAAAAAATTATGTATTCTCCTCTATCGTTGGCTTGCACCAAGTTTTAATCTAAATGCCGATTTGAAGAAGATGGGCTCGTGGGCAGGTAAATAAATTCAACCATAATGCACTTTTGAAGCATTAACTGGCATTGTTATTAATTTATATTGAATTAATTCAAATCACCCTCCCCCTACTCAATTAATTTGTATACGTAAAGTCCTCCAAGTCTAGCAGAAGAACAGAAAATAACGGCTAATTGAAGACACCCCATCAACATAAGAGATATTTATTCATTTCGTAAAAAAGTACACGATTCTTCAAAAGTTTAGTATAATTGTTGTCCACCCCTCCCCATCCTCTAACACGAAGTTTCATTGCCGGTCGTTTTTCGTGGGGGGCAAACTACATTGTTATTTGGTGTAAATATTTTTATTTTTACTCCTATATTCTCGTATGGAACAGGAAGTACGGAATTACTGAACAAAAAAACAAAATCAAGCCTGAGCTAACATATTCGTGTTACAGAACCTCTGAAACGAAAAATTTATTATAATTAATTGCTAAAATTCAATAACTTCAGCTTAGAATAATTACCATAGCGTCACTAACAAAAAAGTTGATATTGACCTTAGGGAAGTATAAATTAATTATTTCCCTATTATTCAGTAAAACTGGGAGATCAAGGATTATACATTTTTTTTTGTCGTCGCCTTTAGCTTTTATTTATAAAAATTGAATTCTAGAGTCCTTGGTCATGAAAAAGTTTTGAAGAACACGTTTTCTGTCGACCGTTAGTAGGGCGAAGAAAGTGATGATATAGGCTTTGCCTACTGGTGTACCTTCTTCAATTCGAAACTTTCTCACATGACCATAGATGTGTCAAAAAAAAAAACTTCCTGTAATTTCGGTTTGCTAATGAATGGGCGTCCGGAATGATCATAATTAGAAAACCATTAAAATGTCCAATCGACGTGGGTGTGTGTGGGGGGGGGGGGAGCTTGTTTATTTGCCTCATTTTCGACGCCTAATATTATTTTTTGAGAATGTTTTTCTTCGGGGCAAAGCAGGTTTTAAATAACTTTTACAGAAATAACAAGAAATTAAGAAATTCCTTGTAATGAACAATTGCCAGATGATAATCGGCCCAAGAAAACAACCGATTTTCTCACGTTTGATTAGCGTAATTTATGGAAGTCACGATTTCCTTCTATCATCGGCGGCTTATTGTTAATTTTGAACCGGGTAAACGCATAGGTACACTATATATTTTTCAATTTCATTTCATGAAAGGAGTTTAATTAAGCCTCCTAGGCTTCCAGACTTGATCTGTTCTTTGGCTGATTGAAGAGGGGCAAAAAATTAATTATAATGATACGTAATAAAAAGCACTTTTTTCCTATAAGTCCTTGAATTCCACCTTGATTTTTTTTTGTTTTAAGGAAAACAACCAATATGCCTTTTCAAGGAGCTCGAGTTACTTTTTATGAAAACACACAACACACAAACATGAATTCAAAAAACACTTATATGTCTAAATATCACTCAGATACGTATCAATTCCTGGTTAGTGGGGAGCTTTAATTGGAACCTTTTTCTCCAGATAGACTAAAAAGCAATACCGGGGCTTAAAAAGACAACAAAAAACACTTCCGTGTCGAGAACATGGAAGTGACTATTTTTTAGATTAATAAGTGCATAAGATTAATAAAATTACTAATTCGAAAATTCTACTTAGAAGGAACCCCTTTTTGTAGCTTGTCGCAGCTCTAAAACTACCGAATCGACGCACGAAACGATTTGCATGGATAATTTTCTGTTCTTTTCATATCTGTCATTCAATTTCGTTGGCCCATGCACTGTACAATTAAACTCTTCTTATATACTTATTATCCAAATATACCCGTCTTCACTTATTAAAAGCGATAATAATAAAAACGGAGTCGGGTGGTGTGCAAGCCCCCCCCCCCGTATACCGCTCCTCATCAAAAACAATAAATAGTCATTTCAATATGGCGTGTGGGCCATCGAAATTTGTATCCCCCCCCCGCATATGTGACCAGTTAGTGGGGTATATTTTTTGCAGGCATTTTAACAGGGGTTTTTTTGTTTGTTACCTGTGGAGTTACCAACTCGTTGAATTTGCGCTCTAGGATCTTTCTCCTACAAACGCATGATTTTATACTTGGTGTGTTTCCACCAAGGTCTCAACTTAAGGAGAAAAGAAGTACGCGCCTCTGATGGCCAGTTTCCCGGGGCTGTTATTAGCGACGATTACTTAGCCGAGGGAATGACGAAGTCGGTAATAGATAATGCAGCAGAATTACCTTCGGAATTGAAAATATTAGTTGATTTACCGGATTATTCAGTGATTTAGCGTAAGACACAGAATTTTTACCTCTGAACAGTCTCTCCCCAGAAATTGGTTTTGAAAGGGCGAAAATCCGAGAAACTGTCGGGTGTGTGAAAGCCAAAATGAATAAATATTGTTTTTGAACGAGCCAAATCGATGAAATTGCTTATTGAAAAAGCCACTTTTTTTTTAAATTAGCGAAACTGATTCTAGAATGAACCAAGCCCACGAGATTCGGTTTTCGAAAGAAAGGAAATCCGCGAAATTAGAGTTTGAAATGGAGGGAAAAAATCGTGAAATTGGGTTTCGAAGGAGCAAAATCCACGATGCTGGAACGACGATCCAAGATGATGGTAGAGCGCATACTAACTAAAATTGGGGTGAAACAGCTAAAATCACTGTGTTTTCTAAGTTAGTTTTTGGAATTGGTCAAAACTGTGTGGAACTGATTTCAGAAAGAGCCAAAAACCAACAAAAGGTGTGAAAAATCACAAAACATTCATGAAATTGAGGTTTAAATGAGTCAAATCCATGAAATTAGGTTTTTAAAGCGAGTGAAAATCCGCAAAACTTGGGATTTGTTAGAACTAAAATGACGAAATTTGAGCTTTGAATGAACCGAAACGGGAATTTCTTCTTTTTTTTGTTTAATGAGCCAAATTAATTTTCTGAATCAGCCTAACCTGCAAAACTGATTTCATTAAGAGCTAAATACAAGAAATTGGTTTTTAAAAGCCTGAAAATTCGCAAAATTGAGCTTGGATTTATCAAAAATGGAAACTTTTCAGCAGTGAAATTGTGGTTTGAAAAATCAAAAATCACGAAATTTGTTTTTTCATCTTTCGTTTTTTGCTAAATTAGTATTTTCAACTAACTAAACCTATGAAACTGATCTCATAAAGAGCAAAAGCCACGACATTTTGTAGTCAAAAGTTCGCGAAATTGGGATCTGATAAAGCGAATGTTTTTGAAAAATTGAAACTCACTAAATTGGGATTTCAACGAGACAAATCCGCCAAATTTAGTTTTGAAATAGCGAAAACCCGTGAAACAGGCGTTTGTTAGAGTAAAAAAAAAAAGAGGAAATTTGGGTTTGAAAGTGCCAAACTCACAGACTAGGAACCAAAATAATCGTCTGGTTTGTCGGTCGAATGTTCTGGAATTTCAGATTTTTTAATGAAATGGAGGCATGATGGTATGTGGGAGTCATTCAGTGGGTGAAATCGGTGTACCTTTTGTTCTCCAAGTGTCAACTGTGCGCCATACGATTTCCGCCCCTGGCGCTAGACCTGGCCTGTCAAAATTAGAGTCAGGGGGGAAATCCAGCTCACCAGGGCAGATGAGACTATGAGAGCCGCGTACGCGAGGGCGAAACGGGAACTGCTGGGGGCGTTGCGGCTTAGCGCCGCAGCTTCGTTTAAAGATGATCGTGAAAAATTTTGAGAGTTAGAACCACCATAGACGTTACAATTAGGGACCGAAAAGTAGGACACAAACGAGAACAATTTTGAACTATCCCCGGACGTCCCTGGATGGTCTAAAAAGTAGGTCATGTCCGGGGAAAGTAGGACGTCTTGCCACCCTAGGTACCAGTGCAATTTCGCGGCTAATAATATCCTCTATGACCTACAATTTCGTGGTTATTTATCCTACAAGCAATTTTCAATTTCGTGGCTATTCATTCACCAAACTCGCAATTTCTATAAACTGGCTTTTGCTACCAGGGAACATGCAATTACGCCGCTAATTATTCTCCGAAAGATTAAATTTTGTGGCTAATTTTCGACCAAAATTTGCAGTTTCTTCTGTCTATATCCGACGAAACCTAATTTCGTGGTATTCAGTTCTACGAAAAATCTCCAACCCCCCCCCCCTCCCGCGGTTACTTTGAAAACTCTAGTTATGCATTATAATGAGAACAGGTGGGCTAGAGGTCGCTAGGTGTATATCTGACCACCACCCCACCCTCACTAGGTATAGCTACAGCTAGAAGGAGGGGAAGGAATACTAAACCCCCTCCCCTGCTCATTAATTCACATAATTGCGTTTAATTATTTGTAATGTTTGTATTTTGTAGTGGTCACTGGAGCGACCGATGGCCTTGGAAAGGCATTCGCTGAGCAGGTAAAACATGAAAAGTCCACCCTTTTTAGCTGTGCAAAAGAGCACCCTTTTTTAACTGTGCGTTGTATGGTTTTGACGGCAACCGTCTACCTTTTTATTTTTCAGTTGGCCAGTAAAGGAATCAACATTGTTTTGGTGAGCCGGACCAAGGAGAAATTAGAAGCTGTCGCAGATGAAATAAGTATACAATTATTAATCATTCGGCAATGAGTTTAATTCAAGTAATTAATTGTTTGTTTGTACAGGTAAAAAATATCAAGTCGACACGAAGATCATAGAAGCTGATTTCACTCAAGGAGAAACGGTCTTTCCACCCATAGAACAAGGCCTTGCGGACATGGACATAGGAGTTCTCGTTAACAATGTTGGAATAAGCTACCCATATCCACAGTATTTTCTCGAACTTGAAAAGAAGGAGAAAATTTACAGCAACATCATTCAGTGCAATATTGAGGCAATGCTGGGGATGTGCCAAATTGTTATGCCCGGCATGGTACAAAAGAAAAAAGGTGTCATTATTAACGTCTCATCAACTGCGGGAAACATTCCTAGTCCGTTACTTTCAGTTTACGGCGCATCAAAAGTAAAACAAATAGTCGATAAACATGATTTTTTTTCTTGCGAGTAACATTATTCGCTTTAACGTCGTCGCTTTTTCATGTTTCAACAGATTTTCGTTTCTAAATTTTCGAAAGACCTCGCGAGTGAGTACAAGAAAAAGGGTCTCATCATCCAGTGCCTAGCCCCCGGTTACGTCGCGACTAAAATGAGTAAAATCAAGAACCCCACGTGGATGGCACCGTCACCCACCGAGTACGTTCGTCGAGCTCTACGAACTGTTGGAATCGAGTCATTCTCGACTGGCTACTATCCTCATTCACTGTTGGTTGGCTTGATTCACTTAATGGAAGCCGTCTCACCAATCCTGGCCGAGCGAATGGTCATCCGGACAATGGAAAATATAAGGGCTCGAGCGCTTAAAAGAATTCCTACGATAACCTCTTGACTGAGTCATTTTTCGTGTAGCTATGTGAAAATCTTCCTTCATAATTCGTACGACTTAAAAAAACATGCGCTAAATTAAATTTTTTTTGTATTTTAAGTATTTCAATAACGGATTGCATTTTAAGCCAGCAATACCTAAAATCACTGGTACGTATTCGATTTGACTTGGAGGATGGTGCTATGCGGCGGCCAATCAGTTGCCTGGTTCAGTTCGCGAAACAAGCCCCCCCTCCACTAGTGGCGGCAGAAGTCAGACGGTCTTGGGGAAGCAAGAATCTGAGCAGTTAGGATTTTAATCCCCCCCCCCCCAATCAACCCCAAATATCTCGTTTTGAGTCAATTATGTCTACAAGAGCAAAATTACAATTTTGGTTCCAAAAATCCAAGTTCTTCACTTTTACAATGCCTTCATTGTAAATTCATGAGATTCCCTCGTTTATAGGCTAATTTTACTAATTTTCCTGGCGTCGCCGAAAGGTGCAGTTTTATTAGATAACGTCACGATTAGCCGAATCGGCAAAATATCAGTCTGGCGTTTTCAGCTGGGAAACTTGGGGTGGGAGGCAGCAATTATGCCCTGAACAGTGACAGAGGCACTCCTGGGAGTGCCTAATTTAGTGACCCAGGGTTTTCTCTACTGACCGGGCTTTTAAAATGCTTGAATCGAGCTGAAACTTGGCATACAATTTACGCGTGGGTCAATACGACTTGTCCTCAAACTTGATCTCGATCGGTTCAGGGAAACGCAGGAAACCCGGTAACTGACCGGAGGGTTTTCCCCACTGACCGGGTACTTCAAATGCTCGGATCGAGCTGAAACTTGGCATACGATTTACGGGTGGGTCAATACACCTTGTCCTGAAATTTGAACATGGTCGGTCGAGGGAAACTTGAGAAATTCTGGAAAAACCTACTGACCAGGGGGTTTCTCCACTGCCCAGGCACTAAGAATGCTTGAATTGCGCTAAAAATTGGCACACAATTTTCGCTGCATGTTCAGACAACGTTTGTTTACGTTTTTTCAGCCTAAATTTTCGTTTGTTCAGCCCTGCAAAATATTTATTTGTAAGAAAATATATCATGTATGCGCCTAACTTCACGCATTTTAGCACATATGACCCCCACCGTTTGTTTACTGACATCTTCAGACACAAAATCGTTTTTTTACGATTGTTTTGCCTGAATTTTTGATTGTTTGCCCCAATTTTTGTTTGTTTGCCCCAATTTTTTGTTTGTTTAGCCTAAACTTTTTTTTTTATCCTACTCGATGTGAAAACGTGTGCTTTCATGATTCACAACTGTCATGAAAATACGGTTTCCATGTCTAGGCATGAAAATGTTTGGACTTCCGCCGCCACAGTCAGCATTATGGAAGCTAAATTGACGACATTCTATGGTGGAATACTTCGCTGGTCGGCGTGAATAACCAGGTAACTTTCGAATTTATTTGCCATGGACTTTGGCAACTAAAATCGAAAGTTATCCGAAGTTTACAAAAATTGAACTTACCTGGTTATTCACGCCGACCAGCGACTTATCCCCCCCCCCATCACACCTAGTCGCATTACCATCTGCCAGCTAGGTTATCCTGTAACTTTGCATGGCACGACGATACGAGTATGGTGAGTGGTGATACTGAGAAATACGTCAATTCGGGGCTGAAATTGAGAAAAATAATTAATTAGCGGATAAACGTAGGAAACTCGCTAATTTGCGGGTAAGGAAGCTAATCGACGGCTTAAAACTAAAAAATTCACCACCTATTCATGTCTAAAATTGATAAAAACTCTAATTTTCGGCTAAAATGAATAAAAACTGTATTGCAATCAACATCGAGGACAACTGTTGTGGCTAAAATTGAGAAAAATCCCCAATTTATGACAAAAACTGGAAACAAATTCTAGTACACGGGTAAAATTGAGACAAATCTCTAATTCACATCATAAATTTAAAAACCATTAATTCGCTGCTGAAATTGAGAGAAAGTGTTATTCGATGGCTACAACAGAGAAAAACGCTAATTCGCGGCTTTATATAATTGAGAATTATTAATTCATGGCAAGAAAATGCGCAAATTCGCAGCTAAGGCTGACAAAAAGCGTTCATTCGCAGCTAAATTATACAAAATAAAATTCGCTGGGGCTAAAATTTAGTGAAGGCGGTACTTCACGGCTAAAACTAAGAAATAATTCGCTGCTAAAACTAGGAAATAATTCGCGACGAAAATTGAAAAAAAAAAACGCTAGTTATTCGCGCATTCATTTGGGAAAACCTGCTAATGTGTGACTGAAACGGAGAAGACCCGTTAATTCCCGATTAAAATTTAAGATAAAAGGCTCATTCACTACCTTAAAAATGGGGAAAAGCGCTAATTCACGTATCAAGTTGAGAAAATCCGTAAATTCGCGGCCAAAAATGAGTAAAATCGGTAAGCGGTATTTGTGCATGAAATTGAAAAATAATTCGCGGCTATAATTGAGAAAAGCTCTAAAATTGATAGGTAAATAATGGTAACACGCTGCTGAAATTGAAAAAAACAAAAAAAAACGCTAATTTATGGATACATGGCGAAAATTGAGGAGAAGTCCTGATTCCTGGCAGTCCGGGAGCCCACCGTATGAAAAATCCGGGTCATTTGATCGTGTCTGGCACCTGCGCAGGACGATTTTTATGGTATAGGACAGTGATTTCCAGGGAGGGCGTGAACTTGTCTCCATGCCCTTGAGGTTGAGAACAACCATACCAATATCGAAACTTCAGGAACTGCCCCTGAGTCCCTCAGCCCATGCTCAATTGAGAAATGCAGTCGGCACTCAGGAGGCCTGTCGAGAGGGGGCAGGGGCACTGGGTCCTTTATGCCCGGGCCCGGTTTTCCTTGGGGTCCCGGATTTCAAAAACCACGAATAGGAAGAAAAAAGGGAAAGCTTTACATGGGAGCTCAACTATGGTTGGAGATTTGCAGTGATGGTTGGGGAGCTTATCTGTGGTTAGACCTTTGCTATGGTTGGACCTTTTCTGTGGTTGGACCTTTGCAGTGGTTGGTGCTGTGCTGTGGTTCTGAGCTTTGCTGTGGTTGGACCTTTGCTGTGGTTTGAGCTTGGCTCTGGTTGGGCCTACACGAAAAGCGTCACATATTTCGCCATCTGAGGGAGGTGTAAAGAATCAATCTGGTGCCATCCGATATTTCATCCAAAGTACCCTCAAGTACCGTCAACAAAAAACTTTGGAACACTCACCCCCCACCACTACAGTTCCTTAAAGTTTAGGCCCCGCCCACCTGAAGAGGATCTTACACGCCATCTATGGGAGGTACAACGAATCAAACTGGTGCCATTCGATACTTGATCCCAAATATCATCAAATACCGTCGAAGATAAACTTTGAACACGCACGCCTCCCACCCGACGCTGTTGATGGCGAATGTGAATGTTCCTCGTGTGGGCGTGGCCGAAACTTTAAGGTACTGTACGGGCGGGGGGGGGGGGTTACAAAGATTTATGTTGACGGTACTATTTTGGCAAATTGTACCTGTCATGCCGAAATTTCATTGAATTGTTCTGCGCTTTTGCCCCCCTCTTTTTGGGTATTTTCCGGGTGTTCCAAAATGATGTTTTGACGGTACAATGGGGTACAAAGTTTACTAGTCATGAGGTGAACTTTTACCACTCTTCGAAATTTTCCATGAACTTGTACTGCGCAATTTAAATTTCGGAAAACCAGCTAAATATTGCGTTCCAAATAGTTCCGGTGGCGGTACAGTACAGTACAAGCAAAGTCCCAAAAGAATCCTTTTCGTTTTTGAAAATGTTTCATGGTCGCAGAACAAGTTAATGGACCTCGTTCAGTGTGGCGGGGCCTCACAGAGACTTCCACCCCGGGCCTCGGTGGGTGTTCTGGTCCGCCAAAATCTGAGATTTACATGTGGGGACCTCCTCCACATGTTTCGAGTTTGATGGCTTGTAAGCCTGTTAAAATACGTAATTCACTTAAGCGTAACAGCTTTATACTTTTTCGTTATCCACCTTCTCGGTTCTCTCTTATTCCTTCTTTTGTTTTGTCAACCTTATCTTCCCTAAAAGTCATCGCGATGACACCTGTGGTGAGACATCGTTTGTCTCAGTGATCAAGAACACTGCAATATCGACATCGTTGCATTACTAAATTATCACTTACGGCCTCAGTGTAGTACAGCAGTTAGCCCCCCCCCCCCCCATGAAACTGGTGAGACCCACACTTGACTAGAAGCGTGTGGTGCTGTCGTGGTGTGAAATCGATGGCAGGGAGAGTTGGGGGTCAAAGGTTCGGAAAGAGAGGAAAATAAAAGCTGCCCACTACTTCTCTGTATCGAGCTGTCTACGCCCATGCATGATGGGTATCCCACGATATAAATACGTGAGAATTGAGAGCGGAACAAGCTATTTTAATGCCTTCCGGCCTCCTTCAAGAAGACGGATATACTCCAGCCGTATAGTGCAATGACAAGTGAAGTAAAAAATCTAAAAGCGAGACGTCTAGTCACCTCACACTGGGGGAAGAGCAGCCTTAAATTGTTCTGTTCTCGAAGTTTTTATAGATGAACGAATCCTTTCTTCATTATTATTACACAAATCGGAACATGCAACCAGAGAATTTTGGAATAGCTTAGAGGAAAACAAAATAGTTTTTCCTGGAAGAGAATGAAGTTAGTGAGGGGAACGAAAATTACACCTTTTTCCGAATCCGAGGAATTTATAAGTTGAAACATTGAAATTACAAGTAGGTAGGCGAAATGCTTCGAATTGTCAATTCTCCGTAAATGAATGTTTTACACACTCCACGGATGAGATGATTTGCATCCAAGTCTCATTGAACATCCCCCCTCACGCTCAACCCCATTCACTTTGACCAAATAGGCAATTTCCAAGACGTTATTTGTGAGATGTAGCCTCGAAAAGGGTCACTCCCTTCTTTGCAGGTCACAAGGGAGGTGGCTACCTTCGACCATTCCAGGAAACGTAGGTTGAACAAGAAAGAAGAAATGGTTTTAAAAAAGGCAGGTGAATGGCATTCCAAGATTTTTCTCTCTTTTAATTTGTAGGAAGTCCACCGGGAAGCGCAATACTATTGCTAAGCATTTTAAAGGTGTTTTTTTTTCAACATATTTTTTTAATGAATTGTTCCCCTGTAGAAGTATTTTTTTTTTATCTCAGTGGGGGAGCGGTTGGGCGTGCACATTGCGTGTAGGCAGAGTTGTAACCCGGGGAAAGGAAGCCGATTAGCCGACCCGTTGTCAGAGAGTGAGAGTTCAACTGATTCTGTGGTCCTGGCGTGATATCAGGTAGAGGTAAAAGAAATATGTGCCCACCTGTTGCATTTTTTAACCGAATAAGTGCTTCTATTCGCATGATTTGTTCAATGATTTAATTTTAGACTACTATTTAATTTAAATTATCATTTTAACAGCACTGTTCCACGATATTATTTTGAAAGCACGCCTTTTTTTGATGATTTATTGCCTCCGGAATTCCAATAACATTTTCTCAACACTTGTAACTAATCTGTTTAGTGTTGCTTGTTTACAATTTATAACAAAACTCCCCTATCGAGTTAACATTGATAAAAGTCAAAAAGTTATCTAGAAATTCGAACAAATCAAAAAATTAAACGTGAGGAATTGGTTTCAGCCCCTTAAAAAAGTATTTTAATATTTTTTTGTTTTAGTAATTTTTACTGCATAGTCGTAGCTTTAAATTATGCAACGCGTTATTCAATGTCATGTTTTTTTTTCTGAATTAGTCAATTGTTCTAAAGGTGAAGACTGTTAAAACGTTTTTAGTTATTTCAGACGGGCTGGAATATCGCAAGCGATGACGTTTTGCCACACTTATCCAAGATCGTCCCCGGAGAAAGCTCTATCAAAAAGTAATAATGGTTTAATGGTTGGTGTTGTTTCATATGTTAGAAAAGTTGCTTTTTTTGTACAGGCAGACGTCAGTGCGCATGCTGTCCATATGGCTATCACATCGATTTGGACTTTGTTCGCTACTGCGAGTCAATCACAAATTCCCAACTCCTCCCTGAACCGTCTCATAGGCGCACCCGATGGAATAACATGAGACGACAGAGAGCTTCAAGGGAGATTCTTTTGGGGCTAGCTGATGCTCCAAAAGTAAGTTTGATTCAACCTTCAATCGTAACAAAATGTTGGATTGTACGCGTTATTTTGTAGGTCTACTGCGACAAGTATTCGACAAGGGCATCTGAGGAGGTTGGAGACGATCTTCAAAAGGCTGTACTGGACTTTGAGAGGACGCTCTACAATACGTCGTCCCTTCGACGAAACAATAAAAAATCCAGAGGTGGGGTTTATTACCTAGTGGGGGTAGTGATAATGTCAATAGGAACCATTCTAAATCGTTACAGAGGAAGAAAATGAAATCACCCTGCGAGACGTGTATGTTGATTCGTCCGAAACACCTCGACTGATTGTAAATGGAACGGATTTCAAAATGAAACCGATCCACGAGACCATTGTGAATGGGTCAACCAATGTAACGTATCTGATAGAAATCGATATATAGGCCGTATTACACCTACGCGTTGAGCAAGTGAACACTCACTTTAAGCTTACGGATGGTGTAGTACTGCCTCGTTTCAAAATGTAACGCTCGTATTTCTCTAGGGTTACCTGGCAAAATCACTTGAAAAGTTTGATAGACTGAATGAACTCGAGGAACAAATCAGAGTGATTCCACTGCTCAAAGTACGAAATTCCTTTCAAGGAATTAGATGAGTTTTAGTAACCTAAAAACCTGATTTTCAGGAAAGAATTAAGGGACTGCAGATAGAAAATAACAAGCTTATAGATCAAATGGAGGAGCAAGCCAAACGCCCAGCTTCACCTGACAAAATAGGTTGATAGACAAAATAATGCGAATGTACAACTCAGCTCTCTTTAAAAAATGGGACGAGACAATTTTGAGTTCGTTTGCTTTCATTTCACAGAATCCACAGACGCAGCAACGACAACAAGCGACCTATCCCACAGTCGAAACGTGGGCGTCGGTCGGTCTGTTCTGACTCGTGACATCGGTCTCACAGTGTACACGAGTCCTTCGAAAACTGTTGGAACGTCGACGGAGACACCTGCAGGGTCAACCGAAAAAGAAACCGTCTCTCTCAATGAAATCATCGGGACTCCTAAACGCGGGGTACACAAGCACGTCCATACTTCGACGGATTTGCTGATTCGCGATGTTTATACGAGACACGATTTGGACAGCCTCAAGAAGTCACCGCCTCTCACGAAAACCGTGGGAACGTGCACTGAATCTAAGACTGACACATGTAACGCTTCCACATCTACAAATATTAGGATCGATCAGATCTACATGAAACCCGAGGTCGATGAATTGATCGATAAAGCAGTCAAAACCGCCGAGAAAACCTTGATGAATTCCCATGTTTATAAGAAAGTGACGATGCCCGCAAGTACGCAAACCACTACAGAAAAGAAAAACGTTGGTGTCCAATTTAAAGTCGCCACCTCTGACACCGGATCCGCCGCCAAACCAAGAACATCAGACAAATGTGATCAAATTCACGTTTCAACGAGCGACGCCAGTGTCTACTGTGATATGACGCCCAACTGCTGTGAAAAATGTTCGACCGTCGCCTCGCTTCCCAAAACGAAAGAAGTGACTAAAGTTCCAAAGGGCACCCACACACTCGACTTGACTACAACTCAGGACGCGTCGTCCAACACCATTAAAAATAAATTGGTCAACACGTCCATGGAGACGGATGACGCTCTGTGGAGAAAAGCGGTGACTACTCCGACCCATGATCACCATGTGCAGCCATTGGTCGCTGCGAAGCGACCATCATACCTCCCGATAGCTGTGAACAGGGCTAAACCACCCTCGCCGAAAGTTAGAAAACCGTAAGTCTCCCCTCTCCCCACCGCCACCATTAGTACGTTACAAAGTGTGGAACAGTTGGTGGACGTTATAAACTGAATCAACAAGTGCTGAAAGCACGCCGTAGCTCTCACGCCGCTCTATCCAAAGTATTGATCCGCTTGTTGCCAACTTGTGTTTCTAAACACAACAAAACATTTTCTAGTAACTTAAAAACGATTTAATAATTTATGAGATGACCTAATCCAGTAGAAACGAGAGACTAAATGCATCCGCGAAAAAGTACAATGACAATTTTATTTAATTCGCATTATTTCACGACTGTTTTTATCTGATAAACAATCACTCAAAAAAAGAGTAAAGTTCCCTTTAATAGTTTGTTTACAGTCGTATAATTCCTTATATTGTGGCTCATCGTGTCCCATTCAATTATAAACAATATCGTATCATGCTGGGTGAAGTAAGCTCGTGTTTTTCATAGGACGTCCCCGTCAATTACAACATTTCCACGCATGCAGGATATCCCATTTTTCAGTGGTTTAATTAACGGGTCATTATTTGTTACTTTTAAAATTACTCTTTTTTTTTTCCATTGATCTAATTTTTTTGGACAAAATTCAGGCAAAGACGTCATAGCTCAGGGAGCGACAGTAGGAGCGAGGATGACACGTTCACCGTCAAGAAGGGTACAGCCTCCGAGACGAAAATGGACACAATTTTTCAGTCACCGAAACAAGTCCACGGAAATAAGTAAATACATTTGAGATTGAGCGAACAAAAGATTAACGTTATTTATGGAATTAATTTATAAAGGAGGGAGCCGTCCAAAGAAATGAAAGGTGCACTCAAGGTGCTCAACGACGCACTGCGAACGTCCTCTATTGAAGACATTCCAAAACACGTCAAAACTGCAGTCAATATAATTCAACAGGAGTGGTTTAAGGCGAGCCAGAGAGAGCAGAAAAAAACAAACACAGACAAACAAAAAACAGGACCTTAATATTAATTTACACCTTGCAGGTTTCAAGCGTTGCTAACGCAAATCCTCTTGATGTAGAAGACTACCTCGACTGCTTCGAAGAAATGTCGAGCTTACTTTTAGATTATATTGTTAACATGGCTGATGTCACAGTAAGTAACAACCATTCGTAAAATTCAAAATAAACACTAAAATTTACACCCCCCCCCCCCCCAGGGAAACACGGCAATGCACTACGCAGTGTCCCACGGTAATTTCGACGTCGTCTCAATACTACTCGATTCAAAAGTGTGCAATATAAATAAAATGAACACCGCCGGATACACGAGCATCATGCTCGTAGCGCTCACCGAAGTCAAATCAGAGACTGATAGAGAAGTTGTGCGACGTTTATTTCATTTGGCTGACGTCAACATTCGCGCTCAGGAAGTAAATAAACCGTCGAAATTAAGCTTCTCTGACAGTTTAAGTTATTTTATTTTTTTTTACTTTTTTCAAATTTACAGCACGGGCAAACCGCTCTAATGTTGGCAGTGTCTCACGGTCGAATTGACACTGTCGAACTATTATTAGAGGCAGGAGCTGACATCAACATACAGGACGAGGATGGAAGCACCTCCCTTATGTGCGCAGCCGAGCACGGCTACGTTGAAATAGTCAAACTCCTTCTAGCTCAGCCCGATTGTGATTTAAGTTTAACGGATTCAGTAAGTGAATTTACACTAGCCAGCTTTAGGGACTAACTTCTTGAGCTTCTTGGCTTGAGACCAAATTACATACTCCCTGGAACGTGGCAGTGGCTCTTCCTGTGGCAGTTGAAAAGAACTGTAGGCAAAAAAGCATTTCTTGAATGTTATAGAGCCAGAATTTGGTTTATTTGTTGGTTCGAAGCATTTGGTTTCAGGTGTCACAATCCCCAGAGTTAAACCTTTTCTCTGGTGATGTAATCTGCATCTAAGGGAAGAGTGGAGCGAGGGGCGAGGGTGTTCGCACCTACCGTGTCCTCCTTATTGATTCGCGCGAATGGACTAGGGTTGCTAACCGTTCCGGTGTACGCGGCCGGGAGAGTCCCGGTTTGGCTAATTTTGCCCCGCGTCCCAGGCAAGGTCTTCCCAGGACGCAATTTGTCCTGGATTCTGCTATACATTTATAAAAAATCGACATTGGGCATATAATAATTTTATTCTTTGAATGAAGATGCTCGTGAATCTGTTTTTTTTTCTTTCTTTCTTTCTTTTTGTAAGACTTTTTGTGGTCAGGGCTTTTTGTGGTTGAGAGCTTTTTGTGTAAGAGTGTTTTTTGTGCTAAGAGCTTTTTGTGGTTAGAGCGTTTTGTTATTTCCGCATTTTAGGGTTGCTGCTTTCTATGGTTCAAGCTTATTGTGGTTAGAAAATTTAAGGGGGTTGCAGTTTTCGGATTTTAGTCTCTTTGGGTTCAAATTTTTGTGGTTTCATTTTTCTTTGGTTGGACTTTTTGTGATCATGTGGTTAGAGCTTTTTTGTGATTCGAGCTTGTTGAGAACCAAGCTTTTGTGGTTATGCATTTTGTGATTACAGCAATTTGTGGTTAGAGCATTTTGGGGTTTATAGAAATTTGGGGTTGGAGAAAGTTGTGGTCAGAGCATTTTTGGGACATCCCACGTCGTACGGTGATTGTCGCCTTCTCACAATGGGAAAGGGTCACATAAACTGACCTAACCCATTAGTCTCAGGGAGAAGACACAAACCGGGTTAGAGCATTCTGTGGTTAAGTGCTTTCTGGGGATAAATGTTTCTTGTAACATTTTGTAGTTAAGGCATTTTTGTAGTTAGAGCATTTAGTAGTTGAAACATTTTGTGGTTAGTGCATTTTGTCGTTAGAGCATTTGGGTTGGACCAATTTGTGGTTAGAGCATTTTCGGGACATCCCACGTCGTACGGCGATTGTCGCGTTCTCACAATGGGAAAGGGTCCAGGGGCATACCTAGAAATCTTTCAGGAGGGGGCGATTCTGGCAGTCCGCAGCCTACTAAGGACCGGCGGGGGACGGGTGTTGCAATGAGTGCCCTTCATATTGCTGGGATTTCGCAAAAACTTGGCTAAAAACGGCCTCCCGGAGGGGACGATGCACCTATCGCTCCCCTCAGGGGTACGCCACTGAAACGGTCACATTAACTGACCTAACCCATTAGTCCCATGGACAAGACACAAACTGGGTTAGAACTTCTTGTGGTTGAACCTTTTTGTGGTCAGGGCTTCTTGTGGTTAGAACTTTTTGTGATTCTAGTTTGTAGGGGGTGAGGGGGAGTTTGGAATCAAGTTTTTTTTTTGTTAGAAGACTTCGTGGTAAGTGTTTTTTGTGGATAAAGCTTTTGAAATTAGAGCTTCATTTTCTTTTAAACTTTTTGTTGTTCGAGCTTTTTGACGTTCATGTTTTTGCAGTTCACTTTTTTCACGGTTAAACGTTCATGTGGTCAGATCTTACCACGGTTAGAGCTTTCTGTGGTTAGAGCATTTTGTGGTTAGATATTTTTGAGGTTACAGCTTTCTGTGGTTCGAACTTTTAGTGGTTCAATGTTTTTTTTTTACTTGAATGTTTTTGTGGTTAGAGCATATTTTGGTCAATAAATTTTTGTGGTTAGAGTTGTTCGAGCTCAAGCACGTCCATCCTGAGTGCCCTCTATGACGCCACTTCAAGTCGAGTGTCCAGCTCCCCCCCCCCCCCAGGCAGATTTTGGACTTTAAGCCTTTTGTCCCCGATCTTGTCAAATTTCTAGTTGGCAACTCTAGAATAGACGCTCTCTGTATTCAAGTTTGCTGTTTCTTGACCTTGTTAGGCGCGGATCCCGGTATGAGGACAACAAACCTGACATTTTGCCCTACAATCTTATTTTTATTGACTTGAAAAAATTGACAGTTTTACGCCGAACTGAACTCTTTACCTGGACGTATATAAGCAGATTCACCCTCAAGGCATACCGGGAAATTCAGATGCCGCAGTTGTTCGCATGATCCAAACTCTTGACTGTTAAGTCGCCCAATTCCTCTGACCCCCGGGGCTCATTGTCACGCTGTTGTGGCCCCACGAAACTAACGAAAGCTGACAATATTCCTTCCACTGGCTATATACATCTCTGAAGCTATCAAATTTTGTCCCAGAAACTGACTATCCGGACTAGGTAATTACAATTTTTCCTATATAAATTGGTTTCTCGCCCTGTCTTGGGCCTCGGCACTGTTCGAACTGGATCCCAGAAACTGTCAATCCTAGATTAATCAATTCTCGGCACCCGTGTCAATAAATTCTCTTAAGGAAACACAAGCAGAGGATGGTAGCTTCCCCCTTCCCCCGGTCTGGCTACGCCCTTGACAAAACTGTATTTTAAGGCAAGTGCTCAATTGCCATTTTTTGGGGGTGACCAACCGTATTTCGCTGCTGAATAGTTGGTATAGAGGTTTTGGTCCATTCCAGACTTGAATTTATGGTTTCATGGTCGATTACTTTGGATGGGAAAGGGCTGGAACGGAAGTTTCGATGAGTAGTAATTTTTTTGGCTTTTCGGGGTCAAATATTCACTGATTGTTGTTGGAATTTATTTGGTCAACCCAAAAACGGGCCGAAGTTGCACCAGAAACTGAATTTCCGTCACAGAAAGAGGCTTATTGTCATATGACACTCACAACTCGACCTGGACCTGTTAATGTTGCCTCCAGAACAAACATAGTCGTCCTGGTGACTGAATCGAAACTCCGTGGAGGCATTCAAAAGAAGAACCAACCGCGCGCATACGCCCCAAAACCCGCCCTTTTCATAATTTTAACGAAAAACCAATAATTGTTCACACGATCAACAGGATGGTAGCACGGCCCTTGAAATTGCCATGGACGCGGGCAATCGAGACATCGGCGTTCTTCTGTACGCTCAAGAGCACTTTTCCAGAGGGAGTTCGCCCTTCGCCTCTGTCAAACATAAACGGTCCAAAAGTGCTACGCCCACGTTCAAGACATCTCGGCCGACGACTCCGTCGCACTCGGCATCCCATAAAGTCGATTTTGAATCCTTTGACCATTAGGGGAGCGAAGCATCCCATTTTTAACTGTTGGAGTTAACCTTTTATTCCTCCGCTCAGTAACACACTACCTTTTTAGAGGGTAATTTTCTTACAAAACTGGTTTTCGGTACTAATTTTCGTACAACAACTAATTATTAGTTAGCTTATTTCCAGGCGTTTGTACATATTTATTACATCAAGGTGTAAAATTAAAGTCTTATCATGTGTAAAGTACAGTATTACGTTTTCTTGGATTATTTTATTTCTCCTGGATCCTTATCCTAAACGAAGCCTAACCGTTACTTCAAGAATGACAATGGCGTCATTGTGCTTTGAGAAACATTAAAAAAAAAAAAAAGTAGTAAACAAATATTTATCTCTATCCTCTATACTGCGATCGACTGTTTAAAAGAACGCTTATTAACAAGACAAACAGGAATGAATGACTCGCAAAAAAGAAAGAAGGAAAAGAGAGGAGGAGGAAGAAGAGGAACTACAGCTTCCTAGAAGAAAGTGTCCTTTGGGTAAGGGGGGGGGGACTCTCAAAGGACTCCTTTTGAATCGTGAATCCCGTCTTTTCACGTCTCTTTCGACCAGTCTTATCAGGCAATGTCCCAGATATATGCCCATGCTCCACATTCTTATGCATGTCTATTTCATTTTTTTGATATATGACTGACACAAGGCGAAGGAGGTTACGGTGCGTGGATGTGGATTTTTACCATGCTCATCATTGTTATTTATATGATGATTGTTTTAAAAACAGTAAAATATTATGTCGTCGTTTTGATCTTCACTTCGACGTTAACACTTCTGACGCTGTGCGTCTATCGTTACGCTTCGTTCTTCCCTACAATCCGAGAAGGTACTGTACTTAGGTACTTGAAAAATAAAAGATTTTCAATACGTACGATGGCACACATCGTATTATTCCATGAAATTAGAACATTAAAAACGACGATTACTATTTGTAATGAATTAATTTATTAGCAAATTTACTTATCGAAGTTTAGGCTTGCTTGATCATTTTCCGTGCAAAAACTCGTTTGGCACTAACTTAACATTCTTATTCTAAGCACATAAACTGGTGCAATAATCTCGTCCATAGAGAGCGTAGCCGCCTTCTTAAGGGCTAACGTTGGACCGTTTCCCTTAAAAACGTCGACCCCTTTCCCAGCCATTAATAACTAATAGGAAATAAATGTTATTTTCAGGTATGAGAAGAAAACATATTCTGGACAAAAACTCGATTTCAGGGGGACAGAATGTAGAGAGGATAGAACACTTAAATCGAGTATGTCAAGGCTTGAACTTCTCTGATGAAAAATTCGAGCTGAACAGCGACGCCTTGGATCACATCTTAGTCGATTCAAAGCATCAATTGCTTTACTGTTACGTACCAAAGGTAAACAAATTGTTTTTAATACTAATTAAACAGGTAGTAAAAATTAAATATTTTTCGACAGGTTGCTTGTACAAACTGGAAAAGAATTTTTATGGTTCTAAATGGACTCGTAAATTCAACAGACGTCCTTGCAATACCTGCCAGTACGGCACACAGTCGTCACACACTCATGACGCTCAGTAATTACACCTCGGACGACGCTCAACATTTTTTAGAAAGCTACACAAAATTCCTCTTCGTCAGACATCCCTTTGAACGCCTTCTATCTGCCTTTCGAAACAAATTGGAACAAAACCCGTACTCGAATTATTTTCAAACCCGCGTAGGTCGCTACATCGTCAAAAGGTACCGTGCCAACGCCAAAAACACGTCACTGACGAATGGGAATGACGTGACGTTCGAAGAGTTCACTTCGTATCTCACTCAATCCGAGAGCAACGCGTACAATGAACACTGGAAGCCGATTCATAAATTGTGCGAGCCCTGTCGAATTAAATACGACTTCATCGGAAAGTACGAGACGCTTCTTTCAGACTCGCAGTTCATTCTCAAAAGTTTGGGCGTCCACAATTTGAGTTTTCCTCATAATATCAAATCAGCGAGTACGCCGAAAGACTTGAAAACATATTTTCATTCTCTTTCCTTTAAAAGTATAAAAGAACTTTATCAAATTTATGAACTAGATTTCAAGCTATTTTCTTACAACATGCAAGATTTGCTCGGCTATGAAATAAGCTAACAATAGCAGAAGCACAGGGAATATAGCACAATGAGGCCGCCTCATTAATCAGCGACCAATTAGTCAAACGCAGGCTGTCATTAAGAATTTAAGAATCATTTTACTGTGACAATCTCTCTACAGAGAGTGTATTATAGGACTTGAATTGACTATATCCCGACAATGAAAACATGGACTTCGCAGAGAGACTGGAGATGATACAAAAATAGCGCGAGAACCACTGTGGCGTAGGGAAAATATGCAATTAATCGAACGAAAGAGCGCGGTCGGTGGGTTCATATTTTCCATGGAGGGCTATACTGTCAATATTTCAAGTTCATTAATTGTGATAGTAGGCTGTACTTAAGAAATTATTTACTTTGAGTTTTTTTTTTTATTGTTTTGTTAATAAAAGAAAATATAGTTTTGTATGACCTCAGGGCATAACACTAGTCCATAGCCTCAAATAGTAAACGGCACCATTACAAGTTGGCACACATTTTCTGTCTCGGCTGCCCTCGTCAATACCCGGAACCCCATCCACCAACTTCGAATTCGACGCCTTCGATGAAGACACCGAACCGTTCGCGGCTTACAAACAACGAAGTGAAAACCACTTCGCCCATAAGAAATTAACATCGGACACGCCTGATTGCTTGTCCACACACACAAAAAAAAAGGATTTTGATAAACTGTGTTGGCAGCAAACATTACCAAACATTGGCCGCTCTCACCGCACAGGACACGCCTTCCGAACGCACTTACGATGACTTGATATCTCTTCTTCAATCGCAGTTTTCCCCTTCAAGAAACGAAGTCGTCGGACAACACAAATTTCTTTCCAGGATACAATCTCCTGATGAAACGATCAGACAATACGTCGCCGCCCTAAGAAATCTGAACATTTCTAGCAACATCGTTTTGTACCAACAACGAGGGCAACAGATCCGTTAATGACTTGTTTCTGCGAGCGCAGTTTGTTCGGGGAATTGCCGATCACGACATTAGAGCCAAACTTCTCTGCGAAAAGACACTTAATTTCGATCATGCCGTCGAAATCGCGTTGGCCCATATGAGTCCTCTCAACAAAGGAAACTGTGTCATAGAAGGTAAAAAAGTCCATAAAGTCCGCGCACACGATCCTCCGAAGATTTCACCTTCCAATCCAAGCAATCGTAACCACTACTACGCCAATTCCTCACCACCATCCACCTCCACCGTCTCCCGTCCGAAACCTAAAAGCCAAACCCAGTGCTTTCGGTGTGGTAAAAATAACCACGTCGTGTTCCTCGCGAACGTCTTTGTGACGGTTGCAACAAGACTGGCCATGTTCTCAAGGTCTGCCGACGAGCTAAACGCAGGAAGTTTGAAAGCGTGAGAGCCCTTGATACAGACAGCTCATCGGTAGAAGAGTCTGACCACGAGACGGCCATAAGAAATGTTATTCAACTAAAAAAAATGTACAACGAAGGGACTTCGGACACCAGAAAATTCACCATCGAGCCACCATCGTTTTAGCAACAGACGCTAGCCCCGTTGGTCTCTGGAAAGGAGCAACCTGTATTTTTCGCATCCTGTACATTGTCAACAGCAGAGAAAAATTACCCTCAGCCCGATAAGGAGGCAACTGCAATCCATTGGGCACTAAAGAAATTCTATCCCTATGTTTGTGGCAGAAAATTCACTTTGCTAACAGACAACAAGCCCCTTTTCCACATTTTCAATCCCCAAACTCGAATGCCAGTCATCACTGCTTCCCGGCTTCTCCGTTACGCAACCTTTATTGCAGGCTTCGACTTCAACACACCGGAAGTCATCAGAGCATATCTTCCCTCTACCCCCTCCCCTATCGACTGATGACGACTTCGCTGTGTTCAATATGGTAATTTCTCAACTTTCCGACGGAATTTCGTTCATAGCCAGCGCTATATCAAAGAGGATTCGGACTGTCTCGAACTGTACAATGACCTGACATCAGGTAAAAACAGCTCCGCGGAATTTTCTCTTCACAACGGAACGATTTTTCGCGGCACAAGAATAGTAATTCCGAAAATCACTTCAACTTCACATGCTGAATGAACTTCACCAGACGCGCCAAGGTGCTGAACGAACGTATTGTTATTGGAAGCAACTTGACCAGGACATTGAACGTGTCGTCAAGCGGTGTACCGCATGCGCTGAGGACAAATGTGACCCTCCTAAAGAGAGCGCTCATCGATGGGAGACACCTCAAGCGGTTTGGCAGCGCATTCACATTGACTTCGCCGGACCATTTCAAAATCACATTTTCTTCTTAATCGTCGACGCGTTGTCGCCTCCAAGTCTCCTCCCACTTCTTCTTCAACGATTTCTATGTTGAAAGACGTATTCAGCCGAAATGGTCTCCCTAGCCAAGATGGTTTCTGACATGCAATGCTTCAATTTTCAAGTCTCAAGAGTTCAGCAATTTCTGTTCTGCGAATGGAATTGAACAAAAATTCATAGCCCCATCACATCCTTCATCCTTCAACAAATGGGTTGACTGAACGACACGTCAGAACTCTTAAGTCCTAGCTGAAAGCGATGTCCTCTGCCCTCGGAACAGTGCCAGAGAAGATATCTGCAATTCTTATGCGCTACCGGGTGACTCCGCGGGGGAAAAATCCCCGTCAAAAATTTTCTTGGGCCAACAGATCCGATCTTCCCCTCTCTTAAACAATTCAGAGGTAGAGCATTTTAAACAACCTGTGCTCAGGTTTTTCTCAGCGGGCGATCGGGTTCAATCGAGAAATTATTCATCGCACCAGAATTGGAAGTTTGGAGCTATCCTTCAACGGCTCGGTAAACTACATTACCTCGTTGAATTGGACGATGGCGTTCTGGTCATCTGGCGTTCCGAAATCGGCAGGCAAAATTGATGTCGTCCCACCCATCTCCAGAAGACCAACTCAATCTACAAAACGAAAAAAGATCCATTTCTCTTTTTATCACCCCACTCATGACACTCATTTCATCATGAAAGCGGGAATCCTCAAGAAGAGCAGCAGCTTGAACCACCGAGCGCACTCCGTCGCTCGACTCGGTTCAGACGACCAGTCGTCCACCTGGATTTATAGTTTACTCCTGGGATAAACAGTTGTGTATTTTATCTCATATGAGAAATATTAGTTTTTGAATTGACAATAAAAAAGGGTTTATTTACTCGCGTGCTTAGTACATGAAAGGTGGGCATCAGAAGATCTCAGATGCACCAGAGACCCCAGCATGAGAACTGGTAGTTCATCAACTCTGATAATAGGCGCTTTAAATCGTCAAGTTGTTCACGAGAAACTGCAAGTTTAGGGGCTTTTTCTTTAGAGGGCACCAACTCCGAGAGCATCACCGTAAGCTTCATGTAACCCGTGACCCCCCACCCTCGGTCACGTCCAACGCGTTGCGATTGTTGAGACGAGCACGAGAGGGCTCAGGGGAATGCGTAAAGCTGCCCAGTCTTCTGTCTTAAGGCTAGCTACGCCCTAAGACTCACATAAAACAACGCGCGCATGAAAGAGTGACTTGAACATTACACACAAGCGTGCAAGTTTCACGAGGGGGACCGCTTTACATTTCCTCCCACACCAACCGAGAGTTTAATATTCACCATTACAAACAACGGTCGCTAAATAACGAGTTATTGGTGGGAAAACGAAAAAACTGTCGAAGTTCACCAAAAAACTGTACACCAACATTCCCCCCCGCCCCTCCGATTCAATGGAATGGAATGGAGTGCGCCATTGCCCTCCCTGCCCTTGTGAACAGCACTGCCCCCCTCCCTGAGAAAGGTTGCAGATCCGCCCCTGCCCTATCACTGCATCCATCAATTGCCTGGGCAAGGCGTCACTTTCATCTCGTAACAGGACGCTCCATGAGATCTTTTGTCTATCAGTAACCTCCTTCACGTTGATAACTTTTACATTTAATCATTTGTTGTTCAACCCTTAAAGTTATTAATCAAGCCTCTCTCTCATTGATTTAACCCAAGAAAAGTGAAAGTGGGTGAACGCGTTTTCATTTACTTATTTAGAAAAAAATATATATATTTTCGAGGTAAGCTGAGTAAGTTGTTGGGCTCTCTTACACTTGCGCTCACTCCCTTGCGAGTTGTGCGTCTGCTCTTGAGATTTGTTTTAAAATATTTCTTCTTGATTGAAAGGAGAAACATCCAGGCTTTTGCTGAATTGTTGCATCAAGTCCCTCGCATTTTGAAGGGAGGGATGGCTTGAAACTGCGATTATATATAAATAAATGCAAATAGCTGTCAGACTATTTAAGAAGAAGAGAGTTAAGAACCTGCCACCTCAGATGAAGGAGGGGGGCTACCCCTAAAATAATTAGCGGGGGGGGGGGGGTCACTGTTTCTAAAAATTTCAGATTTTACGTGAGAAATGTATAAAAGATAACATATTTATATGGGCTAGTGCTCTGAGGAGCTTCGTGACCATCGTAATCTTTTCCCCTTCACCGGGAAACCTCTGAGTTAATGTTGACGATATTATACAACAGTCGTCTAACTCATTTTTTTTTTTATTGCTTAGCGACCCATGAGTAAAGTTATATCATCTTCGACACGAAGCAATAAAGGCGTCACCAACGCTCAAAGCTTCGGCTATGACTCGGACAGTTGGCCCCCTCGTCAAGATTCATATTCCACGACTGATCAACTGAGAAAGTCCGGCCCGTGGGCTCGTGAGGAGCCTCCGCAACCGCCGGCTCCGCCGTGTGAGAACTCTACCGCATCGTCGTCGTCTGCACCGATTGTTCACGTGCCTCCCTCGACGACGATCGACGAAGACGTTCAACCACCCCTCTACGACCAATATCCTCGACGAAGCCCAAGACCCGTCGCTCTTTCCGTCGCGTCTGACAGCACTGATTTCGACCTATGGGACAAAATCGTTCGCCCTCCGTCTCAAGAGACTTCTAAAACGTCGGGCGTCCATCGTTCAACTCCTGCTCCCGTCTCTTGTACATCTGTAATTTTTTTTTTTTACTTATTACTTTTTTTTTCTCCTCCGCACTACTTTTTACTTGTCATGTCAACACCTGGACTTATTTCAGGTTGACACAAAGGACCACACTCCTCGCCAAGGATGGCCTGATCATGTTTTCACGAGAGTACCGTCTCGTCAAAAGTACCTGAATTTAGTGTCTGATCTCATAGAAGAAAAGGAAAAAGAACTCGACGAATGTTTGCAAAGTGATGTAAATAAATCATTAACGGGGGTCTCGACTGGCCCAGTGAGTCGCTCTAGGAAAACGAAAACGAGGGACACGAAAAATGTGACTTTTCGAAAAAGACGTCATCGGGGCAAAGGGAAACACAGTGATTTGGAGGAACTTGAAAATAAATGCTTGGAACTCATGGAAGATGAAAAGGAAGAGGTACTATTTTTTCATTATATTTTACTCCCTCATTTACTCTGCTTACTCTTCCTCAATTACCAGGAGGAAAGCACCACAGAAACGCCTGTTTCCGTGGATCTAAGGCCTTTTTTAAAGAAAAAAAGAACAAGAAAGCCGAGAAAAATAGTTCCCGTGGAATTTGATTTCTCAAAACTTGACGAAAATAGAAAGGTAAAAAATGTATTTGACTGATTCATTTGAAAATAATGTTCTTTTATTGGTTTGTTCAGACACATTGCTGTTCACCGGTAGAGGAAAGCGCCTTCTCCATCCCTGACATACCCTATTCTATAAAAGTAAAATATAGAAGTTACAGTCCATTCTTATTTGTATTATACGCTCTTGTTTACTATGTCTCTCTTCAGACTGAAGTCCAGCCTGAAATAGAAGTGAAACCAACGCTGGCTTCAACTCTTCGTGAAGCTGCGACATTTGCCAAAGACGCAGCTAAAGAAGAAGAACTGTATGAACTCAAAGTGTTAACGTTGTGTCGCTTTTAACCCCCCCCCCCTCCAATCACCACCCCACAGGTTAGTTCATCTTCTCTCCAAGTCGACCACAGTGGGAGAATATGAAGACTACCTCATGAAAATGAGGGATCGAATGGAAGAGGAAAGACTCATTGAACTACAGCGGAAGCGAATTGAAGGGCTGATTAGCTTTGAAGAAGCCGTTAAGGCTAAAATTCGTGTTATTTCTGAAAATGTGGCTAAAGGAAGATTGTATTTGGAAGAGGTTCGGTGAAAAGAAATGTGACAGAGAGAAAACTTGATTTTACATTATTTTCCGATCTCAGAAACGACACCTTCTTGAAAAACTCAATCGGATTTATGAAGAAATCGACCGTAAAAACAAAGCCAAAATTTCAGACGTCAAAGAACAATACAAGAAAAGGGAGAATAACGTTTTTCAGTCTTTCATGGAAAAACAATTCATCGGTTAGTTCATCATACCCGCTCGTCGTACTTGTGTTTTACAATGACTGATTTTGATTTGCAGGTGCAGCAGTACTGTACGAAAAACAGCAGATTATGAAAACTCGAGAAGAAGAGGTAACTCCCCCCCCCTCCCCCAATCATTACAGCACACGCCATTTTAAAACGACTTTGCGAGTTACCTAGGAGTCCAAAGAATTGGAACGAAAAATCACATTAATTAAGGAATTTAAAATCCTTCAAACAATTCGTAAGGAGCAAATAAAGGAGGCAAAACATGAAAAGCTAAAATATTTAAGACAATTGTCCGCCGACGAGGTAATCGCTAACCAATTAATCCACCAAAAAAAAAATGTCACAAACGCTCGGTTTTTTTTCCCCCCCGCTCAGATTCAAGCTCGACTCATAATTTTTAAACGAAAATTCAAAGAGGAGCTTCTTGCCAAACAGCAAGCCGTCGATGACTTCAGAACAAGAACGGCGGCACTTAAAACGGCAGTCGCTGAAATGGTGGAAGAGCAAAGGAAAAAGAAAACGTAAGCGAGTGTGTCTTATTCATTTATATGTACACGGTCCCCACGGTTAACGCCGCCGTCTCATCGCCAGACTACGAAAATTCGAAAAAGAGGAAAGAGAAATTGAGCTAACTCCGAGTCACGTTTCTTTGTCAAAGCTCAAAGGAGGGAAAAATTTGTTGGAATTACATAAAAAACTTATGGACCTTAAAAAAGCGAGGCTGGCTTCCAAACAAAAGTAAGAATGAACATAATTTCGGCTATCAAAATTAAACCGCATATTGCATGAAAAATTACGTATAATCATTTCCATAATTAATTAATTTAATCGTTTGAGGATTTCATTCCGTGGTTAGAATTTTGTGGTTTGAGCGTTTTTGTGATTAGAGCTGTTTGCGGTTTGAAAATTAAGAATAAGCGCTAATTCGTGGCCATTAAAAAAAGCGTCAATTCAGGCTGAAATGGAGAAAAAGCGTTCATTCGCGGCTAAAATTGATAAAAAAATCGTCGCTATATTATACGTGAATACACGGTTGTTTCGCTGTTAAAATGGATATAAGGTGCTAATTCGCTGCCAAATTGAGAAACACTTGGATTGGGGAACTGGGAGATTGGGAAAAAGCACTCATTTAAAGCCAATTCGCGATTTCTTGGGGAAAACTTCAAGGCTGAAATTGAGAAAAAGCGCTAATTCATGGCTAAAATGTAAAGACATTGTTGATTTACTGCGGAAGTTAAGGGAAAACTCAATTCGTGGCTAAATGTGAGCGCTAATAATTTACTGCTCAAATTGAGAGACAGCGCTAATTTGCTGATAACACGGAGAAAAACGCGAACTCGCTGCCAAAATGGAAAAACTCGCTTATTCGCCGCTATAATTGAGAAAAAACGCTCAATTTAAAGCTAAAATTAAGAAAATACCAAACCACGATTTCTGGAGGCCTTTTCATTGCTAAAATTGAAAAAAGCGAATTAGGGGCTAAAAATGAGATAAAGTGCTAATTCCTTGCTATTATGGGAATACATCACCAATTCGCTGCGAATATGGAGAAAGATCGATACGTAATTCGCTGCTAACATTGAGGAAAAGCGCTATAATTCAAGGCTAAACGTGAATACATCACTAATAATTTACTGTTCAAATTGGGAAACAGTGATAATTCACTTTTAAAATGGAGAAAAAGCACTAATTCACCGCCAAAAATTGAGAAAAAGATCGAAATCATCGCTAAGTGTGTGAATTCGCTAATACTCTGCTAAACTTGAAAGCAATATAGCACTAATTCATAGTTATAAATGGAAGACATCGTGGATTTACTGCCGAAGTTGAGAAAAGCGCTTATTCACTGCTAAAATCGAGAAAACGCAAGTTCAAAATCTCTGGAGGCAACTTGAAAATTGAGAAGAAACGCTAATTCATCGCTAAATGTTAAAAAAATCGCTCATTCTGGGCTGAAATTGATAAAAATCAATAATTCGTGCCTTCAAACATCGATAATTCGCTGCTAAACTTTAGAAATAAACTTTAGAAAGAGCTAATCGTGGCTAAAATTTTAAGCACTAATTCATGGGTACAAATGAAACGAGTTGTTAATTGCTATATTGCTGCTGAAATCAAGAAATACGCTAATTTTCGGCTAAATTAGAGAGAAATATGTCTCATTCGTAGATAAAATTGGGAGAACACCAATTCACGATTTCTTGATTCAACTTAGTGGCTACAATTGAGCAAAATCCTTAACTCAACGCTACGCAAATTTATATTCCTTGATTTTTTAGAGACTGAGAGCCGCAGAGGCCTCATTGAGATTACCATCCCAGGCTCTCGTATGTGTACATAGTTTCACCGGTGATTACACTACATTGGCCTTGGATCAATCAATTGGGGCGATTTCATGGCCAAATAGGCATTTTCAGTGGTTATTTAACATTTTTCATCCCATGCGGGTAATTGGGAAGCAAAATTGGCAATTTTTTCGACCGAGTATCAACTTGCTGGGAGGGATTTGTCAACGTTTTAAATGGAAACGCAGACCGGGTTGGTTATATTTAAATTTATATTTGCGGTCTCAACAGAGTCTCGGGGAAATTCCTTATTTTCTTCGCGTGCGGAAGAGACGAGTACAAACCCATACTTATTTGGTCAGAAGTTTCTTAGGGTTGGAACATTTATGTGATCGGGAATTTTTCGTATTTGAACCTTTTTAAGAGATAGCCGAAATAAATACAACGCCCTTGTAAAATAATTCTAATTGGGATAGGGGGTAGTTACTTCCTCAACTAAAGCGAAATATTTTTGAGCCCGGAGATATTCTCGGCCCAGCCGGAGATCGGGTCCCAGGCCCGGAGACTCCGGCCTGGCGGCCCGGCGGGATTGTCAAAAACGATGATTTTGCCTCTTTTTTTCTCGTGTTTTAGGTGATTTTAGGTCTTTTGAATGAGGAGAATATTTTGTTTTTTATTAATTGTCAGTTTTTTGGAACGGGCAGTCAAAGATTAGGTGGCTGAACATGACGGGTGCCTTATAAGAGTCTCTAGGGGCACAAGTCCAGTATTGAGGAGCCAACAGTCATGTCTTTATTGGGGAAAGTGGGTAAATGGGCTCAATTTACTGTCTTGACAACTTGGGTCCTTGTCCCTTAAACAAGGGTCGTCCCGCGAGTGGGAAAATGTTTTTTGGAGGCGCGTGTAAACCAGTGAATCAATAGAGTCATGAGGTGGGGGATCAACAGAACATGACAAAAAAAAAGGGGTTGGTGCTTGGTGGTACATGAGGTCCCTCGGGGCCTCTCATGTGGCCTCCCGTTATAGGCAACCCTTGATCATCTCTTTCTGAAGTCGCTTACCAGTCACTCCTCTGTTCTCTTTGTTCATTTCTGAGAATCAAAGGCTGATCAAGTCATCTTTGTAACATTTATGTTCTTTTTACATATGAAACTGATTTAGTTCCCTTTGAATTGATTAGACGGAGGGGGTTTTGAAAACTCCCAGAATGACGTAAACAAAAAAAAAAGTAAGAGACGAGACCTTCTGTTGCTTTCTTCGAGATTGCCAGAGCAAGACAAACCAAATTAAATCGCCGGGGTATGCTTTAGCAAAGATGCGCTTTGTTGGTTCCGAGCTGATGCCATCGCTTTAAGTAATAGCATTAGCCATCTGACTACACCCCCGTCCCTCTCTTTGTGTATGACACACACTCACCTACTCTATCATTAGATACAATGAATAAATTGAGACTCTCCTCCCGCCGCCGCTCCACGAACGCACCACTTTTCGTTTCTCTGCGAAAGAAAAATGGGCGATGAAAGAGGTGGAAAGAGGCAAATGAAATATGCAAAACACAAGTTTTAATTGAAGAGGAAGAACTGAAAGCTGTTTGAAAAAGAGAGTGAAAAGACGTATGCCAGGAAAAACCATGGGAAGAGATTTGATAAAAAGTTCACTGATCCGTGAGTGGGGGGGCCACATGTCCAGGAGGAGTCAAAAGGGAAAGAATATCAATTATGTAGTTTACAGGTTGATCGACGATCGAGTGCATACATTCGAAATAATTAGTGCTTCTTATTCATTGAGGGGAGGAAAAAATAAGGGAAGGGGACCAAAAAAAGAATAGCAAAAGAGAGGGCACTGATAATAAAATATTTCATTCCGTCTAGGGTGAAGTGTCTGGACATAAGGTGGATTGTGAAGCTTTAATGGCTGGCGGGGGAGGTGGCATTGAGGGGCGGTGAAGCGTGCAACCCCTCGGGTTTTCCTAACTTACGACAACGCGCCCTGCCCTTCGTTTCTTTTTTTCCCCTCCCTTCCAGTTCCTTTTTACACATTTTCAATTTCAAAACTTTTGGTGGATGAATGAGCGATCGATGAAGAAGGGGGAAAGGCGATTAGTGAAGTTCTCAAAGTGAAGATGGACCACGAGAAACGATTAAAATGTAACGAGCGATTACATTTTTCAAAGAAAGAATCTTCAAATCGTATAACAATGGCTTCAAAAATACTCAATAGCGTCCCTTTTTTATTCGCTCAATCGACTGGCATAATCGTCTTGAACGAAAAATGAGTTAACAGCCCGCCGACACCATTTAACAAGGAAAATGAAAACCGTTTAACTGAATTGCGAGCTACCAAAAAAAAAAGTGTTAATTGACTGTAGAAGGCAACTGGAAATAATTCTCCTCATTGATTTGCCGCACTGCTTAGTTATATTTTTAAAACCGACTTCTCACTTGGCATAAATTCCGAGGAATAATTCCAAAGCGTGGTTTAAAATCAAGTATACGAAAGGTGTTGGTATTTCACGGAATTTATAACGGTGTTTGATGTGCCGCCTCCAACCCGTTAATTGCTTTACAGTGGCCATAATACTACTGATAATAACCTTCTGAGGCTTCCCTTCTTCTCGACCGACAGAAAACAAAAAGTAACATCAGAGTTACACCTGAAATTCACAATCTGATGGTAATGAGACCGTTAAATCCAAACGTTTCCCCTTCTAGGATGAAATGGAGTCGAATCATGAAGGGCTTTCTAAATTAAATTAAGGGTGGGAGGGGGGCCAGGTTTTAAGACAAAAACCGGAAAGTCACGCAGGCAGTCATGATTTCTGTCTCATCCCTTTTTAACAACCCTGTAAATAAATAAAACAGCTTTTACTTCCAATGCTCCTTGAGGCTGATCCGTAAATAATTTCTTAGTGCTTAAGTTTGCTCGGGATTCCTCATTATAAAATATGTTCAGGAATTCGCATTTCGTTAGAAATGAATGCGCTTCTAGCACGTCAGAATATATTATAAGGCCCCCAATAGAATTTTAGATATTTTCCAAATTTCGACCAACCCTCAAAATATTCACTTCGTTCAAGAAAATCACCCAAAAAATTGTTTTTACCTCAAAAATATAGCGATGGAAATTATGACGTGGCCTCCTGACCAAGATGAGGCCGTTTCTTGTACTTTTTAACGCAGCCAGAGAGGGGAATTCATCAAGGGCGCGCTGGAAAGAAAGAAAGCACTGGGCTGGAAACAGATTGCACCAGAAGTTCGACTTTTCGTTCCCGATGTATTCAGCCGCAGCAAAAAAGTGCCGCCGAAACGCCGAAACGATTCCAATGAGGTGTATAGTAGAATTTTGGAAAAAGATCCACCCACCTCTAGGGATGTTCAAATGGTTGATGGGTGGGGGATTCTAATCACTCTACACCGTTTTGCCGAGAAGAGGAATTTATTTATAATTTTTAAAAAATTAATCCAGTCTAATTAATCTAAAATCGGTCTCATGTGCATGAAATCGGGTTGTAGTACGCTCCGGATGACTTGGGAGTTCTCGGGTCAAGTTTTCGACCTCGAGGCCCCTCTGGAACTTAGTTTTCCAGCCCCGAAACTGCAACTTTTCGGCTCGTTTTTCAGTTAACGTTTGGCACCATTTCTAGTCTTAAGTAGGGAGTTATTCCAAAAGCTTTCAAGCCTGACATTTACAGTGATGTGTCATCAGAAGAAGCGTAAAAGTCAAATTTGGAGATTCAATGTTAGCCATACACGTTTCTGGGCGTGGCTATAATGACTCTATGGCTTAATATATGCACTTTACATGCCTTGAATATAGCTGAACTGACGATTCGCGTCCTGAAAATGTTTTAACTGACAATATATACCATGAAAATGGCAAAATCGTGCATTCGGTGTCGTAGGCTGACAAGCGGGTAAATTGGAGCGTTACAGTGGTTGGACCTTGTTTGTACTTGGAGCCAGAGGGGGGGGGGGCAGTTGTCCTCCCCTAGAAGACTTAAAAGAGCAGACTTGGTGGGGCAGCTGCCCACTCCCAGATGCTATCAATAAGTTAAAATTCATCAGAAACGCCACATTTTTTATCGGCCAAAATGTTTGCAGATCTGGCTCAGCAATAAATCACAATGCCGGATTTCACTAAAAAACCGTGCACTAAATTGCACTAAAAAACCGGTACCAGTCACCGGAAATAATTTTTGACGGAAGGCGAGATCCCAGAACATTTTATTCTCCTAATACGATAGACAGGAAATAGCCGCATTACACGAGGAAAAATAGCGTTCACGCGTAGAAAATTTCTAAGCTTGCATTGCCTGCTCTAAAAACGGCAAAACCGACCATTCGGGCATGGATTCTTGCCATGAGAACATTGCCATGGCTAATATTCACTCTTTGAATAAATTACCGGACAATTTGCACCTTGGAAATGCGGCAAACTTACTATTCGCACCATATAAATGGCGAAGCTGACCATTTGCGTCCACGAAATAGTTAAATTAACGATTCGCGCTTTGATAATGGCTAAACTGAGTTCGTACTCTAGCTTAAAAACTACTTTTCTGAGAATCCGACTAAGATGACGGATTCGTGGGCCCTGAAAATATCCCATTGACTATTCACGCCCACTAGCAATGGCCATACTTACCAAGGCCAAACCCCTAATGGGACCCCTGGCCCGTGGGCCTGGTTGGCAAGGTAAAAATTGCCCAACTGCGCCTATTCGCTCTCAAAAATTGGTAAAACTGACTCTGCTGTCTATGGTTAAACTTATACGATTCACGCTTGAACTTAAGCTAAAAATGACTTGATGGTACTGAAAACTGCTAAACCAGCCATTCTCGCTATTCGCGCCCTTAAAAGTTAAAATTGACTAAATCGATGAACAATTCGTTCCACCTCCCCTTCGGAAGGCTTCGAGACGAGGAATATTTTGACCCAAACATGTTATATCGCTTCCCATTTGCATAATATTCTGCATCGGGACAATTCATTTCCAACCGTCTTCCCAATCAACATTGTGCTTTAATTCAGAGAGGACGGGTGGAAATGAACTGCCAAAAAATGCAGAATTTTGTGGAAATGGGACACTGGATCCGCGCCGGCATATAGTTATCTGTTTTTCAGGAAAACCAATACAATCAGATTATATCAAGCCAAATCCATCCGTGTTGTTCGCTTCCTGGCACTGGATTCGCACGTTCTGAGCTCTATTAGCAAAGCTTATAGACCGGCCGGTTAAAATCTGATGACGCCGTGATGGCGATCAAAATAAGAGACGGTGACCATTGATGGTTATGGGAGGGAGGTAAGGGGGAGATGAAAATCAATGCGTAAAATGACAACGCAGAAATGGCAATGAGAAGTTTCGAGCCACTTAAAAATCTATGTGGGGGCTGCTCCCTTACGAACTCCTTGCTTACCCGCGAACTCTACAATTATTACAGAAAGCCATCATTTGAAATGCATTTGCTTTGATGGGATGTATTAAAAAAAGATGATTTTTTTTTATGGAGTGGGAGGGGGGGCAGTGTGGTCCAGGGAAATTACAGAAAGCAGATACCGACAGAGATGATTGCAGAGGCGACGAGATACGTATCTCGACATGCTTTTAGAGGTGGCCAACCTGCTATATCATTCCATTTGACGCATTCCAAATACCGCTTCATCATTCCCCCTCCTATTCAGACGCTTTCACTCACTCTGGGTTGTTCGGAAACATTACCATTTCCTTTCTTACCCACCACCGTCGTCCAATCTGTTTCTGGTGGAGGGGGGGTGGTCGGTGAGTATTGGAGGGAGCTTCGGTCACAGTTCCGATCGATGTTTCGTTTTAGTGATGAACATACTCCCCTTACCCCTCCCTTTACATTCACACCTATTGATGCCGTGACGCGGCTTTTTCCCCATTAAATAGGAAACATTGTCATGAATCTAAAACTAAGAGGGGGGGGGGACACTTACATGAACAAAATATTCGTTTTTATTCACATAGAATCATATTGCTATGGTGGTGTACGGGGGTGGGGCGTTTAGAGCTTTTCGTACTTAGCAAGGCAAGATGATCAATAAACGAGAGTGAAATGTTTCATTAAACATTATTCGAGTAGTTTTTTTTTTTTTTTTTTACAAAAAGGATGGATGCTCTGCCAATCTTTCTTTAATCTTTCGCTCTCGGCAGGAAGCCTTTGTGTTCGCCCAGCGCATTGTCACCTTAGATATTGACCAGAAAAATCTTTTCATGCTTTCTTTACTCCCTTTCTCTATCATTCTCTCTCTCTCTCTCTCTCTTTCGGCCTTTATTGCACTTTTCAGACTGAACTATTCACAATTCTAGTTTTTTCCCCGATTAAATAACCTCCGATGCAAAGAATTGTGGGGCGCCTTTTAATCTACGAAATGTGGATGGTATGAATTGACAGGGTAATGGTGGGGAAAGGGGTTATATTTTTTGTGAAATTGTTCAAGCAAGAAGAAGATGCGAGGAAATTCGTCCCTTTTATTTAGAAAATCCTGGGATTTTCGAAGGGTTCTGTTATATCCACGCCTCTTCTATATACTAATTAATTAAAGCTACGGCTGGTGTAACCCTTTTCCTTCTGGCTCTTTTATGGGCTGGGGAGTATTAAAAGGGAGTATCAGTTAACTTTCTTTTCTGTCCATTTCAACTCGAAACGCTTTTAAAGTTTTTTTTCTTAACTTTCTTGAGAATTAATTAATTAAATTTTCTACTTAGCTCATTGAGCGTAAGACATTTCCACTCGCGTTCGCACCGTCATTAACATTTAACACTTTCGCGGAGGCGAGTGTGTGAACGCTTTTTAAAAATAATCATATCGAGGCGCCTTGGAGAGCACAGTTTTGAAAAGGATGGTGGCAGTGTTGAGGGGGGGGGGGCAGAAGGTGACGACGAGATGTTGGGCACTTGTTGGTTCTGGAATCCTCGCCGAGTAGGAAGTGGGTACACCAGCGAGGCGACAACAATAAGTGAGAGAGGACAGCTGGACGACTAAGTGGCTACTATAAATAGACTCATGTCACTCTGTCTTGTAATGGTAAAGGTCGGGCCGACTCCTTCAGCTGCTAACAACATCTTCATTTAGCCACCCACCGTAAATTTCTTTTTTTATTTTAAGTTCACGACCCCTCGGCGCCGTTTTACATTTACCTTATAACATCTACCCTTAATCCATCTTTTTCGAAGATGAAACATCCCCCTTCATCTTTATTTTTTTTCTTTCCACTCATCCGTTGAATCGTATATACGTCTTCGCCTCTTGCGAAGCGTGACCTCCCCCCTCCCCACCAACCCGGAATTATTTAAAACAGTAAAAAACTTGTGGAAAAGGCTTTTCACAACAAACTTAAAGCACAAAAATCCGTTTTTGTTTTTCTAAACAGATGGTGATGCTCTCAGGTTTTGCAATGGGGGGGGGGGGAGCGGTGAAGATGATAGAAGGCAAAGCTGTCGAAGGGCTTTTGTGTTTGGGAGCGTTTATGAAGTGTTCAAGAGCTTCCTAAAATCACTTTTAGAGGAATGGTGAAAGGGGAGGGGTAGTGGATTGGAGGATTCTCTCTGTGGCTCACAAATGAAATTAGAAACAAGAGCATGTTACAGAGACTCTCTATAATCCAGGGCGACAGGCCCTCTCTTTGGCTGTCTTTTATCATTCATATTGAGTCTTCTTCAGTAAGTTAATAGTTTGTTTGAATTAAAATTTGGAAGGATGAAAGACGAGTGAGAAGGGATGAGGATCATGGGCTTGTTCTTTTTTTTTCTGACTCTGAAATCTGCAGAACCAGCGGCGTCTATTCTATCCTCCCCTGATGGATGGCTGTACACGAAATTCCCCTTTTGAGCAGTGCTCCCCCCCCCCACCACTTTAGAAGTAAAAGTACAGTGAATAAAAAATTATTTGCAGGTACTTTCCTTTCTTCGCTAGTGATACACTAGTGTAAAAAACCTGAAGATTTCATTGAATAATTTTAGAAATCTGATGATTTTGTACACCACGTACAAAATCATGGCTTATGGCTAATATTCTTAATTTTAGCCGCCCGCAAATCAGCGTTTTTTCCACACCTTATTCGCAGATTACCTCTTTTCTCAATTTAAAGCCGTGTATCAACGATTTTTCTTAATTTATGCCGTGAATTAGAGATTTTCTCCAATTCAGCTGATTCGAAAGCCGGGAATTAGTATTTTTCGTCATTTTAGCCTTGAGTTTGGCTCGTGGAGTCGTCACTGAAGCTGAGTATTTGCTCAAAATGCTTCAAATCGGTCGTTATAATTAGTGAGTCATCTGTTTTGAATCGAAATAAGCAAATACTCCTTGAACGACGACTATACGGCGCTAAGGCCCCGCTCACAAGCTCTGTGCCATGCGTCTGTGAAGCCTATGCAACCTATTAAATTGTTTCATTCTTCGAGGCGATACATTTTTTGTGATTTTTTCTCGCTCTCATGGTGGATTTCACCACCTCGGCTTAAAAATTAAGTCGAATAAAATGGAAAAAATGCATTTAATTCTATGTAAACAATGGCTAAACTAATCCGAATCTCAAGTTGAGGTGGCGAAATCAACCGTTAGTCTCATGAATTAGCACTTTTCCACCACGAAGTTACACTCACCAGAAATGCTGTGACTGGGCGTTTTTCAACTATAGCCGCGAAATAGAGTTTTTCTCAATCGACGAACGTGAATTAGCGCTTTTCTCAATTTTAACTGCGTAATTGAGCTTTTCCTCAATTTTAGCCGCGGGATTGCCTTCATCAGAAGCCGAAAATTAGCGTTTTCTCTATTTTAGCCACGATCTAGCGATTTTTCTCAATTTTACCCACGAAATTCTTGTGATTTTTCTCATTGTCAGTATTTTCCTCAAATTAGCGACATTTTGCCACTCATGGCCACTAATTAGCACGTTTCCTCAATTTTTGGGCAAGAAGATTATCCTTCATCAGAGAGTCGCGAATTGGCGTTTGCTTAATTGTATAGCCGCGAGTTAGCGTTTTTCTCAGTTTTGATCATGAATCTGCCCTTTTTTTTTTATAAATTCAAACATAATCAGAAAACGACTTCAAACATTTTATTCACAAATTAGCAGTTTTTTGCGCGAATTATAGCGATTTTCCGACATTTTTATCTAGAAATTAGCATTTTTTCTCGATTTTAGCCACAAATTAGTGTTGTTTTTTCCAATTTAGTAGTTAATTAACGATTTTTCTCGATTTATACCGCGTGTTTTTCCAAAGTTTATTCCGCGAATGAGCTCTTCGTTCAAATTTTTGCCACGAAGTAGGCGAGTTAGCGATATTTCTAAATTTTAGCTGTGATCCACCGTTTTTTTTTCAATTGTAATCGCGAATTAGTGCGTTTTCTCACTTCTATATGTATATTGGAATCAGCGATTCACCTCAATTCTACAGCCGCAGACTTGGTCTTAGAACAGCACCTTATGGCGTTTTAAGTTGTTGTGAGTCGCTTAAACTACGAGGGTTAGTGGTTAAATCATGCATAAGTCTGTAGTCGTAGGAGCCTATACATCGTCTGTCTTCCTTCGTTGAGGTTCGTCAAAAACGGACCGGTTTCGGCTGCTCGCCATCTTCAGCATTTGGTTTCCCAACTGAAACGAGCGACTCCTGAAACTGAGTTTCAGTTGGGAAACCAAATGCTGAAGATGGCGAGCAGCCGAAACCGGTCCGTTTTTGACGAACCTCAACGAGGGAAGACAGACGATGTAGGCTCCTACGGCTACAGACTTATCCACGATTTAACCTTATGGCGTTTTATTCTAAATTTTAGCCATAAAATGGCTTCTACACTCCGTGATTCAGCGATTTTTTCACTTATTTTGGTCTGAAAGTTTAGCGAGAAACAGCGCATGAGCGTTTTTTTTTCGCAGGTTTAGCCACGAATATTAGCACGTCTATTAGCTTATGAGTTCTTGAATATGTCAACCAATTGGCTTCTTAGGAAATGAATTCATGCGAAATTGGCATGAAGTGTGCACCTCGGGTTGATTAGACGGATATGACGTGTGAACCTTATTATGTATGGTGTGGCACCGCTGGATTTACACCTGGCACCCATTGAAAAACATCAACAACAAAAAACGATCCCTAAAACGTCCCCTGAACTCTCCATTTTGTGGCTGATAATCTTCTAACAACTGGCAATTTCGTTGCTAAATGTCTCTGAACTTGCAAATCGCGGCTATTTATACTTCGAAACTTTAAATTTCGTGACTTTCTAGTCCTAAAACACAATTTTTATTGATTTCAGCCGCGAATTAGCGTTTTCCCCAAGCCCAGAAATTTAACGCTAATTTGTCTGAATTTTGTCCGCGAATTGGCGCTTTTTCCTCATTTGCCGCTGACAGAAGTCACAAATGATACAGTTTTCTTCGTTTCAACAGGGAATCAGGGTTTTTTTCCTCCTGCGATAGCGATTTTTCTGCAGCCGTGAATTAGAATTTTGCGGTTTTTCCTCATTTTTACCACTGATCAGCGATTTTGTTCACTTTCAGCCACGAATGACCTTCAGAAGTCGTGATTCGGCTTTTTCTCAATTTTAACCGCGAATTAGCGTTTTTCCACGTTTCGGGGCTTCGGTGATTTAGCGATTTTTTTCCATTTTAGCAAAAAAAAAAAAAAATCAGCGCCCCCCCACCACTCTTTTAAAGCCGGTACTGCGGGTGTTGTGACCTGGCTGTGTAAATTGACAGTTTGGATGAAGAAATATACATTTCTAGAACGAAATTGACAGTAAAGGACAAAGGACAAATGCCCGTTGATTTTTTCCAGGACGAAATTAACAGTTTTGAACGACGAAATTATTAGGACGAAATTACAGTATTAAGGACGAAATTGACAATTTTGAATGACGAAGTTTACAGTTTTAAATGATTCTAGAACGAAATTGACAGTTCATAGGACGAAATTGGCTGTTTCATGTCGACACTGATAGGTTTGGCGACGAAATTGATAGTTTCAAGGGTGAAATTGACAGTACAAGGACAAGGCCGAAATTGAGAGTCTTAAAAGACGAAATCAACAGTTTCCAGGATGAAATTGACAGTTTGGAGACAGACGCGTAGCCAGGGGGGGGGGGGTCCGCCGGGTCCGGACCCCCCCCCCCCCTGTAATTTCAGATTTTTTTCCCAAGTCCTGAAGGAGACTTTTTATTTGCAATTTCTCCGCACGCATTGGAATAATATCGCACAATAATGATAATAGTAATGATAATTATAATAATATGTAGTATGTAGTTAAAAACTGAAAAGAGTAGGCTTATAGTGGAAATCCCCCCCCCGCCGCCGCCGCATGGGACCTACACCGGACCCCCCCCCCCCCAAGAAATCCTGGCTACGGGCCTGTTTGGAGAACAAAATTGAGAGGTTCCAGGGCGAAATTGACAGATTTGAACATTTATTTGACAGTTTATAGGGTGAAATTGACAGTTTCTAGTACTCCAAGACTTTTTCCGGTGAAGGGGCTTAGATAACGTCAGTTCCTGAAATCCGTTGACAGTTTCTAGGACGAAATTGGTGGTTTTAGAATGACCTCGATAGTTTTGACATCGTAATTAACCTTCATAGGACGAAATTGATATTTTCATGGACCAAATTGACAATGTATAGGACAAAATTGACAGTGTTAAGTCGAAATTGATAGTTCCAACTGGAAATTTAAAGTTCCCAAAACGAAATTGACAGTTTCTGGGACAACAATGTCAGTCATTTATGGCAAAATTGACAGTTTCTCGAGTGAAATTGACAGTTGACGGGCCGATATTGACAGTTTACAGGACGGAATTTTTATGACAGTGTTAGTACTCGGACTGTTTCAGGTGAAGGAGCTCAAAAACACCACGTTGTGAGTCCGAATTGTCTGCTTCTGAATCTCGAAATCAAGTTTTGTGATCTTTTATTATGTAGGAGGAAATTAACAGATTCCAAGTCAATTTTGAGTCAACTTTAAATTTCGTGACTTTCTAGTCATAAAACACAATTTTTATTGATTTCAGCCGCGAATTAGCGTTTTCCCCAAGCCCAGAAATTTAACGCTAATTTGTCTGAATTTTGTCCGAATTGTGTGTTGGAAAGCAAACATACTTACTAGGTGTTTAAAAGGGGAGCCCGGTCATTCTGCTGAAGTACGGGCTGGGCTCTGAAGTTTTTGAGAAAAAATCAATCAACAATCTGGGTTATATAGAGTGTCAACGTCAAGGGTACCGCGCATTATGAAGCGTCCAAAACCCTCTGCTCGAAGGAAGAGGACCTCTTTGAATTCGCGTCGAACCCACCCTATAAGGAAAAGTACGTTGTAGATAAGATTAAGGAGAGAGGGCGGCTCACCTTAAAGAGCCCCTCTGGACTTGTTATGTCCTCGCGCCGCTGTTAAACACAATGGCAACCACACAATAGAGCGAGATCGAAATTCTTACTTCACTATTCCCATAGTCCCATCTCCTCGACACTAGTCCTTTTTAGGTCCCGTCAAATAGCTTGTTGATGTGGGAGGGGGTAGGGGGGAAGGAGAGATTTGACCAGTTCTATACAAAAACGACCTCTCTCTATCATCCTCTTATACGCTAAGTTTACGTAAGTGGCACTCGCCGCCGATAAGTAAGCGGGTAAGAGTGAGAGAGAATGAGAAAAAGGGAGAAAAAAATCACCCATCAGGTATATCTTCTCTAGAAAATCTGACCAGAGTGTTTCTATTGTCCAGCTTTCAACAAAACCCAAATGTTTACAGTTCGGAATAAGAGAACTCCATTAGTTACTTCTGTGTGACTCCTTGGTGATTTTCACGGTCGGCTTATCCAAAGGTACACTTTTCTTCTCTCGCAAAAAACAAAACCGTCTTATCGCATAGTTGTGTGACTAGTGACAGCTTTTTTCTTTTTGTTTTCGTTTAATTTATTTCCGAAGAGCGTGTTTTGTACACCCCTCTTCACCCCCGTGCCGCCCCTATCACACTTTCAATCCATCTCCAAGCATGAGGCAGCAACAATAGATTTGGAGCTCATGAACCAGTCGAATGAAAAACTCGGCTTCGCGTGACACAATATGGGATTCTCATGAGACCACACGCCAATATAACCCCTCTCATAACCCTTATGTGAGTGGTTGGCTTGTTGTGTGCAATGATGAGAGGAGGGTGGTGGTGGTGGAGATGGAAGGTTGCTTCTTTTCCTCCGTGACGCCATCCGCCCCCCAACAACCCCTTCCCATATACAATACAGAAGTTAACGTCCGTGAGAAACTGCGGTTTTAAATGCCGCCTCCCAATTAGATACCGTTTTATAACTTTACAATATTTATTTCAATCACGCGTGTGCACATGGATTGCGTGATTAATTAAAAAAGGGCGCATGATAGCAATTTTGCTCTGGTCTAATTGTGGAAAGGATAAGGCGAGAGGGGAGGGGGTAATGGTGATGTTTTAAACCAACTAGAAACCATTTTTTTTTTTCACCATCAAGTTAACCATACAAAATTAACTATGTTGTTTCAGAAACTAACGATTCGGCACTAAATGGCAATTTACCCCCTAAAAAGTTGAACACCCACCATGAAATTTCAATAACAATTAATTCACCTGTGGACGTTGAATGAAAGTTCACTTCTCAGGCGCAATTTTCCGGGGCTCACGTGAAAGTTACCGACAGATCCGGATAGTCTATTTCCTAAGGGGAATTTCCGAGTTTCCGGTATAGGACAGTCATTATCACAATAGTTTGGGTGTTAAAATTACCAGTTTCGAGCCTATCGGGGTAAAATTCACGTTACATTCACCTGAGCCCTCCAGCATATTTTTCTCAACAATGAACGTGATGTGGTGGGAAGGGGGGGGGGCAATGGTATCATCAAGCTTAGGGCGCTGAACGGGCACTTCAAAAAAAGGCACCAAAACTTGTAAATGTCTCCGAAATTAAGACCCAAAACTTGCAATCTCGCGGATATTCAACCAGTAAACTTCCAATTTCGTATTCGTCAGCCTTTTGCCACTGTTTCGCTAGCCTGGGGTTTAGCCGCCACAAAAAAGGCCCCAAAAACTGGCAATTTTTATACTTGAATTAAGACATCCGGCAAAAAATCACTAAAAATTAACTCCCAAAAATGCCCATCTACGGAAATTCAGCCAGGAATTCACTGATATTTAGTTCTGAATGACGCGTATTTTTGCGTGCTGGGCGGCGTGTAAAAAACTGTTCACAGATATTAAGAGCCAAATATTGTAATTTCGCTTAAATTAGGAGCCAAAGTTTCTTGTTTCGTTGAAATTAAGCCCCTGCATTTCGCAGGAATTAAAAATCCCGAAAGTCGCATTGCCGCAGATAAATCGGCCATGGAACTTGCTAATTTCCTGGGGTATTATTCGTTAGCCGTTGAGTCTGCGCCAAACAACTTTCAATTTTACTTAAACTAGAACGGTCAAATTGCAATTTTACTTAAATTAACAGCCGAAGACTCGAAATTTCCAATTTGGTGGATTTGCATCCAGTAAACTGGAAATTGTGCTCAAATTAGGACACTAAAATAAGGAACTCACAAATATTCATCTCTAAATGTTGCAATTACACGGCTACTCGTCACATTTTGTGGGTTGGGGGGGGGGGGTTATCAGGGTCTGCTAGCCAACCCCCTTTCCCAAATAGGCTCTGAAACTTGCATTTTTACTTAAATTAGGACCTGAAACTTGGAATCTATCAAAAATTGTGCCTGGAAACATCCAATTTTGCAGATACTTGCCTCCAACATTTTTTCAATTTTGTATAAGGGAATGGCGTATGAGCCTCGTCAGCCTATACGACGCGGTTAGTCGTCGTCCGAGAGTCCGAGACCTCAGAAAACGATTGCAAACTTGCAATTTCACAGATATTTAGCATCGTTGCTTGCAATTTCTACGAAATTAAAGCAACCCCCGTAACTTGCTATGTTTTTGAAATTAAGACCAGAAACTTGAATTTTTGTAAGAATCAAGGCCCGAAGACCTTAAACTGCCAATTTAGCTTAGAATCCAAATAGCGAAATTGGCAAGAAAACATTCAGGCCCGGGAAAGGAACTCAATGGGGCCCTTTCACGTCCCCCCGCCGCCACCATAACCACCAGCATCGCCACCACCTCAACTGTTTTAGTATCTCACTATAGTGCCAAATATTTTGCACCGCCACAAAGCTTAACCACAACAAATTAAATTCACACCAAACCACAGTAACGCTACAACCACAGTAAAGCTCCAAGCCATAGCAAAGCTCCAAACCACAGCAAAACTCCAAACCGCAGAAAAAAATCCAACCACAAAGAAAGGCCAACCACAGCAAAACGCCTACCAAAAAAAGATGTAACCACTGAGATCTTCGAACACATTAAAGTCCCAACCACAGCATAGCTCCAAACCACAGCAAAGCTCCAAGCCACAACAAAGCTCCGAACCACAGCAAACCTCCAAACCACAGCAAAGCTTCAACCACAGCAAAGCCCCTAACCACATCAAGGCTCCAAACCCCAGTTAAACTCCAACCACAAAGAAAGGCCAACCACAGCAAAACTCCTACCACAAAAAGCTGTAACCACTGTAATCGTTAACCGCATTAAAGTCCCAACCACATCATTGCTCCAAACCACAGCAAAGCTCCGAACCAAAGCAAAGCTCCAAGCCACAACAAAGCTCCGAACCACAGCAAACCTCCAAACCACAGCAAAAAGCAGCGCAGACTGGTCAGTTTCACAGGAGGAATAACAAGCGAAAAACTGTTCCGGTGGCTAAAATTCAAGTTTTTGTCAAATTTTAAGGTTAAACTCTCAATTTCCTGGCCGAATAATCAGTTTATATAACGCGCAAATTCCAGTCAAATAATTGGTGTTGTGAGGTTGAGATACAGGCTGAACAAATCAGCGTTATTAAACCACTCGGTCCACCTATGAATCCTATCCTTATTTTTATCCTGTTTTCTTAGTATCACTACCATTTTCCGTCTCTCTCTTTCGCACACACGCACGTTCTTCTAAACTCTCCAAAAACCTTTCCTTCAAGATTTATTGATGAAGAAGGAGCAACGAAATGGTCAGTAGGTATACACCATTTGTTGTGCTGAAGGGGGAAACTGTTGAAGGGGGCAGATGCGGTCCTCTCACACACACACATATATATACATATACAGCCTCACTCTCTCTCTCTCTTTCTTTCTCCGCTCTCTGGGCTCCCCTTTTCCCCCATCTCTTTATGTGACGTCATACAGGAAAATAATACTCTGCTAAAAGCATATCTGTGTATAGGGCTAAGTGAATTTGTGTTCAGGCTCCGTTACTTGACACTACCCTCTCCTTTATTGTTTATTTAAATATTGTCACCCCTCTGACTCTTCACAAATTTTATCCCCCTCTCGAACAGAGGCCTTTAGTCATTATTCCGCGATATTGGTCTTTAATAATTCATTATTTCATTTCTATGATGATAACTATTTTAATAATCATTGCAACAGCGGAACCGATACCTGCAGGTGTCGTTGATTTATCCTCTTCATTAATTACACTCTTTCTCGATCAATTGTTCATAACAAAAATCACACTAGGCACTAATTGTATGCTAGGGCTTGCGAGCTTGTTTTGTTCTGGGCTATTAACTTCTTCCCTTTCAGTAGATTGGTTTCAATGAGCGCGAAATTCACGCTTGAAGGCATTTCCTGTTTAAAATTACACGTATAAAGGTTACTTTTATTTAATCACCTGTAAATCGTGAATTCTCGTTGTGGACCTTCTGAGATAGACAGTTCAATTTAAATTTATAGCGAGGGGTGGTTTTCTTGATTTCATCAATTTTCTCTTTTTCTCTCTCTCGCTTTCCCGTCTGCGTGTCGAGCTATGGAGGTTTGCTATAAACTTTTTTTTTCTTTTTTCCTTTAAAGACTTTTAAAGACGTTCATTTCTTTGCAACAACAGTGGCTCAGGTGTATGCGGGTAAAACATGGGAAAGGAAGTTGGCAACGGAAACCTCATTTGTCCACCTGCGGCCAACATCTCTCTTGGACAAATTAATATTCTTTTAATCGTTTCCTCTCCCACGAACGAAAGCAAGTTGTTTTTGAGGTCCGAAAATCGATTCGACTCGTTGAAACATATGAAAACAGCCTTTTAATGATTCGAGTTAATTTCGAAGATTTCGGCTTTGAGGATGGTGCATAGGAGGAAAACTCGAGACTGGTTTTAAGAGAAAAAAATTCGTAGGAGAAAACATGAAACCAACCCTCATTTCTTCACCTTGTCGTGCCCCCCAAAAAACTTCTTTTTTTTTCTACTTCTTCTATCAAACCTGTCAGTTTATTTACCAACGAGTGAGGAAGCGCGTGTCAAGCCCTAATGCATCCGACCATACGCTTCTGCCATTAATAACCACTAACCCATTAAACCTATGTCCCAAGGAAGTGCTATAATAATAAATATCTTTATTGGCATTAGTCCGTCAAAGAAAGGAGCTTCCTTAAGAATTGAACGAGAATTAATATGGGATAAGAGAAGTGATTTTTAATTTATTGCCTAGAAAAGAGTGGATTGTGACCGGTGGTGAGGGGAGGGTAGATGAAAAGAGGTGAGGGTTGCCGAGCTTCCTGTTCCGGTGTGGTCGTTCTCCACTTTAATGGCCAGCGGATTCGACGAGTCAAAAGATCCCAATGTGACAATGCATCTTTCCAGAGTTTAGTCCCTACAAATTGTTATTGCCGGGGGTTTCCCCGAAAACTTTTGTTCTATATCTTGGAGTGTCACACGAGAAAAATACACCTGAATCAATTGGACGGTGCATTTTTCTATCATTATACTTTTTTGACGTTCACCTAGCCATCTCCCTTGAAATTCTTTCAATAAAATTAAACTTCAGTGAAGCGTAATTTCAGTAAATTTCTACGCCAAACCCGTGAACTGTCACGAGGCGCCTTCCTTCACATTGTCAATGTTGACGCATTTGAACCTAAACACAAACATAATTTGGAATAATCTCCCGGCTATATTGCCACTGTTCTATTCAGTCATCCGTTTCAAATAACCCACATAGCCGCAGTTGGCAGGTGACGAGTCATTTCCTGGACAGGATATTAAAGCATTGTCGGTTTTTTTTTTCACCCTTCTGAGTCACCAATCAAATGTAAATCTCACCTTCATGCACCCACCCCTTCTCTCTTCTTGTCTCTCGAAACACTCGGCGCGGGTAAAGGCAGTTGTGGTATATACTGAAAACCACTTGGCATTTTATTCACAAAAAAAGTAGGACTTCTTAATTTGTTTTCAACCGAGTGATTAGTGTTTTGGAAAAAAAAACTATTTCGAAGCCGTACTCCTAACACATCATATTCTCCTAATACTGTTATGTATTTTAGAAATAGACACGCGTATCGAACATTACCTGTGTATTTGTATTTATAAACAAGAAATGTGAAACTGGGCAAAAAGTACGAAAACTGCTCGCTTCATGTCTTCCCCACTTAGTCCGAAGGTACATTGGTACCTATATGAATTACGAAAGTTCATAATCGCGTAGATGGACTGGAGCGCGACGTTGACGTTCTAATCGTCGTAGTTGAGATCGGAACGGTTGACGGATACTTGAATCAGGCATCTGGCTGATGTAGTTCTTTCGTTGATGGAATAATGGTTTGAGCTAGGAGCCATAGTGGTGGTTGACTTGATGGGTTGTCTTTTCCCTTGAGGTTGTTGTGCAGGCAAGAGAGAATTATTAAGGCGTTTTATCAAGCCATTCAAAATTCTCTGTTTTGCCTTCAAAATCATCTATAAAATTCATAACTGTTTTAATTCGCCCTCTCTCTCGTCTTCATATGCAACACGTCGTCATATTCGTCAGCTTCTTTCGTCTTGCTTCTTCACATCCACTTAGTCGTTTCTTCACCGACTACTCCGTCGCCCCTCGTCGTCGTGACATTTCGTCACAAAGTAAAATTAAAACAGTTATTCAAACTCCTCACGTATTTTTTCTTTTAAAGTCAAAATTCACCGGTCTTACAAGTGCGACCAGTGGTGGGTGATTCTTGGGCTTCTGCTTTGGTTTCTGGAGAAAATGAAACCGTCTTATTTGGAACGATAGTTCTCAACTGGTCGATGTGATGTGACGTTTGTACGTGTTGTTCGTCTAGCTTGATAATGTAGTGGAGGAGTCCCAATTTTCGTTGTACAGTTCCAAAACGCCAATGAATTTTAGAATTTGAGTAGTATCGAGATTGGACTCGGTCGCCGACGTCTAAATAACGAAGTCCAGGAACTGTTGATTCCTTGAATGGCTTGATAGGGCATCCAAACGAATTCGAATTGTTCTGCCGAGGTAAAGTTTAGCAGGGGATTTCCCCTCGACTTAGGGAAATCGCTCGGTAAATTTGCCGAGGTTTCATATGCTGAGGCTCGTTGTGGGAGCGCATGCTCAGAGGAACACAGCACTCTAAGGAAAAGACAGTTGCCCCTCTGTCAAAACATGACCTTGCTTGCCTGCGTGTCGCCATTGCATTCCAGGACCTAATGGCAAGGCTGTTTGCCCAACTTTTGATCTGGCCTTTCCCCACTGTCTTTAAGACCGTAGTGGACGGCTCCGGTCCCATAGAGCACAGTGAGGCTCCTCTTTTTGCTAGCATGTCCGCCCTCTGATTACCCTTAAAACCTCGATGGCCTGGGATCCACGCTAAACGAACGCTGTTCCCCAGTTCCCGCACCTCAGAAATCACACGACGACATTCTGCCACCAGGGCCGAGTCAACCACTGGCTTTGCGACGGCTTTTAGAGCCGCCTGGCTGTCCGTGTATATCCTAACATTTTTGAACCTCACGATTTCCTCACGAGCTTCAATAGGCAATCCGTGATCGCCGTGACCTCCGCCTGAAACACCGTAGCACAGTTCCCAAGGGAACGGTAGTCCTCTACACCTAGCTCGGGCATCCAAACCCCAAGCCCGGTCGTCCCTGTTTCTAGTTTCGAGCCATCTTTGTAGCAGTTCAGAGCGTCCCCCAGGACGTCAAACTCCTCCTCACTGCACTCCTTGATTTGAACCGATCTCCCCAAGTCCAGCCGCTTTACTATTTTATCACTCCTCATCCGGATGATAGGCGCCGCCTCATAGCTGAGTAGCTATCCTCTTGTGACCAACCTCCCGCCCTCTGGTCCCCCACACTCCGTGGGTTCCCATCCTCCTCATTCGTCCTCCTAGCCTGTTTAAAGGTTACTCCAGATCTCATTGAAAAGCTCTAGCAAATTCGTATCCCAGCCTCTGGTAACTGTTTTATCGTAAGATTGGTAATTCCATCCTTCCCCGGGGATTTTTCTTTAAGGTTCTTCAGTACTTTCTCCAGTTCTTCCATGGAGAACGCTTCATTATAAGGAATCCCGTTTTGAGCTCTGAATTCCAAGCTCAATCCCCCTCTTTGTTTACTACTTTTCACCTCCAGAAACTCCCTTGAGTAATTGGTGGATCTTGCGACCTCGCTGAATTGTCTTGCCAACCTGTCTGCTACATCTGACACATTTGTATAAATTCTCTGCCCATCTGCTAACACAGGGACTTGCCAAGTCTTCGCTTTGCCCGAGAATATTCCAATTTTCGTCCACAGTAGAGTTGGAGTAGTGTCTGTTGTTATGGAACCCAGAAGGTTCTCCATACTTTCCTTTTTCGATGTCCTAAAGACAGGAGTTTCCCTTGACTTGGACACTTTATATGCCTCCATGTTTCTTTTAAAATACCAGTTTCTTTTTTCCGATTTGCTTTTGCTCACTCCTCGTTCCACCACGGGACTCTTTTCCTTTTTTTCCCAAGTTTTTTTTCCAGGGGATACTTTCTCTGGCGCTGCACTTAATGCTCTCTTCTAGGGTTTCATGTCCAATTCCATTTCCCAGGTAAACGTTGGGGCTCCGTACTCCTTCTTGTTTTTCGTCCAATCGGCTCTGCGAGTGTCCCACTTACCATAGCCCTTACTCTCGCCTTTATGTATTCCCAGTCCCGTCAATATTGGATAGTGGTCACTTCCAAATTGCTCTTTGATCACTTTCCATGATAATCGAGGAGCTAAAGAACTTGAGGCCAACGCCTGTTCGTAACATCTATTCGAGTGGTCCGTCCGTCATTCATTAAGGCGAGATTACTAGCCATGATTACTTCTTCTAGTTGTCGTCCTTTTCCAAAAGTTTTCTTGCTTCCCTACCACTCGTTATGAGAATTTCTGAGAAGTTCTAGGTTTTCCTGGCCCTTATCCTCTCTGCCGTCTGCTTGCTCGGCCTTATATCAATGCAGTAAGGGAAGGGAGTGTGGAGAAGGAATAGGGATCGTTGGGGTAGAGGGCCAAAGGCCACAGGGATGGGCACACGGTTGGGAGAGATCCCTGAGCCCAAGCTGCAGTATCCGGATTCGCTAGGTACAGAGACACCGAGGCGTCCCCCTGCGAGATTCGCGATGCCGGTGGCTACGAGGCCCGACCCCCGGCTTTTCTGTAGGGGTGTGCTCCCTTGGACGGTTGCCTTACCCGGCTATCGGCCCCGTCTAACCGCTCATTTTAGTCGCCTCTTACGACACGGAGGAAGTACGGTAGTGTATTCTAATCCCCACCCACAGGGTATATGAGTGAATGTTAAGCCGCGTTTATATTTGATGAGAGTTTTTTGCTCTCGAGGTACTCTCGAGAGCTTAACTCGTCAGTTTAAACGGGCCAGAGAGTTCTCTCCCCCTGCCGCCTGCCGTAGAGAGTTCAACACTCGAGATTTACTCTCACGTATAATATCACCATTTAAACCAACTGCTAATATAAAATATAAAAATAAAAAATATAATAACCAAATACGCTATAAAACTGTCTTGTGTCTTGAGTCATGGGTTGAAGGGTGCCCCGGTTTTAAGAAAGCCCTACTTAATAAGTTTTCTCTTTTGTCTCACTGTACCTGTGCTATAATAAGCCAGTTTCGGAATTCCTTAGGCTTATCTTAAGTACCATTACCGAGGAAAATTTATCTGTAGTTATCTACAGGCTTATCTGTAGTTAATCTGTAGTTTGAGTGCATTGGAATGTTTTAAAGCGTTCTCAATGAGCCCAAATTGCTCGCGAGAGCGATATCTTTCTTTCTGACCCACAAGATAATTTAGAAATGACGCTGGAAATTTCGCCCGTAGAAGCTCATTTTTCCTCTTACAAAGGTTGGTAATTAAACCTAAAAACGAAAGTCAACCAGTAGTTAGAATGAGCGCTTTAAAAAGGTCATCGAAACATTTATTTTGATCTCTTTCAATGAGTTAGATTTCGTTATTTTAAAAGAGGCACTCGAGCTGTTATAGGAACAATTCACGGTTCGTTTTCACAACGACAAAAATACCCTCTCCCCCCCCCCACCGCTACACCTTATTTTTCCAATCCCTTTCGTACATCTTCAGAAAACCCTCTCCCTCCACCTTTCCGTCACCCTCTCCACTTCTATTAGAACCAAACAATGATGCAAGGTGGCTCCGTCATGTTAGTCATCAACTGTGCAGCATGCCAGTGTGGCTAGATAATGGGGTAGCAGCACAATAAAAGTGTATTTCTTCCGATAGGGCGAACGATAGTATAAACATTGTCGAGCCTATTCAACAGTACTCTCCCCGGGCGCTATGCCAGACACGTGACCTGTACCTACTCCCCCGTAATTTACCTATTGTTCCCCATCACAACCATTACTTTAACAATTTTCTTTCACGGTCATAATTGTTTTATAACTTAAGCGAAGTCGATAGTGTGAAATGACTATTCATTTTTTTGAATTGTTCGAAAAGCTGTAAATATTTCCAAGTATCGCCCTTCATCCTACTCTGTTTTTACAGAGTTTTCACATGAAAAAGGAATCGGGGCTACTTCGCGCTTCAACACCCTCCTCACAGGACAATCCCATCAGGGCCAGCGTTAATAGTGAAACGACCTCAGATTTTGAGCAGGATAACATGATAATAATTTGTGAACCACCTAGGCTAATGGAATGAACAGCATAGAGTTTAACCTTTTTTTCTGTCTCTCTCCAACGAATTATAGCCTTCACTTCATTGGCAGGTATATACAGAGACGTGCAATCAACATTAGCATCTTCTAGCCCTGCAAGAGTACATTTTGCTGTTGTGGGGGGGGGGGGGGTGAAAAAAGGTTTCCTAAATTGAAGAAAATACATTTCACGGATTTATTTTCCGTTGATTCGAATGATTTTCGTCCATTGATTGAAACTTAATTTGAGAGGATTTTATGAAGGGTCGAGTTCGAGCAGATTAGCATACCAAACAAAGTTAAAGAGTTCTTCAATCTACATATTATAGAACTTTCAGGGCCACTTCTAACCAAAATCAACACAGACGACGCGCTTAATTCGGACGGCTCACTCGATCGGGTGGAGGGGAGGGGGTAATCAAATGCTCTCTGTACGGGAAACGGCTTCAAAAGTTTAAAAAAAAAAAATACGTCCCCATTTGCTATCATCAAGAGGCGAAACGCTAGTTGTCTTTCAGCATCACTCCCACTTTTTTTGTTTCGAATCCCTCTTATTAGAATTTAATAGCATAACTATGTAAACACAGCCAAACGCGGTTAGGATTCCCGGGGCTTTACACGAGGGGAAAAGGGAGAGGAGAGCCTCGCAAGATGGACACATGGTCAGATATAGATGTCAGCCCTCTGTAGAGATAAAAACATGGGAAGGGGGGAACTCCCATCTGTCCCTATAATAATCATTATTATCTCGTCATTAAATTATAAATATACGGGGGAAACTATGCTCCAAGCATCAATCCTTTTAATGTTGGTTGATATACGTCATGAGGACGTGAACGGTGAAGAGGGAAATGGACAGGACAGGGATTCTCCGTTTTTTACTTGAACGATACGGTTTCTTCCACTTTTTTTTTTTTTTTTTTTTTTTTTTTTTTTAGGTCATCCCGGAGAATACCAACTGCTCTTGAAATAACAACGCAAACAAGGCGCACGCACACTTACAAAGATACACACACAAGACACTGTAGGGTGACAGAACGATGAGAAAAGGGGGGCATCCGCTTCCAACGGGAACGCAAATGGTTGAATTGACTGGGTTGTTGGTCGAATGGAACGGGGTTGAAGGTTCTTCTACTGATGACTGACGACGTTCGTTGATTGTGGCTGACGGTCGGGGGTGCCGCGTGCTTCTAATCAACTTTACTTTGCACAGTGCAATCCCCCCCCCCCCTACCGATCTTCAAGAATAATACTCAACGAGTCATCGTAACTTGTACCTTAGCGAAGCGCGCATATGTGCGGAAGAAACGTAGGATGATACACGTCTTTTCACTACTTACCCCCCTCTCATTTAGTATTATCATTTTATTAATCGAATTGGAACAGTTTCATTCACACTGTAATCTCAGTGCGGTCGACTAGCTACAATTTCCAGGGATGAAATTCCAGTCAAAACTGCCACCTTCCGATGTCAACTTGTATTCATTTCGAACGACTTTCCAAAAACTGGTCTACTGGCAGTAGCGCGCCGACGTAGAGTGGCGAGGGGGTGGACCCACCCGGTCCTCCGAAAATATTAAAGATGAGGGAAATAAGGTTTTTAAAGCATCGACTCGGGGCTAATATTGAGAAACCGCGCTTATTGGCCGCTAAAATTAGGAAAAGTACACCAATTCAAGGGATCCGAAGGCAATGCCACTAAAAGAGACAAAATGCGCTATAACACCAAATCACTATGCGTCCTTAATACAGGCGGATAAAATTGAGAAGACGCGCTAGTGTACAAGTACGACGGGGTAAAAATTTGGAAAAAGAGCTCAACCTGATCCACGGCTAAAAATTGAAAAAAAAACAACAACAAAACACGAATACGCGGCCATACAATTGAAGCGCTTATTCGTGACTATAAAATTGAGTAAAATCAGCGATCAATCGCTCAGCAGGCTCAGCTAATTCTGAGGAAACGCAAATTTGTGGTTTCTCGAGGCAACTTTGTGGCTTAAATTGACTAAATGTGCTATTTCGCATGGATAAAAGTAAAAAAATCGCTAACTGACAGCAAAAAAGGTTGAAAAAGCGTTAATTCGCGGCTAAAAGTTGAGAGAAAAAAAACCTTGATCCACTGATGCATTTGTGAAAACGCGCTAATTCGCAGATAAAACAGAAAAAATACCACTAATTCCCGGCTAAATTGAGAAAAAAACGCTAAACCGCCACAAAAAAAAAATACTAATTTGCAACTGAAATGGAAAAATACGCTGATTCGCGGTAGAGTAAAAGAGACAGTTCGCGAATAAAATTGAGTAAAAGTGGTAATTCGCCGCTTGAATTAAAAAGTAATTTGCGGCACAAATTAAGGAATAATTTGCCTCAATAATTGAGGGAAAGTCTTGATTTGCGGCTAAACTTGAGGAGAAGCGCTTATTCGCTGCTGAAAATTGAAAAAGCGTCAATTCGCGGTTCCTATAAGAGGGTATCGTGGCTTACGGGCTAATGCGAAAAAAAAAAAAAAAAAGGTCGCTGCATTGCTTTTGCAAAATCTAATCAAGGTGTAGGTCCACCCAGAAAGTGTATCACATGGGCGCAGCCAGGGGGAGGAGAGGAGTTGCCCTCTGGAAAGTTCAGACGTAGTGGGGCAGTTACCCACCCCTGTAGATACAATCGAAAAGCAGAAATTCTATAGATGGTCGCCACATTATACATATATATCTATATCTATCTCAGATTCCGCTCACTAAAAACCCAATTTCGCCAAATTCGCCTGATGATTTTGCGGGGTTGGGGTGAAATAGCAAATTACGATACGAGTGCGGAAAATTGCCAACACGAGACGTAGTCGGCACATTGTACGAACTTCGGAATGAATGAGGAGATTCATTCCAAACGCTATTTTCGTACTTTCTCTAAACATTTGCTCTTCCATAAAGCGTCATTTTTACAAGTGAAGTAACGATGAACAATTTATGGAAAAACGAGTAAACGACTAACTAAATCTGGGAGTCGAGGGGACGTACTAAACAAGCCATCGCCCTCAGAGCTGCACATGACTTGAAAAATAATGCTTAACAATCCTTAGATTTCAATACATAATAGCAGATTTACGAAATGAAAAAAATTAGGTACTTTAAAAAATATTTCTCGCACGCCGTGCGGTAATGAAATACTTTCTTGCACTGTGCGGAATAGGGCCTAATGGGCAGTGGCGCCGACACGGTATCTAAGGTGCGGCGGCCTCTATACCTCTCTAATGGGGGTGGGTGGTCCATGACGTGATAAACAAGACGGAAGTCAAAACAAGGAAGAAAGGGAGAACAAAACAAAATAAAAACGAGAGAAGTGGGAAGGTGAATAAAGAAAAAGAATAATTTGAACAAACTGAACGGGGTTATGCACTAGGTGAATTCGGAACCTGCTGTGGAGTGTGCTAGTGTGCTAATCTTTTGGGCAAGTACGCGGCAAAAAGTTGTTGAACAACGCTAATATTCGTGGCTGAAATAGAGAAAAAGCGCTCATTGCTAGCTAAGAGCGGGGAAAACTCACTGATTTGCGGCCAAAAATAGTCTCGATTTGTCATTTTGTTTTAGTTGAGACCCAAAACTTGCAATTCAACGAAATCATTAATGAAATTTCAATTGCAAATGAATTCATGGCTTGCCCAGGGTTTGCACCCACTAGAAACAAAAAGCCCTGAAACTTACAGTTTTGCTGAAATTAGGACGTGAAACTTGCAATATCGCAAATATTTAGCCAAAAAAAAAAAACTTTCAATTTCACGGATATTTGGCCATGAAATGTTCCAACTTTGCAGCTATTTGTCTTGAGCGCTGTCGCGGCCAAGTAAGCTCGGCTTCCTGTATTCCTGCACTTCATCTTAAAAAAACTCTGGAAACTTGTAATTTTCTCGATATAAATACTTGAAACTTTTAATTTTCGCGCAATTGAGATGTGAAACTCGCAGAATCGTGAATAATCAGCCAGGAAAATGCAAAATTTGAAAGTGTGGTCCTCCGCACAATTTCTTTTTCAAGTGTAATGCGGCGATTTTCTATCTTTCGCAATAGGAGAATATAATGTGCTAGGAGCTCGGCTTCCGTCAAAAGTTCTTTCATCGACGAGCTCCATGCGCCTTCTATTCTCCTGATAATTATTAAGAGAACCGAATCTTGTCAAAATGACGGTTTTGCCCCTTTTTTTTCAAGTGGAATGAGGGGATTTTATATTATTCGCATTAGGAGGATATGATGTGCTAGGAGCTCGGCAACCCCATTTTGTCAATGCTTCATTTCTTGCCAGAAAAATCCATTTTCGGTGGAAAATCCTCATGTTGAGCAGTTTCCTCCATACGTTTCGTTTATGAACAAGACAAATTGAGTGAACTTGTCCCCATGTCCTCAAGGTTGAGCATTTTTGTTTCTTTTACGCTGTCCGTGAGTTCCTCAGAGGCTGAGACTATACTCAATTGAGGAATGCAGTCGGCAGGCCTTAGGGTTTTACTGTGGTTGGATCTTTGCAGTGGTTGGACCTTGCCAGTGGTTGTGAGCTTTGCTGTGGTTGGATCATTGCTGTGGTTGGGCCTTCTTTGCCACTTGAGACGTTACTGTTGTTAGAGGTTCTATCTGGGGGTTAAAGGTTCGCTGTGGTTGGACCTTGGCTTTGGTTGGGCCTTATTGGGTCAGTGTACTGTGTTGGTGCCTTCTTGGTGGTTTTGGAGGTTGGCCGCGATTGAAGCTGTGGTCATTGACATCCACACCTGGGAGTGGCCCCAATATTATCACTAGAGCCCTGTCAGCCGGTCCCGATCAATATGCACCAAAAGCGGCCCGTTAGAGTGGTCAAAAATTAGCGCTTGGCCTAAACGGCCTAAAACTGGTGGGTTTAACCCAAACTGATGAAAAAAGATTCATCTTTCAAAAACAGACCGTTTGCATTAAAACTGCCGATTTCGTCCCTCAGGTGGCGATTTTACTCCAAAAACGTACGACTTCTCGCCAAAGCTGACGTGTTACCCCCCTCCCCCCCCAAACAGAAGATGTCAATACAAAGGCGATTTTAACCTATAAATCAGAATTTTTTTGTTCCATTTCAAAAGTGAATATTTTGTACATCCGAAACGACGATTTCCCTCCAAAATTGAATTTTTTACTCCAAAAATGACAATATCACACTGTAACTAAAGTTTTTCCTCAAAACGCATGATGTGGAAAACAAACGATTTCACCCCAAAAACTGGCGAATTCATCCCAGATGTGACGATTTTATACCAAAACAGACGATTTTATGCCAAAGCTGACGTGTTGCCATATAACTGATGACATCACCTTAACCTTAAAAATTGAATATTTTACCCCGAAATTGGTTATTTTACCACAAAACTGACTGATTTAATCCCCGAAACTTACAATTTGATCCCAAAAACTTTCCTAAACTGACGATTTTACCCATAAACTGGCGGTTACCCCCCCCCCCCCAAAGATAATTTTACTTCAAAACCGACAATATCACAGCAAAACTGGCGCTTTTCCGTAAACATATGACTTTACGCCAAACATAACGACTCTGTCTTGAAAACTGACGATTTCAAGTCAAAGCTGACGCCTGATAATAAAAACTGAAGATTTCACTTCAATACTGGTGATTTTACTATTGAACTAATTTTGTCAGTTTCCCTCAAAAATACAATTTTACCCTGAATTTGGAGGTTTTACCTCAAAACCGGAAATTTCGTTACAAAACTGACGAGTTTTAGCCCAAAATTGAAGTTTTAACGTTTAAGTTAAAACTGTCAACTGTAAAACGGGCGATTTCATCACCTTAAAAATAAATTTAGTGGTTTTTACCTAGAATCTGGCAATTTTAGGTCAAAATGGCGATTTAATCGCGAAAATTGCGGTTTTAGGCCCGGGTCGGCCTCACATGGGCTTAAAGTTCTGCTTATCCCCAAACTGATACCCCCAATTAGCATTTTGCGTACAAAAAACGTTTAAACAATTAACAAAGGTTGGACGGATATTGTTGACCAATTATAAGCGCAAAAAATTGCGATTTCAGCATAGAAATGGGCAACAGTAGGCTCTAAAATTGTGATTTTGGACAAAAACTTGCAATTTTACCACTAGGCTTGGGATTTGAGGTGTTTTTGTTTGTTTTGTTTTGCTTTTCAGAGAAGCAACATCTGAAAAATTTGCTTTTTAGTTAAGTTAGAATCTTCGAAAATTGTATTTTGGGGCGCAAGTACCGCGAAATTGGTCTTTGAATTATGTCACCTACAAATTCGTTTTGTAGGCAACCTTGAAATTGTTTTTTTTTAGCGACGACAAACGAATAGAACTTATGTCAGGGGGGGAGGGGGGTAAATTGAGAGTATAGGCGAATTGCCACAATATCGGCAATATCGACTTACTTTCTATGCACTTTACTACGTCCCTCAATTTGAACGGTTTGACGGTTTGAAAAACTACAACTCTACAGCAAGACCGTTGGGAAATATTTTGGAGTGAAAATTCGAAAGAACACAGCATCCCTTCTTTTTATTCTTTTTTTTTTAAAAAAAAAAAAGTGATCCATTTTGAGAAATTCCAACCCCTTAAAAGAATGGAAGAGACCCTTTTATAAAATACTGGAGCTCACCCCTATACGACATTTCCCGCTCATTATTTATTACAGGGCTGAAAAGATTGCTAGAAGAACGAGATAAAGCTCTTTAAACTCACAATGGAATCAACCCCATCTCTAAATCCATCCCTCACTGTTTTAAAACTGCTTACAGATGACGTCAAGTTTTAGCGTAGCTTCTTCCCTACTCAATCAAAGCCCAATTTTGGGTTCAAACTCCACTCGAAGGAGACGAAAAAGGATTTATTCCCAATTCCGCCCCCTCTCCTCCCACCACTAAAAACAAAAACAAAACAACGCCACGGGTGTAATGTCCGAGGCGTGAGGAATGGGTAATCGTGCTACACTCATGAACATTGTTAGTAATGAGGGGTATGAAATCAGTGGCCAGGTGTGACCAGCAGATGGCTCGTTATCTTTCCACCCACAATATTAATAAACATCTCTTCTCTCTCGTCTCCCTTGTTACTCATCATACTATCGCGGAACATCGTGTTTATTTTGCTATCTGTTCATGTGCGGGGGGGGGGTAGAAGGGCTAGAACCCCACCCCCCCACCATGGAAACCATGAAATAACTGAGTATTTTTGTGGAGCATAATTAAATCGATCGCGTTTCCCACAGCTATATAATGCTGTACGGGTAAAAGATGACAATTTTCCCAAAGTCGACAACAGTGTTCTGTTATTTTTTTTTACATTTGAGGCATTAATGATTATTTAGGCGCAGCCCAATCGCTACGGGGTTAACTCGAGAGATTAACGATGCCATCATACGTGCAGTTAATGAATATTGAAGTAAAGGTGAGCACGCGATAGGGCATAGCGCATCTGCTGCCCTACCAAGACACGTCAGTTGCTGTTTACGACATCTTGTTGCCTAAATCGCAATAAAAAATAAGTGATTTATGGGGAAAAACAGGAGTTTACCAGTATAACTGTATTCTGCTAATTAAAACAAAACCCATCCCAGAAGGTTAGGTCGAATAGCAGTGAGGAGGGGGAGGATATAACCCCGAACAGTTAGACCTTTTAATAGGTTTTTTGTGTTACGGAAACTTGGAACAAGTTGTCACATCCTTTTTCGTTCACCCACCCACTTCCTTAATTCGAACTGTGGCGTCACGGACACTCTTGACTAAAGTAAAACCCCAAGAAGCTCTTTTAGCAGGTAAAAATGTTTTGAAATCTCGAAGCCTGCGAGGAGTGTTTTATGGGTGACCGCAACCTAGGGAAACTAAGCCCTGATGAAACTAATAACGAGGGATGATTAATATAAAAGTTAATCCCGAGACTAATATTGACTAACAACTGCATACAACACATGTTTGCAAGTGAGGATTGTATGAATTATGTAATAGCGTTAGGGACTCTGCGCCACTGTTTGCTATATGTCAACATTGATCCCCTCCATCTGGCCGCAATCCGCCTTAACCCGACGGCCTTCCGTAAAAATCACACTGTCCTCCGAAATATATGTTTTGTTTTAATTAACGAGGAAATCAAACCATTACTTCATGTTTGGTTAGCCTCTCCATATAATTGGCAGAGTAAGAAAATTTACATGACAATAGGAAAAAGCTCCGCTGTCCTGTTAATCCAATAATCGTGCCACTCTTGATGCTCGTTTTTTTTTGCGGTTCTTTTCGTTTTTGTTTTATTCCGCAAGCCTATACTCACTAGATTGAATCTTAACAAACAATGTTTACTTTAAAGCTTTTGCTTTTCTGGCCACTCGCTAAAATTCTGTTGGAATCAACTGTAACCCCTCGGAAAATTGAAAAATATTAAGCTTATATGGAAGAAAAATGGAAACTTTTTTTTAGACATATTGTAACACAACAGAAAAAAAGAATCACCTTTTTTGTTTTAAAAGTGAAAATGTGTGAAGTTTATAATGCTCCATTGAATACTAAAACAGCCCCTGCACAAAGCGTTACTTCACTGAAAAGGAGGGCTTAAAACTTTTCTCTCTTTAGTGAAGACACGCAGCTAGTAAAACAAGGGAGAGAGAGAGAGAGAGAGAGAAAACCGCTTCAGCCATTCAGTCAGTAAGTGAATTTGTAAAAGGGCTAGAAGTATTGGTCCGACTCTTTCCAAAAAGGAAAGTCTCGACCCTTTAAGAAGTCTAATGTTAATTAAATCTCAGAAGAGAGTGAGTACCACAATTAGATCTCTCTACCCAAACTAACAGTGGCATCCTCAGCGCAGATTGAATCACACACTCCCTCCTTTTTCGTTTGACTCTAAATCTACTATCCCCCCCCCCACACACACACACAACCCCAACCACCCTCATCACTCTCCTAATCGGGCTCTCCCAGCCCATTGGCTAAAGGAGACGCTCTTCTTTTCCCTTTTCTTTACCCCCGAAACAAGATAAGTGATGGAATAATCTAATACTCTCAGCATTCTTTTCATACATTCCCAATGAATTCCTGAAAGGGAAAACAGTTTAGGCTTGGGACATAGATACAAATACATAAGTGAGTAAAACTGCACGCCTCCCTTACCAATGAAACTACCCTTATATGACTCCCAATAATCCCAACTGTTAATTCAAAGCTAATGTACAATCATTACTACCGTATTATTAGGGAACAGGGGGGACTTTATACTGAATGAAGCCTTCAAAATGATATTTATAGACGGGATTATGGTCAGAATTCTAAATGCTTAATTAAATTACAACTATACTTGAGGGCGGGATAGTGATAATGTTTTGAATTTAATGGGTTACAGGAAAGAGGGGAGGGGTGCACAAATGTTGACTTCTTTCTACCCTCCTTTTTATATGAAGCTCCTCACTTCGAGGGAGTGGTAACGTGAAGGGGAGGGGGAGAGGGACGTTCAGACTGGAGCCTCGCATATGGTAGAGTATTAACATCAACTATGAGAGGAGGAAAAGACGGCGATTGGTGGTATATTCAAATGATTTAAACGAGTTTTTTTTTTTTTTTTTTAATTCAAAGAGAAAATTTAGTAACTCGGCCGCCCAGCCCAACCCTCCACAGGCTGTCCCATTGGGGAACTTAAAATTGAGAAAAACACTAATTCGCCCATAAAATTAAGGAATTGCGCTCAATCATAGCTAATAGCTAAAATTGAAAAATCAAAAATTTACTAATTCCGGGGACAGCTTGGCGGCTACAAACGTGACGAAAGCGCTAGCGGTAATTGCCGGCTAAAATGAAGAAAAAACGCTTATTCACAGCTAAATTGAGGAAATTTATGGTTTCCAACATCAACTTTGTGGCTGAGCTTAAGTGCTAATTCGTGGCTAAAATCGAGAAAAACTCATTTTGACGACTAAAATGGGTGAAATAACGCTCATTCACATAAGCTAAAATTGAGAAAACGCCAATTCGCGGATATATAGAATTGTGAAAAATAGCTAATTCGCGACCAAAAATTTAGAAAAATCGCTAATTCTTGGAAAGCAGCTTCACTTGAGAACAAGTAAGATGCACCCCAATGCCTATTGCAGGCTTATATTCGCGGATAAGTCCCCAGAAAGGCAACTCGGTAGAGTTCATCAACTCACAACTATAGGCGCGGGAAATCGTCAATAGTCAATTCGACCCCAGAAACTGTAATAGCAGAAATAAAGGGTCGTTAACCGTCAAAACCTATCATCTCTGCCGGAAAATTCCGGACAACTGACTTGAACTTCGTCCTATAACTGACAATTTTCCCCCTAGAAAGTGATATTTTTGGAATTAAACTCGAAATTCCCTCTCCTCGGATGGTAACTGCGGTAATTTAGCCCCGACACCCACCACCATCTGCGGACTCATCCGTCGTAAAGATGAATCGCGCTCCTTGTCAGTATAGTCTTCAACAAGCGCGTAGGTCATGGTCTTAGAAGCAGTAGCGCTGACACCATAACCAAGGAGTAGCAACCGCTACACCTCTTTTAGGGATTGGTCCGCGATCAAGGAGGTGATGAGTATAAAAATTTTAGCCATGAGCTTGCCTGTAAGAACCGTGAATATAGGCGTTCTCTCAATTTTACTCAGGATTTAGTGGTTTATCGTAGTTTCAGTCACCTAAAATTAGCGTTTTTTCTCAATTTTTTCCCCGAATTAGAGCTTTTATAATTTTAGCCGCGAATTACAGCTTGTACTCTATTGTAGTCGTAAATCAGCGAATTTTTTCATGTTGATCCGAGAATTGGCGTTTTTCTCTATTTTAGCTGTAAATTATTTCCTATTTTCAGCCGTAAAGTTTACTCAATTTTATCCCCGGAGAATCAGCGCAGCGGCTTTTCTCAAATTAATCCGCGCGTTGGCATTTTTTAATTTTTTATTTTGTCTGCGAATTACCGCTTTTTGTCAGCTTTAGCCGCGAATTTGAGCCTTTTCTCCATTTTATCTGTTAGTGAGAGCTTTATTTTAATTTTAGCCAAGACTAAGCGGTTTTTCTCATTGTCAGATTCACCAGGTTTGTCCGAATAGATCCGTGAATTGGCTTTTTTCTCTCAATTTGAGCCTTGAATTATTTCCTACTTTCTGCCGCAAAGTACCACTTTTACTCAATTTTATCCCCGGGGAATCAGCGGCTTTTGATCCGCGAATGTGGTAAGACGCACCCCCCCCCCTCCGTCAGAGGGGGGGGGGCTCTCATAGGCGTGGGTTGGGCCTTTTCAAGAGTTCTACTTCTTCAGCGTCGAAACATCAAGCGAATGGCGGCTTCCCTAGCGATTATAGCGAGAAAACCTCGTGAATAGTTGCAGTTTTAGTGAGAGAACCCCGCGCGAAATTGCTTTTTTATTCAGCTAAACACTCGACATTGCTTTTCGTTAGTCAAAACCCCTCGAAATTGATTTTTTAAAAACAAAAATCACGAAATTTGTTTTACGGGGAACAAAACCGACGAAAAGGCATATTGCGGGTTAACCCCTGAAATTGTTATTTTATTTAGGAAAACCTGTGAAATTTCCTTTTCAGTGTGGAAACCCCGCAAATTGCTTTCCCAGCGAGTGGAATTGCTGTTCTAGCTATCAAAACCCACGAAATTGCCTTAATACCGAGGGAACCCTACGAAATTGGGTTTTTAAGGAGTGAAACCAGCGAAATTCTTGTTTATAATTGAGAAAAAACAGCGAAATCGCTTTTTTCAGCTGAGAAACCCCGCGACTGGCTTTCCTAGCAGACGAAATCGATTCTCCATGGCGAGCAAAATAAGCGAAGATGCTTTTTTCATTGCGGAAACCCCGCGAATTAGTTTTTTAGCGAGTGAAATTGCTGTTCTAGCGATTGAAACCCACGAAATTGATTTGTTAGTGTGGAAAACCCGCGAATGGCTTTCCTAGTGAAGGAAAACTGCTTTTCTACAGCGAGCAAAACCCCCAAAATTGCACTTTTAAAGTGACGGAAACCCGTGAAATAGCTGTTTTAATAAGAACCCTCCCCTCCGTCACGATTCTAGTTGCGGATTTGAACCCGCAACCTCTGGATTAATAGTCCAGCACGCTCACATCGACAACATCTTTCTTCATCTATCGAACTTCTTCTACGATATGATAACAATTGCGTGGTTTACTTTCGTCGGAAAAACAATGGCTCTGGGTGGGGCTCGGCTTTGCTGATCCATCACAGTGCGACTGCCAAAGGCGTCACCGTGGCGGAATTGGCACCGTGCTGGACTAGTAATCCAGAGGTTGCGGGTTCAAAACTCGCTGGGGAGCTTATTTTTTCTCGAAACTCGTTTCGTGCCGGGCTATGCCCTTCCATCGTCGTCCGGGAGATATCACTTTCATTTAATTTATTTAATTAAATACCGGCGACAACATCTTTTTCATCTATCGATTTTTTTTATGTTATTTATTTATTTCATTATTGCACAAAAAAACATTAAATTATCTTAACATTTTTTGCATTTAACATCCCCCCCCCCCAAAGAAAACTTGTGGTGGGGACTTCCTCGTGCTATAGCTCGCTCACGCTGTAAAATGTCTTGGCTAGCTATTCGCAAGGCAATTTTATGGCGTGCAATTATACAAATTTTGGCGCTGGATACATTTTTTTGGGATTTAACGACTTCCTCGCCTTTTTCCAGAGCTAACTTGATATACTCGGTACTCGAGCCCTACCCCAAAGGAGGGGGCTCAAGCCCCCTGAGCCGCTCTCTGGCTCTGCGCCTGCCTTCATCCAACCGCATGGTAAAGCTCCAACGACAGCCAAACTCCAAAACTACAATAAGAAATGCCCAAACACTGCAAAGCTCCGAACCATAGTACAGAGCTCCAACCACAAAGATGACCCGATAAGGCCCAACCTCAGCAAAGCCCAAAGCTCGAAACCATCTCACGGCTTCTTTCCTTCCTGACCCCCTTGATGTCAATTTCGCGGCTACCTAAAATTCACTGGCGCAATTGTTGTGAGAGGGGGGAGGACAAAACATAAGATTTCGCTTAAACTTGGATTTCGTTGCCCTACAACTTGAACTTCATAATTTTTAGGAGGGAAGCACTCGGAAATTCAACCCTTATGCCCCCACCCCCACCCTCTCACTTGTATGAATCCCCAATCTTCTCTATTCGGATATGGAAAAGGGAAAACTCTGGGCTATTTTCCCATTTGAATTGATGTAATACCAATCGTTTATATGGTGATTTTCTATCTGTCCATTTTAGAGTATTACTCTGAATGTTTGGTTAATTTCAATTTACACGAAACGTCTTGCAGCCGCCGCAGGACGGTATGTAATTCCGAGTGTATTAATGTCATTTTAGATTTTTTTGTTTTTTTCCGTTTGTATGGCGAAGAAATTCACGAAATAAAGTTTTTCGAATATGTATATGCCCCCCTCCTTTCATTCTGCTCCGAGAAAATAACGATATAATTCAATAAACTTAGACAAGAGCCTTGAGGGAAATACTAGCACTTAATTTGAAGGATTGATCCGGCTTAGTTTGTCACGTGCTGCCTCCATCCCCCTCCCCACCCTCCGTGTTCCTTTCACACCGTTAATCTATTTACTACTGGGGAAGATCGAAGGAATAGATCATTTCTATAATCATTTCTCTATGAGTGTGGGTGAATTCTACACGCAGTGCGCTCTTGGTGCATGTTTAGGTGATAAAAATTGTTGTTTTTTTTTAACCAGAAGACAGAAGTGAGGGTGTTCGCTCTTAACATCGATGTGTCGAGGTTGTTGTACAAGAGTGAAAGGAAAAAGTTGCGAGATCCCTCGGCATTTTTCTGGAAGAAAAACTCTGAATTTGAAATGCTCTTGGCTTTGTACTGTTGACGTGAAGGCAGTGACAGTTTTCCAGTTGCCTGCCCTTCCATTACATCGCTATGACTGGCTTACCACATCCCGCCATCTGCTCCCTTCATCCCTCCTCATTCTCTCACTCTCGCCCAAGTAATCCCTCTTGAGCCTCTTACTCTAATCTCTTTCCATCCGCCCATTTACTCACAGTGATTTCAATAATTAATATTTACTCGATTGTTTGCTCCCGTTGTGAGAACAATGTCATCTGTTATTTTATAGTTTTATTGGGCAGCACCCCCCCCCCCCCTCTCACAAACACACCCTCCAACTGGCGTCACTTGGTATTTTCTCAGATTGATAACTTGGCGAATTTATTGACAAGTCCTCATTGTGACGTTAGGGACTTATGATAGCATTGTGAAAGGGTCATTTCATAGTTGAGTTACCTTAAGCCTGGCTACTCCCTCTTTACAGAAGTGCTGTAGAGGATTACCGTCCATAGCACAAACACAACGTTGGATGGAGAGCGTTTTAACATCAATTTGGAAGCGAGAGGGGAGTCATAAGTTAGGCTAGAGCCTGCAAGGCAAAACGGGGACAAAAAAATCTCTCGTTAAAACAGCTCGAACTCTAGTCAATGGGTGAAAAACAAGAAAAGACGTTTTTATCAGTCTGCGAGGGAGGGCAAAACGGGAAGTAAAATGGGGATAGTGAGAAAAAGCAATCAGACCAAGTGCCTCCCGCTGGGGTATCTACCCATCATTGCATGATGGGCAATAGTCCTGCAGTTAACGGTTTAATAAGTTGTGAAAGCTTTCTGGGTCCAGGGTCTTCTTTTTTACACACACTCTTCTCTCTAGCTCGGGGTTATTAGTGAGTGTTCAAGTGTTGTATGGCCGTTCTCTTCAATTGAAAGCGACTCTTTAACGAGAGTTGGTGCGATAGAGGAAATACGAAATAAAGGGATGATTTGAAGATGTTGGGAAAGGAATGGGACGATAGTTTTGTTTAGTTTTATTCAAGAGATGATCCGGGATTGACCCCGCGAGCAAAAAGGAACATGAAAGGGAAATATATAGAAACGAGTGAGACCGAACTGGGATTTGTTTGGGCCAATAATCAAATTGAAACCCTTTGAAACTGTCTGCATTCATCCATTCCGAAATAAAAACATGTAATCTGAACATAAAATCTTTTATTTCTATAATTTTGGATCACCAAAGATGAAACGCCCAAATGCCTGGTCATTTCATCACTCAAAGAGGCACGTTAAAAATCTGAAAAGCCGAAAAGTGCACTACAAATCTCTATAAGCAACGAGAGCTTCCGCTGTTTCTGGATCCCGTGTGGCGCTAAGCATGGCACGTTTACCCTCTTTGTGGAGGAGGGGGGGGGGTTACTATACAAAGCATCTAAAGCTTTGGTGAATTTCCGAGGGCGATTTGCTACGTTTCGTAGCCAAATAGCGGGGTTTTGGCAACTTCCCCGCTAGAAAGAACGTCCCCGTGGTGTAACTAGTGTCAGGGCCCTTTCTATAGCCCTCTTTGAATCGCTAAGCGAGAATCATCGCGACCCCCCCCCCCGGCAAAAGCATAGTGGGGGGGGGGGAGCTGCCCACCATTCTTCAAGTCATCTTGGGTCGAAATCGGCTACAATCGGAAACCGTCAATTTGCCCCTTTTAACCGTCTGATTAGCACCAAAACCCTCCCTAAAAACAGATTTGTCACCTTGGAAAAAAGGCCATTTGTAGCATTGTAAGTCCGCCCTTAACGTCTCAAATTGAGAAAAACTTTAATTCGCGAGAAAAGCGCTCATTGACTGCTAATAAAATCGCCAATTCGCGGTTAAAATTAAAAACCACTGATTCGCGCTTTCTGGAGGCAACTTCGTGGCTAACGTAGAAAAAATAGCCAATTCATGAGGATAAAAGTGAGAAAAAAAAAATCGTTAATTCGCGGCTGAAATTTGGAAAACGCTAATTACCGGAAAACATTAAGAAAAAACGTTAATTGACAGCTGGAATTTAGGATAATTTTTTTTTCAATTTTCCCTGCAATTCGCTGGTAGAATTGTTGAGAGAAATAGCTGAATAATTATATACATAATTCTGATACATGCGAAATTGTAAGTTTCTGGTCTGAGCATCCTGGAAATTGCAAGTTTTTGGTATTTTATCATCAATAAATCCATAAATGTTTGTAGCGGCACCGACTGACGATATTACCCTCGGAATTTGAAGATACGGATCTTATCCAAGCGAAAATGCAATTTACGCGTCTAAATTTCTGAGAAATTGCAAGTTTCAGTGCTAAAAATATCCGTGAAATTTCAAGTTTGCAATTGTTTTTTTTTTTTTTTTTGAGGGCTTGGAACGCGAGCCGCCAACAACGGACGACGGACCTTATGCCCATTCGCTGTACCCCTAACAAAATTGCGACGTTTTCGTCGCAAATACCTGTAAAATTGGATATTTCCAGGAACAATTTTCGCGACATTGCAAGTTTCAGGGCCAATTTTTTTTTTAACTGGTCGCGGACCCCCCCTCCCCCAACCGCCACGACAAGCCGGCATCGGACCTCTCCTCCCTGTCCGGCCCTTAACTGGTGCTGCGTTTGACTGTGTAGTTATCCAGAGGATTCGGGTTTGAATCCCGCCGCCTCGGGGATGTACGTGAACCTGGCGGAACGCATACCACGAAAATGGCGCCATTGGTTTTTTTTACTGTTTGTTTACGCTTGTTTAGCCCATATTTTTGTTTCTTTAGCCCTGCAATATACAATTTAAAAAAAAAAAAATCAAACGGCACACATGAACTCAATCGTTTGTTTCGCTACATATGCAGACACAGTATCGTTTGTTTAGTCAAAATTTTCGTTTGTTTCACCCTGAAAAATATTTCTTCATAAAAAAAGGCAACACGTATGCCGTCAACTTCACTCAATATAGCACACATGACCCCCATCGTTTGCTTAGCGACATATTCAGACACAATGTCGTTTGTTTACGATTGCTTAGCGTAAATAATGTTCGTTTGTTTAGTCCAAATTTTCGTTTGATTAGTCCTGTAAAATGATTATTCATAAGAAGAGACAACATGATTGTGTGTGCCGCCAACTTCTAATACTGAACAAACAATTGGAGTCATGTGCACGTTGCGTGAAATTGGCGGCACACATTTTGTTTTTCAAAAAGTTGTACATTTCTTGCTTACATTGCATACAGGGCTAAACAAACGAAAATTTGGGCTAAACAAACAGTAAACAAACGAATGGCGCCATTTTCGTCATGTTTCGTGCAGGTTCACGTGCATGCCCCGGGGAGTCTATTTTTCATTGAATCTCGAATCTTGTATAGGGCTCAGGCTCAGCCCTTGCTCAGTCTAGCGTTAAGTAAATATTAGTTTATCGCACTTTCAGTTTATATCTAATCAAGGAGACAGCATCATATCAAACGAATCAAATTCATACTGAGATATTAATGCGAAAAGGTACAATTACAGAGGTAATGTTTGTCATCTTAACGCAATCAACACGTTTCATTTCATTTCAATGCATTCCATGAATGAAACGAAACAATGCTTTGGTTTCGTTCTCTCAAGACCCTCACATCCATTTGTGAGATAAGTCTAGGGAGAAGGGAGTGAGACTGGTGGGGGGGGGGGCAACCAAACCTAGAATTGTACGCGCTTAAAAAAAAGAGAGAAAAAGAGATGGCTTGAGCTTTTAGTTCATAAGGAGTGCTTTCCAGGTTTTTAATTAGAGCGAAGCCCCTGTCACTCAGCGATTAATCTCGGTGCCATTCCTGACTGTGATTGTCCTCCGCTCTCTTCCTTTTTTTTGTGTGAAGTCAGAGGCGCATAAGAGGGTCAGACTGGGGGTGATTGAAACATCATCTCTGAGGGCAATGAATGGTGATTACAAAGCAGGGGTGTTCCCCATCTGTTCTGGGGCGGCACATGACATCCCAGTTGTGTCTCTCCCGGTCACACTGATCACTCCACTAGACTACTTACCAGTCACAGTATAATCCACTTACCTCCATGGTCCCTCTACTTATGTTCGCTATTAGCTCTTTTGCCATCTGATATCAAAACTCACCCACTCTATCTCTACATTATCTCCTTGTGTGTGTGTGCGTTTTTTTTTTTGTTCCTCTCTCTGTTTTATCTCTCTTACTTAAGTTCAGTTTCCTCCCTTTGATGCGGCCATAAATTCACCTTTAAAAAAACCTTCCTCGAGGGGGACAAGAAAAATTAATTCCATCATTTTTAATCATTTTTCATGCCCATCAAAGCTAATCTCTTGGTTGGAAACCTGTTTGAGTGAAAACACTCGCATTTTCGTCCCTAAAAATAACAAACGAGAGGAATAAACAATCTATTTGAAAGAGGGACTCCTGTTTCTCCGCTGAATTTCGAACAGTTGTGAGGTTAAGTAGATGTAGATTGTAGCAAAAAAAGGGGGGGATAAGGACATATGTGAAACTTACTTACGGTTGACTTGCGTTCTTCAAACGTGGAGTATTTTGGATCAATCCCCGTTATAGTTTAGAATTACACCGGCTAGTCAAACTCATTGTCACGTCAAACTAGCGTTGTCAAACTTTTCGTGACGGGTTGAACCGAGCGCATCCTTTACGCTTTCTTTTGCGGGCAATATTGAAAAAGGGGAAAGGGGTGAAGGGAGACGAGCTTTTGTTCCGAAAGAAGCGCCGCATCTGCACACAAACGCTCTCCTCCCTCCGCCATCCGACTCATCAGTTATTATCGTTTATAATTTTACCTCAAAGAAGACTAATGAAATTTGATAATGACGCCAGATAAAAACAAAACAACATTCACGGTGGCTCAAAGGTGAAACGAAACAGAGTTGTTGAAGAAGCGGCATACGTAGGGGAGCAATAAAACGAAAATCAATAAATCAACGGCGTGAATTCACTTCGGAGTGCATTAAGCGTACTTTTCAGAACCGGATTTACATCTCTATTGCTCTCTAAAGCTCAGAATAAAAAGAACTCTCTTTACTCTTCAATCGAGGACCCCTCCATCTCTTTCTAATACTAAGCTTAAGAGATTTCGATAGTCTAATAATTTAAAATTACACAATTAGGGATTTATTAAGTGATTTAACCCCAGCCCAGATTTAATTACGGTTCTCTGATATTTTTCCGACTCCCCCCAACTGAGTCTACCCCCCCCCCTCCTCCACAATCTCTCATTCCCTAAAGGTATGGATGAAAACTTTCGAAGTACACTCGAAGGTTAAGGGAAAGTTCCACTTTCGAGGAAACAGTCGGCCAAGGAACTTTCCCGTTGAACAAACAAGCGACGGTTGAGAGAAAGAAAAAAAGAAAAAGCCCACCTGTCTTGCTCGTTAGTGGATTTTCAACTTCGCGTGCATTGAAGTACAAACTGATTTTATTTCCAAATGGTTTTTCACGACCGTCGAGAGGGTGGTAAGAGGGGGGGGGGCGGTCATTAAATGTTCAAGATACCTAAATACTTGTTTATGTCTTTTTTAAACAAAATTTATTTCAATTGTACGACACCAATTCACCATGACCCTTTTCCCCAATCAATTTAACTCACACCTTTACGCTTAATTCGCTTCGCTCTTAGAAAGTGGGAGGTTGTTTCGCATTAGTCACCAAAATGATGCCCTTACCAACCTTTTTTTTTCGTCCTAAACTAGCAGTGTCATTATCACTCGAGCACATGGTCTCCATATCTTTAATTTTACACCAGGCAGAAAAATTGAGCTGGAGGAGTGGAGGCGTAAGTTGAAAATTATAGGAAGTTACCTACAAGTATGAAATAACTTCTTTCTCCCAGGTTTTAGATGAAGAAACCTATAAATTTTTCGTTCCCGATTGAATGAATGGACCCCTTTCCACATCCGCCTTAAAGGGTAAAACTTTTCTCTCTCTCTGTCTCTCTCTCTCTCATCCTCGTTTTCTGTTTTTCTCCGCACTGTTAACCCTATTGGGAATACGGGGCGGGTTGCTGTTGTAATTTTTCTTCGTGAAATAGGAAAACTTCATAAACTCTGCAAATAAAGGATGTTTTTTTTTTGCGGAACTTATCAATTTCAGAGTAGAGCAGGGGGGCGTTGGTGTAAAAGTAGACCTTTTACATTCGGATCTAAAAATAAGGACTTTGTTGACATCACGAGTTTAGAGTTCCCATCGAGTGGTACCGTCTAATTCTCGTTATATAAAGCTCAACTTGAAACTGAGAAAGGGTTTTAGCAATTATGTTCCTCGAAGTTATATTTTTTGCATAAAATCTTGCTCTTGAGATCGAATGTGAAAAGACTTCAACTCCTTGTTACACGAAGCAATCAAAAACTGTGAATAGAGTGGGTTGAAAATATAGCGACGAATGGGGTTTATTGTATTTTTTCTACCGTCGAAACAAAAGGCGCTCCACGCCCTCCCTCCACTACCATCACCACGACAATTTTGCTCTTTGTAACAGAGTATAGGAGTTTAATTGCAACAGTGAAGTGTTCCGTCTTGCAAGCACAAGTACCCGTGGGGCGCTTATTCACACGAATAAAGAGGCTCTTCAGCCTTTTATTATACAACGGGGTGAAGAGGATGCGTTCTATCGGCTGTCAATAGGAATATACGGAACAACTGGTAATAGCATGGTAACCCCCACCCACCCACCCACCACCAGAAAATTAAAACGATTCCGTTAGCTTTTCAAACGTCTTTTTGTTTGGCTCAGAATTTCACCCATCGGGGGTTTACATATAGAAACTCGCGGATTAGAATTGGGAGACCGAATGGGCAATTTTATGCGTCCGCGGAAATGAATTCAGCAAGTTTCCGAAGGCTAAAAAAAGGCCTTTGTGTTCAGTTTGAGGGCAAACTTGAGGGGGGGGGGGTCACCGGTTAAAACGGGCCAAAATTGCCGGAATCACAGGGATGACCCTTTCGCATCGGCTCGCGTCTCAATCCAAATCCGCTTCGATTTGCCGACTCCTTGATGACGAGAAAGCCCGAGACACGCGATTTCGAGGGTTACCAAGTCCCAAATTTGACAAAATCGGGACAAAAATTTAAAAAAAAAAGTCCAAAATCTCCCGCGGGACAAAAAGGAAAAAGAAAAATGGACACTCAATTTGAGGTGTCGCCGTCGGCGGGCACTCGCGAAAATGATGTGCTTGAGCTCGAACAACTAGCCACAAAAACATAGAAGCACAAAAAAAACCTTGAACCACAGCAAAATGTAACCACGAAATCTTCTAACCACATAGAAAGCTTGAACCACAATATAGTAGTGAAGTGCCCAGGACTTTTTCTGGGGGGGGGGGGTCAAAATTACATAATTATATTAATATTTATATACCTACACGGAAAAACCGGGCTGATATTTTTAAGTAAGATTTGATCATGTCTACAGTCAACATTACTTTGCCACGAGCAAAAATCAACAAAAACTGTTAAATATAGCTGGTACCTCGTTACTTCATAAAGGAAGGCACAGTGAAATTTCCCTTAGCGCGCAACGAAAATGCAAGTAAAGTACTTATTACTCCTTCAGCAATGTACGGAATACTCCATGCAAGAGTATCATTTATAGTTCGCATGACAGAGTTTACTGTACAGTGGCAAAAAATATTAAGTACTACTGTGACAGGCCTTAATGAAGTCCTTAATCGGAATTTCACCCCCCCCCCCCCAACCAGAACAAGAGACGCTACAGCCTATAAATCGAAAAAACTACAAAAACCTCCGATTTCAAGCTTTTTTTCAGTGTCGTATGCATCCAAAGTCGAAATTGGCGTAGTTCACATTCGTTTTGCACGTTTCAAGGTAATCTGGATCCGAACATCAAATTTCCTGCCCTATATGCTGCGGTAAGTATCAAGAAATATTCAAGGAGACACAAAAAACCTCACATATCAGCACTTTTCAACGTAATTTCTCACTTATTTGCTGTTTTTGATCAAGTTTCCATTTTTATGGCGTGCTGAATACGAATGGCGTTTCTCAGACCCATCAGGGTGACATAATTATGGTACGAAATTACGAATATCGAAAACATCCTCATAGAAGTTAATTTTTTTCATTTTCAAGCGAGATTTTATACCTGTTCTGACGGTTTCCATCCGTGTTACTGGAGTGCTGAATCTGAATTTATTCCTAAAACTCTAACTAACGCAACAAGTCAACACCATGCTAGTGATGTAGAGTAGATTCTTAACCAAAGAAAGCAGAAGCAACAGTGAAAAACGACACATAGTAGCACTGATGAAGTAGCACTTGGGACCTGGAAGGTGCGCAACAGGTGCAGTTGATGGGCAGCAGCTTCTAGAGGGAAGTGAGGCAATGTTGCTGCTCTCTTTGGAGGCCGATTTATTCAATTCGAATAGTCACCTCGATATACGGAGAAATTAGGTACGTCTCCTCTACTTCAGCAGGCACATTCGTCATAATTGGGGGTCGGTGAGGAATTCTGGGTCGTTGAACCCTTTCACATTGGTCCAAGTTCTAGGACTAGGTCTTAAGACAGTCAACCAGCCCCTGATGTTGGATCAAACCCCTGACTATACGAAGGCTCAGTATCACATTTCCTATACATCTTCATCTATAGAGCAGCGGCTTTAGGTACAATGGTGCTAATTCGGATTCAGCACACCAGAAACACGGGAAGAAACAGCGAGAAAACAGGTGAAATCACGACGTATAATGACAAAGTTTGAATTTTTCGAGGAAGTTTTTGATACTCGTTAACATAATTATGTCATTGTGATACGGTCTTGAAAACGACAATCGAATTCAGTACACCTTACAAACGGGAAACTTGACAAAAACAGCAAACAAGTGAAAAACACGTTAAAAAGTGCTGAAATGTGAGGTTATTTGTGTATCGTAGAATATTTTTCGATACGACGTTTAGCGTAGGTGGCCGGAAATTTGATTTTTGGATTCAGATTACCTGAAAACGTGGGAAACTAATGTGAACTATTTCAATCTCGGCTTTGATTGCACGTCTCTTAGAAAAAAATAACAGAAATCGGGGTTTTTAATAGGTTTTCCTATTTGTAGACTGTAGCGTTTCATTTAAGGGGTCGGGGGGTTGAAATTTAGATTCAGGACATCTCAAAACATGAGGAATGTGAGGGAACCATATTTTTAAAAAATTATTGTGGAGAAAAAACAAAAATAGCACAAAATTTCACATCGTTGGAAAGCTTACACTGATTTCCACTGATTTCAAATTTTTTCTTCCCTATGGCGAAGAGGTGAAATGTATGGAACGTCGGAAAAATGTATGGAAATGTGAGTCACCAGTTTCTTTCGTAAATCGGCTGTTCTCACGTATGGTACGAAGGTAATTTTCACCCGAAAGTGCACACATTTTAAAGGAAATTTTGTGCTTTTTCCAATGAGCTGATTAGTTTTAGGGTGGGGGGTTGTTTAAAGGAACCTTTTCGTGATTTTCGCCTGTGTCTAAAAAACGGTCTTGGACAAAAGCTTTTAGACACAGAATGGAAGCTCGTTAAATTCTCTTCAACATTATGTACATCAGTTAAGTAAATAAGTAGATGGGGAAAAATACCCTGAGCTCGGTGCCCCCGAGAGCTGTGGAGGCTATTGCTACGCCTTTGTATTGGTGCATTCCTCTCTGGGAGTTGCTGCTGACCCTGGGGCAGAATATCCCGGCCGTCCGGCAACCACATCCTTGATCCGCTGCACTCGCTCCCGTGCAGCGGCAGAATATAGAGTTCAGCACGTGATCTGGTGCAGGGGGAGCGGTCGTGGTCACAGGAGTCAGTTATTTTCCTTCCCCTATTTTCCACTCACGCATTATTCCTTGGTGGAAGATTGTTTCCCAACCAAGAATGCACGGTCACTTTTCAGAAGCGTGAGGAATTTTAAGAAATGTATGAAGAAAAGTTATAGGGAACTCCGCTCCAAAGCTTAGATTGACTGGACTATTTTGGCGTTTTCTCTCTTCCACAGTGTTTCAAATTTGGAACCTTTTAAATCCAATTCAACAGATGTTTGTTATTTCCTACCCCAATTTCATGGATTTTCATATTCACGCTTTTAAAAACCAAATTTCGTGGGGTTCGCTTCAACTAAAATAAGTTTCGCGGCTTAATTGGCTAATTCAGAAAATTAATTTGGCTTTTTCAAAAACCAAATTCCCGAGTTTGGCTTCTCCAAAACCAAAATTTCGTCATTTTGGCCCCTACTCAAGTTTTGTGGACTTTCACTCTTTCCAAACCTTATTTCGCGGATTTGAGATTCATTCAATCAACTATTTTAACATTAGACTGATCAACGATTAGTTGTTGTTAACCTACTATTGCGCCCTATCGTAAGCTTCCTACTTTTTCGTCCAAGGAAACTACTTTGACATCTGGTCACCCCAACATGAATACCTAGATTATTTGCGTTTCTTGAAAGAAAATGCTTCTCCTTATTTAATAATTACTATGTATTATAATTAATTATATAATATAATTTTGTTATTTGAAAACCCCTCCCAAGAAGAAGTCCTGGGCACGCCTCTGGTTCAGTTTACCCTTTTTTGACGAAGGGAGGTGGCTTGTAATCTTGAATATTTTGAAAAATATCAAATATTGCATAAATAAACCGGCCTTGGATTAATTTGTGTGCCTACAATTTTGTAAACAAATATTCGCAGGGAGGATCTGCCAATAAATAGCATTTGCATTTCCCCACTCCACTTGGGGGGAGGTCAGCAGAGAAAAAAATTGGGGTCCTACCAGACAATTATATAATTAATTTTACCCCTCCCCCCACCCCACCATCATCCATCACCTTCCTCCGCGAATTTGTATCCGTGATTACACCGCTGAGGCGCTGATCAGATTCGAACTCCTTTTTGTCGAAAGGAAAGCCATGAGGATCTTGAAAAGATAGTTGCCATGTTCAGCCGTTGGGGAGAGCCGGTTACGCCCACTGTAGCCCATTGGCTCTTGCCTATCGATCTCCCCTCTGTCTTCCCCCAACAAAAGCTTCGCCCTAAGCTTTCACCACGAAAATGTTGTTTTTTTTTTTTTTGTTTTTTTTTGTTCTTTATTCTTTTACTTCCCCCTCCCATCATGAACGTACCAGTCTCATTTTCCGTCCATACAATCATTTGACGGATATATACGCTGAAAAGCGATCTGAAGAATGCATTTTCTCTCTCTCTCTTTCTCCTTTATACACGCTGCTTACCAGGTGTGAGGTGTATTATACCCCCCCCCCCTCATCAATTTAATTTTTACTTTGTACTGGGTGTCTCCGTAAGGAATTTCGATTGATGCTGGTATTGAAAATGTGACTTGTTCTGAACGCATTAACACCTCACTTCCGCGTTTTTTTGCGCGCTATCAATGTTGAATATTGTCGTGCTTCGTGTTTTTAGACATTCTTTTGTGAATGTTTAAAATTAATCAGCTCGCTCTTCCATCGAGTCATTGTAATTATAAGCCACCGAGCGTCAAGTCATGTTAAATAACACATTTCGAGTTTATTATTCGCTTCAATGCATTTATATGTGGAGCAGGATGTAAGAACGCCAAAGTGCATTCTCATTAAACAATCACGGCCTGATCAATTATACCCTGTTGATAACTGTTTTTAGAGCGGTGCTGAAGCGAATGGTAACCTTCCGGGAATCATTTTCAGAGTTCACAATTTATTGGATTTCCAATATAAATAATTAGGGGTTAATTCAATAATATACTGTTGGGGGTTTGCGTATTTATGTCGACGTTATTTCGTGTTTCTATTCACATTTTATGTCATCCATTTTCATAAATTTTTTTTTTTTTTAGGAACACACTTAATAATTTTTTTATTTTTATCATCTCTTTCTAATGAAAATGTATTTTTTCAAATGATCACTGAAAATTTCATTGTTACAATTGATTGTTCTTATGATATACTCTTTACAATCAATACGTGAGAAAATGAAATTAAAATTATCACTAGAAAGATGCGTTGGATTGATTTTTGTTGCAAAAACATTTTATTCTTACTCAAAAAAGGGGATGAGTTTATACCACAGGTGGTACAGTGGTAGATTTCCCCTCTTCCCCCCACCCACTACCATCACACATGCCCCACGTACGAAGCCTCCTTTAAAAAAAAAAAAAAAAGAGAGAGGGTGGGAGTTGTCACAAAAGTGGGAGGGGTATATTCGCCGGCCCGCGTGGTGGTGGGGAAGTCGCGGAAATTTAGGGAGCGTTCCCCTAGTAGTAGTGCGGTGGGTGTTGTGCGCGCGTGAGGTTCGAAACACTATGCATCAAAGGGTAATGCCGTCTCTGGTGGTCAACCATCGGGCCCTGGCCATTTCACCGGTGAAACCGGAGCTCCACGATATGGGCGACCAGATGCACAGTGAGTGGTTTTGTTTTTTTGCTTAATTATGGCCGGGTTTTTTAGTCGGAATTTTTTTAAGCCCTGAGGTACTCTCCGGGATAATGTCTCTCCTGGTCCCGGGCCCGGAGATCACGAGTATATATCATATCTTTCAACTCGTTCTCCTTTTGAGACCTTTTTTTTCTCTGTATTTTACACAAAAATATAAGGAAAATAATTTAGACAATCCCTTGCGTGAAAAAAACGGTGGGACCGGTTCTTCCCGGCATGCATTTAGCCGGCGCTAAACAACCTTAAAAGGCCACCAGCGCTTGTGATTTAAAGGTTTTGCCTTGTTGACACAGTGCAGCATTATCAGTAAAATTTGAGTGTGTGGTCAGGGGGTTGGGGGGGGGGGGTCAGTTCATGCCTACTAGTTGCTGCCTTCGGACAACATAATCGTCAATATTTAATTTTTGTTTGGAAACTCAACTTCACTCCCCGCATCCAAATAGAATTTGATAAAATGCTATCAATCGTCCGATGTGTATCACCGATTGGAATCACGCGATCGTTGGAATAACAAAAATCTTGGAATCCGTGAAAACTTACTCGAGAATTCCAATTTTTTTCATGTTTTCAAAAAAAATAAAAATCAGTATTTACTTTTTAACGAATAAAAAATGTAAATGATCGTCCATTGATGTCCTTTTAACGTCCCTCTCGGAAAAACTAGACACAAATAGACAGAAAAGTATACAAAGTACAAAGTGCGAGGTTTCCCCTCTCGTCTAAGGTTAAATTTTAAACAAATTCTTGCAACAGCAAATTCCTATGGTTTTGTAGTTATTTATTACGATTAACTCGGAATTCACTTTTATCTCAATAATTTAAAATTCTTGAAGTATTTTCTTTTGATATTTCCAGCTGAATTAATTATTCGAGCCCTACAGTTTCATAAAATGGCGAAAACGTTTTAAGAATCTACACCCTTTTATGATGGGATACTCTCATTTTAAAATCACATGGATCATTCATATTCCTCTGATCATCAGTGACTGAACTATTTAAACGCTGGCCAAATAACCCCCCCCCCCAGCACCTGAGGGGACACCACCCGTCAGGTTTGTTAAAGTGTTAACTATGTAAAATGCCGTCGGAAGAGTCATGAAATGTTTAGTAACCCTATCAAACAATAATGACATTTCAATGTGATAGGTTTCAATTTGAATCAATAGGAATTCCATAGTTGTAGGCTCAAAATGGTTTCCCTTTCCCTTTTTAATGCTGAATGAGAAACAGGGAATGTCCCAATCCTAAGTTTTTTTGCAAGCCTGCAAGCGCGCGGTTCGTGTCACTCGTATACCCCCCGAATCATCATTAGCTATTGTTTGAAGAGCCTGAAGTCTTATCTGGTTCAATATTATTATAAATTATTTTAATTACATTAAAGTGGCGAGCTCCCCTCCCCCACTAACGGATATTACTATATAACCTTATCACGGTTGATTTGATTCCGTGAAAGAAGAGCACAAGTAAAAATTGTATAAGTAGAGCACACTACCTGGGAGCTCTCTTATTGACCGTATTAAGAAGAGCGCCAATCCTTTACCTGAGAAACTTTATGAAGGGTTTTCTTATTATTCCTATGGATAGCAAGTTTTCACCCGTCAAAGGTTTTAAGTTAGCGCTAATTAGTGGCTGAAATTGTAAAAAATTGCCAGTTCATAGAAAAAATTGAGATATAGACCCACAACTCCATCAACAGAACGAGAAAAATCCCGTGCATGCGGTACCTTCCCAACGCGTCCAAGTCGAAAAATGTCCGGCACACCGCAAAAAAAAAAATGTCATTCGTGGCATTTTTCTACACAAATGGCAAAACTACTACCCAAAAAGGCAGAAAAGTGTTGAAAAAATGAGTACCGTTCTCCCGCGCCCAAGTCGGAAACTGACGAACAAAACGTCGACTTGGGCGCCGTGGGAGGTACCCGCGAGTAGTGGCATTCTGTGTCAGTGTTTTTCTGACTTTTGGGTAGTAGCTACAATGAGAGTAGGAAAATATCAAAATGTTAATTATTTTTTGGGGCACCGGGCGTTTAGTTGACACGGACGTTGTTTGACATTTTCCGATTTGAACGCTTGATGGCGGGGGGGGGGGGTTATGAAAAATGAGGAAATTTCATTTTTTGTGGGGTGCCGGGTGATTTTTTTTTTGTGCGTCAGTATTAGGTTGTCCCAAAAATCGCTAATTCACAGCTGAAATTGAGAAAAAGGGCCTCACCTACAGCTAAAATTGTGCGAAAGCGCTGATTTCACACGGTTGGAATTTTAGAAACAGCGCTAATTCGCGACTTAAACTATGGAGAAAGCGTTCTTTCGTGGCTGGAATTGAAAATAAAAACCGCTCATTCGCGGCTAAAATTGAGGTAAAGCGCCTCAATTTTGAGCTAAAATGAGAAGCGACTAAAACTTTCGCCCAAAAAAATGTGAGAAATTTCCAATTCACGGATTCTTGAGGTAACTTCGCGGCTGAAATGAGGAAAATTCGGTTAATTCCGCAAAAATTGTTGATTTGTTCCCTTCTAAAATGTTGAAAAATAGAGAAAAACGCTAATTTATTTACTAATTTATTCAGCACGCAAAAAGAAATTCATGAGGATACAAAGTTTAGTAAACTTGATACATTATTTGCGTCTGCCTCTTAAAAATCCTATAAAATTGAGAATAAGCGTCATAATTCGCGGATAAACTTGAGGAAATGCGCTAATTCACGGCTGAATACACCAACCTACAGCTTCTTAGGGCAACTTGTCGTGACTGAAATTTTAGAAGAGCGCCAATTCGCGGGTTCGGGTAAAATTGTGAAAAATTGGCGATTCGCGGATAAAGAAATGAACGCTATAATTTGAAATCAAAATGGTGAAAAAACGTCAATTGACGGGTGAAACTGAGCAAAACACCGATTCGTGGCTAAAATTGAGAAATTTGCTAATTCGTTTGATATACAATAAAGTGTATGCACTCATACACCGAAATTAAGAAAACGCTAACTCACTGGTTCTTGAGACAATTTCGTGTCCTAAATGGAGAAAAAAAGGTTGTAATATGCGCAGTTATAATTGTGAAAATGTGTTAATTCGCGGATAAAATTGAGAAATAGCGCAAGTACGCGGCTAAAACTGAGTAGTTATACTGTTGAAGCGCTTAAAGTGAGAAAACGACTACTCGCGGTTTCCAAACGCATCTTTTAGGTTACAATTTAGAAAAAGAAGTAATTTAACGCTATAAAAAAGTTTATTCCAGGTTTATTTATGGTGGATTTCACCACCGAGAGTTAAGGTTTAGTTACGTTAACTCAGAATTAACGAATAAAATGCGTCACAATTTATGTAAACAATGTTGGAGTTTGGTAACTCCAAGCAAACTGCCGTCGGTGAAATTCACCATTAGAGACTTAAGGGTCCTCCTAGAGTTTTAACGCCCCGGGCCCTGGTGGAATTTTCTGGGGCCCGGTCGCGCCAAACTGGAGGAGTAAGTTCGCCACTGGAATATTTTCGTTAGTGCAAGGTACAATTTATATGAGGCCTATTATCTTTTAAAAATACAACCCCAAGGATTAAGAAAACCATTCATAAAGTTTCTGGTGAGTATAAAGGATTAGTGCTCTTCTTATACGGTCTAGAAGAGAGTTACCAAATAGTGTGCCCTCCTTATACGACATTTGCTTTTGCTCTTCTTTTACGCGCCCTTTCTTGCACGACACCGTTGATTTCAGGGTCGATTTCGCTCTCTAAAAAGCATTTCGTCGATTTTTTTCCCCTAAAAAACAAAAAAAAACAAAACATTTTTCGAGGTTCTGGCCCACGGCACAGAAAACCCAATGTTGTTTTCTTGCTTCCCACCCGCCACTCCGGTTTTATCACACTAATCCAAAACCTTTCCGAGATTTTCTTATTTAGCCGAGAACTCTTATTTAGCTCTTCAAGTCCGTAAAAAGTCCTAGCTCCCCTTGAAAACCTCAATTTCATGTGTCCCATCAGTACCAGATTTTATGCGATCTCCTCAAAAAAGCTGCCCCTTCCTAAGATCTACGCTTGAAGAATGAATGAACTATACGCGAATTGAATGAACTACGCATTTCTTGAAACTACAGTTTCCTGACAGGGAGTCCATTCGTCTCTCTCTCTCTCTATACGATGGACGAGTCCGCAGTTTAGCGGGCTAGTTCCTACTAGCTCGCGGTTTAGTTTGGCGGGCTATATTTCCGGCACTTACCATCCCCAGGCTCAGGAGACGAAATTTCCAGGTTTTCCTTGTGGGGGGGGGGATTGTCAGTTATTGGACGGAAAAATCCGGAATAGAATTCAACAAAGACAGTTTTCCGGCAGAGATGGTTTGACGGTTACAACGATTCTTTATCGTCTGATACTAATTCAGTTTCTCGGGTCGAATTGACGATTTCTCGTGAAGCCTGATGCATCTGACGTTCTCACGTAATGCTGCCCACCTCTAGATTAAAGACTGGCTACGCCCCTGCAGTGAACTAGCGACTTTACCACTTTTAGCTAAAAAAATTAACGTTTTTTCTCAATTCTATCCGCACGAATTGGCGTTTTCTCAATTTTCCGCGTTTCCAAACATTTCAGTCAACGATATGATTTTTTTTTTTCGATTTTAGTCACGAATTAGCAATTTCTTTCGCTTTACCGATGTGAATTAGCGCTTTATCTCAGCCACGAAGTGGCAGTTGGAAACCGTGAAATTTGTCTCAATTCTGGCTGCCAATGAGCGCTTTTTCTTGATTTTAGCAGCAAATTAGTGTTTTTTCTCTAATATTTTGTCCGTGAATTCGTAGAAATTGCTCAATTTTAGCCCAGAATCAGCGTTTTTTCCCTAAATTTTAGCTGCGGAAGGGAGTTGCTTCAAGCCCTGAATAAAACTGTGGTTTGCGGTTAAAGCTCGAAAATCTAGGATCTTGGGAGGCTCCATTGTGTTTAGTGGTGCAGGGCGTTTGAAACAACGGAACCCAGCTTTGAACTCAAATGTTCTGACTGTGATTTTTTCGTTGTTTTCTAGTTGAAACGTTTTGAAAATTGGATTCCATTGTTTTGAGTCGCTCTCAAAAGGACCCAAATTGGCCCCAACTATAGGCAATTTGTTTGTAGCCATCAAATAGGGCCAACAGAATGTTCTAGACCGTTTTAACTCGAGCGCTAACAGCAGAGAATTCATAATCAAAATTAACTGGACACAGCAAGCTTCCCAGTCCATTAGAACCGCACTCGTTCGAATTGGGCCGAATGAATGTTTATTCCAGTGGACGTGGTTTACCTATAAACATTCATTCGGTCAAACACGGGCTCCAATGGATGGGAAGGCTAAAATTCAATATTTTCAAATGAAAAGTCAACGCCCTTTTCCGACTCCCAAAGTCCAAAACGTTAGCAACACCGTTATTCAGTAAAAAGCCAATCATCCTCAAACGCCCCCCCCCCCCTGACCGACGGGCTCTAAGGCCTTTACTTGTCATTTCATAAACTAATGGGGCAGTGGGCACGGAAGAATAGAAATCTAAACTTTTTTGAAATTTTAGAATCTAGAATTTTAGAGAAAAAAGAACAATTCAACTGGATGAGACAGTCTTCAACCTGAGACATATGCATCGGCGAGTCAAAATAGTGTAAAGCCTACCGTTTGTGAGTTTAACATTCGAAGTCAAATCCAAGGCTATTGAGATCGTTCTCCAAAAATAAACATCGCGGTGTTGTAATGGATAAGAAACGGTGATGTAAGAGGGGGGGGGGGTAGAAATCCCACCTTCTAAAGGCAGTAAACCAATGCTTCCACTGTATACCCGCTATAAAACAGTTCGCGGTCATAAATTAATCACAGAAGCTTGTGACTAATTTTTTTCTTCTTCTTAGGATGGTTCAAAATTGTTTAAAAACCCTCCTTGTTTAAATGCTTACTCACGGTTGATTTCTTTGGAGGAGCTTCAAATATCAGGTCCGTCCTTAATCCTTGAACAAGCAAGTAATCATTTCATTTTATGATAAAAGCTGCAATTTTCTATTTTCATAATTATATCTTTAGAAAGCTCATTTTGTGCAGAGGGAAATTGAATCGTTTTTATAGTCGTGAAAAATGTAACAAGCGACAAGCTTATCGCGAACTATAAAATTGTCCGAGTTGATGCGAGACGTAAACCGTACCAGTTTACTCGCTGTTCATGGCTGGGGGGGGGGGAGGTGATGACATTTATTGTTTTTAACAGTATAGTTCTTAATTATGGCTTAATTTGTAATTGAAAATTGCAGAAACTGGCCGGTTTATCTTGACGTTAGTTTATGATAAAACCAACAGCCTGGTTTAGCCTTCTTTGATTTTCTGTCTCCATCGGGTTGTACGCATAGAAATCGTGTTAAAGAGTCGAGTGTTTCGTGTGAAATCGTGTTAAAGAGTTGAGAGAGGAGATTTAGACGGAAGGTCAAAAGTTTTCTAACCCAATTAAAATAAGTTGACTAAGTTGGCTGTGTATTCTGTATAAATCGCTCATGGGTGAAGGCGCTACGCATAGAACCTGTGCGTCGCCACTCGCCCCCCCCCCCCTCCTTCAGCCAAAACCAAAGTTAATTTATTTTCCTCGCATTCCGCCGACCTGCAAAATGTGAATGAGTCAAAAAGGACGGTAATAGTCAAGAAGGGGAGGAGTGTAGGGAGTGAGAAAAAGAAGAAGAAAAAGAAAAAAAGGAGCCGAAAGGTGGAACATGGAGCTCCAGCATTATGCATTTCAAAGACACAGAAGTGGTCGTGAAGACTCCGTGGAGCCTCGATTAATATTCCTCAGGTATATTAGTGGTGCAAAGTAAATATCGAGTCATAAAGAATGCTAAGTAGCCCAGCCGCCTTCGTTTCCTCTCTGTCGGCACATCTTCGTGTGTACAGCAATTAATTAACAAATGTACACACTCGCTCTCGCTTCTTTTTCTTTCTCCACTTCTTTTGTCCCTCGACGAGGAGAGGGATGGAGCTGTTTCAATAACTCATCCTTTTGCGAATGTTTGTTTCAGTAAAAAAAAAAGCAAACAGGGCGTTAAGTCATAAAAATAACTCGCGTTGACCCCTTCATGGTATACTCGAGAATGGATGAGAGTACACCGACTCGATTCTGGGAAAATGTCTTGCCGGTGAGTACAGTCCTCCCCCCCTCCTCCCCCGTCACAACCTTCGAGGAAATGAGCGAGCGGAATTTCAAAACGTTCCCTGTCTGTCGAGCAATGATGACGCTTTAAAATAACGTATAAACATTAACACGATTTGGGCTTTGATTCTTCCTCTTTCCGTGTTTAAAAAAACTTCGTCTTCACGAAATTATCAAAAAGTTAGACTCGGAAATGTAGCCTCTCAAATTATTTTACCTGTCGTAATGTTTTCGTCGTCAGCACGTACACCTCGCAAGCCATTCCAGGTTGATGGCAGCGTTTATTTTGTTCACCGAGTATAAGATGAGTCGACCCATTTTGGAGTTTATGGAATCGAAAAAAAAAACAGAACAATTACAATAAGAGCGTACCTACACGCTTCTTCTCAGTTCTGAATCTACGAATGTTGTGCTACCCAAAATAAATACTGGTTTTTATTCCAGACATGCCTCTGTTGTTGCGATAAAGTATAGATTCAATTATGACTGCTTTGTAAGTATTAATCGTTTCAAGAAATTCTTACACTCACTGGGGGATATTGTCATTTCGTAGAGTAATTTTTGCTTGTTTCTTTTTCTTTGGACCTTGTAATATGTATTTATGTATTTTCTTCGGATCTTGATTATTTTTTATTTTACTTTTTATTTCATTTAGTTTAGCTAATTCAGCTTCGGCCACAAGTCTTACTTTTGGGAGCTGGCACTATGATGTTTGTCTGTGTGCAAATAAATCTCATTCGAATTTGAATTTGAATTTGGTGGACTTTCTTCGCACAGATAGAGGCTGACAATGAGAGCTATAAGCGTGAGAGAGTTCGGGAGCTGAAGAGTGTCTGCATCCTCATTGGGGGGGGGGGGGTCACAGTTGAAACACACACAGATTGCAACAAACTACGAATGAGTTCGCCGGAGCGTAATTTTATTTTGGATGCAGCGAAACCTGCTCCCTGCTCAGACAACCTGGACAGGGACTCCTTCCCTGTCCCCGGCCGGTTTCGGTCCATGGCGCAAGCCAACATCCCATACTCAGCTCATAAGGCCCATCTCCACGCGGTGTCTCTCGGGCGCGGCTGGTTGGCCACCACCAGTCACGGGTCGAACTGAGCGAAGGGACCGGCTCTGCTGGGGAATCCGGGCCAAAGATGGGGGTCAGGCCAAGTAGGGTCCGGCGACGGCCTAGGAACTGACCACATTTTGATGAGATCCCCTGAGAGAGAGAGAGAGAGAAAGAGAGTGAAACCTGCTAATCAATTACACTTTTTCGCGGTGACAGTGTAGTTTCTAATGAGCCGTCACCGCGAATTATGCTCTTTCGGGAAGCCAAAAGACCCGCAAAATTGCTTCCGGATGAGCCAGCTCTGCGAAATTTCATTTTTTAAAAAAAAACTGCAAAATTGGCTCTTTGTGTGGGGCCAAACCAACGAAATTGATTATTGTTTTTGGGTGAGTCAATCCCGCGAAATTGGTTTTTAACGTGCCAACCGTGCGTTTTGTTCATGAAAAGAACAGCAGACCCGTGACACTGCTCTTCAAATAAGCAAACACCGTCAAAGTTTCAATTTTAAAGATGTAAAAATCAGGGAAATTGTTTTTTTCTATTGAGCAAACCCCACGAAATTGATTTCTAACGTGCCAGATCCGCAAAATTTAGGCTTTGATATGAAGCCAAACGCTTGGAACACTGCGGCGGACCTACACCATCCGGGGACCGCGGGTTGGAAATCTCTATGAGACCGCTTACAGTCACTAAATAAACGAGAAATATAAATTTTTACGTAGCGTTAAATTATGGATTTTACCTTAATTTAGCCGCAAATTAGTGTTATTTCTTGAATTGGGCTCAATTCAAGTCACAACTTGATTTATTTTCTCAATTTTAAACGCGAATAATCGCCCTATGTCAATTTTACCCGCCAGTTAGCGCTTATATAAATGTTGGCTTCGCTGCGGGTATCGTTTTATTGCATTCCATTCAAAAAATGAACTAAATTGCTCTCCGCCGCGCATTAGCAGATTTTTTTTTTTTTTACCTAAGCATTTTCTCATTCAACAAACTTGCCTTTAAAAGCCCCCAAATTAGCGTTACAGTTACAGTCGAAAATTGGGAATTTTTCCATTTTAGCCGCGGAATTAGAGCTTTTCTACACTTTTTTCCGCGACTTGAGTGATTTTCCTCAATGTCAGCCGCGAAATTAGCACTTCCTCTTAATTTTAGCAACGCAGTTGCGTTTTTATCCCGCGAATTAGCTAATTTCGAAAAATTGGCGCTTTCTTCAATTGTTACTGCAAATTTAGCGTTTTTCTTAATTCATATTAGACGCGCTAACTATAAGTGATTACTCTCAACGTTAGCTGCAAAGTAATTAGCCGCGCTAATTATAGTGTTTTTTTTCAAGATTGATGGCGAATTAGCGGAGTTTTAAACATTTTTGCCCCGCATTACCAATTGCTTTTTCTCACTTTCAGTTATAGATTAGCGCTTTTCCTCAGTTTTAGACCACAAGTTTCCTTCAGAAGCCACGAATTAGCTTTTTCCTGCATTTTAACCGTGAATTAGTAGATTTTTTTCTTTTGTATCCGCGAATTAGCGCTTTTTCTCAATTTCATCCTCGGGTTAGCGATTCTTCTCAATTTATGTGGCGATTTTTAGCCGCTAATTAGCGTTTCTTGTGTCAATTTCATTTGCGAATTAGAGACTTTTCTCAATTTTTGCCGTGAATTAGCGTTTTCCGTCAAAAACCTGTGAATTTGCGGCATTTCTCTTGTTTTATCCGCGAATGGGCGATATTTCGCAATTTCAGTTGCGAATGTGGATTTTTCACCAATTTAGCCCCGAATTAGCGGTCCTCCCCCACCATTTCAACAGTGCTATTGGTCACTTTTACAGCCTTGAATTAGCGCTTTTTCTTGCTTTTTTGCACTTGCAAATAGTCAAAAACCGAGACACGTTTTAATTTGAGCCGCGGGCTTGGCCAAAGAACAGCACATTAGCGTTTTTTTATTTTATACATTTTAGCCGTGAAGTGGCTTGTCTACAACGCGAATCCCATCGAGACACCACGAATGAACGCCTTTTTCGCAGTTTTAGTTACGAATATTGGCACTTTTTCCAACGTTATTGAACGGTTTTTCTAACACTGTTGCGACGAATAAGCGCCTTTTCCTAATTTCATTCGCGAATTAGCGCTTTTTCTTAATTTTGGCCGCGCTTTTCTCAATATTATCCGTATATTAGCGATGTGTGTTACCCCTAAACTAAATAGTTCACAGCACAACTGGCAGTTTTAAAATCCAAGGCTTTATCACCAAAATTGATGATTTCACCCTAAAACTGGCGGGTTTAGCCCAAACTTGAAAAACGAATGATCTTACCAAAACACACCACCCTGCATTAAAATCTACCGATTTTATCCCTCAATTGGCGATTTTACTTTTAAAAAACGCATGATTTCTCGCCAAAACTGTCGTGCCCCCCCCCCCTCTCACCACAAAACTGCTGGTGATTTTAACCTAAAACTAAAGTTTTCTGCTCCATTTAAAAATTGAATATTTAACACCCGAAACGACGAAATCATCCCAAATGTGGTGAATTTATACAAAAACAGACGATTTCACGCCAAAGCTGACCTGTTGCCCCATAACTGAAGACGTCACTACAAAACTGACGATTTTACCCCAATACCAAATTTTACAGTTTAACCTCATAAATGAATATTTTACCCCAAAATTGGTTATTTTATCACAAAACTGATCATACTTCATCATACCTGAAGTGTTCTTCTGAATATTTCTTTATAAAAACTGGTAATTTTACCCTAATACGAACTGTTTTAATCCCAAATTTACGATTTCATCCTAAACTGATGATTTTACCCTGAAACTGTACGTTTTACCTCAAAACCGGCAATTGTGTCACAGAACTGACGAGTTCTACCTAAAATTGAACTGTCAACTGAAAACTGATGTTTTCACTGCAAAACTGGTAATTTCACCTTAAAAACAAAATTAGTGGGTTTACCTGGAATCTGGTTATTTTAGCTCAAAATGGCTATTTGATCGCGATTTAGGCCCGGGTTGACCAGAGGGGCTCAAAGTTCCGTTTATCCACAAGCCAAGCTTATTCCCCAATCATAATTTAGAATTTTGCATACAAAAAACGTTTAAACCCACACGTCCCACGTTTAAAGGCTTAAAGGGACATTGTCGACCCTGCCCTTAAGCGCAAAAATGGCGATTTTTATGTGAGCACCGATGAAACAAAATGGGGTTATCATTAAGGATTTGTACTTTCAGAGCGTATTCAGTAGGGATGGGCAGTGGCGCCACTGAATCTACGCTTTCGAGTCTAGGGGAGGGCAGCTGTCCCTCCTCTGGCTACACCCATGCGGCTGTTTTAGTTGTTATGTAAAAAGTGTTGTGAAAAACGGATTTATCTGCAGACTTCAGAGGCATCACAAAACGTTCACAATCTTCTAAGCTTTCACATTTTATTTTACTACTGACGTTTCTATAAAAATGTTGCGATAATTAACTAAAACTGTGTTCACTCAGATGAAAGGACAGTTATTCCCTTGATCAGCAATGGTGTGGAGCTATTGATAATGGGGAGGGGGAGGGCTTATTCTATTATTCATTATTCATCCTTTAAAATAAGACTGTTTTCAAAATTCGACCCGAGTCCTTACAAAAAACGTGAAAAATGAATGAACCAGCCTATGAGGAAGAGTTGAGCGGGGGTGGGGCTGACCCTTGTTTCAGTGAGGGTAGGACTCTTTTTCGCCGAGTTGCAGTGTCAGCTTAGCGGTTCCATCTCCACCTCCTCCTTTCAGTTCAGTCAAACCGGCTCGCTCATTTTCTTTCTTTTTTTTTTCTACATGTTCCTATTTTATTTTTTTCCGCAATACTTGCAAGAGTCTTGCACGTGATCCAAGAGTGGGCAGCCAGGCGCGAAACCAGAGGGGGGGGGGGAGCGTTCGTTCGCGGATGAAATTCAGTAAATGGCATTTTGCGGGGCTAAGATAGAGAAAAAAACGCCCATTCAGGGCTAACGGAAATAGCGCTGATTCACGGCTAAACTTGAGTTATAAATCTCATTATTCCGCGATTGGAATTGAGAAAACACGAATTTGCGGTTTCGCGGTGCGAAAGTCAGGGCCGACATTTTAAAATAATTCAATAATTAAAAAATTGTTTTTTTAAAAAAGCGCTAAGTCAAGCTTTATAGAGCTCGTTTCACGGCTAAAAATGAGACAAACTAAAGTGCACGTTCAATGTAGAAATGAGAAAAATCACTCATTTTGTGGCTAAAATTGGCCACAAGAAAAAGCGCTAATTAGCGCAAACATTTTTTAAAAATTGTTCATTCTTACGTGGCTAAAGAATTGAGGAAAAGTGCGTGTTCGCAAAGGAAATTGAGATAAACACTTATTTCAAGGTTTCGCGATGCAACGCCTGGGCCAAAATTGATAAAATACACTAAATAAGTTGCGGTTTACGCAGACCTTTTGACTACTACAATTAAAAAAAAAATGGTTCGCTCAAGACAGAATTGAGAAACAGCAATAATTTGCGGCTAAAATTGGGGAAAAACGCTGATTCAACGTTCATCCACGGCTCAAATGAAGGGAAAACTACTCCTTTGAGGCTGAAATTGACAGAACGCACCAATCCGCGGTTTGGCGACGACAATTGTGGGCCGTAATTGAAATAATATACCGAAAGGGCGTTATTTCACGGTTGTTTGAAACTGAAATGATGAAAAACGGCTGGTTCAAGAAGTGGATACACTCGGTTTCAGCTTATAAATTCAGGAAAACTGCCTATTCGCTGCTAAAAATAGTGCTCATTCACGAATAAAATTGAGAAAAAACCGCTGTGCAACTTCTGTTGAGAAAAACTAGATCTAATCCACGCCTGTGGGCAGCTTTACTGGACAAAATGCCAGAGTCACCATCGCCTTTTTACAGGCTTGTGTGGGGGCATCCGAGGTTGGAATCGGTCATCAGAGACTGATTCGCACGAAAGGGGCAATATCCGTCAAAAAATACATCGTAGCCTTCCACTCTGGATTTTATTTATAAAAACTGATAATTTTTCTCCCTGGAAAGTGGTACTTTTCGAGCTAAACTTGAAAATTTTGGCCTGAAACGGTAAACTGCGGTAATTTAGCGTCTGAAACTGCTCTCTTCCATCGTTGTGGTAGTCGAATAGACAGAACACTGGCCCCTAAACTGGCAAGTTTACAGTCGCCTCGTCACAAGCGCGTGGCCCAACCCTTGGTTTTATAGGTATAACACGGGGACTGAAGGGGCTAGCAATGCCCCTCTCACCTAAGTCTGCCTGAAACAGAGGGCTTAACAAGGTTTGAGCCAGCCAGAACCTGCCAGGAGTGAGTAACTGCCTGAGAATATGGTTCTACATATTTATACAAGCGAGAAAACCCCGGCAAAATTGGCGTTTTAGTGAGACAGAATCGTGAATGTGGTTTATAACTGTGCAAAATCCGCGTAATTGTAACGTTTTTGAAAAAGACAACCCCGTGAAGCAAGCCAAGCCAAAACCCACAGAATTGGGTTCTTTGCGTGCTCGCGAAAATGATTTTTTTAACGAGGAAAACACCAACATTTGGCGTTTTCAGGAGTGAAATCTGCCAAAATTGTTTTCTAAGCAGGACCCAAGCATTTTTTTTTTTTTTTTTTCTCCGAGAAAAATCCTCGGAATTCGGGTTTTTAGAGAGCGAAATTCGTGAAATTGATTTATTGGTGAGTCAAACCTGCGAAAATGGGTTTTTAGTGCGAAAAATCAGCCAAATTCGTTTCTGAATTATTAAGCCGCCCCACGAAAAGGACTTTTTCAGTGAGAAAAATCGGCATAGTTGGATTTTTAGAGAGCGTAATCCTAGATTTTTTTTTTTTTTTTTTTCAGTGAGCCGATAATCCGGTACGAGATACAATATTTGAAAACTCCGCCCAAACGCTGTGAGCGTTGAAGAGCGCAACAAATTTCGATGCTCATGGTTTAAAATAAATAAATTAAAATAAAAAGATAAATAATTTTAAAAAAATAGAGAAGAGTCAATGCTATAAAACGACAATTTCAAACGTCAGTGTAACAGGTGGTCTGACATACAAGAAAGGAGAGAGAGGGAGAATATAAAAGTAAAGGAAAAATTAAGAGAAAGAAACAGAATGATAATAAAAATAAATAAAAAAGAAATAGACCGCTATTTAAAAAATAAAAATTGTGGGGATGATGAAAATGTAGTGAGGGACTGAATGAATAAGTGAATGGAAGAAAGGAAAATGAATGAAAGAAAAATGAATGAAAGAGAAATGATGAATGAAGATGTAATTGATATCCAAAGAAGTGTGTGGTGAAAAGCTGGGAAGGCCCACAAACTGCATCGACTCGCGCCGAACTTTGAAAAAACTAAACAAAACAAAACCATCCAAACAAACGTGCCCTAAGCAAAAATGTGATTCCGACTCTGCATATCGAGGAAATGCCTGAACCTCCCTCAACCCCTCAACCCAAGCCGAGGCCGAGTCCAAAGTTCCGAGTCCAATCTGGTACGAGCACCCATTGATAACTCTTCCAACGTCAGAAGCCGCAATGGAGAAGACAGTCGGGCCGAGCACCGAGCCCTGAGGAACCCCCGAGCACCTCGACTTCACCGAGGAAACCTCCCCAGTACAGGAGTCAACAACAAACTGGTATCTCCCCGTCAGATACGACACAAACCACGCAAGGACACCCCTTGAGACCTTCATTGAGGCCAGCTTCTCAATGAGTCTCAACCCGGCCAAAAGCCTGGTGGAAATCAATCAGGACAAGCACCGACACCATCCGGACATCTACCGCCCTCAGGACATCTTGTTTGACTTTTAATAGTGCTGTCTGAATACTACAACCCTTTCGAAATCCTGACTGCCATGGATCCACCAAGCCGTTGGTCTCGAGGTGGCGAGAAAGCTGGTTAAAACCCAATTTCTCCTAGAGCTTCGATAACGCGCACAATATAGAGATCTGGCGAAAATCCCGTGGGCCCGCCGAACACCGAACCTTAGGCAAAGGCCTCACAATCGCCGTTTTCCACAAGGAGCGGAACTCACTATACTCTAGAGGGAAGCATTAAATAAATGGGCAATCACAGGCAGCAAGATGGGAAGAAGAACCAGCTTAAACAAGGTGATCTCCAGCCCATCGACACCCCTAGACACCGACGCTGATCGCAATATACGACTTCCTCAACATCATCCTTATCAACGTGATCAAAAAAGAAGTTGTCCGCGCAAAAACGGACTGAATCGAGTACAGACGAGAACGATGTCCCATTCACCGACGACTCCGGACCAACAATGACCCAATGATTGTTCAAATCCTCCGGAGAACACGGAATTGGAGCTACAGCACTACGACCACCGACACCCAACCGCTTCAACTCCTTCCACAGAGCCTTAAGGCCGGTTTCCACTTGTTCTTTGGGAACGTTCCATTCCTTCACACCGTTCCATCTATGAGGGAACGGGCTAAAAAGTTTCCCGTTCCTTTAGAACGTTCCTTTCCTTTGATGTTTCGATATAAACCGCTTTTTCACCGATCGGCTCCGAAGGAACGATGCGTTCCTTTTTAAAAACCTAGTTTAAATGTCCAATGTGGTACTTTAACAAGGAACGGAACGTTCCAAAGGAACAAGTGGAAACCGGCCTTTAGAGGAACGACTCTCACGGTCACGGAAGACCGAACCATTAACGAGATTCTATTCCTAAGCTCTCTATACTGGTACGACAAGACAGAGCCCTTTGTGTAAGTTCAATTCGGACTTCGGCGGCTACAAAATTTCCAAATTTGAGCGTGTGATTTGGAAAAAAAATCCCAGTGTATCTGTTATTGAACTCACTCTGAACAACAAATCTTTCCGGCCGTGTTGAACAATCGACGCATAACTTTAGCTTAAACTACTACATGCCCCCCCCCCACCACCACCATACCACCAATTGAAATTTACATTCTTCAATTCACTTATTTGAAAGGCTTCATTACGAGTCTCCCTTTTATGTTAAAGACATCCAAATGGTTGCATTCAATGGTGTCGTTTCATTTTGCATTGCGTTTGATGGACGTTCCATAGTCGATAAATGTTGTCCTATAGCCTACAAATCGTGTTTTTTCGCGGTAAAAAAAGAAAAAAAAAAGCATCATTTATTGGCATTCCATATCAGTTGGGACGTGTTTTGTCAATCAAACCATACTGGCTGCTAGATAGAGATTTTTTACGAGCTGCTGTTATGTTGATCTATTTAACTGATGAAATAAAAACTTAAAACACTTCACGGTTGACATAATGAGAGCATAATCTCAACGAATTTGCAGAGACATGTCTCTTGATTCCTCTAACATCTCCCGCCATTTCTAATAAAGTTCTCAGTTTCCTTTTCATGTGGGCAACTCATATACGTGTTGCTTAATCAGTTCACTAAACCGAAACCAATTTTTAAAAAAAAATTATTCCCCTGTCTTTTTATGTCTTTCCACCTTATTTTTCTTCGCTTTAAAAGTGTTAGTTGGAGTAACTTTGGATATAAAAGTCAGGAAGGTGATAGGCGCCAGGCCCTTGCCTTCCAAAGCCTACGAGGGAAAAGAACGGGCCCTTTCTCAGCCTCTGACATAATGAGCTATCTCACTCTCAAAACTACCTATCCACTTTTTCCATTCATGCCGTTCCACCTTTTAGAATTAACTTCTTTTTTTTTTTATCATCTTCTTTCTACCTGATAATTTGAGGCTCTTTTGAAAATGAAATAAATTACACCTCTTAGAAAATCTTTGATTTTTTTTTTTTGTGGAGGAAACTATCACTTAAACATCTATTATGATGACAGTGTGCACGTGCAATATGATGCCTCTCTCTCATCCCACACGCGTACACATCTATTCCTTGGGGTGGGTTGGTCGGCAGGGGGGGGGGTGTAAGCCACAGTTCACGCATGTACAGTTTATTTCTTTAGTTTTGCCCAGAAGGAATGAACTCAAGTTTGTTTCAGAATAGCATTAAAAAAAAAAAAAACTTTGGAGCTCAAATGTTTGAAAATTTGACCTTTTTTTTTTTCTTTCTTTCTTTTCTGTCCAGTAAGGAAAAAAAAGTGGCAAAACGGTCAGGTATAGCGGAAAAATAGAGGAGACTTGTGGATCCGTCTAGACGGACGGATCTGTCGGGTGACAAAAGACAAGAGGCGCCACTAGGCCACACTACCTACTGTTCAAATCACCAAATAGTTGTGAAGCTCTTCCCTGTAAAAACTTTTTTTTTTTTTTTTTTTTAGATGTTTATTGCTAAAACAAAAAATAATAAAAAAAGACGACTAAAACGGGCCTACAAGAGATAAGACAGAAGGGAGCAATAAAAATAAAATTTTGTCTTCTTTTGTTTTTCTTAGCTCTTTTGTTTGGAAGTTGATGGGGTTTTTCGCAGTCAGTAGTTTTTTGCAGTTTCTGAACGCTTTAAATGTCCGTTTCAATTGTGGGAAGGACACTTCGAGATAACTCGAAAGCACAAGTCATTTTGTTTTGAGTGAATCGAATGAATCGCACCCAATCGTTTGTTGCGGAAAACAATGCGCTCACAATGGGTGGTTGAAAGGTTCCGCAAAGATGCTCAAATAACATTTGAGTAATTATTTAAACTGTTTGTCTCCAGGAGTGGTTCTCTTCAATGGGTTCACATAGAAACCACCAGAGCCTTTTTGAGGCTCTTAAGAGACTATTTCGTTTCAGTTTGGGATATTTTCAGGTAATTAGGTGCGTTGGTTGCTGTATGAAATGATTGGAATTCTTTGCCGCTTTTGAAATTGTATAAAAACAATGAATTCTAATGAATTAAATATTTATTCTAATTTAACCGACCTTAAATGATGGAGTCGTGACTGTTTTTTTTTGTTTTTTTGATTTCTGGTAAAATTAACTTTTATTTTCCGAAAAGGCTCCCCTTATAAGAAATTTAAATAGTTTTTGTCTTAACATGCGCCTTTGATGAAGCTCGGCTTATCCCCCCCCCTTCGCTCTAACCCATCATCCTGTGATGCCACACATAAAAAAAGGCATTGGCCCACGAGTTGAATTTGAATTGAGACTTATGTGTGAGTTGTGGTGGGGACGAAGGGGTAACAGTGAAGGGAAAGAGTGGCTAAAGGGAGGTGTGTTGTTATTTGTCTGGCGGAGCTGGCGCCGTGTTATCTCTAAGCCGCCTAATTAGGAAAGAGAAGAGGTCCTAAGTGGAACTATCTGGAACTTCTCTTCTTTTTGTCAACCCCCTTTCCTTCATGATTTTTTTTTTTTTTTTTTTTTTTTTTTTTACCTTAACACGTTAAAGAATCATCCGCCAAACCAGTTTTACTCCTTTCATCTACATTCGTAACAAAACAACCTCCCCCGCCCCACAACCCTTCTTCCACCAAGATACTCTCTCACTTCTTCTATTTGTTTTAAGCCCCGTCCACCCACCTTCACTGGTTTCATACGAAAGCGCTTGCTAGGAATGTCCAACATGGTGCAAAGGAAATCTTCGCGAACACCATCGTTCATCTTGGAATCTTTATCTAGCTCTTGGAAATATATTTGCACGACATGTTCTCGCCAGGCGTAACCATTTTTTTTTCTTTTTTCTTCTTCTCTTTGACAATAAACCAAAGTTCTGTCATTTATTTGGTACACGTTAAGGTCACACTGACTTTTGTCCTCCCTTTGGGCCCTTATAATATTACAGTACTCTTGGAACAGTTAATTTATTCAAGATATTTGCATTAGCATTGCTTAATGGGGTAATTTAGTAGGCTTTGAAAGCTGTTTGGCACTAATTAGCGAGTTTTGCAAATGAAGGAGATGCAAGAACTCATTTGCAGCTCTGTTCCTTGAAATCGATCTATGTCAAATGATTTCTTTCTTTCTTTTTTTTTTTTTTTTTTAGCGATAATTTCTTTATTACTCATTTTCTTGATGAACCCTTATAAAGTTTTAAATTGCCACACTGTACCTTTTTTAAAAATAGATGAATAGACCATATGGGGCATGGCGTCTCATAATACGTGAAACTGACTGACTGACTGTAACTTATATAGAATTAGTTCCTCTCATTTTTCAACCATCCAGCCTCCCAATGCAAAAAAAAAAAAAAAAAAAAAATTGAGGGTTGGTGTTAACTGTCACAACTCAGAAGGGTGTGGCCTCTCCAATGAGTTAACTTGATAATTGGGAAGAATGACAAATTTGAGGGTTTGACCCCCATCCTTCCAGGTAGTAGGTGGGTTCATTGAGTTCATGTTTATAGGTTCCATGCGATGGGGGGCGGTGAGGGGTAGGAGGACCTGAACTCACACACTCACGCGTACAACTACAACAGCAGCAACAAAAAAGAAGAAAGAAAGAAAAAAAGGCTGAGAGAGAGGTATAGAAGGCGCCACCACTTTTATTGTTCTAATTATCCTAATTTTTCTTTTTAATAGACGGACTCCTGTCATGTACCAACTTTCCTTCCCCCCTCCCCCACACACCACAAGAGACGCCGAGGGAAAACAGGATATATTAATTCTTGACAGGTATCTGGTCAGAATAGGGATTCGTCCTTTGATTTTAAATTAGCAGTAACCCTCCTCCTCACTTCCAGTCCACCCTTTTATCGTCTTATTCTCCTTACAGTGAATAAGGAGTTAATTTAGCTTGTATAAGCCCGCCGTAAATAAACTTTTTTAAAAATCAATTTCCAAAAGCTCTTTTTAAAAAGAATTATGAAAATCCCAACATTATTAAGAAGAGGAGTTTTTTATACACAAAAAAAAACCTTATCCCTGCACCCAGACGGATACAATTCTCACGTAAGCAAGAGGGGTGAATGAGCGCATGAGATGCAAGTTATTGGCTGGAGGAATCGTCTCAATCAATGTGTTGGCGCATGGCGGCACTCTTCATCTCCTATTAACAGAAACGGAATCACTTTCAACTGAGACAGTGAGAGTGAAATAACACAGTTTAATTAATTGAAACAAAATCAACCAGTTTTTTCCAGGAATAATAGTAATGATTTATCGCGTTAATGATTCCGTTTTGTTACCTTCCGGAGAAAATTTTTATGTTTTACTGACAGACAGTTCTACTTTTATCTCAGTCTGAATACATTCGGAAGAATGGGAGCTTTAATAATACTATTTCTTTTATTAAATTACCTCACTATTTATGCCCTAAAAATACCTAAATCAACGGTTCGTGCGGCCCTGAAAATTCCTGAAATATCGTAATTTCCCGCCATGAAAATGGCTAAATCGACCATTCTAGTGCCAACGATGACCAAATGACAATTGACGAACTATTTGCTCCCCTAAAAACGACTAAACTATGACTATTCGCGCCCTGAAAAGCCTAAACAGATGATTCCTGTCCTGTGAAAAGTCGACCATTATAAGAATGGTCAAACTTACCATTTGCGCCTTAAAAATGGCAAACCTGTCGATTATCGCCTTTAATAAGTAGCTAAACTGATTATGTATGTATCGCGCTAAGAATAGCCAAACTGGCGATTTCCCGTTCTAAAACGTTCAAGCTGACTTTAAGAGTCATACAAATTAAACGGACGACAATTCTGCCGCTAAAAATGGCAAAATAGACCTTTCGAACGCCGAAATTGCCCAAACTAACCGTTCTCGGCTTGACTAAAAATGACCAAAGTGGGCATTCAAGCCACAAAGTGCTCAAAACTGACTCTAAATGTGCCAAAAAAAAGCTAAACTGACAATTTGCCGCTTTTAAAATACCTAAACAGACGTTTCCTGCCCTGAAAAAGGGCCAAACTGACAATTCGCACCTGGATACTGGCTAAATTGGCAATTCACGCTCTGAAAACGACAAAACTGACGATTCATTTCGGGAAAATATCACACTGACTATTCACGCTCTTTAAATGGCCATACTGACAATTCGCTCAGTAAAAATGTTTGAACTGGCTATTCAAAACCTAGAATTGACAAAATTGTGGCCTATAAATTGTTAAACTGACGATTCGCGAGTTGAAAAAAGCTTAAACAGATGATTCCAATCCTGAAAATGGCCCAACCGACTATTCCAAACTGTGCCTTCACGCCTTAAAAATGTCTAAATAGACAAATGGCAAAGCTAGTTCGCGCCCTAAAAATTGCATACTCGTATACTGGTAAAATTCACACTTCAAAGCTCTAAAAGTGGCCAAACTGTGCTCATTTGCGTCCCAATCAGGGGCTAACAGATGGTGTTAATGACTATTCACGCCTTCAAAATGGCTGTCTTCACCAAAAAAATGTCCAATCACTCTGCTATTCTCGCGCCTTAAAACGATACGTTTTAAAAGAGTGCAAATCCGCAAGAACGGGGGGGGGGGGTTGTATTTGGGTAAATCCAGGAATTTGGTTTAGAAAAAAGCGAAATAAGTTTTCTGATTTAGCCAAACCTGCAAAATTGATTTCACTAAGAGTTAAAACCAGGTATTTAATAGCAAGAAAATTCGCTAAATTGTCGCTCGAAATAGCAAGAATCCGTGAAATTGGGATTTGAAGGAGCCAAATCTGAGACATTTATGGCAGAGCAAAAATCTACGGCGAAATTTGAGTTTGAAAAAGCTGAAATCACAAAATTTGATTTTTCGTCGTTCGTTTGTTTCCAAATTTATTTTTCTAACTAACGAAAGCTACGAAACTGATTTTAATGAAGAGCTAAAGCCACAAAATTGGGGTTTTGATAACGCGAAAATTCGTCAAAATTGGGGTTTGAAGGAGCCAAGTTCGCAAAATGTGTTCTTGGAAGAGCAAAATCTACGGAATTTGGTTATTGGAAAGTGCAAAACCCATGAAATTTGGATGTTGAAAAAGTAAAACCCTCTGGTACTCGGGCTGACAGGGCTGCGATGAGAACCGCTAGGGGTGAAAACGGGGACTGAGACGTTACGACTGAGCTGCAGATTTTAAAACAAAGCGGTGAAATTGAAAGATGTTGTGGGTGGGGGGTGGGTTAGACCCATTTGGACCAAAAAGTATAAGACGAAAAATGGGGGGATCAATTTTGACCTCTCGCTCCTGGACACCTGAAAAAAAATGAGCTCGGATGTCCCCCCCCCCCTCTCCGGACGCTCAAAACAGTAGGACATGTCCGGGGAAAGTATATAGGACAACGGGTCACCCAACGGGTGAGAGTTTCATGGAGATCCTGGGGAAATTTCAAGGGTCTATATTATGATTTGCGGCAAAATTGTCTGTCCTGTTGGAGTGGGGGTGGGGAGAGGTGCCCCTTAACTTATAATTTCAACAAAATTAAGGGATTTTGCTGTCATTAAGACCGAAACTTGCATTTTCGCTGGAATTAATGCCCCAAACATGCAATTTTGCTTGCAAGGAAACTTGTAATTTCGCTCCATACAGGGCCCGAACTTGAAAACTCAATAAGCGGCGCTTAATGTTGCCATTATACGGCTATTGAGCGCCGACGTGGCCGGCTAGCCCAAGGTCCAGGGCTAACTAAACAAAAAGTGCGGCTTTCAACCGTTCGACAAAAATTCAACTTCCAATTTCGTTGATATCTGTCTCAAAAATGTTGTGACTTTGCGGGTCCATTCGTCAGGGCGTTGGTGGTAGACGGCTATAGCTCGGCGTTCCAAGGTCATTGAAAAGCTCCCAGAAACTTTCAAATTTCGCGATATTAAGATGTGAAACGAGGGAATTTCAGACAGAAAGCTCCTTTCGCTGAAAGCCTCAAATTGCACAGTTTGGCGAGTTCTTCGTCAGGGCGCTGTCGTGGTAGGTAAGTCGGGGCTCCACGATCACTTTTTTTTTTTTCAACGAAACTTGCTAATGCATTTGCGAAGAAAAATATTGCAATTTTGCGAGCTTTTGGTCCTGAAACTTACAATTTCGCTCCAAGTGATGTAATATTGCGGCTATTTCTTTAAATTTAGCTGTGCTGCTGTGAATGAGCTTTTTTTTTTCAATTTATCACGAAATAGCGTTTTTCCGAAACGTATTGGGGCAAAATGGCTGGAACCAAGGGCGTCGCCAACCATTGAGCCAGGAGAGGGTAGCTATGATTTTCTTTTTTAGTTGGGCTGGTGGAAGGGCAGGCTAGTCAAAAGGGGTGAGGCGCATTGGATTCATGATCACCGGGCCAGGCCTTCCTTGGGCCTGCGTTACTTTTAGGTGAAGGGTCAAGGGAGAAGCTCGTTCCACTAAATTCAAGGGCGGGCGAGAGAGAGAGAGTGAGTGAGAGAGAGAGCCCAGGATGAATAATTGAAAATAATCAGCTGAGACATTTCGCTAAAGCACTCGTTCTGAGTTACAAAATAAGGGTGGGGGGGGCAGGATTTCAGAAATAAAGAAGTTTCACTGTGGTTGGAGGTTCTAACTGTGATCAGAGCTGTAGTTGGACCCTCGCTGTGGTTGGGAAGTTAATGTGGTAGGAGCTTAACTGTGGTTTGGAGGTTCTAAATGTGGTTAGAGCTTATTGTAGTTGGAAGATTGCTGTGGTTGGATTTTAGCTGTGTGGCTGGGCCTGGAACATTGTTTCATTAAAAAAAAAAAAAAAATCATCAGATTCATGGTGGAACCCCTCCCTCAAGACAAAATCCTAGATCTGCCACTGGTATGAGCGCTTGAGGCACGAAGTCCCATTGACATCTCCTCTCCACAACTCCCACGTCATTGTCCTTCTTTCTTGACCCCTCCCCTTCTACTTATGATACAATTTACTTTACAGTTATGCCGATAATATGAATTCCTAACACTGTGCTACGTGAATTATTTGGAACTTGTAGAAACTTAGTCCTTCGGAGGCTTTTTTGGTTGTCTGTCAGTGGCCTAACTATTTATTTTTCGCTACCCTTTTTGAATTTGTTCAGCTGTACTGTTAACCTACGTCGTGCGATTTTTTGTTTTTGTTTATTTGTGCTCTTCATAATTGGGCACAGCGGTGGCCAACGTTAAGACTTGAGAATCTTTGTTGTTCTTTAACGAACTATTTAATTTTTAGGAAAATGCTTGATTGGGTTGTTTTTTGTTTTTTTTTGGCGAGGACGCTCTTCTCCCCCCCCCCCTCAGACAGTTCAGCCTGAATTTTTGGTTCATTATAAGAATCTATCAATTTGTCAAAATATTTATTTATTTTCGATAAGCAACTAATTTATTTTAGCAAAACTATTTGTAAATAATGCGTGTTTTGTTAATTTATAAATATTTGAGGCGCGTTCTTCCGTTATCGCATAATGGCATACTCCTTTATTTTATATCGACCGGTTCCCTGGTATGTTCCCTCGAGATAAACCAATGAGCAAAAACGTCGCTCGTAATTAATGATGGACTCTTCTTTTACTTCACAGAAAAAATCTCAAGGCCGCTTGGTTGATAAAAAAAATAAACTTCAAACACACTTCATTAATATATAGCGATTGGTTGTGAGTAGAAAAAAAAAAGGCAAATTGGCCTTCTCTGTGGCTTCAAGACGAATCTGGGGGAGATTCATCCCTAAAAACTACCCCTCTCGAACCTGACAAACAATTTGTTTAAAGAACCCCTTTATTTATTTATTTATTTACCATTAAGAAGACAACTGGATAAAGGATAATGATGGTAAATATGTGACCGTTATTGATCGCGAGCCATCTGTTCTACATCTTAGCTTGTTGTAATGAGTCTTATTCTACCCTACCTTTCAACTATTCTAACCAAATATTGTCAAGCCCTTTTCATTACACTCCAATTCATTTTCAATTACTTGGGGTTAATAGTTGATTATTGCTAACGACGATGAACTTAACCGAATGTTTGCGTATTTTCTGATTTTTTAAAAAATATTTTGTTTGGGTGTTCACAAACTTTTTAATCACCGTAGACAAAACAACATTGATTCATTTCGAGTCATTTATGCGTAATATCGCGGCGGTCCCTTTGAGGGCTCACGAAGTGAAATATATATACACTCTTCAGACCGGAAGGTGTTGGATGCCGTCAAGTGGGTCTTCTAAGGCGCCTCACTCATCTTGTACCAACCACTCAGGAAAAAAAAAATAATTTTTTTTTTTTCTTTCTCTCCCCACGTCTCCTCAGACTCTCGTTCGCCCATTTTATATATAAACAACATAAACATACACATATTTTTACTTTGTTAGTCAACCCTCCCCTCCCCCCTTCAGAACACACACACAAAACTATTTCCCATTCACATTGAAAGCGCCTGACCCTTGAACTTCCTTCTTTCTTAATCACTCGTCGTGACTTTTCAAAACTGATTTATAACGCGTTCAGGGTGAGTTTTCATGTTTACTGCGAGTGATACAGAATTTCAATTCACTGTCATTTTGATTTTTGTGGGAGGGTATAATCGTAATTATTTATTTTGTTTCGAGGATATGATCTTTGGAATTCATTTAATCGCGCAGTTAAGAAAACAATTTGATAATTACCCGAAGAAACTGAATCCACGCGTCAAAAAACTACGTGTGAAGACGAAGATAACGCGCGAGAATGTTTGGAAATTACAGGAAATGCCCGATAAAAATCACGACAATTCATTTTCTCAGTTTTTTTTCTTCAATTGTTAATTCGCTGTTGTTGTAGAAGGTTAAAAAAAGAGAGTTGTCTTGGTATAAGACGGGGAATTTTTGTTCTTTTCAATAACACGCGTACAGAGGCTTCGACTGGTGCTGCTTAAAATTCACCTAATGGCTATAAAGTTAATAAGTAAGCGTCACGCGACTTGGGCGTTTTGACTCTCTTACAATGAAGGCGATTACAACTAACGCTGAAAGCAGGTCGTGTTTGACACGGCGACGTGTGTTGTTGAAGTGACGCGTCACAACTTTTGCCAGCGTCAATATGCTACCTTTAAACCGGACATTTCACGCCCATTCACCCACGACACAGTGGACATTTCTGTAATACCCGGGACAGGCCATCGCGGGTTCGACGGGACGTATTTTTTCCCGGGATTCAGACAGAAATTTCTTAAATTTATAGTCCCCTTTCCTTTTTGTTCCTTGGAAACAAACTTGGTTAATTTGATTCGAATTAATTTGACCCTCCCAAGGCTGAAACGCGCGCCTCTAGCCAATCCCATGGTTAGGATTGGAAATGATTAGCATAATTACTTTCATTAATTTCAGCTAGAAAGTGATAATGAGCCAAATCCACAAAAAAACCTCAAAGTTTCCGTGAGATTCGTGAAATTCAGTTTTGAAAGAGCCAAATTACGTGAAATTTGGGCTTGACAGAGCAAAAGCCTGAATGATCGATAATCCGCGGACCGGTTTTGATCGATAATCCTTAAAATCTGGTTTTAAAGAAGCCTAGTTGACGTCATTTTGAAATTTAAAATTTGGGATGAAACAAGCATCACAAAGTTCACGGTTTGAATAAGCCAAATCCATGAATTTGGGTTTTGAATATGCTAATAAAGTTTGTTTCTGAAAGAGCCAAAACCGTTAAATCTGGATTTGCGTTGAACATCTGAGAGCCAAGCCCGTTTTTTGAAGGAGATAAACTTGTAAAATTTTCCTATTTTTGGGTTTGTTTGAATTTGAAACGTTTCCCTCGATATTGGCTGTTACGACAGCCAAATAAATTTGGTTATGAAAGAGCTAAACTCAAGAAAAGGACCAAAGCTCACAAAATTCGGTTTTTTAAAAGACTCAATCCTTTGAAATTTATTTTTATGCAAGCGAAAAATACGAAATTTCTTCATTGACTGATCGGACCCTGCCTAACTCGAAATTTGACAAAATCGGGACAAAAATTTCTGCCGGGACAAAAAGAGAGAGAAAAAAACTGGACACTCGACTTTGAGGTGCCGACACAGTGGGGCACTCGCGAAGGGCGTGCTTGAGCTCGAACAGCTCTAACCACAAGACGCACTGACCAAGAACAAAATGAACCACTAAAAGGCCAAAATTTTGCAAAAGCTGCATCCCCAAGAAGCTGTGACCACAAAAAGTTCTAACCACATAAAACCTCTAACCAAATATGGTACAACCACAAAAATCCTTAATCCTAAATCCTTAATTGAATACAAATTAAACCCCCAAGCTTGAACCCAAAGAGAACAAAGGCCGAAAGCTACAACCCCAAAACGCCGTAACCACAAAAAAGACTCAAGCACCAGAAGCACTTTACCCCAAAATGCTTCAACCACAGAATTTTATAATCACAATAGCTTGGCTCCCAAAAAACCTTGAATCACAAAAAGCTCTAACCATATGCTACAACCACAAAAAGCCCTGATCGCAATAAATCTAATCAAAGAAAAATCAAATCACAAAAACTTGAACCCTAAGAGACCAAACGCCTTATAGCTGTAACCCCGATATACTCTTAACAACGAAATAAATTAACCACAGAAGGCAGCAACCCTAAAATGAGCAAATAACAAAACGCTCTAAACACAAAGAAAACCTCTAACCAAAAATGCACTAACCACAAAAAGCTCTAACCCCAAAATGCTGTAACCACAAAGTTCTCTAACGAACTCCAAAATGCTCTAATCACAAAAAGCTCTTACTACAAGAAACACTCAACCACCGAAAGCACTCGATCATAAAATGCTCCAACCACAAAATGTTTTAACCGCAAAACGCTTTAACCACAAAATGCTCTATTCCCAAAATGGTCTAACCACAAAATTCTCTAACAACCCGAAAATGCTCGAACCACAAAATGCTTCAACGAATCACAAAATGCTCTAACCACAAAAAGCTCTTACTACAAAAACACTCAACCACAGAAAGTACTCGATGCTCCAACTACAAAATGCTTTAAGCACATAACGCTTTAACCACAAAATGTTCAAACCACAAAACGCTCTAACCACATAACGCTCTAACTACGAAATGCTCTAACCACCAAATGCCCTAACGAACCCCAAAATGCTCAAACCACAAAATTCTCTAACCACAAAAGCTTTGTTTCCAAAAGTTTACGCTCATCTTCATTCCAAGAATAAAATTCTATACGCTCAATGTCAATTTTTGTTTTTTGAAATTTAGAGCAGAATCCGGGACAAATTGAGTCCCGGGATGTCCTTGCCCGGAACGCGGGACAACATTAGCCAAAAACGGGACTCTCCCGGGGTTGCCGGATCTGTCGAATAATCTGCTAAATTGGCTTTTTCTAGCCAAATTTATGAATATTACGTTCGGGGCAATTTTTCACCACAATCGCAAAGGGTTTAACCTTCACAAATTGTAGGGACATTTTCGGTTTGTTTTTTAAAGTTGGTCGCCTGAACCGAGCCGGAAATGGCTTGTGAGTCCGAAATTTTGACGGTCAAATTCCGGTAATAATCCTTTCGGACTAGAAGCCTATCAATTGCCGATTTCGACGAAGGTCAATTGGCCAGAACCCAACACTACTACTAAGTGACTCTCTTGTCAACGTTCAGAATTATTGTTTAATTTCAATGACTTTGTTCTTTCAATGTTACCCGACTTTGGTCAGGGAATTTACGAAACTGTTCAGGGAATTCCGTGTGATTCTGCGGCAACCCTGAAACGTGTTCTTTTATGGCTTTAGAAACACGTTATTTCAGATCATGCAGAGCTTCACTGCTCCATCCATTATACACACATTGTTACAACTTCCAAAGGACTTCCTTTTAGTTTTCTGGCTGCTTATCAATTAAAACTAGCAAATTTTTCGTTGGGAGTTTTAGCCTTACGAGTTGCTGTGTGGAATAAGTCTGAGGAGGAGGGGGGGTATCCCTCCTCACCCAACTATAGTGTTCTATCCCTCACGCAGGAGCACGTAGTGGCAGCTCTACTGCTTGTAAAGGAAATCATGACCGCCTAATAGTACGACAAAGAAAATTCTAAATATTGCGTCAACCCGACGTTTTTACATTAATCTCTTATTCTGTTAATGAAATATCAAGCCGTCCGTGACAATTTTTTGACTGAATAGGTTCTTAAGTGTCAAAATTGCGGGTTTCGTCATGTTTGATGAGGGTTCATTTCTGAGCTTTCTCGTATTGGGAAAGCACAAACAATCGTTTCCTGTAGAGAAAAACCGTATATTTTCCGGTATAATACGCCATTCAAGAGAAATAGAGAGAGTGAGAGAGAAACTATTTTTATTTCTCTCGTTTTTGGGCATTCGATTTGGCTGTGTACCAAAGAGCCGAGAATTGAAAACTGAAATCGTATCATTTTCAACGTGATTTATGGCTGAACGTGTTTTTTTGTGTCAATTATGTCCTGCAGTGTAATTAGATTTATATACAATAATGTAATGACTAATGAATTAACTAAAGTGTCACTAATCCTATAGAATGTTAATGTTAGGTTGGGTTATAGTGTTTATTGATATTTCGTAACTATATTGGGTGCATGTATTCATAAACACATTGTTATTGTTTATTACATGTTTTGTTAATTATTTTTGTCGATTTGTGAAACATTGAAAAGAGTGGACAAAATGGCAGGAGGGAGTGGTCTTCTTTGCTATTGGCGCCCCGCTCTTTTTTCCCGACAGTTTGGGTTCGGACTCTTGGAAGAGCCCACTACTTCTCGCTTCTAAAACCAGTCCCCCTCGCCCCCCTCTCTCACACACCATTCCCCTTCTCACCTTTCTTCATCAACGGATGATGTTGGGGAGGGGGGTAAGGGAGGGGATCAGGAAAGATATTCTCTTTTAACTTTTTCCCAGACGAGTCATTATCATTTTCAAAGAGCTCCCCTTTCATCTCGCCCGACTCAACTTCTGCTCTGAAACTCCCCTCCCTGTCTATCCTTTCCAGATAACCCTACCCACTGCGTGTGTGACTGACAGAGACTGGATTTTTATTTTTTATTTTTTTACATTCCACGTGAGATCCCATGTTTGGCTTCAATTTCAAGATCAATACATTTTACTTTCAAAAGCGTGATAAAATGTGTGTATTTCAACAATTCTTTCACATTTTACGCCATATCAGTTACTAGAACATCATTTTCTACCCATAAGTGAGCAGGAACGGTTTGTTTTGATGGAAGGTCTCGAAAGATATGCAATTACAAGCCTTGTTTACCAGTCTTCAAGGGCAGGAATATTCGCTTTCCTTAAATATTTCAAAGCCTGTTATGCGGGTCTTAGTTTTGAGGGCTGCTCACTTATAAAACTTTATTTTCTCTGATAAGTTGCTATTGAAACAATAACAATAACGTTACTTTATCGGAACAAAAGAACAAAGTAAGGGATTTTAGTAACTGCCAAGTTACATTTAGCGGTTTTGAGTTATCTTTTAAAACACATTAAAATCCCTCCCGCCTTTACTTATTGTGAAAACAATTATTTTCATTCTGAGCTGTCGATAAGGACACTTCTTCACGAGTTGGAGGGAGGGGGACCTCTCAAAACTTCAAAAAGGTGACAGCGGTGATAAAAGCTGAAGTAGTGGACGTAATTGTTTAAAGTTGATATATAAACCTTTTGAAACGCGGCGTTTTTTTTTGCCATTTAGAAATCACTATTATGAACGGAAAAATTAAGATGAAATCGATATGCAGTTTAGCTACAAGTTTGATATAGTCTTGATGTTTTAGTCCTATAAAAAGTGTCTCCCCTCCCTTCCTCACCAATTGTTATAAATTCTATTGTTTTCCAGCCCACGCCCACACAACCCTACCATTCCATCCCAAATATTTTATTGGATTATAGTGCAGGAAAGGCCCCTAGATCAGTTGTACCGTCACGTGCTATAGATTACTTCCAACACCAACCCTCCCGTTCAAAATCGCTCTCGGTTTCACGCTATCTCCTCAATTATTACATCAACCACATAATCAGTGCTTGGAAATTCCTCCTCAGGATTTGCTCGGCTTTTCTTCCTTATGACGAAGAGGGGTAAGTTGAAGGGGAGGGTGTTATTTCAAGGAATAGGAAAAAAACCTCACGATGTTGAAGAGATTTTTTTTATAAAGCGAGTCGAAGGCAGCTCGTGTAATAAACTTGAGTGCATTAAAATGTGCCTCGGGGTAGTTTAAGGGGAGGAAAAAAATCCAAATCTTCTTTGCATACTTGTGACTTTCAGAGCTTATTCGATAAGTACTGGTTTATTTATGCTTAACAAACTGATAAACCGTCCACACTCTTGTTCTCATAATTAACTTATCTCAAAATGAGGATATTCCTATTAAGCGCGCACGGAAATGAAAAAATAGGTTCAAGCGTGACGTTCATTTTGTTTAATAAGCCCGTAATACTGAACAACTTTTTTTTTTTTTTTTTCTCCGTTCACAGAAAAACGGCGTCTCTCCCTGTGCGTGGGCTGCGGCTCTCAGATTCACGACCAGTACATTCTGAGAGTCGCGCCGGACCTCGAATGGCACGCCGCCTGCCTCAAATGTGCCGACTGTCATCAGTACCTCGATGAAACGTGTACCTGCTTTGTGAGAGAGGGCAAAACCTACTGCAAGAGAGATTACGTCAGGTAATAACGTTGGTGAACAAATAAATTGATTAATTTTGTTCTGTCCATGTATATTAGTGGTGAAGGGGGGGGGGTATCTATGCAGTGACGTAATAACCCTTGAATTCAATTGTTCGTGCACCCACAAATCCAAACGTTATTTTTGTTTATTCAAGAGACCTTAAAACCCGTAGGGCTATAGTTGAATAATACAATTATACGCACGGAGAAAGCTTAATTTCAAGTTCGCAGTTCAACTTGAATAGGGTCGGGAAGTCATCATGCCTGGGCTTCCATGAGATCGAATCATCTAACCGGAACCGTCAGAGTTTTGGACGAAATTGGGCTCAGACATCGCCCCAAGACACATCTGTTATTTTTGAGCCTTTTCGCGTCATCCTTTAAACATTTTGCGCACGGCCCGAAATTACCCAAAATGGCGTTTTACAATCAATGCTTCAACAACTTGAGCCTCCCTGATTATTAACTTAAACCTCTTCGAAAAAGTGAAATTCGTGGGAATTTTTTGCTATTTTCGAGCATTTTTCTGCCATCTTTTGAACTTTTTTAAACCCAAACTGACGATTTTCAAATGCATTGGCACAAAATGGCTCAAAAATAGTACAAAATTCTTGTGTCTTTGTGTTTTCGATTCGTTAATGTGCTACTAGAGGGGGTCCATTTGTGGCAGCAATTGCAAAAATTGCAAAATTCGGCTCAATTTCGAATGTGGCTTTAAAAAATGCCTTTTGATGTATACTTTGAGGTTTTGAAGAGACCGCAATGATACGGGGTCGCGAACCTTTTTGGCTTATTATTTATCAATAATAAGTCTTTGTAATCGTATCGCAAAAAATTTTTTTTGACCCCCCCCCCCTCAAAATTTGTAGTTTTACGTTTCAAAGTGCGTAGAATCCAAATCTGCAGTAAAAAAAAAATGTCCGTCCGCCGTCCGGGCCATATCTTGCCCTAGGATTGCTCGAAAAAACTCGTTCTTTCGCACATAGACTCCATTTGGGGTCTAGTTGGTCCTAACATCTGATCAGTTTGATCAAATAACTCCCTGGGGTTTTATGGGCCAAAAGCGGGTCCAAAATGGGGATTTTCAAAGGATTTGGGATCATAGGGGTGTGGGGTGTCGATTTTCATGTAATTTCACGCCGGATTTGACTACATCCATGAATAATAAACTTATAAACAGTCGAAATAATAAGGCATTGCGATAATTCGCAGCGTTTTTCAAGGGCGGGTAGACGTTGGCCAACTCATCCCTATAAGGAAAGAAAAAATTTGTCCAAACGAGGTGACTAATCCTATGCAGTTGTATGTGCTGAGTCGATAAAAATCAAGTCCGTCGGCTCATTATTTTGTTATGGCATATAATTTGTGCGAAAAAACGTCGCCACCTCCTCGAATCCTCACGCCAAAAAATTTAGAGATGAAGTCGTTTCATATATCGTTTCTGAAGTTGTTTTTGGTGATGAATCGAATGCACGGTAGCTCGATTCTCTGTAATCAATATTATTTGAGTTATATGAACGAAAATGCCAAAATAAACGCGATTTTTCCTATACTTGAATGTGCCCTAGAAAATTTGTATCACGATTTATGCAGGACTAACAATGTTCTCTCATCGTATGTAGCTTTTTGTGCTGACTTTGAATGAGCTGTATAGAAGGGATCCTTGGTATCAATACTTTTTGAATTAAGCATAAACATCTCCAGCATTTTTAAAGGAATTGTTCTTAAATTGACCCCAGCGATCCCTGCAAACGCTCATTCGATTCAGTACGAAAAACTCCGTAAGATCAGAGAACATGATTAGTCCTGCCCAAAATCTTCGTACACATTTTCATAGCACATCAAAGTATCGGGACAAACTAATTATTAACTCAAAGAATATTGATCGCAGAGAAACGAGTCACCGTGCGTTCGGATTAAGCGCTGAAAATCACTTCATAAATGGCGTTCAAGTCAACTGTCAACTGCATTACTAAACGTTGGACGTACGGATTTTTTGGGAATATTTATGCCAAAAACCAAGTTGTTTGGTACAACTCACGTCGTAACTCAAAAACTATTCGTCGCAAGGACTACTTGTGGTTTATTTTTATTGACTCGGCACAAAAAAAATGCATAGGATTAGACACTCCGTTCGGGCAAATTTTTTCCTCCTTTATAGCGATGATTTGGCCAACGTCAAGTCGTCAACCCTCCCTTAAAAGGATGTTTGCCTCCCCGTATCGTTGCGGACTTTTCGGATCCTGGAGGAATTTTTTAAGCCAAATTTGAAGTTGGGCCGAATTTTGCCGATATTTTACCTTTTTTAAAGCTTTATTTCTTGTACTATACAGGGTGTACAATAACGAGGTGCTTGGGGACGTCACTTGGGATCAATTTTACTAGATGTAACAAAGTTTTGAAATTCGACAATTTAAGACACTTTAAAGTCGCGCGCGGTATCTTTTTGAGTCAGAAGTCAGAACTGTCACAAGAAGTGCCCTTGACCCCGCGAGTTTATTACAAGTGAAGTGTGATCTGATAATGATAATACCTCAGCCAGTGTCCAGTGATGCTCTAAATGAAATCAGAAAACAGAAACGTACCAATTTCTCTTCAAGTTGTAGTGTATACGAAATAGGAGTGCAATAAATGAGATGACATTGTTATTGCGTCAGTCATTTTCCTGAGATATAGATTTTAGGCGAAAGCATAACGCCTGGAAAACAAGCCCAAGGAAACGATCAAGTTGCTGTCAGAAAGAATTATTTTTCTTTGACTGAGTACACGTCGGAAAATTAGACTGTCACACCAAACCTGATAATTTTTACGGTAGATAATAATTATTGACTATTCGACAATTGTACTGTTTCTACCGATAAATTCGAAATTTTGGCAGTGTACGTAGAATTGGCTAGCGTTGTTAGTGCTTTGGATAATGACTGTAAAAATGATTATTGATCAAAACTATCCCTTGAAACTACGATTACGATTCATTATTTATTTCTCGACTGTGAATGGAAAACTTGCATGAATGCCCTATTTGGGGGAAAAGTATACCGGCGAATTGACACATGCGGACAAGGATATTAACAGTAGTTCCTGACCGATTGGTGCTTCTGGTGATTTTTAAATAAATTTCAAAGTTCTTCAGGAGGGGATGGATGGTACGAGGGAAAAATGACGTCAATGTGCAGTTTTGAAGCATTTGAAGAAACTCTAAAATGTTTTGTTTACAAATAACAAGAAAAATTAAACCCCAGAAAACGCGTATTCCCCCCTTTTCACAACACCATCCATTTGACGCAATCAAACCCTCACTCAAAATTTTTAAAAATTCGCCTAAAAAAAACCCTTGATTGATTTCAATGTTTAATGTGGGCAATTGTCTTGTTGAAGCGCCCTCTTCAAGAAACACCAGTGACTGAAAAATGTGCAAGTTCCCCATTGGTGATTTATCGGCAGAAGAATATGTATGCGCAGAAAACTACGACTTTCACGCCAAGTCGTGAGAAAAGAGGTCTGTCTCTTTGCTGCACTCTAGAAAAACACATGATTTGGTTGATGTGAGACCAATACCGGGTGTACTTGGTCCACGTGGCACAAATAAAGGAGGTGATTCTAGACCATATTTGCGTCAAAAAATGACCAACTATACAATGGTACGAATATCAACCGTTTCCGAGAAAAACGCATTTTTCCGCTTTTTCAACGCATCGCTGGTTTTCCTCAAACAAACTGCAATAACTCTCACAATTTTCGTCGCACGTAATATTGTAGCACGCCACTGAAAAGAGCAAACAATTGTCTTTTTATTATGTCTACATGGTTTTGGAATCAGCTTGAGTTGGCCCTTAATGCTGAGCTGAATTCCCAAGTTGTCCTATTTTACCATCAAACACGTGTTTTCTAACAGCTTTAATTTCACTCACAGCACATCGAGCATTTGTTATGAAACACGAATGATACAGAAAAAATAAAATAAATAAATTGAAATACCTACTGTGTTTTGTGTGGTGCCTATGAGGGGGGCGGGGGTGTATGAGTGAAGAATTCGCTGCATTAGTATTTTTATAATTTTCTGAGACCAATTTAGCGATTTGGATTTAATCGTCCACCAATAAGACGATAGTTCTCTTTACACGATTACACTTGATAATTTCAAACCTTTGTCCAAATATCTCGGCTGTTACTGTGGCAATGTCCATTTCATCGTAGGTCATTGGAAAGCTTTTTTTAAGAAGAAGTTTTTTCCGCAGAGCGACTCATCTTGATAATGCTGTGTGCGAAATTAAAGCTGTTAGAAAACCCTTGTTTGCGATGGAAACAGAGGACAACTTGGAAATTCAGCCCAGTATTAAGGACCTTTAGCTCAAGCTGATTCCAAAACCACGTAGACATAATAAAAACACAATTTTGTGCCATTTCAGTAGTGTGCTTCATTATTACGTACGACGAAAATTGTTTGAGTTATGGCAGTTTGCTTGAGGAAAACCAGCGATGCGTTAGTTGTGAAAGGAACTCGCAATGGATATCATTCCACTTTTCTCTTGGAGTGCTCAAAGTATGTACTCAATAGTAGATTACATTACAAGATTAGTAAGTGGTGCATTACCTGCGAGTTTTTTGTTTGGCGGACGACGCTTGCCGAGGCCGCTAATTAAAAACGAGCGGGTAATACCACTTAATAGTCGAGTGATGTACGTTATTTTTCGCGCAACCGTCGTCGAATATTACCCAGTTTTATTCTTTCGACAAAAAAAAACATGTCTTAAGATATTTCTATAATCACGAATGAGGTGATAACATTACAACAAAGGTTGCACAAGGTTATAGAAAACTGACACGTAAAAAACTTTTCATGTCAGTTTCAAACCTTTACTGTACAGTTCTCATGCATAAAATGAAGAATACATTTCCCCCTCCACCTTATTCGTGCAAGCTTTAAGGGGGGGAACCGGGGGCGCCGTGTCCTGAGGTGCGCGTCTTACAAAATGAGGGGGGGGGGAGGTGTGGAGAGAAAAATTGGCCTAAGAAGCGTATTTGATTTAGGAATACTTCAAAACTATAAAATGTCAAAAGAAAAAAAAATAGCCGAAAATTGATAATTTTAGACGTGAATTACAGAGCTTTCCCTCTACACTCTATCCGAGAATTGGTGATTTTCCTAAATTATTGCCATGAATTAAAGGTTTTCCTCGATTTTTGATGCATTAGCGATTTTTTTACTTCAGTAAAGCGTTTTTCGTCAATTTCAGCCGCGCCAATTTGCAATTTTTCTCAATATTGTCCGCAAATTAGCAGCGTATAAACTATTTTGGCTCCGCATTAACAATTCGTTTTCCAGTTTTAGATATGGACTACCGCTTTTTCTCAGTTTTAGGCTCGAAGTTGCCTTCAAAAACCATGTATTTGTGTTTTCCTAAATTTTAGCCGCGAGTCATCGTTATCTGCGTGAATTAGCGTTTTTCTCTATTTTAGCCATGAATTAGCCGATTTCTTTCATTTGTATCCATGAATTAACGTTTTTTCTCGAATCTAACCGCAAATTATTGGCTTTTTCACAATTTTACCCGCGAAGGAATGAGCGATTCTTTTCAGTTTTGGCCACGAATTAGGATTGTACCGGTTTTTAGGCGCTATTAGCGCTTGTTGTCAATTTCATTAGTGAATTAGCGATTTTCTCACTTTTTTGCCTAGGATTAGCGTTTTTACCAATTTTAGCAGCTTACTAGCCATTCTTATAAATTTCAGTCGGTCGTGAATTAGCATTTTTCGGACAAATTAGCTGCGAATTAGTGACTTTTAACTTTTTCTCAATTTTAGCCCAGAATTAGCGTGTTTTTTTCTATTTTATAGCCTTATAGCGGGTTTTCTTGCCTTTTAGCACTTGCAGAAAAGCAAGAACTGGGCCACGTCTCAATTTTACCAAAGAACAACCAATTAGCGCTTTTTCTTCATTTTAGCCATAAAGTAGCATGTATACGAAAATGACGGCTAAAAACGCGAAATGACGGCTAAAGTTATGAAAAATACTTAGCTACTTCGCGGGTAAAGTTTCTCCAAAGCTTCCGCGGATGTGGTACAGAAAAACCGATAATTGTAGGCTAGAAGTATGCAAACGACAATTTCTGGCTTCTGAAGGCAAGTTCATGGCTCAAACTGAGAAAATTAAAAAAAAAAGTGATAATTCATGGTTGAAATTTAGAAAAATGGCACATTAGCGGTTAAAATCGGGAAAAACACGAATTCACCGCAAAAATTCAGAAAAATCTCTAATGGACGGCTCAAATGGTGAATTGAGAAGAAGCGCTGAAGTGTTGAAAAAACGCTAATTCGCGGTTAAGGTGGAGAAATCGCCAAATCGCGGCTTACGCTTAATCTGAACGGTGACTTCATGGGGCGCTGGTGAAAGATTCACCCGGGGCTCAGCACATCAGCGTGGCTTCTCAATTTTAGTCGCCTAGGGACGTGCATAAACTTGAAATTAAACATTTTTTTTCTCAATTTCAGACGTAGACTTGCCCGTAAGCTTGCCTGAAATCTCTAGGAGGCCCCTTATAGTCTCTAAATAAACATTTTAGTAGCATTAAATAACTTATTTTTCTAAATTTTAACCTAGAAGTTGGAAGTTTAATTTTTCACTTCAACCGCGAAAAAGCGTCTTTTCACAATTTTGGCCGTGAAAATGAGCATTTTTTCTCAATTTCAGCCACGAAATAGCGCTTTTATTTCACATCTTTATAACCTAAAAATTCCCATTTTTTTTCATCTTTAAGCTTCTTTTCATGGGCCCGCCCTCTCACCATTACCACATACAGGTAGTGTGCTCTCCTTATACGATTTTCACTTGCGCTCTTCTTTTACGTGCCCCTCTTGCACGGAATCGAATGTACAGTGAGGTAATCGCCCCCCTGAAAACATGCTCTCTGGATCCGTACATTCCCGGTCATCAGTTTTGATTTATTTGGCAGCGTGACTATCGATATTCCAGCTTGTTAGCTTCGTATCGATTATCTCTGATCGCGAGTTTCCATCCCGGAAACTGCACAGTGAACCAATTTTAAATCTGTTAGGACATCATTGCCTATTTTAAGCAACATTTCTAGGTCTAGACCCAGAAAAGTGGCATGTTCAACCTACAAGGCTTGTAACGTCCAAGCCTGTGGAGGCCATCAGTCTAACCAGCTGAGGAGATTAGAAAATGGGAAGCTTTCAGGAAAGCCAAGCTTAAGTGTACAATGAAAATAATTATGCAAAATTGGATTTGTTTTTCAAGTTCTTCAAACAGAGATGAGGCAGCCCCTTTTCCCTTATTTTTCTTTCTGTGGTCAAACATTAAGGCTTTCTACTCTTCATTTTTGTTAAGTTGTTCGTGGACTCGTCTCAATCGGCACAAGATAAAAGGAGTTTTTCGATATTTTTTTTTTCCTTTCTATCCCCCCAAGAGCCTTTGCGGTGGTCCTTTTGTTTATTATGACTGTTTTGCTATATTTAGACAAATATTGGCCTGTCTGGAAACAGGGTGTGTTTGTCCCTGGTTGGGTGGGTGGTCCCCTTGTTGTTTGGACAGTCTTGTGTTACCCGCCTGGCGTATATACCTTCAGCGTTCAGTGATGGGTATCATTTGGCTGACATCCGCTTATATTCGGGGGGCACCTTCCACCTTTTTTTTTCTCTCTCTCTCTCACTTATACACTCATCATCATCACACACTCCCTTTTCCCATTTCACCAGTGTTCCCATTCGCTCGAATTACAATTATAATTTACAAAATTATAGTAGACAATTCACTGTGTTGTTGTATGTGGTGGGACACTTGCATTCGAGTTTTTGAAACGAACTCGAATTGACGCTGTCATGAAATCCTCGCGACAACAGTCTTCTGGAACTAGTTTCCAGGGAAAATCCTTGGATATGGACACGGAATCATGGATCCGAGGCTCGCATCACTACCCCCACCACCGTATCGAGCTAGTGGAGAGGGGGGTGGACAGCCCTGGGCCCCCTATCAGACGGGACCTCCGAAAAGCTTAAATAACAACGGAAGATGAGGATTTTCAGGTTCTAGGACGTAGGTATATGTGAAAAGGTTGGATGGTTTGACAGCGATTTCACTCATTTCTACGAATCAGTCTATGCGATCTGGAGAATATAACGTTGTAAGTGACGTCAGCAAAGAGTGTGGGCTGAATATTCGATTGTACCTCCGAGAGCGCTATTCTGGTGGCTCGAATTGAGAAAATCCGCGTCTTCTTTAGGAACATTCGTGGCTAAAATAGAGAAAATACGCCGTCTCCAGTTTCGCTTATAGATCCTTAAGCGCACTAATGTGCTGACCGGCAATTGGCGACTTGCTGACGTGGCAAAAAACCTTGGAAAAAGCGCTGATATTCAAATGGCTCTAACTTCCTGACCAAAACTGGGGAAAAAAAAAAAAAAAAAAAAAAAATCGTGGATTCGCGGTACATGGAGGCAATTCTACGTAGTAATCAACGTAAAAGTCTTGTTTTTGGGCAAAGCCCGTGGCTAAAATCAAGAAAACACGCTACTAATTCTCAAGGCTGTACAAGCGAAAAAAAAGTCTCGGCTAATATTTCGAGTTAAAATTGGGCAAAAATTGAAAATTCACAAACGAAATTGCGAAAACTCGCCCATTCGGTCCTAATTCGGTGCAAAATTAGCAGAAAACGCAATTCCGCGGTTGAAATTGTGAGAAATCGCTAATTCGCGAATAAAATTTAGGAAAAACGTAAGTTCGGGGATACAAAATAAAGAAATTCACGAATTTGCTTCTGAAAGCTTCGAGGCTCAAACTGAAAAACAGCGCTAATCTAAAAAAAAAGAAGAAAAGTAAAATAAAATTGTTTATGCGGAGCTAAAATAAAAAAAAACGCGGCCAAAATTGAAAAAAATCAATAATTAGCGGGGCTAATATTCAGCTCCAATTGTGGAAATTGCTAATTCAGTGCTAAAAATGGCTAATCTGCAGCTAAAATGTCGCTAAAATTGAGAAAAACGCTAATGAAAGGGACTGCGCTGCTAAAACTGAAAAAAAAAAACGATAACTCGCGGCTAAAATAGGAAGTTAAATAAAATTGCTCGTGCGGGGCTAAAATCTAAAAAAACAGCGCGGCTAAAATTAAAAAAATTACTAATTAGTGCGGCTAAAGCTAAGAAAAACGCTAATTTTCAGCTCAACTTTAGGAAAATTGCTAATTCGCTGTTAAAACTGGAAAAATAGCCAATCAGCAGCCATTGGGAAAACGCCGATTCGCGGATAACTAATTCGCGGATAAAGTGTGGTAAAATGTCCCATTCAAACACTCGCCTTCTGAAGGCAACTTTGTGGCAAAAATGAAGAAAAATGGCATGTTCTTGGATATAAGTACAAAAAAAAAACAAAAAAACGCTGATTCACTGATAAAGCGCTAATATATGTACAGCTAAAGGTAAAACAAAATTGCTAATGCGGTGCTAAAATGATTTAAAAAACGCTAATTTGCGGACGAAAAAATCGGCTCAAAATTAAGAGAAAGGGTTAATTTTCAGCCAAACTTGAGAAAAAGTGCTTTTTCGCGACTAAAAATGGGAAACAAATTGCCCATTTGCAGCTTAAATTGCAGAAAACGCCAATGCGTCGCTGAAATTGAGAAAATTCGCTAATTCACGGATTACAAACGCTACCGTACGTTGCTAAAATCAATAATGATAAAAAAAGTTAATCCGCGACTGAAATGGGGGAAAATCACTAATTCGCGGCTAAAATGGAGGAAAATTTCAATTTACGTTAAAAAATGGAAAATACGCGGCTTTTAAAGGCAACTTTGAGGCTAAAATTGAGAAAAATGGTTAAATTTTTACCGCTTATGCGCGGCTAAAACTGAGATAATTCCCTATCCACATAGAGCATGGTGGATAAAAAAAATGCTAATTTCGTGGCAAAAATTTAGAAAAAAAAAAACGGCTAATATTGAGGGAAACACTTGAGAAAAACGCTAATGTGCAGCTAACATTGAGGAAAATGCCAACTCGTGGAAAATTGAGGAAAACGCTCTTTTGAAGCTATAAATTCGAGAAAAATCGCAAATTCACAGCTATTGGTGGGCCAAAACCGCTAATCCACAGTTGAAATGGAGAAAACACGAGGCCAACATTGAGAAAAGCTCTAATTTGCGGGCATAAAATTGACAAAGAGCACTCATTCGCGTCTTGAACTGGGGCACAAGCGCCAATTGGCAGATAGGGGGAGTGAAAATAACGGTAATTCGTGGCTAAAAATTAAGGAAAGGACCATAATTTAACGATTATCATTTCTTATTAATAACAGAGACTTAGGGTCCTCTTGGAGATTTCCGCCCTTGGTCCCCGATAGGTCCACCAGTGACTCCCCCCTGCTCCTCCACTCCCACCCCATCCGCATGCTTGTGAAATCTCAGAGTCATTTGGTAAGACATTCCGGAAACGTTACGTGGAGAGTCAAGTGTTTTCCAGGGTTTTTTATCCTCTATTAAGAAGAGAAGTGACGCCGGTACTACTTGAAGACGAAAAAAATAAATAAATTTATAAGATAACCTCTTATCCATAAAACAGGTTGGAACAAAAGGAATGAAATAAAGAAAGGGACTAACGTCTTTCACGGTATCGAAGTGTGGAGGGAGGGGTAGTAAATCACGACAGCTTTTCTTTAACATTTTATCTCTTTTTTTTTTCAAATTGACCCCGTAGTGCCTAAGCTCTAATCATGTGACAGAGGGGGAGGGGGCAAAAAGGTGAGGCAGGAAAAGGTATACACGTTTTTTGACGGTGCGCTGTCCTGCTTTTACATGTTCTGAGCTGGGCCCCCTTGAAAAAAAAAAAAAAAAAAAACTCGTGTAAGTTTATTTCAGCCGATTCGCCCGATCCCTAACGTTTTCAATTGTCAATTTTCGGGACGTTTTGATGACGGTTTTTTGTTTATGTAAGCAATGTTTTTTTAATAGTAAAACCCCGTCTACTTTTCGTGTTCCTCCGTTTTTCAGCCTGAGATCATCCCTTGTTTTAGACTGTTCGGGACCAAATGTGAAAAGTGCAACCTGAGCTTCAGCAAGAATGATTTCGTCATGCGAGCCAAAACGAAGATTTATCACATCGAATGTTTCCGGTGCTCGGCCTGCGAGCGGCAATTAATACCCGGCGACGAGTTCGCACTTCGAGAGGACGGCCTTTTCTGCAAGGAGGACCACGAGGTTTTGGAGAAGGCAACGAACGGTGAAAACAATAATAATAACACCAACATTTCGAATAACAACAGCCTTCTTCACAACGAAGGGTCTAATTCAGGTATTTAAAGATTGCGCCTTTTTTTCCCATAATTTCTCCCGTTTTTAAGGCTCACTTTTTTACACACTCTTTCGTCTCTCATTTCCTTAATCACAACTCCTCAACACTTTCTTTTACAAATATCCCGGGAACATCAAAAAAGCAGTATCGGTCCCCTTTAGCCCTCACTCTATCAAAAACAAAGTTTATTTAACCTCTCAAAGGAGAGATCACTGGCGGGCCGCTTTAAGTCCTCCGTGGGTGGGTGGGTGGGGGGGTTAATCAGTATGCAATATCTCAAACTGGTCACACTTCGTTTTTATTTATTTATGTACACATATGACGCAACCGTAGGACTGTGAAAGGTATAGACGTGATGAAGAGAAGGGAGAGGGTTGAGAGCTGCATAGACGCAAACAAAGGCCCATCATTGATTTAAAAAATCCAATGCTCGACTCTTGAAAAATAAGTAAAAAAAAAAAAAAAAAAAATCTGTTGAAACTGATAGGGATATTAGCTTTGAGGACGCCATATCTATCTTATCGACTTGGTCAATATTTATCTAGCGGCACTTTAAGTCTTGTACGGTATGAATTCATTAAAAAGGCCATGATAAAGGGTGTACGTATACCCCTCCCTCTCCTCTCCCAGATAATGACTTGATTTTACTTTGAACTTCAGAGAATCGAAGGACTAATTGCTGTTATGAACACGATTCGTAGTGGGTTTATAAATTTATCGTAATTGCCGATTAAACAAATATTCACGCTGGTATATCTTTTGAGGTTTATCAAATTATATCAAGTGTTTTTTTTTTTTACCAGAAGTGTGCTAAACTCATTCTGGCAAAACAAATTCTGGCAGCACGACGTCGTAAAACATATAATCTCCCTATTTAAAACAAAAGATTGTGAATATTGTTATCATCCCTGTAACTCGGCGTTCCTCTCTTCCCTATTCCCTTCGTCATTTCTTTTCGTAAAAACTTAATTTGTTGAGTGTTAATAAATAAACAGACTGTGGGGTTTTAGGCAAGGGGGTGAAGTGGCAGGGGTTTTTTAGAGGGATCGATGGAGGTTTAATCAGAATGAAAGCATGGGGCAACCCACCTGGGGTCCCTCACACACTCATTCTCTCTCTATCCCTCTGAGGCTCGTCATCGATAATGTCCCGCTCAACGACAGAAAATAGGAGAGAAACCCCGGAATTACCTTAGCCAGAATCACAATTTCTTCATAATTGCCGTTCGTCCTCTTATTTTTATTTTTTATTTATTTTTCTTAAACAATGCGCAGTCTATAATGTTGTGTGAACAAAATCGTGTTACTCTACTAATACGAGCATTCGGTCCTTGGTTTTTTATTTTAGAATTACCGCGACGTTAATTCCCCCCCTCCCACCCTCCGCGCTCCTTTTTTTTATTGGGGCAGTTCAGATTCCCATTCAAAACAGCAACTTAGTACAGCGCGAAAGCTCTAATTACCATAAGGAAAAAATAAAATGTCCGATTTCAGAAGAAACGCCGTTTTTTTTCACCATGCAAATTTCGCTGTTATACGTCGTCTGTGTGAGTGTGCGACGGTGATAAAAAATGAGGGAGGGTCAAAGGAAAAGGAATGTCGGTCTTGACGGCGCCAAAAAAAAAAAAAAAACACGCACCCCCTCCCGCTATTTAACAAGACTTCTTGACCTTTTACTCCGTGTATAATATCGTTTCTCCGCCCCCTCCCCCTATGTCTCCTTCTTCGTTGCAATAAACAATTTATTTGTGAGTCCTAAAACTCCGATGAAGCGGTGTTAAAAGTCATTAGTCTGGTTTCGCGAGGATGTGTGATGTCTTGTGTTTCCCTGAATCCTTCGGGGCTACATTTATGTTGTTGACTTCGAATTGAGTTATTCACCCTGCCTATAAGAACGACGGTGTCTTTTTCTGGGACCATTTGTCACGATATTTCAGATGGCCGAGACCGTATAGCGCGTCAATTAAATGAAACAGGGCTGCTTCTGTAATTTCAATTACCATAATTGGCCCCGGTCTCTAGGTTTTTAATGTCTGGGGGTTGTAATAGTTGGAGCTTTTGCACAGCGGACTCGATCTTTCCAGTTTCAGCTGTGGTCTAGAGCCGGACTCCAAAACCGAGGGAGCTGCCCCCTCCCCCATCAAGTTGAACGGTAAATAAAATCGTAGCAAATCGTAATATAGATCCTCAAAATTTGGGGTTTGAAGGAGCTTGATGAGCGTAATTGCATTGAAAAATTGGTTATTTTAATAATTCATGCCCCACACAAAATTGTATTTTGAACGGTTCAAAAGCGCGAAATTCTGTTTTTGATGCAGTAAAACCTGCGATCCTGTGAAATACAATTTTTTGTTGTTGAAAAATTTGCATTTCTGGAGCCAACTTCACAGAAATAACCTTCTGACTTGGTCAGCAGCGCGAAATTTGCGTTTTGAATTGGTCAACTGCTTGAAATTACGCTTTTTTTTTCATCAGCGAAAGCCACAAAATTGCTTTTTAGGGGTGAACCTGTGCCGCGAAACTCGTTTTTAACGCGCCAATTCCGTGAATTTCCATTTTTGATGAGGTAGGACGTTTTTTTAGAGTGGCCCAAACTCCAAAATTGTGTAAATTATTGGGCGTTTTGTGTTATCAACCGACGAAATTGGTTTCAGACGTGGCTGGTCCACAAAATTTGGTTTTATTAAAAGCAAAACCGACAAATGGTTTTGCTTTTAATACGCTTTTATGCTTTGAAGCTAATATGCTTTTAAGACGCGAAATTTGGATCTGTGAGCGGCAAATCAGTGAAGTTTGAACATGTGAGGCGCCTATCAACGGTATTACTTTTTTGAATGAGTCTACCCCCCTGTTAATTTGACTTTTTGAGAGTGTAAAACCATTTAAATTACGTACTGTGAGGAATAATCCTCAGCAGTTGAATTTTGAAGTAGGGTGAAAAGGAGTGAAGTGCGCAGATTCTATAGCCGTCAACTTGTTCATGACGAGAGAGACTCCCGCGCGCCATTGTCCGGCTAAGGCTTGGAGCTTTTTTGCTGTGTTGGACTCTCTGTCAGCGAGAAAAAGTGCTAAATCACCGATAAAATTAAGAAAAATACGTTGCTAATTCGCAAGGTAAAACGTTACTTCACGGCTAAATTTGAGAGAAAGCTCTACAATCGCGGATTAAGTGTAAAAAAAAGAAGCAGTAATTCGCGTTTAAAATTTCGAAACACGCGAATTCACGGATAAAATAGTGAAAAATCGATAATTCACCAATGGTTTTGAGAAAAAGCGCTAATTCGCGACTAATATTACGTAAACATAAATCTCGGAATATTCAGAACGCAAGTTCGTGGCTCTATCTAAGAAAAGCTCTAATTCACGGCTAAATGTAAAAAAAAAAAACGCTAATCCACGGATAAAATTGGGGAAAATCGCTCTTTAGCGGCTAAAATCACGAATTCACGACTGAAGTGGGGAAAATCGCTAATCCCCATAAAGTTGAGGGGGGGGATCGCTAATTCACGATAAAATTAAGAAGAAGCGCTGACTTGTGGGAAAAAACTCTAATTCGTGGCTTCTGAAGGTAATTTCGTGGATGAAAGTGAACGAAATCGCCAATCCGCGGCTAAATGAGGAGAATGCGCTAGAGAAAAAACGTTAATTCGCGGCGAAAATCGGGAAACAAAACTCTTATTCACGGTTCGCTAGAAGGCTGTAATTAGGTAAAACGCTAATTCACGGCTAAAATGAAGAAAAATGGCTATATATGGGGTTAAATTGAAAACATGTGATAATTCACAGGCATAAATGAGAAAATGGCAAGTCGCGGTTTCCGAAGTCAAATTAGTAGGCTAAAATTAAAAAATACAGCGCTAATTCACAGGTAAAATGGCTCATTAGCGGCTAAAATCAAGAAAAACACAAGTTTATTGCAAGAAAAATCGCTAATTTGCGGCTAAAATGGAGATAAATCGCTAATTCACTGATGAAATTGACAAGTGATGAAGTGTGTGGGCCGTTGGGTGAAAGATTCGCCCGGGGGCGCCAAATGTCTATGCAATGAGCTGCCCCAGGGCTTATTTTTGTGCAAGTGGAAAACGCCATGATGAGTTATTGAACAGGCCAAAGTGCGCTTGATTCAGAGCGCCACGGCCTTTTGCTAAGATCAAAGTTATTAGTAATTAAAGTAGTTATCAAAGTAATTAGCCCGCAAATTAGCGTTTTTCCTCATTGTAATCGCTAATTATAGATTTTTATACGTTTCATCAACGAATAAGAGTCCCCTCAATTTTCGCCGCGAATTACCTAACGCTTTATCTGAAAGGCAGCGGATTTAACGATTTTTTTCACTTTCTGGCATGAAGTTACCTTCAGAAGCCACGAATTGATGTTTTCTCCATTTGATTCGCGAGTAACGTTTTTCTTTTTTTTTTTTTTTTTTTTACTTCGGCGCTTCCTCTCATCGATTAATTAGCAATTCTTTCCATTTAACTATGAATTAGCGACTTTTTGTCATTTTAGCGATCCATTTTAGCCGCGAATTAAGCGATTTATCTTAATTTTGCAGTGCATTCGTGTTTTTGCTGACTTCAGCCGCTAATCAGCGATGTTTCCCAATTTCATTCATGAATTAGCAATTTTTCGTAATTTTAGGCGCGAATTAACGCTTTTTCTCAAAACCATTGGTGAATTATCGATTTTTCACTTTTTTATCCGTGAATTAGTGTGTTTTGAAATTTTAAACGCAAATTATCACACACAGGTGATAATCACACAAGGTTTTTTTTACACTTTATTCACGATTTTAGAGCATATATTTTCTCAATATTAGCCGTACAGTAACGTTTTACCACGCGAATTAGCTGTTTTTCTTAACTTTATCCGTGATTTTGTGATTTAGCACTTTTTCTTACTTCTGTCCGTGAATCAGTTATTTTTCTCAGTAATTTCAGCCGTGAATTAGCCATTTATCTTAATTTCAGCCCCAAATTAGCGTTATTTTCAATGTTTGACCTGGATAAAGTAGGCACTTGGCGTGGGATTAGCGGCTCACGAGGAGTTGCGAATTACAGCGTTTTCCATTTGCACAAAATCCGAGGGGCTCCAAAATCCAACATTAAAAATGATAATTTACCACTGTAGGCCATGGGCGGGCCATTGTGATAGGCTCTGGGGGCCACTTCTTGGCCCGCGGGCCCTGGGTCGGCCACCCCTGATTTAGGCGACTTTCAGGGCAGGAATCTTTTGGTATTTTCAAGGCACATGGAGTCAGGTTTGCCATTTTTATAGGGCGTGCACCAGCCAAGGCCAATACAGAACAGTCAGTTTAGCTATTTTTGGTGAGCGAATGGTTGATTTTGCCATTTTTTGGAGCAGAAATCACTTGTTCATGTGTTATGAGAGCGCAACATGTCAGTTATTAATATTTTTAGGGCTCTTAAAAGTCAGTTTGGACATTTTTAGAGCGGAAATTGACAGCTTGGCAATTTTTGGGGCGTTCTGACCCCTCAAAACCCGGTCGATGGGCCCGCCACTGGCAGACTGTACGAAGGCAGGACTTTCTCAAACTTGTTTTTTTGCGGTGGGAACAATGTACCCACACCCTCTCGGGACTTCGGAGGCTCTTGCTCAGGATTTATGCACGGCAACGGAGGGTTTTTCCAAAATCCTCTGACTACGTGCGTGCATAGCTTACTATACTGTCATACAACAAAATTATGACGGAAATTAGTTATAACGGAGGGATGAACCAATAATAGTTGATCGATACTTCTCCAAATCATATTATAGTCAGTTTTGGTATCGCAACCGCTCCTTCACTTAACTTATGCCACCCCTTCCTGTAATTCAGTTTCCCCCATGAGATAGTTCCCACCCCTCCTTTTCCCCGTCGCACCCCAAAGCACCCATCTTTGAACCGAAAAGGAACTAAGAAATCGAGCTGGGATCTGTCATAAGCTTGAGTCAATACCCAAACTGTTAATCCTCAAGTTTTACTCACTGGCACAACTCAGTGGTCCGATTCCCAGCCCCCTTTCCCCGTACCACCCGCTCGTTAAACCCAATTGCTATTTTCGATGTCCCTTTTTCCTCTCTCATTTTATACAGTTGAGATCCAAACAAGTGGCTTCTGGAGTGCTTGGGGTTTTCGTGAGACTGTGGGATAGGGGGGGGAAGGGAAACGACGAAATAGAGCCCATGCCGTCATGAATATTCAATGTCAGGAAAATATGCTTGATTGAATTGTAGCAGAAGATATCCATTTAGGGCTTGCACGTGCTATATAGGGAGGGTTTAGCGTTGTTTCGTTTCGGATGAAATAAGAAGGATGGAGTTTTTAAGACCGCCTCCCAGTTTGTTAAATACGTATTTAATCAAACCAATTCCTGTCTTATTAATATTTATGGGAGCGTTTTCCAAACTGTTTTATTCGTATACTCACCTCAAAGGATTGAGACACTAAAATTGTCATCTCTGAATTTTCGACTAATTTTTTTTTCAATCTGAAGAAAATTTATTAATCAAATTAAAAGCATAATTCATCTTTTTGAGCTATTTCCTTTCAACTTCAAGGCATACAGATCTGGTGCAAGACAAAAGGATTGCGGAGATAGCCGAAGAGTCATGTAATGAAGAGGGGGAAGGCCAGTAGGCAAAAGCGTTAAGATCACTAGGGGTTTAAGCCCGGTATAATCAACTAATGGCCAGTGTCCCCTTCATGCATAGTCATCATAGGCTGAAACTAACCCTCCTCCTTTATAATAGTACTCAAATAAACGCCCTGTTAATGTCATTAGGCCGTATGTACCTAACTCTATAATGATTTTTGTATAATTTAAGCCTTTGTTTACCACTTTCTACCTTTTGATTGTTGTTTACAACTTTTTTTATCTCTCGCTCTCTCTCTCTTGAAAGATTCAGTTCGAGGTTTGGTAGAATCGCTGATATCTTAGCAAATTGTAATCCCCCTCCTCCACAGCCAACAATGAATTAAATTATACCCTCCCACTCTTTTTTCGTGGCCAAAGTGAATAATTGTCGACCTTAAGACCAACCCCTCTCCCACTCTTGCATATTCCTTTTCCTGCCGAACCTTTTTTTTTTTTTTTCTGTAGGAGCGTTATTAATTTCAAAGAATAAAAAAAGACAAATCAACAACCATCCGCACCGCTAAATCGTGGAAGGGGAAAAAAAGGAGGAAGAAAAAAAAATGAAGAAACAAGAGGGAGACAGACGTGTAGCATGAAGTTGACTCTAGCTGGACAACATTCCACGCCTAAAGCTGACCATCTAATGGCACCTTATCGGAGCTTGGCGCCCCATCCCTATCACACACCCAAGTTCCTCTTCTCTTTAAACCTCTCACGACGATTTTTTTTTTTTTTTTTTCTTAAGATCCAAAAAAGGGAATTTATATCGAAGGAAGTGACAGAGTGATTCGTGGATGGGTGGGGCGGTGGTGGTGGGGTATCTGTGCGAGAATTGTTCTATTGTACTTCATTCGTTTTTTTTTGTTTTTATTTTAAAAGATTTATGGAGTGCTTAAAGTCTGGCCTGCGTCATTGGAAGATATCTCGTGAAGGTTTGATGTTCTTTACGATAATGAAATATGGTGGGGTTTGATAAAAAATAAAATAAAGCTTTGAGTGCTACTTGCTATTAATTATTAGAATTCTTCTTTCGGAAAGATCCCCCTGAATAAGCTTCCCTATAACGAATTGGAAAAAAAGAAAGAAAAAAAAAGTGAAATGGCAAGAATTGTGGGAGGGTAAAGATTAGCCAGGGGACAACTCAAGTGGACGACTATTTACACAGCTTGGGCATACAATCTTACTATCAAGTAGAAGTGAATCATCAGAAGCAGCCGTGTCGCTTCCCTACCCTTCTACGCTCCCTTTTCGGCCCCATCCCACTCATCGCCATTCAAACAAATCAAAAGCAGTTCGCTAGGCAACAAAACTTGAGTGTTTCACATGATACTCATCAATAGAAACGACATCTACAGACATTTTTCTCAAAAAATTGTATTTTTTTTTTTTTTTTCAGATTCTTCCGAGTCGGGATCGAATAAGTGTCGGGAAAGCACGGTTCGAACTAGTGGCAAAGTGGCTTCGGATGGCAAACCGACGAGAGTGCGAACCGTTTTAAATGAAAAGCAATTGCATACGCTTCGAACGTGCTATTCGGCGAATCCAAGGCCGGACGCCCTCATGAAAGAGCAATTGGTTGAAATGACGGGTCTGAGTCCTCGAGTCATACGAGTCTGGTTTCAAAACAAACGGTGTAAGGACAAGAAGCGAGCCATAGCGATGAAACAACAGATGCAGCAAGAGAAGGTGATTTGATGGTGTTATGATTGTTGTGGTGGGCGGCGAGGAGGGGTGTAGGGAGGCTCATTTTTATGTTTTAAAAGTCTGCACTGTGCCGATCTGAATGGATCCTGAATGCCCAATCCCCACCAGCGGCAGCGTGGACGTTCCTGTCGGCGTATAGCGACTTTCCCTTTCCTTTTAGTTTGTTTGATTATAAAGCTCATTTGAGCTTAAAAGTGTTTTTCTTTTTAGTTTCTCAATTCAGGGAGTGTGCACAGTGGCTTGCCCAGGACTTTTTCTTGGGACGGGTTTTCAAATAATTTTATAATACATAAACACAATTCAATAATTTAAAAAAATTGAATACCTAAGTAAGGAGGGGCATTTTCTTTCAAGATACGCATAATATTCAAGGAATTCATGTGTCCCATGAGGCACAGGTGGGGACCCACGTCATTGTCGTTTGGCGTACGCGTACCGACCAGCCAATGCTCGGTTGCTCACTGTGTCCGCAAAAATTCCACACATTCGGATTTCACGCCATAACAACTACCTTGCGAATAGTCTCAGTCAAGCCACTTTGTAGCGCGAGAGCGAGCTAGCAGGAGCGAGTATTGCTTTCACCGTCAGCGGAGGGGGGGGGGGACGAATGGTCAGTTCATCGATTTTAAGCCCGAATAGCCAGTTTGGCAATTTTTTTTCGGCGCAGCATGGCACGAATTTAAGCCATCTAAAAGGTGCAAATGATCAGTTCGGGCATTTTTTTTTTTTAGGCACGAATTGTCCGCAGTGTCGCCGTTTTCTTTGATTTTTTGGGGGGTGCCGACAGCCGCACTTTGCAGAGGGATTTGCAAGACGCAAATCTCTCTGTCTGTATAGGACACAAATGATCAGTTTGGCTAATTATTGGACCGTGAATTTCTAATAAGAGTATGCCATTTTTAGGGCTTAAATAGCCAGTTTTGCTATTGCTAAGGAACGAATCGTCAGTTCAGACATTTTCAGGGCACGAAGGTTCAGTTTGGCCATTTTTGACGCGCCATAACGGTCGATTTTGCCATTTTCAAGACATGAATCATCCGTTTAGGGCTTTTCAAAGCGCGAATCGTCATAGGGCCACTATAGTAGAGTTGATTTTACTAATTTCAGGGCGTGAATATGCCAGTTTGGCTATTTTCACGGCACAAACTGTCCGTATGGTCATTTCTAAGGCATGAATAGTCAGTGTGATATTTTCAGTGCTCGAATCATCAGTTTTTACCAGTCGAAATGGTCAGTTTTAGCTGTTTCTAGAGCGGGAAATTCCCAGTTTTTCCAAACGGTAATGGTCAGTTTGACCAATTCAAGGACAGGAATCGTCTGTTTAGGCCATTTTCAAAGCGCGAATCGTCAGTTAAGCTATTTTTAGGGCGCTTAGAGTCAGTTTTGCCGATTTGATGGCTCGGATAGTCAGTTGGGTTAATTTTAGGGCGCATGAGATTCGACAGTATAGGCCGCGAATAGGACGTCAAACCAAGGCGATAGGTAATCATTTGGGGCATTTTTGGCGCACGACTGCGGTCGATTTCACTATTTTCAGGTCGCGAATCGTCAGTTTTGCTATGTTTAGTTAGTCCCTTCTAGCCAATTAGGCACGAGTGGTTATTTTGACCATTCTTGACGCGCACATGGTCTATTTTGCCGCTTTCAGGACGGGAATAATCTGTTAAGCCATTTCCAGGGCTAGGGTCATTCTGGCCATTTTTAGAGCGGGAATCGCCAGTTTGGCTATTTTTAGGACGCGTGAAGTCATTTTGGCTATTTTATAGAGTGGTGAATGCCAATTTTTATGGAGCAAATAGTCATTTTCAGTGCATGAATCGTCAGTTTTGCCATTTTGGGGCGCGATTATAGTCAGTTTAGCAGTTTTAGGTAGTGAATTACTGTCAAGCCATTTTCAGTCAGTTGAGCGAAGGCTCAGTTTGGCTATTTTTGACTCGCGAATGTTCATTTTTGCCATTCTCAGGACAGGAATAATCTGTTTAGGCCTTTTCAAGACGCGAATCATCACTTTAACCATTTATAAATAGGCCACGCATAAAGTCATTTGTGTCAATTTTTGGGAGTGAATAGGTTGTTAGACAATTTTAATGGCGTAAATTGTCAGTACGGCTTTTTTTAGGGCACATAAAATCAGTGTTGCCGATTTTGTGGCTTGAATGTCCCAGTCTGGCCATTTTTAGAACGCATAGAGTCAGTTTTACCATTTGGGCGTGAATAGTACGTCAAATCAAGCCGCAAGAACTGTCAGTTTGGCGCGAGAGTGGTTGATTTTGCCATTTTTTGGAGCTGGAATCGTCTGTTCAGGCTATTTCAGTGCACAAATTGTCAGTTGATGCATTATTTGGACTCGATAAAAGTCAGTTTGGACATTTTTAGAGCTTGAATCGCCAGTTTTGCTATTTTTAGCGCACAAATAATCAACTTAACTTTTAAATTTTTTTTCAAGGTGGAATTACAGTTTCGCCATATTTAAAACGCGAATGGTCAGTTTAACTATTCTTGGTACGCGAATGGTCGATTTTGCTATTCACAGGATAGGTCTCATCTGTTTAGCCTTTTCCTGGGCGTGCTCACTATTCTCACTAAATTTTGGCTCTCTCTGTGTCTCATCGATCCCTGATGAAATAAAAGTAAATACTTCCAAAAAAAAGGAGGTTTGGTGAATTCGAGCTGTGATGGGAAGAACAAGGTGGCAACCAACTTCCACTTCCCCTCCTAACCATCTTTTCATCCTTTACCCAACATCACAAACCGGGTTGCTTGAGTGCCTGAGCAAAAAGGATCCTTAGGCCTTGGAAAAGTCAATAAGAAGAGTTTTGTGTCAACAAATGACGCACCTCCCTTCCCCACTGAACCCGCTCTTCCCAAACCCCGTCACATCAAATACATAAACAATCTTCCCATGGGACAAACACTGTGTTTTTTTTGTTTGTTTTTTTTTTTTCATATTTTTGCGTGTCTGTACGTTAAATGTGAAGTTTTTTTCTTGTCTGTGAGCGAAATGAGTCTTATCAGTCTTGGATCCCCCCCCCCATCTCACAGTTTTAATTTGTGTCTTTTGTTTCTTTTTTTGTTCACAGGACGGTCGTAAATTAGGCTATGGAAGTATGCAAGGGATTCCAATGGTGGCGTCGAGCCCAGTTCGACACGAAAGCCCCATCGGTATGAACCCAATTGAAGTGACGTCGTATCAACCGCCCTGGAAAGCCCTTAGTGATTTCGCTCTTCATACGGATTTGGAGAGGATTGACCCTTCGGCGCCACCCTTTCAACATTTAGTCAATCAGGTAAGTTTGGAAGTTTATTCTTAAATTATTCGATGGGTCGCGGAGGAACTATATACTTTGTCTCCGCCGTCAATAAATGAATATATATATTCCAAATAGAAATAAGTATAAAAATTAACATTTTAAATTTTTTCTGTTTTCTCTATACCGGGAATCCAAGTATGGTAAACGAATGAAGTCAATGAAAGCGGAAAGATCCCCCTCCCCATTATGAAAAAAAAACTCTTTCATTGATTCACGACACGTCGATGAAGGCGTCTGTATCTCCTTTTTAAGAATCTTTTACGTTCAAAGTGGTGTACAAGATAATTATGTTCTGATTGCTTCGTAATTGTCAAGTTTCTGTTTTGATGAACACCATAATAGGCAGGTTAACAAACATTGGTTCTTTACTTTCCTCCGCGGCGGGATGCTGGGATGATCAGAATCCCCTGGTTTCCTCTCCGATTTATTATCGTCCCCCCCTCCCTTTCATATCATATTGGAAGGATTCCAACAATTATTCGGCTCTCCACCGCCAACTATCCACACTTTACATTTCCTTCTCCCCATCCTCCCCCCAAAACAACAAAACAATACTTCAGAAGTTCAGCTTTCAAGAACTAATGAATGGGAATAAGGCGACCGTTATTAGGGTGTAGTGGTTGGGCTTTTAAAGGAAGAATCACCCACTTTTACTGGTTGTTCCTCCCCTCATTCCCTAACATTCTCGGAATGGAAACAATCTTATAAGAAAGTGGTAGTGGTTGGTGAATTATTGATTTCGGTCAATGATAATCATATATAAAGGAATCCAGGATAAAGGCTGTTTTTGACTGGGGGGGGGGGTAAAGGGATTAAATTGCACGTCTGCATTGAATTTTGGATGGTTAACTTGTGAATAAACTATAGAATTAGGGTGACCCTCTTTTTTTAGAACAAGGTGGCCATTTTATTTGAAGGGTCGAAACTTAAATATATCTCGCGGCTTAATTACGACTCTTAATGGTTATGTTCAAATGGGAAAAGGGAGCGTCTAAAACTTGGTTCAGAAGCACCAGGCAGGTAATAACACCTGAGTACTTCTAAGCTCCCTGTGTAACTCACTCTACACTCCATAGTCTCGCCTTGGCGTAATATTGACTGATAACTTGCGCATGGCCATCCGCCATCCTTTAGGCCCCTCCCATTCGGCCAACCCCCTCGCATATAGAAGTGGCTTTCTGTATCAACCCAATGAAATACCCCCCCCCCCTCCTAGAGCCACTTATTTCTTTGAATCGAATTAAAATCATATTAACTACATATGTTTATTGATTTTCTGTCTTGCGTACAATAAGAGTTTAGAATTCCTTGCTACACGTTGTATCAACACCTCATGGCTCTCCTCATATTTTCCTTTTCTTCCTGTCACCTAGCGTCTTGCTTAATTCATCCGAGCTTGAAATAAAGAAAACGAATCAAATTGTTTATTGTGCAACGTACTACTGAAAAACCTATCGATTAAAGAACCAATATAGAGGTTAGGTTAGGTTAGGCCTGACTGTATAATTCTGTTGAAGTGACCCCCCGAATTCATAATTCCGCAAAATTATCGCTAGCTTAAATGCACACACACGGTTATATTGATTTTGACTGAAAAAAATTGATGATCCGCTGTCACAAAGCCTTCATTCGGGGATATGAAGGAAAAAATTGGAAAATTTCAACCGACAAAAGTGTCAGACAACCGGCAAAGTGCAATTTTATAGTGACTGTTAATTATTCATAAACACACGGGACGTCTGACGGTTGAGCTCCCTGTGCCTTATATAAAACCATTGTTAGTATGCCATAGCTGCAACGAACACGTTTAAATCTGCGATACGTTCTGCTGATTTTCTCAGTTCTAAACTTTCCCCTATATAGCTTGGATAATTACATTTGAAAAACCCTCCGGGCGGCTTTCCGCAACAAAACTAAAAGCTTTTCTCGTATTTCTAGTAGCGTATGAAAGTATTTCTCGTGACGGCGAATACGTGGTGGTGTAGTTGGCGGAGGGGAGGGGGTTCTTCCTTTCTCCTCAATTCTATTTCCATCGTGCGGTATACTCGGTTCCTGGCCTCGTTCCCCTTTATCAATTTCACATTTTAAAGAGAGAGAGAGAGAGAGAATGAAAAAAAGACAAGAAATGCTTGAAATTTGGGTGAGTAAAAAACCCTTTAAACTCGCCAATGGGAAAGATATAAATGAAAAATGGGATGGAGTCTGTTTCAATGCATTAGTATCGTGTTTTGAGTGTTATACCACTATGACAGTGATTCATCTTATTCGTTGTGATCCTTTCATGAAGACATTACAAAAAAAAAGCCGGCGCCCCGGAGACCAACGCTGGGACTTAGTGTGATCGACGCTCAAAATGGACTTGAATGAATTGGTTTTGCTTTGCCGAATGAACTGTGATACATCCCCCCCCCCCCTACATAACACTAATAGTTTTTTCTATTAAATTCCGCTTTAAATTTGTTGAAAACATTAATATTGGTGGTCCTATCCAAATTGAAGCTTTTCTGTCGCTGTCCTCTTGGGATGAGTTTCGGTACACGAATGCTCGCAAACCTTCTTGGAATATATATTTGGTAAAGCGAAATCGCGTCTGTTCATCAATGCAGATTCTTGCGATTGAAACTATAGGAGTCTGGCAGACCTGCACAATTCACCCTCATTCTGGTGCCTCCCGGCCGAATCTTTCACACCGACGCCCCCATCATGAAGTCACCGGTCAGAATAAACCGACGATTTAGCGTTTTCTCCATCCACGCCGAGAATAATTTTTTTTTTTTTTCAGAGCGCTTCAATTCAATTTCATAGGTGAATTTGCCATTTGTCCCCATTTTGGCCGTGTATAAGCGATTTGTCTCCATTTTAGCCGCGCGAATTTGCGATTTTTCTACATTTTAGCCGCGAGTTAGCGATTATTCTCAATTTTTGCTTTAAATTAGCGCCTTTTCCCAATTAGGAATTGGCCACGAAGTAGTTGCCTCTGGAAACCGCGGCAAGCCACATATCAACTCAATTTTCTGTGAATTAACAAATTTAATCAAATTACCCCCTCCCCTCATCCCAAATTAGCTATTTATCTTGATTTTAGCTTTAAATTAGAGTTTTCCTAATTTCAGCCGCTAATTATAGATTTTTCTACATTTCAGTCACGAATATAGAGTTTTTTCCAAATTTTCGCCGCGAATTACCTAACGCTTTTCCTGAGTTTGACCGCGGATTAGCGACTTTTTTTCACTTTCTGGCACGAAGTTATATGCTCAGAAGTAGCGAATTGCGACGTTTTCTCAAATTGAAACCTGGAATAAGCGTTTTTTTCCTCACTTCGACGCTTCATCTCAATTTTATCGGCGAATTAGCATAATTTTTCCTCCGTTTCATAGCCGTAAATTGCCGATTTTTCACCATTTCAGCCGCGAATCAGCGGGTTTTCCGAATTTTTGCAGTGATTTTGTGTTTTTCCCCCGATTTTAGCCATTAATGTGAGATTTTTCTCAATTTCATCCGTGAATTAGCACTTTTTCTTAATTTTAGCGATTTTAATTTTTTCGTTTTTAGCTATGAATTAGCGCTTTTTCTCAGTTTGAGCAACGAACTTGCGTTCAGAAGCCAAAAATTGTCGTTTCCATTGTTCTAGCCTCTAATTATAGCGCTTTTTCTACATTTAATTCGCGGAAACTTTAGCCGCGATGTAGGTTGGTATGTTTCTTAATTTTAGCCGTAATTTAGCCCTATTTCTCATTTCTGTCCAGCAACGACGAATTAAAGGCTAAAATTGAAAAAAAAAAAAAATTTAAACAAACAAACAAAAAACGCTAATACAAGGCTAAAATTGATAAAAATAGCAAATTCGAAACTGAAATTGTAAAAAATCGCCCATTCGCGGATACAGAGGAGAAAAACTGCTAATTCACGACTAAAATTTAGAAGAATGGCTAATTAGCAGGTAAAATTGGGACAAACGCCAGTCCACAGCAACAATTTAGAAGATCGCTTATTATAACAACTCTTAAAAATCGAGAAAAATCGCTCATTCGATAATGAAATTGACCAAAAAAGCTAATTAGCGGCTAAAATTGAAACAATCCTAATGTTGACGGACAAAACTGAAAAGGATCGCTAATTAATTCGCGGCGAAAATTGGGAAAAATCATGGAGGAAATTGGGGGGGGAAACGCTAGTTCCAGGGTAAAGTCTAGAAAAAACGTTAATTTGCGGATACAAATAAAAAAAATTAGCTAATTCACGGCTAAAATTTAGTAAAACGCTGAATCGCGTCTAAAATTTAGGAAATCACAAATCTGCTGTGTGTACCTTTGTTCTCTGTGTGCCTGTAGCATCTCTATAGACCATCTCAATGCTCCTTTTTAACTAATTTATTTCGCATTTTACAGTTTTTGAATATTGGGGAAAATTCGCTTCTTAGATCATTTTTTGTCGTCCGCCTTTTCCCCTCTCATTCCGCCAGACGAGCCTGCGGCTAAAATAGCGAAAATCGCTTATTATTAGTGTATGAAAAAGCGATAATTCAAGGCAGAAAGACGCCCATTCGCACCTAAATTAGCGATAAATACCCGAAAAATTACATCATTTCGAGTTAAATATCTGCAAAATTGTAAGTTTCGGGGTCTAAATGTCCGCGATATTGCAAGTTTTTGGGGGCCTAAATATCCAAGAATTTGCAACTTTCGGAGTTTAAAAAAAAAAAAATAATAATAATAATAGTGAAATGGGGGCCGCCACAGCCTTGGGAAATCCTGTCAATTTAATGGGTTTTACTTTTGTTGGTGAAGGTGGTGGTGGGGGGGGGGGATATATGCGCCCTCCCTGAGCAGAACTCGGGATCCGCGCGCCTGCACCTACATCCGCAAGTTCATCCATTCATGAGACTCTTCCCAATTTCCTTCTCTACTGGCCCTTATATGTTTTTTTTTTTTTTTTTTTTTTTTTTTTTTTTTTTTTTTTTTTTTTCCGCGCTAGTAAATAATACTATAATATTCTGTCAATAATAATGGGCTAAAATTCCACTCAGTGTTGGTTGGTCTGAGCTCTTTATTTAGGGTTTAGCCTGTAACATGAATCTTTATAGGTTCTACAACTAAACGTACCTTATTTATTATGTTCGACAGTTAATATTTAGGCAGTTTAGTGCCTAAAAATTCGCCTATTACGCCTTTTTTTGGAGGTTGTTATTATAATTTCAAATCATACTTCCCGGAAAAGGTTATATTTTCCTCCCTTCTATCGTAATATAATACTTCAAGGACCTCAGGGGTTACACTATTAATAAGTTGAGAGCTACCTGCTGAGTAAAACAAAATAATACAGGCTGTTTATCCAGGAATTACCTCTGATTTTACAAACTTTGAAAACAATTTTATTAAGTCTGAGAGCCAGTTGCCGAAGTAGTTTTTAGTTTGTCACACGTTCATCGCCCTTTCTTTCGAAAATCGGAAAACAACCTTTGCGGGCACTACTAGCCGCGAGCATAAGTTAGGCAGGGACCCGCAAAGTGCTTCACACAAGTTCTAGTTGGAGGCTCCTTTTCTGTGTAACTTGTATGGTACCGTTTTAAGAGGGGTGGTCGTAGTGTAACAAACACATTGAAACTCTGAGAACTGTGATAGGAAAGACCCTCGAGACGGGAAGAGTTATGTTTATGTATATACGGCAACAGTTACGTTTATGATGTGCAAATCCCCTCCACCAACAGTCATTTTTAAATTTAAAATCAACCGGAGAATTATGAAATGTATAAGAGTGACACTGTTTTTACAGTTACATGGACACAACTACGACCTTCATGGGCCGTCGGGACCTGGACCTCATGAAGTGTTGGGACCATCGTCGGACATGGTTCACCCGGACTCAACCGATTCCTACGTCACTTACCTCGAGAGTGACGATAGCCTTCAACATGATGCCTCAAGTCCATAACGGTGAGCCCCCCCCCGTCCCACCCATGCCCATTTTATCCTTTGTTTTGAGGGTTGCGATACACCCCCCCCCCATCCAACATTACACAACCCGATAAACTGTCATTATTCAGAAATCTTGACAGTGTTTTTCGGAAATGGGTGCTTCATTACTTAACTTAATTATAAAGGACATAGGATTAATCTAAATGAGGGTCTTAAAGCTTTTGTTTCTCGTATTAATCCTGCATTAATATTCATTTTAAGATCTTATCACCAAAGTAAGGATTATTCCTAGTTTTAGGTTTAGGATCAAATTGAGCGTAATCCTTAGACCTATCTTCCCCTCAACTCCAGCACCTCCCATCAGGTCTCCAGACCCTCAATTCCCGGTTGCCCCTCGAAAATTGTGTTCGCCAAAAAAAACCCCTCCCCTCATCATCCTGCCACACATATGGGACGTATGATGATATTAATAACAGACAATACTTAATGTCTGTCAGCTCTAAATATAGGTAGATAAACAAAGCTACTTGGTGGTCTTTTCTTGCCAGACTAAACCATTTTACATCCACCACTTTACTATATCTATTTCCGTTGTTTACATGTCACTCCACCTATCAGTTATGGTTTTCTGTTCTATTTATTGTTTACATTTTGAATATTGATTTTCACTTTGCTTTTCAGGCCACAAGACTTGTCCCAAAGGTGTAAATAAGGACCGAGATGTTAAATCCGCGGGCGATTCATCAATCTCATAATCTTTTTTTTTGTTCTTTTTAAATAAAAAAAATATATATAAATAATGTAAATAGATGAATAGGATTTGTCCATTTTCCTTAGTTTTTCCATATAAGGGTCAAAAGCATTATTTAAGGAATTTTATTAAGGTTTCTTAGAAAATTTTCAAGTACATTTAAAAGTCCTGTTTAAACATAAAACCTTCGATATTGCCTGACTTCTAAGTTCTAATGAAACCATTGGGAGTGTGACCCGTTAAGATTTTCAGTTGATTTTTCAAATGACTCGATGGCGCAGTTTGCGTTGCACATTCCATTTTTTTGTTTTGTTTCTTTTTTTTGCTCCTGACTTTTAGGCGAGTGTTGCATTTCATTCATGCGTAAAATGCACTATTCTTTTACTTGTTTGTTGGTTTTTTTTTTTTGTTCAAATGAAAGATCTGTCTTCTCTTTTTCTCTTCACTTTCTGAAAGCAACCAGTGTGAATCAGGTTCTCACAGACTGGCTCCAATCTTACGATTCAAGTGCCTAATTTGCTACCCCCCCCCCCCTCATACCATTTTTAAAGAAAGAAAAAAGAAGATAAAACAGTGATTTGTCTTCCTTTTGTGTCTTCTTGAAATACCTTGGGTGTGATCTAGAGATCAGTTTCTATCAGAAAGCTTTTAATCTTTATATTATTTAAACAAAATGAAAAAAGCAAAATTTTCGTTTATCCTAAAAAGGCTTATCTAGAGTTTTAGGGAATTTTTAACTCTCTCATGGGGCCGTGAAAGACAAAATGCCTCTTATGAAACTCTGCCGTGTTCCCTCCGAGGGTAGAGCCTACTCATTGTTTTTGTACTATTTCTGTGTTACTCCCTTCACTTGTGTAAAAAAAAAATCTTATGTAATTTACATGTATAATATGATTAATGTAAATAATCGATATGCATATTTTATTCATTACTGTATGCATATTTTATGTTTTGTACATGAATGTATATACAAAACGTAATCAACCTTTTTTAAAAACAAAAAAAACAAAAAAACACAAGGCGCTCTTTGGTACATATTGTTAATTGAAGTACTGTAAAAAGTTAGCATTGTTCATTGTTGTAGTGCACAGTTCTGAGTGCCTGAACTATGTGTTGTGAAATATATCAATAAAAAACATAGTTATTTAACATTAATTTCAGTGGTTGAACAACCTCCCCTCCCCACCCCACCTACCACCGTCAACGCAAAGCGAACTTTTAAAGGTAAGACCTGCAGTTCGAGAGCAAAGTTCAAGGTAAATAACAAACTTTTTAGACTTGCGAGGGAAGAGTTAACAAAAGAGAAGGGATTCCTATTCGACTCAAAATTATAAACAAACAGATGGGGGGACGTGGTCTTTAATGGTAATTAATAAAAGATGTTCCAAACTTTCTTTTTTTTGTTATGTTGAAACAAAAAAATGTTATCATTAAACAAAGGAGGGTGGTGCAAAAGGAATTACCGCTTCTAGTGTATCCCCATAATGCGAAGACAGGAAGATACTAATGGATATCGATCTCTGGCCCCGGAGAAGAACTGTAGGGTAAAAGTGTACAACAACCTTCTCACCCACTCCACTATTTGAGGATGTGCATCAAGGGGCATTTTTCCGATGAAAAACACCTCGGCGAAAGGGTGGTGTCGGTGAAGAAGGGGGAGAAAGAAAAATAAATTTGGGCGTTATCGATCGGCGGGCAGACCCCTCTCTCACTCATGAAAATTCATTCGGGCTGTAAATGCTATCTGTTGAACGAAGTGAATAACTAAAGGAATGAATCCATGGATGGAGTCTTCGAAAAATAGGTTTGGAAGCATGTCATCCATTGCCCAACCAAATACGGTCGTAAGGTCGACGGGTTGCCATTAATTGGCGGTGGTGGGCATCATCAAATATGCTCCAAAAGTCTGGTCAGTCATCGATTCGAACCATACTGGCAGTGTTTTGTAACGTTCTACTTTTTCCCCTTAATGGCTTCATCCGGTAGAGATATCGAATGTTACTATAACGTATAGTTTAAAAACTTTCCGATGAATCGGAAGCTGTAATATTTTTGGATATCTTTTTAGTCAACTTTAGACTATGAACATGACTTATATGACTCGTGAAACCATTAGATAAATCATCTAATGTCTTCATTTACATGAAACTGATTGTATTCGACTTTATTGTCGCTCCGGCATCTGGCTAACGGATTGAGCGCAGTAGGGAGAAATGGCCAATTTTGAAAGAAAATTATGATTTGACGATTCCAAACTGCTTTCTCTAAAACGTTTTTTTTTTCATTTTGACTTGTTTTCAAAGTGCATTTCATTGTTATGGGTGCACTGTTCTTGCAAGAAGCTCGAGTGGAATTTGTTACGATGCCTTGAAACTCTTAAAATTGTCTCCTCAGGTCAGGAACGTGTAAGTAGCAAGCAATTTAGAATCGGAAGATCATAATTTTATTTGAAAATTAGCCATTTCTGCCCGCTGCGTGCTGCGCTCTATCGATAGCCAGCTGCCGGTGTGACAATAAAGGTGACTACGATAAGTTTTATGTAAATGAGACATTAGATGATTTATCTAATGGTTTATCAAGTCAAACAAAAAAAAATTACAGCGCAAGAGTTGCTGAAATGTTGATAATCATAACTAACCAAAACTTGCTGTTTTGAAGAAAGAGTTTTTTTTTTTTTTTTTGTTATAAAACGGTAATTTGCGCCGAAAAACTGCCTGTGAACTAAAACAACTCTCAAGAGTGATTTTGACGAGGGCACATTGAAGACGTTTTTCTGACCTTGGGAAGCCGATGTGGTGAGATTTAGCGTGAAATAGTAGGGGTTGATTTTTTTTGAAAAATTTTCCCCGGTTTGAATGACTGTCAAGGCCACCGAAAGCGATCAAATTGATCTAAAATAGTTCATCCTGACAGAAAAAAGTGTGCTCTTTCCGAATCCGTCGTCAAAAATTGCAAAACATTCACTCGGAAGCGAGCAACTCGCATTTTGTCGAGAAAAGTGACTTAAGCCTTAAAAATAATTAATAAAATCATATCTCGAAGAGTTTTGATTTTCGGGCCAAAGTCGATAGGGTGTTTTCCAAAACAAATGAGGTCTTATTTCACCCATTTTTTTTTTTGTACAAGCCAAAACCGACCACCCTGTATAGGTGGGGGTAAAGGTGATAGGAAGCGCAAGGGGAAATTCACAATTGATACTAACAAGAAAAAATCGAATAAAAGAAGGTAAATATAAAAACAAAACAAAAGAGACCATAATTATCTTTTTGTACAGCCGGGCGTAAAGACTCGAAATTCGAGCGGGCGACATGAGGTTCATTCCGTCCGCCGGGCGTAAAGAAAAACTTCAGCCCGCTACGTCTTCTTTTGTCAGTGCAACCTATCAAAATGCTTCATTTTTCGAAGAAATTAATTTTTGTTTGCATAGAAGACTCCACAGATGCATAGCACAAAGCTCCTGAACGGGGCTTTAGAGACTGGTTTTTATGATTATTGTTATAATAATTATGGACTTTGGCTGTTCAAAAAATAGCGTACAACACTCGGGCGGTATCCTAATTACGATCTCGGGCGAGCGACGACTGCCCTCGGCTTCACCTCGGGCACTTCCCGTCGCCCTCGACCCCGAGAGTGACTTTCTGGCGGTTCAAATACATAAAAATTCGCGCCTGCTTGATGAAAATTAGCGGCTAAAATAGAGAAAATACACCGCGTCCCCAGTTTCGTTAGGATCTTATAAGGGCACTATGTACTGATCAATTTGCAACTTGCTGACGCGACAAAAACTTGGGAAAAACCGCTAAAAATATTCGAAAAAGCGATTCGAGGTCTCACGATGAAACTTCCGGCCATTCCACAGCCAAGATGTATAGAAAGCAACGCAAAAGTTTTGTCTTTGGGCCAAGCCCTAGGCTAAAATTGAGAATACCGCTACTAATTCAACATTCTATAAGTTAAAAAAAAAAAAAAAAAACGCGGCTAATATCGACAAAAACGACGCTAATTCGAGTTAAAATTGGGCAAAAACGGCAAATTCACAACTGAAATAGCGAAAAATCGCCCATTCGCCTATAAAAAAGAGAATAAATGCTAATTCGCTGTAAAGTTAGCAGAAAACTCTATTTCACAGCCGAAATTGAGAAAAATCCCAAATACAAAAGAAGAAAATCAATGATTCGCGGCTGAAATTCAGAAAACACTTAGGAAAGATTCCATGAGGCTGAAAATGAAAAATAGTGATGATCCATAGAAAAAAGTAGAAAAAAACTGCTTATGCGGGGCTAAAATCTAAAAAAACAAAAAACAAAAAAAAAACGCGGCTAAAATTGAAAAAAAAAGACTAAATAGCGCGGTTATAATTAAGAAAAACACTAATTTTCAACAAAAATTGAGAAAAAGCGCTAATTCGCCGCTAAAAATGGAAAAATAGCTAATCTGCAGCTGAAAATGAGGAAAACGCCAATTTGTGGCCAGAATGGAGGAAAATCGCTATTGCAAGCGATAGAAAAACGCTACTGCGATGATAAAATTGAAAAAAAGTGCTAACCCTCTGCTAAAATTGGGAAAAATCACTGAATCCCGGCTTAAATTGAAGAAACGCAAATGCGTAGCTTCCGTTCGAGGCTAAAACCAAGCAAAAACTAACCCATGGCAAAAATTGAAGGAAAGAAATGTCAATGCGGGACTGAAATGTAAAAAAAGTAGCTAATATTGAAAAATTCACTAATTTATCCCGGCATAAATGAAGAAAAAACTCTAGTTTTCAGCTCAAATTACAGAAAAGGTGCTAATTTGCAGCTAAAATTGAGGAAAACGCCAATTTGTGGCTGAAATTGAGAAAATTCGCGAATCCACAGGTCAGAAACGTTACTACGCTGCTAAAATTGAGAGAAAGCGCTAATTCGTGGGTAAGATTGAGAAAAAAGGTAAATTCAGGGCTATAAGTGAAAAAAAAAAAAAAAAAAAACTCTGATTCGTGGTTAATATTGAGGAAAACACCTGGGAAAAACGCTGATTTTCAGCTCAAACTGAGTAAAATGCTAGTTCCCTGGTATGGAAAAAACCCTAATTTACAGCTAAAATTGAGGAAAATTAAGAAACATCGCTAATTCACGGGATAAAAACGCTACTATGCTGCCAAAGTGGGGAGGGGAGGACTACCCCACTAATCCAAGGCTGAAATTGATAAAAGCGCTCATTTGCAGGTAAAGTTGACAAAAAGCATTCGCGGCTTAAACTTGGCATAAGCGCTAATTAAATAAAGAACGACAAAGATGTTGGGGGCAGGACTCACCAAATAATCACGAAAAATTGCACCGAAGGTGCGGTCCGGTCTCCGTTTCGACCTCAGACCTTCAGCTACCTGAGCTACTCGGTCCTGGTCTCATCAGCCCGGCAATTGAGCCGTGTACGGAGCCGATGGACCTCCCCTCACCTTGTTCGGTGGGTCCTGTCCCCGGCGCTCCACCCGACCCAGCAAAATCGAGTCAGAGAGGACCCAGCTCACCAGGACTGATGAGAACCGTGAGGACGAAACGGAGACTGTGGTTATTGTGACTAGGCGCCACGGCCGAGTTCAATAAAGAACGATAAAGATGTTGGGGGCAGGACCCACCAAACAAAGGTGAGGGGCGGTCCATTGGCGCCGTACTCGGCTCAATCAGCCCGGCGGCTGATGAGACCAGGACCCGAGTAGCACACTCAAGTAGCTGAAGGTCTGAGGTCGAAACGGAGACTGGACCTGCAAGTTTTATTAAAAGCGCTAATTGGCGGATATAGTGTGGAAATAGCGGTAATTTGGTTAAAAATAAGGAAAATGCTTTAGAGGTTACCAATAGTGGTTCATATATGTATAGACTTAAGGGCCTCTTGGAGATTTCTGCCCCGGACCCCGATACGTTTAGGTCCACCAGTGGCGGTATGTAAGGACGTTTTATGACAAATTATGTTATAATAACGCTAGTGATACCGTTATTGGTGGTATTTTCACGCCAGCTCATAGCTAGGGATTTGAGCTTGGGGAGGAAATGAGTATCCAGCTAGGAGAACACACGCTAGAGGGATGCTTGTACTCGCGAGTTACTGAGGCGGAAAGTGAGAGGTAGGGAAGTTGGTATCTACTCTGACCACCGAGGACGGCCCTTGGGGGGGGGGGGGCGATCACCAAACCCATATGGTGGACTGGTGGTGAGCTGCTGAACAGAGCGAAGGAAACTCCTTAACGGCTGGGATAAAATCGTCAGTCGCGGATGCCTTCTTTGCGAGTTTTGAGATTTTCGGTTAATTATCAGGAAATAAGTACATTACCTGATCCAAATTTGATTTAAAATATGTTTTTTAATTGATTACTTTACCAAGGTGACATTGTTTGATCATCACATCACCACATTCTACGTTCAAAGAAAAATAATACTTCCTTTGGGGGGAAAAAACGCAATAAAAATCAATGTTGAGTTTTACTGTTTGAAGTGGAATTACATCAGACGAAAATGACAATGGTAGAGCTTCATGACACTTTCTCCCTCCATCAAGACATTTTTAAAGATTCCCGCAGTTAGGCGTTCAACACAAGGCCAACCGTCCGGGCCGTGCTCGGATCAAAATGTGAACAGTCTAGGAAGATGTAAGTAGTTGATAATTTGATACAATGAACACAAAAAATAAACGAAAATAAAATAAACTAATAATAGGAACTCAATTTACCGAAAACAATTCAGTCTTGACAAGCTGTTTTACTTCTTCCACTAGCACTGTTCAACGTTGCACCTAGGAATGTTTTTTTGTCTTTACACCCCTCCCCCTCCCCTTCGTAACGAATTTTTAAAAACGAAATAATAGCGAAACTAGAAAATTATATCATGATATGTGGGAAATCGTAAAATATTCAGATCCCATTAATAGTACAATCAACGCCGAATATTCAACTTTAAAAACACATCATGAAGTGTGACCATTGGCGTTACAAAAGATTTTGTTTTACTATTTTATTTTTAGAGTAAAATCAAGCCTTAAGGGAAAACTGTATTAATCAGACTTATCAGTTTTATGAAATATTGAGGAGAACCAACCTTATATTGCCTGATTTAGAATGAAAAAAGAAAGATGGCGACTACTAGTATCTTTAATATTTTTTTCCTTAACAGTGAAACAATGAAATCACGAATAAAAATTCAAAATTATTAAAATCAACTTAAAATGAATGAAAGAAAATAACGTCCTTTAAAAGGAAAAAAATAATTTAAACGCAATAAAAATATTTGCAACAATTTTTTCAACAAAAACAAAAATATGATTTTTTTTTTACTTTCCGTTTACTTTGGCGTCGTTTAAATTAGAGCTCCTTGTGTCCGCAGTATCCCGGGACTGATAGAAAAGTATATAACCAGTTTCAGATGACTTTTGAATATCAGAAGTTAGGCCATAGAAGTCGTCGATAGCAGACTGGTCGATTTTCTTAAGAAGAAAGAAACAACGCATTACGGGGGGAATTAAGTGGAGAGGGGGGGGGGAGATCTTACATCAACCATGTCATCGTCGAAAAGAAGCCAAAAGTCGTGACTTTTGACGATGCTTATGTAATGGCCTCGATTGGGTCCACTCCCACAGTGAACGACGACGGCTACTAGGTTGTACATTCTGTCCGGGTTGACAGCGTCGTCGGACTGTTATATGAAATAAGATGTTTAGCTGGCTGGCCACACGGTAGATTGCTGTGTCATTTTTTATTATCACGTTACTGACTAAATGGAAACGCACCAATGAGGATGTATTCTGTTTTCACGACAAACTGGGGAAAGTTGGAGATGAAGAAGGCCCTTCTTTCAGGGTCTCCCAGATGGGGGGGGGGACAAATTGTCTGCTTTTTGTCGCTGACATCTAGTTCACGAGTTAGAATTATCTACTCCTATCGAGGCGGCGAATAACAGCATTTGTGGATTTAAGGGGGATATAGGGACTTAACCCCCCCTCCCCCAAGTTGGTCGTATTAGCCCCCCCCCCAGACAATCATTCTCAAGCCCCTTTTAGAAAATTTGAAAAATACTCATGGTCCCACACACTGTCATCACGCACTCCTACAATACCATGGCCTCCTACATTACCATGGTCCGTTTTCCAGGGCTGGGAGCTCAACCTCCCCCCCTTCCCAACCAAAACTTAACGGAAAATCGATTTGCCGCAAATTATAACAAGGATCCACGAAAATTAGGGTTGAAGGAACTCAACAGCGAAATTGGTTTTTTCAATGAGCCAGCCCAGAGAAACTTCTTATTTGGACGAGATTTGCCATACCAAATTGCTTTTCGAATTGTTCAAACGCGCAAAAATGCGTTTTTATTGCAGTAAAACCCGCGATTTTTTTTTTTTTTTTTTAGGTGAATCAGCACTGTGAAACCAGTTGGTACGGTGAGGACGGCCTATGCTCGGTGCGCAAACACAAATGTATGGTCAGTTTAACGCTTTCAAGGCGCGAATAGCCATGTTCAGGCATTTTTTCGTTGCAGATAGCACCTTTTGAAGGTGCGAATCGTCTGTAGCCTATTGTGCTGACCGCAAAAGATCAATTTTGTCATTTTTTGCGATTCATTTGCGCCCTAAAAAAAAAAAAAAAAAAAAAAAAAAAGGAAAACTGACTATTCGCGCTTTAAAATTATAAAACCAACTTTACGAGCCCTAAAAAATGGTAAAACCGACGTCTCCGTGCCCTGAAAATATTACGCTGGCTATTCATGGCAAACTGACCATTCGCACCATAAAGATGGCCAAAACTGACTGCGTTTTCAAAATGGTTAAACTAACAAGGGCGTAAATATCCAGTTTTTCGGGTACGAATAGTCAGTTTAGACAATTTAAATGCATGAATGCTCAGTTTGGCTACTTTTGAAGTACGAATCAATTTTACAATTTTCAGGAAAAGAATCATATGCTTAGGGATTTTTAAAGTGCGAATTGTCATTCATAGGCCGGATGGAGTCAATTTTACCAATTTTAGCGTGTTAATGGCCAGTTCGGCCATTTTTACGCCGAAAACTGTCAGAATGGGCATTTTAAGGACAAGAATCCGTTCATTTAAGTCAATTTTAGGGCAAGAACTCAGTTTTGCTATTTTAAATGGCTGAATCGTTAGGTCAACCATTTTGAGAATGCAAACGGTCAGTTTTGCCATTTTTATGGTGCGAATAGTCCGTCAAGCCATTTGTGAGGTGTGAATGGTCAGTTTGCCATTTCTAGGGCGCAAGTTGTCAGTATGGTCATTTATATGTAGGAGTGAATAGCCAATGTAATATTTTCAGGGCACGGAGACGTCGGTTTTTCAATTTTTAGGACTCGTGAAGCTGGTTTGGCCATTTACAAAGTGCGAATCGTCAGTTTTACTATTTTTAGGGAGCAATTGTTCCCATCAAGAGTTGGCTCGTATGGTCAGTTTGAGTATTCTTGGCACGCAAATGGTCGATTTTGCAATTTTTTTTTTTTTTTTTTTTTTTCAGGAATCGTCTGTTTAGGGATTTTCAGAGCGAGAATCGTTAGTTTAACCACGAGCGCGTAGCGTCAGTTTGGCCCATTTTAGAGCGAGAATCGCTAGTTTTGGCTATTTTTAACGCTAGAATGGTTTATTTAACCATTTTCAGAGCGGGAATCATGATCTTTTCATGTACTTCCAGTGCTGGCTCCACGAACCGTTAGTCTAGCCGCTTTTAAGGGCGCGTGAAGTCCGTCTGCATTCTTCCTGGTGGACGGGGCCACGTTTTACTGACTACTCTAGCTAGATTAGCGTGGTTCGTGTGTATCGAGCATACGTGAGTATAATTTGACTCAAAACCGTATGCCTGATTACCGCAGGGCATTCGATGCGAGCTGCCTCACAATGTCGATACCCTGTTCAACACCGTAATGAAAATGCCGCCGGATGTCGGAATTGGCCGCGCACCGCGGGCAAAATAGGATTAAAATAAATAAGATTATCATTCCTATCAGTAAGCAATCAACTAGTGTAAAGTGCCCGAGTCTCCCGTGAAATTACTCCGGCCAGTTGCTGAGTAAAAAGGTGTAGAATCGCGAACCAGATAGACCCGGATTGGTGGATAATTTTCGAGTGGAAAGAGTAACTCCTGGGGACAAATTGCCACAGTCCTGAGTTTCAGGAAATGATTGATCGGATAAATTCATTTACTTACCGTGTTAAATAACCTAAGCTCTAGAGGGAAAACCACTCTATGAGATACTTTGATGTGGCGATTTATCTGTTCCATGTATTTGAACCGCTTCAAGTGCAACGCAAGAATCATAGGCAGCTTCTTCACCCTCATACATTTCTATAAATTAGAAGGAAATGTTAGTTTTGTCCAATTATACGTTCACGTAAACTATTCACCTGAGCTTCTTGGTAGCTTGAGCAATGATCGCATTTAAATTTATTATCTCCGCATAACGTTTCCATACTACTAAAACATCTTAAACAGTGTGTAATGGACGTATTTTGATCAATGTCAACTTGAAGGTCAAAAAAGTCTTCATCCTTACTGCTCATCTGCGCAATCATTTAATCATATTTCGAGTCACGAGTATTACTATTCGGAAGAAACTTACTGTTTCGCAGTTAAGGCATCGTGTTTCACTAGTCAATATACCTAGGAAAATTTCGTGAACCCAAGTGGGCTCCGGAGGCCCACTTGAACCTTCACCGTCAATGCTTTTTGATTTTTGCGCCCGCTCGGCTAATGATGAGGATACATTAAATAAAGCATTTTCACATAGTTTACAGAGTACTTACATAATATTATTTCATTTATGCGATTTATCAGAAAATTCAAAAATTCGTGAGCATCCTGTTGCATATAATTATCGAAGTCTTCTGCAAATTGACACACACAACAAGAGGTGACGAATCACTCACAAATGTTATTAAGATAACAAACAAACCTTTCTCTTTCCGCAAACGAGCTATAAATTTTTTCGGAGCTATGGATCCTACTTTTTTCTTTTGTGTCGCTATACTGTGGAAAAGATCAGCCAGACACGACAACAGTGTCTCTTTCGTTCGCTTGTTGCGAGCCTTGTACTCGAGAACTTTCTCTCTGAAAGGCTTACAAAAGTAGAGCGCTTGCAGAACCGAATTACTGTAGCAAGTATTCCCAAACTACGACAAATAAATTAGTAAATTATAATAATGTGCAAGCTCTTGATTCGCAAAAGAGATAAGATTTAATTAATCAGCTGGTACTTACGTTAACTAAGCCGAAATAGTGTTCATTGGGTGGGAACTGATCAGAGCCTATGTCTTTTTCTAACTGCGATACGTTAGCTCCCTAAAAAAGACAGATAGGGGAAAAGGGTCAAATTTTGAATTGAGCTAGGGGATGGGGTAGAGGCTTCGTTCAACGAATCATGCGTAAAAAAAAATAACTTATAATCTGAGGGAAGGATGCAAAAGGCTCATCTAAGAAAACAAACACTCACAATCTCAAATGCACTCAACGTAGGGATTTTTAAGAATTGAACATGATAGGAAACTACTCTTGAAGTAAGTGGTTACTACAGTGAAATTTGCAATTAGAAAGTGAAAGCACAAGCAAAATATCCAATTATATTTTTAAATGTCTGAAAGATGTCAGTCATGTCGTGTCAAAATGACTAGTTTCAAAAAGAGGGTTGAGTGTCAAAATCCACCCCCCTGCCCATCTCTCTAAAGGTGTTAATATTCTTTATAAGTGCGATTTTGGTTTTGAATGGAGTCAGTAACCACCACCATTTTACGCTAATTTAATTCTTTTTTAGTTATTTTAAAGTAAAAATAAAAATATTATTCACTAAAAGTTCTTAAAAGTATTACCCAGAAGCAATTCGTTGTTGACTTCATTTTTAATACGTTGTTATCTCAAAACTGCTTTTCCTGAATATTTTGAACGAGATCGGGAATTTCTCATTTATCAGATCATACCTACAAATTCAAATAAGTAAAATAAAAACTACTATAACAAAAAGGAAGTGAATAAGGAGGAAGAATACAATACAATTGGGAAACTGTCCTGTGGAAATTTTCCACTGTTTCGGAAGCGAAAATTGAAATTAAAAATTAAACCGTGGAATCAAAATAAGTGGGCGAGTAAGTGATCCCTTTTGAGCCCAGTACGAAAAAAAAAAACTAAACATGCTTCTACGATACATGCAGCGTTATTTGAAGAGAGAGACAGTAGTGACACGTCAAGAAAGAAGCTGTTATATTGGTTATGTCATGAGTTGAATGTCAAATTATGTAGTTTAATGCATCGCAAGTTTATTGTCTAAAGGGTTGAGTGGGTGGGTGGTAGCAACGCTCGCTTTTTCATATGAACTTAGGGTCATGCGTTTTTCGACCAGGGGGGGGGCATCCTCGTTCCTGCGGGTCTTAAAATGAAAAGAGTTGGTCAGACTCTCGAACCCTCTTCACTGCTAGGGGGCTTGTCTGGGTTTCAGGTTGGTAACTTCGTCATTCTCGCAAGCTTCTCATGAAAAAACGTACAACGATGCCTACTTTCATTCACACCCCAAATAGGAACAGAAGTTCGCTGGCGTGTTTTCTGACTCTAGGAAAGTGAAATCAGTCCGACGTTAATACGTAAGCCTAATGGCTTACTCAATGCACGGACAGGATGAATCATTCCCTGACCATAGGCGAAACCTTATTTGACCCGCCAAGCCGTAGCCATACCGAGGTAGGGGCGAACCGCCCCGGGGTCTCTATCAGAGGGGGCCCTCGAATGGCAAAATGAGGATTTTTAGGTTCTATTTTCATGGGGCACGAGAAACACATCGGTCAGCGATTTGGCTCTTTTCGGACGATTTTCAGTTCCCCCGACCTGGAGAATAGAACGTAGCGGGTAATCAGCAAATAGTGTGGCTGAATATTCGATTGAGCTCACAAAAGCGCTATTCTGATGGCTCAAATTGAGAAAATTCTCCCCTCCTAGAGGTGAATTTGCAATTAAAATAGAGAAAACACGCTGATCCCCAAATTTATATAGGTCCTTAAGCGACTAAAATTGAAAAGGCGCTCTAATTCTCCGATATCGCGAGAAAAGCGTGGCTAAAACTGCGAAAAAACCGCTAAACTTCGTGGCTTTAACTATGAAAAAGCGCTCATTCGTGGTTTTTCGATGTAACTTTCAGACCCTTTATAATTAAGAGAAAAATCGCTGATTCCCAGATAAAATGTACAAAAAACGCTAATATGCTGTTTTTGGGTCAAGCCCGTGGCTTGAGAAATACGCTACATCAAGGCTATACAAGTGAGAAAAAAATCGCGGCTAAAGTTGAGAAAAATAGCTTAATACTTCGTCGAAGAAATTGAGAAAAAGCCCCAACTCGCGGATAACCCAATTCGCGGGTCAAATTGAACAAAAGTGCTAACTCGCTGCAAAAAATAGAGGAAAACGCCAATTTGTGGCGAAAATGGAGAAAAATAGCTAATTTTCAGATCAAATTGAGAAAAAATTGCTAATTCCCGGCTAAGAAGGGAGAAAAAAGCGCTAATTCATGGCTATAACAGATAAAAATTTCAGTTTTGTGTTCTTATTGAGGCTAAAATACAGAGTAGAGGCGTGTTATTTGAGGCTGAAAGCGAGAAAAATCGCTAATCAATAACACACACAAAATTGTTATTGAGGGGCTAAAACGTAAAGACCCCGTCAAATTTGAGGAAAATTTGGGAAAATTAGCGCGGATGAAATTAGGAAAAACACTAACTTTCAGCTCAAATGAGCAAAAGTGCTAATTCATTGCTTAAAATGGAAAAAATATTGCTAAGCAGCTGAAATTAAAGAAAATTATATTTTGCGGATAAAGTGCAGTGCTCGCGTGCTCCAACACGCGAGTAAAATTTAGAACAATCTCAAGTTGCGTCTAATTTCGAAAATACGCCATTTCGCGGCTTTTGAAGGCAATTTATTTCTGGCACAAATTGAGAAATACCGCTAATTCATGACAACAGATGAAAAACCCCGCTAATTCGTGCTAAAAGTGGAGAAAAGCTCTAATCCACAATAAAAAGTGGTTACAAATATTGTTGATGCAGGGCTGAAATGTTAATAAGAAAAACTAATTTGCGGCTAATTTAGGAAAATTACTAATTATCGTGCCTAAAATTAAGAAAAATGCTAATTTCATAGCTCATATTAAGAAAAGTGCAAATTTGCTGCTAAAAATGGAGGAAAACGCTAATTTGTGGAGGGGGGGGGCATTAGAAAAAACGCTCATTGACAAGATAAATACGCTACTTTGCTGCTAAAGTTAAGAAAACGCGTTAATTCGCGGATAAAGTACAAATTTCAATTTTTGTCTATAATGGAAAATATGCCAATTCTCAGCTTCTGAGGGCAACTTATTTGTGGCCCAAAATTGAGAAAATACGCTAATCCAAAGCTAAAAGCGAAAAAAAAAAAATTGTTAATGCGGGGATAAAATGTAAAAAACCCGGCTAATTTTTGAAACATCACTAATTAGCGTGGCTAAAATTAAAAAAAAAACGCCAATTTTCAGCTTGACATTTGAAAAATTACTAATTCGCCCTAATAAACGCTCTCGCTCTCTCCAAAACGCCAATTCGTGGCTAAAATTGAGAAAAATGTCTTATTCACGGAATGAAAACGCTACTTTGCGGCTAAAATTGAGAAAAAGCTTGCCAGAAGCCATAGGTCATGCCTACATTGTCTGTCTTCCCTCGTTGAGGTACGTTAAAAACGAACCGGTTTCGTCTGCTCAACATCATCAGCGTATGGAAGTACAACTCTCAACTTCAATTGTACTTCCATATGCTGAAGATGGCGAGCAGCCGAAACCGGTTCGTTTTTGACGCACCTCAACGAGAGAGGACAGACATGTAGGATCCTATGGCTACAGCTTTAAGCAAGCATCACCTATTTTTTTTTTTCAAAACTCTGGTCAGATGAGTAATAATAATTATCAACAAAAATAAACAATTATTAGTGGGATGCTGTTCCACTACATCACCTCCCCCCTAATGTCGATGACATTAGAAAGACGAACTTTCTTTTCGACTAGGCGTGACGATTGAGTCTTTTGCGTAGCTCGTACGAGTGGAGCAGGCATACGCGAGGTGTCGACTACTGATAGCGGTGTGTTCAACGATCTGGGAGAGTTTTGGAGTTCAAGCGGCGGTAATCACCACTGGGTCGTAACTCGCCGTAAACGCGAGACGAGATCGTAGAGTGCATGGTCGGTTGCCTCTTGAGGTGGTCGGACGGTGCAGATGGTTGGTTCATAAACCTCGAACGTGCGATCAGCGATTCCGGCCAATTTGTCGAGATCGGAAGGATCGACGGCGACAAGTACGTCTTTCATGCGAGTGGGTAAAGCCTTCAACCACAAAGTTTTGAGAATCTCTTGAGAAACGTGATTGTTGGCGAGATGACGCATTTCACGTAACAGTTGGGACGGTTTACGATCGCCTAATCTTTGGCCTTCGAGAAGCTTTGTGACACGCTCGTTTTCTGAATCCGAATAAATCGAAATGAGACGGTTTCGGAGTTGATTGAACGGGTCATTTGGAGAATTTTTAACTAAATCGGCAATTTGTTTCAGGACGTCGTAGTCGAACTTGGCTACACACTCTTGAAACTTGAGGGTCGAACTAGTTATCCGGTTAGCAGGGAAGACTTGCAGAACCCAAGTTCGGGGTCGGCTTTCCAGAAGGTGGGAAGACGTTCAGCGACACTGTGTGTGATGAGACATCAACGGAAGGTAATGGAGTCCGATTGACTTGAGGGGATGGATACGGGGGTGCGTCGTCGAGGAAGAGAGATGCGTCTTGTTCCGTTCGAGGCATCGTTGTGTCAAATCACGCATTTTTCAATGTCGGGGTCACCAGTTAAGCGAACGTTGTTTAGAGCTCAATTGATTCACTAATTATAATTTTTTTATACGACAAATTTAAAAGCCAAACTATTATTATTATTATTTTCAAAACTCTGGTCAAATGAGTAATAATAATTAACAACAAAAATAAATAATGATTAGTGGGATGCTGTTACATTACAAACCCTAAGTACGATTTATATTTCATGTTTATACGTAGAGACTTAGGGGCCTCATATAGTTATCCGCCGCGGACCCCGATAGGTGTAGGTCCACCAAGAAGCATGAAAGAAAAAGAGTAAGGAGAAGGGCCATCGCCATTCAATGTAAGTCAAAGCTCGTGAGCCCTCAGAGCCATGTGAGAACATGTGGGGCCGATGACGAATGTGGAGGGCAATTTGCATGAGCATACGTTAAAAGGAGGGTCGTATTTCTTTTGGGTGCGAAGCACTCGTCAAGCGCTGAACCCCAAACTAGGAGCATTCTGTTCATTGTAGGGCAGTAGGGATAAGTATGATAAAAAAAGACGGTTCCAGAAGAAAAATAAAACCACAAAGGTTGGGGGAGGAGGGGCAAAATTCTCGTTGTTGCTTCTTGAAAGAACGTAAATGGAAGAATGCCTCTCCTAGCATAACATTAGCCCTGTTCGTTTGTCATCCAGAGCTGCACCAACAGCACTGAAAGAACTAACCTTTCATCATTTTTTTCGCGTTATTCCAGATGATAACCCGCGAGATTACAAAATCGCGTGCTGCTCGGAGTAGTCCGGGACTGACTAACGAACGGAGCTATTAAAACATTTTCTCAAGTAAATTTCTATATTTTCCGAAATGCTGCTTCAATGGAGAGCGCGGGAGGGAAAACACCAATTTTACGTCCTAGGGGCGTCATATAAGCCGCGAGTCATTGCCCCCCTCCCACCCACCAAACAGTTAGGTTATGACGCCATTGCACACTCCCGCGAACGAGCAAACTGGTGTAGTTTGCTTACCTTGATCATGGCATGCTGGATTCAGTGTGGTAATATCAGCAAAGAAGCCAAGTGGGACAATAAATTTAACTGTTATACAGTTTTTAGACAATTCAACGGAATGATTAACAGTTTACAGTCGATTTTTCCAAACCTCATCTTGAGTAACCTAAGAGAAATTTTACCTTAAAAAAATGAGTGCAGTGAAAATAACACAATGCGGTGCAAGCACACAAAGCCCTCTCAAGTTTCCAAACTATCTATGTACAGGGGATGTACAAATAGAAATATCTGTCGCATGAAACTTCGAATGAAACCAACATGTTGCTTGAACGCCGCCCCACCCACCCACACACATTGAGGACTATACAAAAACAAAATAAGTCATGACACTCTTGAAATTATTCACCAGAACGGCAGTGGCGAGGCGACTCGTAGAGTCAACAACCCAATCTTGAAGTGAGCGAAGCATCATTTTGAGCGTGTGCCAAACTACTCCGGTTGACAACCAAGACTCACACTGAAGTATTCCTTTTTCGAACATAAATTGTCAAGGTTATACAGTTTTCTGATAACGGCTGCTCGATTGAAAGACAGATTTATTTAAAACGTTCCTCGACTGTCTAAACTAATAAACTAGGTATCCCTCCCTCTCGCGACCGAGCAGAGTAAGCGTGGTCGTTCGCTCATTGTAGCGTTTCACTCGTAACACCTAGTATCCCTGGAATCACAGCAGGGACCGGCCAAGGACGAGCACTCAAAGCTATAAGAGAGGACGTTCACGAAGCATCATATGTTCTGGACCTTTTAAGGCTTTTAAACTCATTATTGAACAGATCAAGGGAATTCTGAAGTTGTTTTGTTGTCGTTTCATGAGCCTTGGATGGGGGGGGGGGTGTTAGTGCTTATCGAACAGGCCCAAAGGGAGAACAAGGTGGAAAATAAAGGATATCCGATGCTGGGGCGGGGGCAGGGCAAGCGTTGGATTTTGGAAACGCGCTAATTATTTTAAATGCACGATTGCAAAAAACATGCACAGCCTTGTAATAAAATGCTTACCATTGTCTTCCTAATGTAATCCTCCATTCATTTATTAAACAGCTGAAGCGACTACGACGAGATAGACATTTTCGGGGCACGAATCGTCCTTTCTCGTAATGGGGTAGAAACACGGCATTTTGCACACGGCAAATTACATCCTTTCCCCGTGCGGTAAGTGAATAAATAAGCTCAATTCCAAGTCTTCATCCACCCGTCAGCTTCGAAGGACCGTGCAATCATTCATTCGGGACGACACTTGAACCACTTCACAGAGACCTCATCTGTACGTTTAAATTGTCCAAGGACAACATTTGAAGTAAATGAGAGCCCCCAAAAAAAGGAAATATGCAGATACGCGGAGTTGTCGAAGAAAACAAGGACAGACCCTGATGAAACCGATATCAGGGCACTTTTGAGATAAAGAATGGAAAAAAGGAGCAGCCCCCTCACGAAGTGTTCCGTCAAGTAGGCTTGTGACGTAGTGAGTTACCGCTTCACTCCCCAGTCCCCAGTCACCAACGAACATAAATAATTTTCTTGTCGAACTGATAACGTTGTTTTGTATCTGTGCGGTAACTTATTGAATATTAGCAATGGAAAAAAGTAGCATTCAATCCCCTTTGGGTCAGAACGAACAGCCATGCACCAAGGAAGAAATGAGCCCAACCCGTAAGTATCCCGACAACAATAAATCAGTCGGTTCCCTCAGCGTTCCAAGTGTATACATCAGCGCATGAAGAGCCTCAAATCCGCGTGGATTCGTGCGCCCCCGGAACACCCTGGGCCCTGGAGTGATCTCAGCTTCTAGAGAAAGAATCCCAAAATCACTCCATGTTTAAAGCCAAAGAAGTGAAATAGTACGACCTAGTGCTGAGATTTCGGTCTGTCAACTTCCCTGATCACTGTGTCTTTGACAACCTGATTTTGGGAGTTCGACAAGTGTTACATTTCACTCTTAAGAAACTCTTAGACTCAGACTAAGGAACCAATAAGGGTTAGGTTTATGGGTTTCCACGATTTCTGGTATAAAAAATTGGTCGTGTAACCCCCCAAAACAGTAATTCATAAACCTGGCGCTCGGAAAGGAGATAATTAATTTACTATCAGGCACTGAATATGCACAGAAACTGGTCACTTCCCATCAAAAACTGACACCTCTGCCCGGTCAGTTCAGCCTTCTATTCCAGATTTTCTGTTCAAAAACTGACAATTCCACTGACCGGACAAGGGTAGACTACTGCCCAGTTGCCCACTATCCTTCAAGCCATCTTTGTTCGTGACAATCCTTGAAACTAGCTACATTTGGAACCGTCAATTTACCCCTTCGATCTGAACATTTTACCCTTAAAAAGCCACAAAGTCTTGAAATTTCTTCCTGGAATGGACTTTCTCTGGGGAAAATGACCAATTTTTCGTCAAAATCTGTTTGATTTTTGCCAAGAAACATGAAAAATCACTTGGAAACTGACCATTTCGCCCCCTAGACTGACTATTCACACAAAACAAGGAACATTTAGCCCACAGACTAATCCCGCAAATGAGCTGGCGTAAAAATCGAGGTATCTATGTCATCACCACTGGCGGACCTAAACCTATCGGCGGCCCGGAGCGGAAATCTGCAGGAGGCCACCCAAGTTGAGTTTTCTCCTCTTAAGCAGCAAATTAGCAATTTTGTCTATATTTTAGCAGAGAATTAGCACAGTTCTCGGTTTGTGCTGAAAATCAGCGTTTTTCTTACGAATTTTCCTCAATATTAGCCGCAAAAATAGCAGGTTTGTCCAATTTTGTTGCCACAAATCGCATTGTTTGTTCACCATGCTCTATGAATTAGCGTTTTTTTTCTTAGCCGCAAATCAGCAGTGTTTTTACCCATATGACAACAAATTGGCGCCCAAAGTTGCCTTTAGGAGCTACGAATTGGCGTATTTTCAATTTTTGATGCAAAGTGAAATTTTTCAAAGTTTTGGACGCGAATTAGTGATTTTCCTCAAACTTACCCTCGAATTAGCGCTTTTTCTCAATTTTAGCAGCGTAGTAGCGTTTCTAATACGTGAATTAAAGGATTTTTCAATTTTAGCCACGAATTATCGTTTTCCGCAATTTTAGCTGAAGGTTGGCAATTTATTCGTTTAAGCAGCGAATCAGCTTTTTTTCTTAATTTAGGCTGAAAATTAGCCTTTCTTCTAATTTTAAGCCCCCAGGCTAAAAATTGGTTTTTTCAAGCCGCAAGCATTTATTTTTGCACCGCATTAGCAATTTTGTTTTACTTTTAGCTATAGATTAGCGGTTCTTCTTGGATCTAGCCACGAATCAGCGGTGTTTTTCAACTTATAGCCATGCAGTTGCCGTTTTTCTCAATTTTAGCCACAAAGTTGCCTAATTTTACCACACTTTGCCGGTAATTGGTGATTTTCCTCAATTTTAGCCGCGAACTAGCGCTTTTTCTCAATTTTAGCAGCGCAGTAGTGCTTCTAGCCTGTCAATTAGCGAATGTTCTCAATTATAGTCACACTTGGCGTTTTCGCAATTTTAGCAGCAGATCGGCAATTTTTCCTGTTTTTAGCAGCGAATCAGCAGTTTTTTCAATTTGAGTAGGAAGTTAAGAGTTTTTTCAATTTTAGCATTAGCAATTTTTTTACTTCTTTTTTACTATTAGCGCTGTTTTTCTAGAAGTAACGGATTTTTGTTTTCTCAATTTTAGCCGTGATTTACTTATTTTTTTATAGCGGTTTTAGGTATTTGATATTTGCAGCGATTTTTCTCGATTTGAGCTGTTAAATAGCATTTTCTAAGGCGAATTCAGGGGCTAAAGTGGAGAAAATCGCTGATTCCCTGCTAAATAAATGGGGAATAATCGCTAATTCACCGTTAAAGTTGAGAAAAAGAGCTGAAGTGTGAAAAAAAACGCTAAATCGCTGTTAAAATGGACAAAACGCCAACTCTCGGCTTCTGAAAGTAACTTCGTGGCTAAACAAGAACAAAATCGCTAATCCACGGCTAAATGAGGAAATTGAGCTAATTCGTGAAAATTGGGAAACAAAACTCTCATTCACTAGGAGCCTAGAATTGGGTAAAACGCTAATTCACGACTAAAATCAAGATAAATGACTATTTAGGGGGCTAAATAGTTTATATTTTGCTAACTCACATAAATGAAATAAAAATTGAGTAAAAATGGCAAGTCGCGGTTTCCGGAGGCAACTTCGTGGCTAAAATGAGAAAATAGCTCTAATTCATGGGTGAAATCGCTCATTAGCGGCTAAAATCAGGACAAACACAAATTTATTACGAGAAAAGTCGCTAATTCGCCGCTAAAATGGAGACAAAAAGCTAGTTCGCGGCTGAAAAATCGCTAATTCACCGATTAAATTGAAAAAAAAAAGTGACGAAGTGGGGGAAAAAACGCTAATTCGCGGGCCCTGAAGGCAACTTCATGAGGGGGCGCTGGTGAAAGATTCGCCCGGGGCCGCCAAATGTCTAAGGCCGGCATTGCAATTAGCTGCCTCAGGGCACATTTTTGTGCAAATGGAAAACACTACTATACTGTCGTTAACTAAATGTTGTTGACGCGCGTTTTATTAGGAAATTTTAGAGTGTTACGGCATTTTGCTAAAAGATCAAGATGTTGTGCTCAAGGGGGGGGGTAAGGATGGATGGCCCGCCTGAGTTCTTACAACCAGGTTTATGGCCCACGACCAAAAAAGGTTGGCCGGTCCTGTTATACGGTCAAGAGGAGAGCACCCAGGTAATGTGCTCTCCTTATACGATTTTCGCTTGTGCCCTTCTTGCACGGAATCGTTGGACCTTGGGACTTGGGAGGTGGTTTTGATGAAGTTTTATCTAAATTGACCTCAACTCCAAGGTAGGAAGGGGTTGTTCCTGTGACCCCCCCCCCTCTTAGATTCGCGCCTTTTCTGGAGCGAAATTGCCAGTTTCAGGGCCCATTGACCCAACTCACTGGACTTCGGCCGGATTAGTCAACTTCTGAGGAAAATAGTTTATTCCTGTCCCTAAAATCCAGTTACTGACAGTGATAATGCTGGTGCTAATTTGACATTTTCCGGTCAAATATCATTCTCTTTCCGGCGATAAGTCGTCTAGGCCAAAAATAGTAAATGGGCTGTGTAAGCGATCATGTTATGTGTTTTCAACTTATTTAACTTTTCAGAAGACGCCGAAATCGACAGAGAAGTCGAAAATATAATTGTTGAACATCTGAACGATATGATAGTAAGGTAAATTTATCAACACTGTATCGTTTGCTTTAGATTTTTCAATCGTATATATATATATATATATATATATATATATATATATTTCTAGGAGAATAAAATTGGAGACTAGAACCAAAGAAGGCCATTCCACGAAACCTCGACGCTTGACCCTCTCATCGTTCAAACTTCTTCACGACTGTTGTCATCCTTTAAACGCGGACATGCCTCAAATAAATTCGCCGTTGAAGTCTAAAAAAAAATCCAACTCTCTCGTCGACTACACGGCTCGAGCGTCCGAGTGTTCCGTCGACACTGACTGGGTACGGTCGACGCACAATACGAAATTTTGGAGAGACCCGAAAAAAACGCGACTCACGTGCGTGACACCAGTGAGACTTTGGCCGAACGGCAGAGTCGAGTGCGAGATCATAAAATAAAGTGGAGGAACAGCCGAGAGTGGGCTTTCAAATTCCAGCACTGAGTGTTGTCCAACTTTTCGTGACGTGGAGCATCGAACGTTCTGGATGGTTTTTCGTGATATTTTAGTTCATATAAGTTGCTACTTTTTTAAAATTGTAAAACAGAACTGATTTTGTATTGTATCAATCAACTTATTCTTGGCGCGATTCTCGGCCAACCCATCTCACGAGTACTGGTATAATCCAATTCCATGTTTTTCAACTCATTTATAACGAAATTTTTAGTGTCCAGATCAAGCGCCTTTATCTCTGAAGCATTAGAGTTGTGATATGCGATTATTTGTTTCAGGGCCTCCTGAAATAACGAAATGTATGTTGTAATACACCATTTTGTTATTTAATGTATTTCAAACCCACCAGGCAAGCGTGAAATATTCTGTCTTGTTGATTCCTTTCTAAAAACCCTTTGCATAATTTTATCAGTCTGGCCACTCCTTGTAATTCAATGATTTGAACGATCGCTTCCTTCTCCCTACAAATCCTGAAAGCATCGCTGGGTTATTGTAAACTCAAATTTAATTTAAATGAGTGTGCCTTACTTAGCCAGCGCTATCGCTGATTTATACTGAAGACGATAGCTGGCAGCCTCAACGGCCGAATGTAAAGTCGAATTGCACTCGATGCTTAAAAAACATAAAAGGGCCGGAATGACTCGAGCTTCACACAAATAAGTGATGTACTGTTGGTGATTCGCCAAATTAGCGATGAGGGTTGCGGCCTGCTCCTTTAAAAATATAACGGCTTTTGATCCTTGACTTCGAATGACTGCCAATAGAGTTCGTAGCGATGAGCTCTGTACAAGGTCTTCGACAGTTTCAGTGGCGTAGCTAAGGTTGGCGAGCGTGACGGCAGACAGAAGGACTAAATCTTGATTTTCGCTGGTCTGCAGTAGGTCTAGCGAAGGAACGTTAATTAGCTTTTTCCTCCTTTCGGGGATAGGGAAGGGAGTGTTTTGGGATTCTTCACCAGTTAGCAACCGAATCAAGGAGCTTTTGTGACCGTTTAAACAAGCGATGTTATACTTCATCCATGGACCAGTCACTTGAGCCAACACTGAAACGAGTCCTTTGATCTCCTCCTCGTTTTTGTAATCCGAACTGCTCAGGCGCTGGCACACTCTTTCGATCCCTCCATTCTAAAATCAAGAACGTTTCAAAATTGCGTATTTTTATATTCTAAAATGTTTACCATGTACCGTTTTGAACGAATTTATGGCGCTTGGGGCGCAACAGACCGTAGCCAAAAGTTTCAGGGCTGTGGTTCGCGTGAGAGTGTCCTTTGAGGTAATTGAAAGTTCAAGGATAAGACTGATTCCTTTGCACCGGGCTAGGAGGTTTCCGAGGTGCTCAGGAACTAGGCCGCTCGTCGTGAGTTCATATAAAACGGCGATTGTCGCTTCTGGGGAGTCTTTGGACGTGAGGAGATCGACTAGAATCTGAAAAACTCGATCCATTAATTTAGTTAAATTGAAATTATTAACTTTTAAGCCATAATTGATTATAATGATTTATTTTTATTGTTTGAGCTTGTTTTTTTTTTGTTTCTTCTTTTTTCTTCTTCTTCTTGCTGCTTCCTCAAAAACAAGCCCGAACCCAAAAAACAAATCATTAAATTGAATTGAGTTGAAGATAATATTTCTCAAAACAAGGCCTCTCTTGAAACTAATTGTGAGCAGTTCACACGACTCTATTATTTCTAACTTCCAGCTACCTACTCGCCCCCCATAATATAAAAATTGTTAGTTCAATACCTCAATTTGCTGTAAAAGCAACAAATCGATCACTTTTGAGAAATCCAAAGCGATAGCATTTATTTTCCATATTAAATCGGGTAAATGACTCGTTCCCAGAGCCGGATCCGACAGTTTGAGTATTTGCTGGTACAGACTCAAGTCACAATTTCCTTGGGCGTGCTGGACCAATATGCGTATCATATGATGAACCAAATTATCGACCAGTTCGTGAATATTTTGGATTGAGTTGGTTTCCAGGCATCTATAAAAAACAAATATTTTAACCATATTTCCGAAATGAATTAAACGAAATTTTACCTGTACAAATGGTCAAACTCTTTGGCTATTTCAAACGTTTGCCGGTGGAGTACATTAATGACTTTTTTAGTTAATGACGCTAAAAGTTTGACTTTAACAAGTAAATCCGATGTCAACGATTTGCTCTGGAGGGTGGACGTACATTCAGGAAAATAATTAGAGCGAATTTCCTTCATCCACATGTTAGTTGGCTCCCGCCTGTAAATAATTATTTTAATTTTAATTGATAGTAACGGTGAGAGGCGCTTTTTTTTGTAATTAACTGACACTGGCAGCTGCAGAAGTGTGGGTCGCTGGGTGGTAGTTTTGGTTTTCGGCGTGGAACATGACGTCGGTCCTGGGAGGTACTCGAGTGAATCGCTTTTCTTCAAATTTGAGGGTGACCAAGAGGATTTGTCGTTTTGCAACGAGAGACTCGGTGGACTGAAGGGAAATCGGTAGAGGTGACGCTTTGTTTCCATTTCTTCGAGTAAACAAATAGAATAACAGCATAATTAAATAGGTGAAGATGACGTGAGTGAGCTTTTACGGGAGGCGTACGCAAGACTTATTTAAACTGGGCCGTTGACGTTGAAAGATGATCTGGGCCCCGGGAGGCTTCTAAATGACGAACCCTTACTCAAGAAAACAAACTCAATGCGTGTAGCGTTCATACACTTCATTCATAATAAGAGGAATTCTTCCCTCCTCCCCAATATTCGGGCCCCGGGAAAATGCCCCCCCCCCCCCAACTCTATAAATTTCCTTGCCAATAAATGCCATGGATTTAATTAGAAAAAATTAATATTAAATAATTTGGAAGTGATTTTAACCATTTATTTAATCTTTTAATATCGACCGTTTTTCTGTCTTTTTCTAATTTTCTCTCGCGAAGTTCCGTTCGTCTTCTGGCGGAGGGTTTTTCTAAAATGTTGATTTTCTGTCACAGAAAATAGACAGAAAAACGGTCGATATTGAAAAATAAATCTGTCCAAAAAAGAATAAACACATTTCTTTAATCGTACAAGATGCAAATTTAACTGTATCGTTGCTACCCACATGGCATTGCATAATATTGTCGTGAAGGTGTGGGATCCCATAACAACTAATCTAACCAGCGGCGCGTGGCTTCCTTGAACGTTATGTGCGCCCGAGCATGAAACATAGCATACGCCACTTGGGCGGATCATCCCCATCTGTCCCGGATCCGTCGTGGTCTCTCTTATTTTTTTTTATTTTTTTCTCCTTTAGAGATAAACATGAAAACCACCGCATTTCTTAAACTCACTACGGAAATACGGAATACGGGCAATTCAGTTGCTACTTCGCTGTACTTTTTATTTAGCCATTAAACTGGTTCGATCAATCCGATCAATAATCTTGAAGCTAGTTGTGCTTTACTATAAGGCGGGAGGAGGGGAGATTGCTTGAATTATTGTACTGCGACCCCACGAAACTTTTTTGTTCACGAGTTTCACGAATTACAAAAAGAATCTTTCATTTCTAGGGCGCTCTGCAAACTCCCCCTCTATCCCTTTTTTATATACGCGGGATAAACGTCCAATCTTTAATTTTTACTTTTTAGAAAAAAATGTGCAAGCAAGATAAATTACATAAAATGTTGATTGGACGAGTACAGCCTCTGGCACTTCTCTATCCCTGTTTGTACTTTGATTTCAAGGCTTCGTGACATTTTTTCTTGGATATTTCTCCATTTTTATGGGCGTTATTTACTCAGTAATAAAAATTAAAAACGCTTTGATTTTAATTGATAGGAATTTGTACAAATTAAATATCAGATTCCGACTCACCTTGGTAATTGACACGGAGAACATCTAGCACCAAACGCGTTACTTTGAGTACAAAATGCACAATACACAAGGATGCGGTACACTATCCCGATTAAAAGCCGTTAACTGACAAATTCTCTCCCCCTCCCCAAAAAAACGTATACTACTGGAACGGGGTGGAAGGGAGGATTTACAGTCGCATCGTGCGTTATAGGGTTCATGGGGGTTCTCTTGAATGGGGTAACATCAAGGGGTGTCGTGGAGGGAGTAGGGTGAAACATCTGCTTCTCTCTATATAGTAAAAAAAAAAAATTACCGGAAAAATCTTGCCACGAGCTCATTCCAGGTGTTCTACTGGCAATGTGCGGGTGAAGATGACAAGGTGTCTTTTTAAATGTTGCTGTGGGGGAAGGGGAGGGGGTGTATGAATCGGGTGAAAAGACCGTTTTCAAAAAAGTTGCTGATTGATTTTCACTTGTGATTTTTAATGAACTTAAACTATTTCATTAATTAAATCAATATAATAATTTTTTGTCCCTTCCAAGATCAACCTGATGATAGGGCCTATTTTGTGGGCAAATTTCACCCCTAAGTTTATCGTGAAATCTTGACGAATGCTTCATTAAAAGTAGTCCAAAACCCTCTAGACCTTCATTAAGCAAAGTAACGAAGAGGTTCCCTATTCCCGCATAACAAGATTCATCGAAAAAAAACAACAAAAAAACTGGCTATTTTGTGTCGCCCGTTACGGGCGGATGGAGGGAACGTCCTCCTCGCCGGATACAATGCTTAATGGGGTGCCAAAATATGTTGTTCTTTTGCTCATTTGTTTATGCCTAAATGATTTTTTGTTCTCAACCGAAGAAGGATATGTATTATGATTTCAAAAATTCTTGTAAATCCGACCATGTAAAACCTATAATTTGAGCTAAAATGTACGTACTACCATTGTAAAAATAGTATCCCCTCACTCGAAAAACCGTCATTTTGTCAACATTTTTTACGAAACTAACTCTCTGTCCACGAAACTGGGAACATTTTTCAGTCAAAATTTCGTAATTTTGCAACAGAAACTGACTTTACACCGCATAAATGAGCTAGCCTACACTTTCTTGTGTTTTTCACTTTTCCTCGTCGGTGAGTGAAAAATATATTTGTTGCCATACGTCGGTTTGTGCGGCTTCATTACACTTTATAATACTATCCTCAGTTCATTATACAATCCACTATTATACTTACCCTCAGTGGCGTCTATCAGGAGGTGGGGTGGGTGGGTGGAGGCGACTCGCCTCCAATTGACACAGTGGAGGGAGGGAGGTGATTATTATTGTGGGGGATTATTATCAATAATATTATGATTATTATTGCAGCGTTATCGCCACATTTTCAACGCCACCACAAAAATTAAATAAAAACAGATGTTGGATATAATTATTGGATATAATTCCGGTGGCGACGACGTGATTATTTTTTCCTTGTGGCGGCTCTAGTATATCTTGGATGTATGTGTGAGTGAGTAGAGAGAGGATGGGCAGAGGTGGGCCGTTGCCCTCCCCTAGATTCGAAAGCGCAGCCGTAGTCGGGGCAGCTGCCCATCACCCTAGATGCCATCGAAAAGCCCAAAGCACAAGTTCTAGGGGGTCACCACTTATTCGTTTGGTCAAAGCTAACAAAAAAATCATTTCGCTCACTAAAAAACCAATTTCACAGGTTTTTGTTGCTAAAAACCCTTATTCCTAGCCTAAAATTCAAAAACCACTTTCGCGGTTTTTAACTCTAAAAAACCATAGTCGCAAGTGGGGCTGACAAAAACAAACAGCTCGGATTTCACTCTCTAAAAATACAATTTCGCGAGGCCGCCTAATACAAAAACCAATTTTGCTGATTTTTCTAGCCATAGCAGATAGAACCATTTTCGTGGATTAGGCTCAATGTAACGAAGTATTCCTCCAATCTTCAGATTTCGTGGGGTTCGTTGCCTAATTCAATAACCACTTTCGCGGGTTTTGGACCCTATAAAACAGCAAGCTGTATCACTAAAACCCAATTTCACGAATTTTGCTCGCTAAAAATCCAATTTCGCGGATTTTCCTAGCCAAAAATTCAATTTCGTGGATTTTTCACAATTAAAAAACATGTTCGCTAACGTGGCTAACAAAACTACCATTTTCACGGAACCCACTGGACTAAAATAACTTTTTCACGGGCTTGGCTCACAAAAAAATTAAGTGTTCATTTTTTCGTCGCTGAAAATCAGTTCCGTAGGGTTGTCTCATTCAAAAAAATACATATTCGCGGGTTGCGATCACTTAAAAACAAAATTCTTGGATTAACGCTCTCTCAAAATCCTGTTTTGTGAATTTTGGACACTAAAAATTCATTTTGACGATTTTTTATTATTAGGAGGCAGCAGGAGTGAAGACGCCTAAGGATGTTGAGGCTCCCTCAACGAAAAGTCGGTGGAGAAAAAAAGAAAACGGCAGAATCGGCCAATAAAATTGAACTAAAAATTAATTTCCTACGTAGGTGCAGGGTCTTGCTCACTACAAAAATCAGTATCGTGGGCTACACTAATTTTTGTGTTTTTCCTCGCTAAAAATGTCAAGTTTGCAGATTTTTGCTGCTAAATAGCTAAATTTTGTGGGGTACACGGCTGTGCACCCGGGAGTGCACGGGACGGTGCATTGTCTGACATTTTCTCCTGTGAAACTGCCCACCCATAGATCAGGGCTGCCTACGCCCCTGGACAGTAGCAAGCCCTAAAAATGTTATACCTGGGGGGGGGGGCACTTGTTCAGCCCTTTAGCTTTGGGGGGAGGATAGAGCGACTGCTTATCTTTATTGACGTGGTGGATATCATGCCCTGCCTTGGTGGAGGGGGGGGGCAGACCAAGAAGAAGGGCGAGAGAGGCAGTCCAAACATGCCAACAACTGATTTTTTAGCAACTGTGTGAAAGAAAGAACGAAAGAAAGAAAGAAAGAAAGAGAGTGAGTGAGTGAGTGAGACAGAGTGAGTGAGAGGACAAAACTGTCTAGAGAGAGAACAAAACTGTCTATGGCCGAACACTTTGTCACAGAATTATTTTTCTGGCCCAAAAATCGGGACGCCGTCGATCGAATCGGCCGTTTAGCACCCCGGCGGGCCCAAGGGGAGGGGGGCTTGTAACTTTTCGTTTATTCCGCGAATAAATGAACAAACATTTCCCTCGCCCATGGTATGCGGGTTTTTTGAGTATATGTTCCCAGAAACTCTCTTATTTGGCCAAGAAGGAAATTGTTTTGTCATCAAATCCCATATTCACGGCCCGAATAATTGTGTGTTTGCCCCAATTCACAATGAGGGACTCTATTACTGTTCATTATCAGCAAGAAACTGTCCATTTCGGAATGGAATTTAGTTGTTAGAACAGGAAAAATGTTATTACAATATTATTATTAAATTTGAAGAGAGCCATATCTTCCATAGACCTAACTGTATGGCGCGGAAAGAGCCTTATTTCTCATAAAATTACAAAATGAACCAAAAGCAGAAATGACAATTTAGTGAGGATATTGTCAAGTTAGTCCCAGAATCCTACCTTGTCAATGCCCCTTTGTAAGGGCGGTGTGAACAGGGCGAATTGGAAAAGGGAATTTCAGTTTTGTTTTTGATGGTGGTGGGGAGGGATGAACGCATACAACGGACAATATTCGAGGAAGAAGGGGGCGGGTATCGTTTGCGTCCTGTAATTACCCTATTCTCGCTTTCTCCGAGTACTTGACTCGCTCTATCGGGATCACGGTCAGCTTTCCATAGTTTTTCATGCACGTTCATAAAAAACATGGAAGTAAAAGAGAAACTTTTAAGATTTTGAAACGCCTAAATGGGCAGTTCTTCTTCAAATCCCAGCGTAGGGTAAGGAATTGTAGTGCGAGTGACAAGAAAATTGTTCGCTGGTTGAAGGGGCTGTGATAAATTAGATTTTTTAGTTACCGGTTACTTCTTGAAATGTTAACGAGGTTTATGGCTAGTAAGGCTTTGATTGGCAAGATTTGGGGTCATCCCCCTTTCCACCCTCCTAAGCTATTGACCATTTTCGGGAAGCCCGCAACTCCTTTTGAGATAAGGCACGCCTGAAGAGCGTCCTAATGAAGCTGATCTCAGATCGCTTTGTACTCCACTTACCACCAGTAACTACGCCATTGAAATTTCCTCATTGAAGATGTTGATGGAGGGGGAATGGTGGAACACACCTCCCTCACATAATACCATCCCACTAATTGACACTGTTGGCTGACTTGTCGATTCTTTGAAGGAAAAAGTCTTTGAATCTTCTATTCGATTTTTAAATTTAATTACGGGAAATCTAATCTCTCTCTCTCTCTCTCTCTCTCTCTCTCTCGTTTCTAACTCTATTCCCCAACCGTTGTGGAAATGGGACTCCGTGGGCGTTTCCAGGAATTGTTCCCTTTGATCTCTCGTTTCTAGCAACAACAGCTCAAAGGGTTGGTTTTGCAATTAATGTCCTTCAGAATGATATGATATGCTTTAAACTTTCCTGGAATTTCATCCTTCTCTATTGTCATCCGCGTGTGGAGAATACAGAATTATAAATAATCGTGAAGATGCATCATGCTGCAGGAAGCCTCTTCAATTAATTTTTAATAAAAGGAGGATTCTTTTGGCCCATAGAAAGGGCAATTCAGAATCCTCTTTAAGGCCCCCTTTGTCATTACGCGACAACTTTTTTTTTAAATTGCCTTGTTAGACGATTTAAACATGCTCTTATTTGACAAATGAGGCGAGAAACTCATCTCTTCAAGTATACTTTTAATAGGGAGCTACAAATGTTTTACGCAGAAGATTGTAATCTTGGATTTTTTTTCCTGATTTTTGTTTTAATTATGGGCTAAGGGTAATAAACCGGTTTCATCAAGAGAAGCAGTTTTATTCAAAAGAAAAGGAGCAAAAAAAAACACCATACAATTGATTATTTCGTTAAGGATGAGGGTTATTAAGAAGACTAACAGACGAAAGGTGATGGAAGAGGGTAGGTGTAGGGAAAATTTAAGTTCAAAAGTTCGAACAAAAGAACTTGGTTATGTGAGAGCAAAGGGTGGGGGGGGGGGCATTTTTTCCCTCAAGTAGTTGAGTGACATTTTCAAGAGGCATTGTCTTTAGGCACATGACCCCCATGACATGCCCTCTCCCTTGTAAAAACGCTTTCTCATTAAGCGTCGCTCTCCGTTTACACTTCCAATTAGTGTCATGTTAATACACAGGGATTAACTTTTATTCTCTCGGGGTATGCTTCTCTTGGATGAACCACGTGACTCGTTCCTGTTTAAAAATATGTCTTTTGGAACGATTTTATTATTATTATTTTAATGAGGTTTTTATGAACAACCCAGTGCAGAAAATGTGCTTTTAGTTTGTTTTTTTAAAATTACTGTTTAAGATACTAAAAACTCGAATCAGGGAATGTGAATTGTAAACCGCCCCGCAATGAAATCACTTGCTGATAAATAGGATAAGCGACTACTTGAAAGACATGCACAGTAACACTAATTGTAAGAACTTTAACGCTACAGTAATCGACTACAGAAAAGCCATATTCTGAGTTAAAGGCATAGGAGTCCCAAGAAGAGGGAGCCTGAGTTGGTTTCACTTCGACACCTTCAGAGATTAACTGCAAGGCAATGGCTGCGAGCGACAGAGCCTATCAGGCGGCTCTCGATCCGGAAGCTTCCCTCCCTCCATGCATTAGGCAGAAACAGACACCTTCTAACACGAGTCCGTCAATTTTAAGACAGCTCCTCGACACATAAATCAGCTCGGATGTTGTCAAATCATCCCCGGAAACTTATTTCCTCAGCCAACTGTGCCCCCAGAACTGGCTATTCGGAATCTGTTGATTTATCCCCAAAACCTGGGGTTTAAGTTCAAATCCCATTACCTTTGCTCCGGGCACTGAATATTCCGACCCCAAGAATTTGTTGTGGAGCTGACTGTATACCGACAGGAACTGACCATTTTACTCAGAAACTATCAATATAGCTTCGAAAAGTCACTGAAACTCTCTAATTGTTACCAAACGCTGGTGATTCACGAGCCCCCGCAAGCTGGGATTTTAAAGCTTCGTTCACATCAATAACTATTCCAGCCAATTTATAGAAAAACCTAACAATCATACGCGTCAATTTTCTATTTCCACGAAGTTCACCGACATTTGTCGGATTTTTTTTTTTAATTGTGTATTTTGTTTTCTCTCTTTCTTTTTTCTCCGCCATTTTTTGTTTCTTGTTATACCTGAAAACAAAATCTTATTACTCCACTCAGCACGAAGCGCTTCAGTTCAGCGCTGAACTGCGCTGGCGGAAGGAAACATTGTAACGAACTTAAAAAGATTGCTAGGAGAATCCTACCCCTTCAGGGCTTACCTCCTACCAATTAAATTAACTTTTTTTAATATTATATATCTACGAGCAGTACAAACGGATTTTTTTTAATATTCAAAGTTTTAATCATTAGAATATACAACCTAATTGATCCATTGACCTAAACAGCTCAATTAAGTAATTAAAAAGAACGGCTGATCTTTAAGCTCTCGATGGCTTAACCGCAAATGCCATGGAAATGCTAACAGTGAGTGCCCTCGCGAGTGGTCCATTACAAACCCAAAAAAGTGAAAAGAGGGAAAATGTCATATTGGCGTTTGCTTTTTTTTCAAAGTAATTTATTTATTTTTATTAAATAACACTATAGCTTAAATTTTGCTGGTGAAAATATATTCAACCTTTTGTCCATTAAATTAATAAACACTGTGAAAGGGGATTCAGGTTCAGCACAAAAGGCGGAATAGGTTGGAGAGAAGCAATGTACTAGGACAAAACATTTTGCCTCCGTTTGATCCGATCGGAGCCATTTAGCTTGTTAATTACTGGGTTGTTATTAGGAAGCGAGGGAGTGGGCGGTGAGAGATCGAAGTAATAATGTCATTGCAAAAGGGGGGTCGCAGAGACACAAGGGAAAACCCTCGCGCGCTAAAAGTCAACAGATAAAAGATATGAGTGCTTTCTCTGGATCAGAGAACTTTCAATTCATTACACGGCGGATTAAATATAACAGCTATTTGTATTGTCATTAATTGAAAGGGAGATTCCTATGAAAAGGGGGAGAGTTGGCGACGGTATAGCTGTGCGGGGCACGAGGAAATTTAATAAAAATGCAACTAAGCAATATTGACTGACTCTATTGACTAAGCTAATCACATTTTGAAGGGAACCTGCAACCAAATCCAATCTTTAGGCGCCGTTTTTATCCGTTCCCTCTCATCCTTTAAATAAGTATCCCTTGATGAAATCAACCCTTCGGAGAAAGACATTTTGTGGGGAAACTGCTTTCCCTTCCACTTTATCCTTATACTATAGACAATGTAGTTATCCTTTCGATCCCATGTAAAAATGTACCTACTTTCTATATTCAGGATCCCCTTACCCTCATTTTTTCCCAATAAGCTGTAATAGGCCTTGCGCATAGGCTTCCGTTTATAATTTGACTTTTAGCATCGTAGTCCCAAATTTTGAACTAGAGGTGGGATAAACGTAAACTTATATCAGTTTTTGTTTCACGAATACTTGTTGAACATGGGCGAAGGACGGAGTGAAGAACGGGACTCAAGTGAGGATGGAGTCATTTTTCGCTCCATTGTTCCTCGGGCGACTTTAGGTTCGCTCGTGATCCCAGCACGTCCTGGATGTTAATCCAGGAAATGTCTCTTTCTGGTTGATTCGGGTCAGTTTGAGGCTTTAGACCGCTTCGTTACCTTCTGACGCTACAATGACCTGTCAACTCAATAATAGTATAGGTATAGGTGCTTGTTGGAAGGACAGGTGGCTCGAATGCGAGCCTCAAAGGAGGCATCTCCAGACACAAATCGATAGTCCCTATTGTCACATTGAGTGTCACAAATAAAAATACTATACCAATATGAAGCCCAATAAAGTTTAGTTTTGATTCCTTGATTCAACAAGTGTGGTTTCTTTTATTTATTAAAAGACATCACAATGAACGATTGACTGCTTCCGGACTGAACGCCTACAGTTTCCGGTTCGCTGATTCGCGGTGTATGGAGGCCACTCTACGAATAAATTGTGGAAATCAACGCAAAAGTGTTGTTTTTGGGCCAATCCCGCGGTTCTTAAAATTGAGAAAACACGCTATAATATTGACGAAAAAAATACGCGTTCAGGTTAAAATTGAACAAAAATGGCAAATTCAGAACTGAAAATGCGAAAAATTGCCCATTCGCGTATAAAAAAGGGAATAGGGGAATAGATGCGAGAAATCGCCGCAAAATTAGCATAAATCACTATTCCACAGCTGAATTTGAAAAAAATCGCTATTTTGTAATTGGTGGATATAAAGGTGAGGAAAAACGTTAATTCGCGGATACAAATGAAGAAAAGTACTAATTCTCAGCTAAACAAGGAAAAAATGGCTAATTTGCTGCTTAAATTGAGGAAAACGCCAATTCTTGGCAGAAATTGATAAAATTCGGTAGGTAATGCGTGGGTTGGAAACCGTACTACGCTGCTAAAATTTAGAAAAAGCGATAATTCGCTGCCAAAATAGAGGAACATCACTAATTCTCGGATAAAGTGTGGTGAAATTTCTAATTTAAATTCGCGGCTAAAATTGAGATTCCAATTTGCGTTAAAAGCTGTCTATACGCTAATTCGCGGCTTCTGAAGACAACTTTTGAGGCTGAAATTGAGAAAAAGCGCCAATTTATGACAATAGGTGAAAAAACCGCTAATTCACGAGTGAAACTGAGAAAAATCGCTCATACCTTGCGTATAGTGAACCAAAAAAATTCTAATTCGTGAAAAGCCCCCTTGTTTAGCGACTAATATTGAGAACACTTAAGAAAAACTGTTTAAAAAAAAAATGAAAAATCTGCTAAAACTGAAAAAGTACTAAAGCCCTGCTAAAGAATTGAAAAAAGCGTTAATTTTCTGCTAAAATTGAGGAAAACGCCAAAACTCGCTTACGGGGTAAAAACTTATCGGTTACGGGATAAAAACGCTACTTTTCAGCTGAAGTTGAGAAAATGCGCAAGCTCATGGCTATGGCAGGGGGTGGGGCAACACCGCTAATCCACAGCTGAAATTGAGAAGAACGATACACGCGGCCAACATTTAGAAAAGCGCTAATTTGCGGGTAAAGTCCAAAAATCGCCCTTAACTGGCAGATTTTTGGGGTCATTTTCTCTGAGTATATCGATTTGAGTCAGTATGAGTCCCTTGGAGAATGTTCAATTGAACAATAATGTACGCGGTTTCCTCCTCAACATCATTGAGTGGCCACCACCCTTAAATAGGTTAAAAGTGAGCGTTTTGCATTTATACTCGTATCGCTTTGTCGATGTGTATCAGGGAGGACTTCATGAGACTACGGACTAGCCTCTACTCTACTCATTCCATAACGGGGAAGGATTTATCGAAAAGAAAATTCTGAAATGTCTGGATGAAGGATGAATTAGGGATTAATATTAATTTTGTACTCGGGCATGGCTATGATTGGGCCTGAAAGATGTCCGGTAGATTCAAGAGTGTTCAGGCTGAAATGTGAAAGTACCCCCTCCCCACCCTTTTACGAGATTTCAATCTGTCCCCCCCCCCTTTGGAGAAATTCTTATTAACGCCACTGCAAGGCAACTATACGAGTGCATTGGCTCAAAACTGCAGTTTTCACACGTAACTCCGAACGAAATTTTTATCATTGAATTTAAGGAAAAACTCGTTTTTAAATACCTTCGCAGTTCAACATTAGTCGAGTTGTTTAATTAAATGTTTTGCGGCAAAAAATTTCCGGTGACAGGCCGACATTTTGGTGAAAGCACAACAACTGAAGTTTTATAAGCTAGAAATGGAACTTGTAGGTGGGCTTGTGGACGCAGTATCAAGAGGAGGGAGGCTGCAGTGATCGAACGGCCTGAGGTCAGCATATAGGTAGGCTCAAGAAAGAAATGAAGTTGCAAAAAATAAGATTGTTTCTTTCCCCTAAAACCCTCTAGCCGTCCCCCTCTCAACATTTTTATTCATTCATTCATTCCCTCGTTTGATGCAGTCAAGTAGGCATTTGCCGTTTGCTAAAACCATTCCTTGTTTTTACACGTTAGCGTTTATTTTTGCTAGTCTCCGGTGGGACTCAGAGGGAACTCAGAATTTTCATTTGTGACGGTGAGTCTTATTCGTTTTGTCTTTTCCGGAATTCGACCATCTGAATTTCCCTTTCGCTCTTCTATTCCTTTGTTTTATTTACTAATTTATGAACTTTTTTTTCTTACCGGGGGAAATCTCCTAAAAGCCGATGGGCACCCTCAGGGGCAATACCCCTATTAGTGACGAATAGAGAGGTTTTGGCGTGAAATACCCAGTCTTTAGACCAAAGAATCATTTCCTGCGGCTATTTTGTGTCTAGTGGGAAGGGGGGGGGAGAAGGTTTTGATAATCGTAACCGCATAATCATTTTGAATTTCCCGCTGAAAAGCTGAATTTCCAGTTTATTGGGGGGGGGGGGTTGAGGTGTTTCAAACGACAAATCGGATCTGAATAAAACAGTATAAGATCCCGAAGTAGTCAATACCAGTCAAAATGCCAATTGTGCGGACATCCTAATAGTTTTAGGCTGAAAACCCAGATTCTGTCCGGATATACATATAGACAATTTTCTGGCCCAGCGGTCAGTTCCTGGGATAAAACCACCGTGAAAATGCCACCCCCACAGAGAGTTTCTGAGGAAAAATCACTTTTTTCCTGAATAAAGAGAACAATCTGGTTCCGAAAATTCCTTGGGTTGAATTACTTCTTACTAGCTTGTGAGCTTAATTGGCAGTTTCCCGTTGGATGGCCAGGTTCGCCGTACGAGTATATGTATTGTACCTCAGGCGTAAAATGCTCTGTTTAACGATACTCTAGTGGAGGGTATAGCCAGGATTGGGAATAAATTACTGTTTGTAGGAGTACTTCCCCACATGGATATAAATATGAATAGGTATGTGACGAAGTAATCAAGAAATTTTACTTCCGTGCTTTTGACGAATAAATTCTGTTTCAATGCTTTTCTGGGGAATAATTTTCCGGTTTTTGTCTGAATAGACAGTTAAGGAAGACTGATAAAAGTACATACATGCATGGTATTGTGTATAAGCCTTTTGTATGGGGATGAAGTGAGCCGCTAATAAGTCATTTACGTGCTACTCCCGCCATTTACAATTTTCGCATATAGCTAGTAGATGTTAGCAAATTATGGTAAGGGATGGAAGGAAGGTGGAAATTGAAAGGGAAAACACTTGTGTCCTAAAGGACGAGATTTCAAACCTAGGTAAATACAAAATAGGTGTTGGAAAGGGTTGAAATTCTGAAAGAAGGTTGAGGGGGGGGGGAGCCTATCCTTTCGCCACACGAAGAAAAGGGGGTGAAAGGGAGTGATTACCATGTCATGATGGTGTATGATTGTCGTGGGAGTGTTGTGAGGTGTGGGGAGGGTTAGGTCCGAGCGAATGAGAGGGCTGAGCGTTATGATCGATGAACCAATGAGGGAAACAGCAAGAAAAACAGCCCTTTCCTGTGGGGGGATGTTCATCAGTCATGGCCGCGCAACAACACGAGAAGCTTCCTATTCAGGAGTCCTGGCCTCGACGTACATCATTTCTTATAGACGATATTCTGTTCACACCCCCACAGCCCATCGTAAGACAGTGTTTTTTTCTTAAACATTTTAATTTATTTAAATTACATTTGGCAGTTTATCACGTCACTAAATATTAGTTTCTCGTAAGATTTGAATAAACCTTAGATTCTGTTTCTTAACGGTATTTTTAGGGGCCAAAAATCTTCAGTGTTGTCATCCGATTTTAGTTTAAAATATTATTTTTGACCAAAAGCGGAAGCCATTTAAAACCCCACCCAAGATTCAAAGGAGTCGAACTGTTCATTTATATCAGTCAATTAGCATGAATATTTTCAAATTAATCGCAACACATTTTAATCGAATAATGAAGCGATTTTCTTGTTTTTTCTTGCAGCCTATAAGTGTAATAAAAAACATGAGGACACTCAAGGCACTCACATAGTAAGACGCGAGCTTATTTGAAAATAAAAATTGGGATTTAGTCATTTATAACAATGGGTGAAGCATTGCTTCGAGTCAAACATGTGGTCAAATAATTGAGGTTGAAGCCTTTTAAAATAACGAAACCGTTTCTATCTGCCAAAAAAGGCCGTATATGACCTTATTTCCCGTCTTGTCCTTTTTCTATTATTTTCGCTTCTACAGAAAATAATACACAACTATTCCCCCACACTCCGCCCTTTCAGAGTCATTCTGAGTTTTCGTCTGGCATAAGGCAAAATGCCCTTTCCTTACGCTTGGCATTCTTCCATAACACAACCCCCCCCCCCCACCTAAACATACAATATTTTCGTCGTTCGCATATCATCTCTTTTGTTTAAGTAAAGAAGTATAAAATTGAAGGACGCATTTAACTTCCTCCACGGATGGACGATCCAAACCAAACCGTGCCGGCAAAATGTCATTTGGCCCTTCCACCCATTAACTAGACCGCAATATTTCCCCATGTGAAAAGTGGTAAATGCTTCTTATTGGGGGGGGGGAGAGAGGGGAAGAGGCTTTTCTCCCAGAGACAATGGCATACTTGTTTCCGTGAGGTACGGGTAATTGCGTTTGGTTTGATAATTTATTTAGAGCTCATCGTGTCTTCCCAAAAACCTTCCCTTTCCTTTCTTTTGTTTAACAATTTTCCCAAATTTGGTCCTCAATTGATCTGCACAATGATCTAATTTTAAATAATTTTGAAAGGTTGGATGGAAGGGGGATCGAATGAAATAAAATGAGAGGCTTTCAGAAGTACGACTTTACGAGTCATCCAATCGCTACATTGCCCAATTTTCTAAAACGGTTACCTCCACGCTCACTCACCCTCGTGGATCCCGGAGAGAAAGAGAAGGAGGTTTTCTTCCAAATATCTCGAATTCGATGCCCGTCTCCTGGACAACGGGCGATTACCCGGTTATTCAAGTGAATCGAAGTGTTATTGGAGTGATCATGTAGGGAGAGTGGGGTTTTCTTGTCGAATTTCGGAGCTCAACAACCAACACAAATTGCAATTTGTTGTTGCCAAACAGACAGGCTAATTTCATTGGGTACCGGCCCACTGACTTTCAAGCGGTGAAACTTCCATGCTTGATGCAAAATGGGCAGTGAAGAAGACGCCAGGAAGAGAAGAAAACGAAATTCTCAATGGTATTATGTTTCTGAGGGCTGATAGCGTTGCCAACTGGTATTTAGCTTGTCCCGTCAAACCAAGCACAAAATCTCGTCATAAATCCGTCAAAATGTATTCCATTCCGTAATAAGAATCCGTCAAATAAATAATGATACCGTATCGTTTTTCTGCGGCTAAAATGTAGGACAAGTGCCCATTCGTGGTCTCCCAAGGCCTACGTCCCGCCCAAAATTGCGAAAAAATACTGATTTTCGGTTCTTGGGGCCAAATTGAGAAAAAGCGCCGATTCACGGATACATTTTTTAAAAGCGCTCATTCACGGCTAAAATTGCGAGAAAAAGCGCTCGTTCGCAAGTGAAAATGAGAAAAAACACTCATATGCGGTTAAAATTGAGGAAGAACGCCAATTCGTGGCTAAAATTGAAGAAAAGCGTCTATTGGCGGCCAAAATTGGGAAAAGGCTCTCGTTCGCATCTGAAATTGAGAAAACGCACACATTCGCGGTGCAACGTCCAGGCCTAAATTAAGAAAATATGTATCCTACAATTCACGGTTAATGGAAACCTTTTCCCAAGACGTTAGAACCGAGAAGAAGCGTTCATTTACGGCTAAAATTGAAGAATACCGCCAATTCGCGGCTAGTATTAAGCAATAGCTGTCATCCAAGGCTAAAATTGAGGAAAAGTGCATGAAACCAAGAAGGCAAACTTTGGCCTAATAAGTGAGCTAAAAGTCTGCGAATTGTTTCTCTGGAGCCTTCAAATTGGGAATTGATTTGTCTAAACCTGTGAAATTTGGATTCCTTCGGCTGAAAAAATGCTTTAAAATTTGACTTTTTGAAAGATTCAAGCCCGGGAAGTTGTTTTTTTAACGAGCGGAGCGCGCGAAATTGGGTTTCCAAAGAGCCAGAGGCGCAAAATTTATTTCCTGAACGAGGCAAACCATAAAATGGTTGATCCTTAAAATTGGAGTTCGAACGGGTCAAGTCTACAAGAGTTGGGCTTAGGAGGAGCCTAACTTGGAAAATGGTGTTTTTAAAACAGCCAAACCCACAAAATTTGATTTTTGTTGAGCCTAAAATCCCCGAACTCCGATTTCAGGAAGATTCAATTCCACAAAACGATTTTTGAGGGACCAAATCCACCAAATTTGGCTTTGAATTGAATGAACCGTTTTTGAAAACGGTTATTAGCGTTAAAATTAACAGTCGGTTACTAGCAGGTGGATAGATGGTTATTAGCATCAAAATTAACAGCTGTGAATCAAATAATCAGAATCTGAAGGAGGGGGATTCTGTATTTCATTTGAGGGTTGCACGAAAAATGCCTGGGAAATGATTTTCCTTCAAATAAAGGTCACATTCGCGTTTTTCATACCAAGAAACAACTAGATTTAGATCACTAAGGTAATTCTGTGGCAAATAATTTTTGACTTAGTCATGCCAAATCCTACTCCTCCCACAATTTTCGCTTAATCTCAGTTTTTTTCGGGTACAAATATTTGCAATTAAGATAGGGGCCCCTCTTGCGGCCCTTTTTTGCAATTTCGACCGTTATTTTGTGCTACTGGTCCTTTTGCGCTAAAAACGACGATTTCGGCTACAAAAAAGTTGCATTTTTTCGGCAGTATTACGGTCAATTTGCAAAGAAACACAGGGAATCCGAAAAAAATATTGAAAAAATTCTGGAATCACTTGTTTTGAAGTTATATCTAAAAACAACATTTACGGGGAGCACATGTCCGATAAATAATTTTTTCTCAAAATAAAGGCCAGATTTGTGCTTCTCATACCAAGAAATAGCCGGGGTTTCATTTTCATGCATTTTATCGAGAAAAAAAAATTATAAAGCGACAGGCCGACGGCATGCCGAAAACCGCCGATTTTTCACGAACACCATACTTCCATTCCCGTAGGGAACATGGAAGTAAAATGATGAAAATGTAAATATAAATCATTGAGCGATTGCGAAATTTCGTTTTACGTTATACGGATTTCCCCGTCAACCAGTTGCAAAATCAGTCAGATCTGACGGGAAATGCATCAGTTAACAACGCTGGCTGACACCCGATTTAATGGAGCTGATAGTTCCACGGGTTAACTGACAGTTTGTATAGGCCTAGTTGAGCGTTCCCGATACAAAACATTTGAGTGGCCGAACAGTCGATTTCAATGAGCTTAAGGCCCGGTTCACACGAGCGTTGCATCAACGCTGGATGTCGGCAAAATACACTTAATAGATTAGTCAATTCTCCCGACGTTCCCTTTGCAACGCCGCGTTAACGCCCAACGCCAGCATTTGAGAAATACCTACACTAACAGGCATTGACCACTTCTTTCCATTCGGCAAAAATATCTTTTTTGCGTCGAACTACTAACTAAAGGACTCTCTTTTTCCGTGAATCTCCACCACCACTCACTCAGAAAATAAACTCAAGTCTCAAAACTCAGATGGGTAATGCAGCGTTAACGCTGCGTTGAGCAACACTCGTGAGAACTCCTCACTGGCATCAACGCTAGTGTACACCGGGCCTAACTGTTAGAAACGAAGATTCATTAGCCTTAAGTCGGTCGTCCACTGGAAGCGTTTTCGAGCGGCGCTACAACGGGCGACAACGAGCGTACATCCCAAAGGCGCAAATTGAATGTGACATCGTCCACTGCAGGCTTAGCTGCACTGAATTCAATTTAAGCCTTTTAGGAAGTACGCTCGTTGTCGCGCCGCTCGAAAACGCTACCAGTGTACCAGTGGACGACCGGCCTTAAAGACAGTTAAGGCTGTTTCCATCAGGGGATTATTTTCTCGCGGCATGGCACGCGCCGTCGCCGCGCAGTTTGTAAGTTTATCGGACTACAGCCCGTCAAGAACATGAACCCGCGGCCAGCGCTCTCTCATTCGATTAGATGCAAAACTTCTTTTCCGTCTTACTTTCGTTACCGAATTGGTTGTCCCACTGTTTACCAAAGATAAGTGTTATTATCAAGCCGAAGTTCCATGGAGGGGGTAAGGAAAAATAGCTAGAGGGGCCGATCACAGGAGGGCGAGGTCCACGTTTAACTTGACGGGATATAAATAACTATTTTTTGTTACGGACCTTCAGATTCTGCGGCTAAATTAACAATGTCAGAGCCTAGTGACGTCCAGATTTTTGGATCAAGTTTTTTGGTTTCATGGGCTTAAGGGGGGAGTTGTACATGTGTTTCCTCGACCCCCCCTCCAATCATACCTCACCTTCTCGGTGTTACGTAAATTATCGCCGCATTTCTGCACCAATCCTGGATTTTAAGGTCTCATTTAAATCTCCAAGAAATTCCGCACAGCCGTATGATCTTGTTTTCTAAATAAGTCGTCGAAAGAGTGTGAATTTTCAAGGTAAAAGTTTATGTGCGTTTTACAGTTATTTCAGGGGTGAAATATGAAAAAAAAAGATCCTACGGTTGTGCGGAATTCCCTGGAGATTTAAATGAGACTTTGAAATCCAGGATTGGTGCAGAAATACGGCGATAATTTACGTAACGCCGAGAAGGCGAGGTATGATTGGAGGGGGGTCGAGGAAACACATGTATAACTGTCCCTTAAACACCCACCTCCAGTACTCCAGGCTAAAATTCAACGTCTCCCCCCCCCTTAGCCGAGCTTCACAGAAGGACTTATAGCCAATTTCATATGGCAAACATGACCATTTCGGGACCAAAAAACGTTGGTTTTGTACAGCCGGGCGTAAAGACTCGAAATTCGACCGCTGGGAGAGTATTGAGCGGGCGACATGAGGTTCATTCCGCCCGCCGGGCGTAAAGAAAAATATCAGCCCGCTACGTCTTCTTTTAGGTCTTTTGTTGTTTTTTTGAAAATTATTTTTCCTAATTTTGTTTTTAAATTGTACATTAGCCAGAAAAACACAAAAATAAGGACTGCAAATTACGCTGAGAGGCGATTAAAGTTCTCTCTGTATCAGCTACACGTCATCCTTCCATTCACTGGCTTAAGTGTGTGTTCACTTCAGTTTATTGAAGCAAACCATATGATATGCGTCTGTGGAGTCCGTGCAACCTATCAAAATGCTTCATTTTTCGAAGGAATTAATTTTTCTTTGCTTAGTAGACTCCACAGATGCATTGCACAAAGCTCCTGAACAGGGCTTTAAAGACTGGTTTTTATGATTATTATTGTAATAATTATGGACTTCGGCTGTACGAAAAATAGCGTACAACACTCGGGCGGTATTCCTCATTATGATCTCGGGCGACAACTGCCCTCGGCTTCACCTCGGGCACTTCCCGTCGCCCTCGACCGTAATAAGCATCATACCGCCCTTGGATCGTAATATACTATTGTAATCACCAAGCAGAATGTTTGAGTCAGTTAGGGCCGATTTGAACAAGAAGTGGTTGGTTCATAATGTTTCCGTGATAGAGAGACAATTTTCAGCGGAAAATAGCCAATTATGGAACACTCCGATCCATGGGGGTACTATTTTCAGTTTTGGGACAATTAGTTTTTGGTAATAAATGTACAGCTCCCGAGCTTATTGAAATTCAGTTTATAAAGAAGTTTCTTGTCAAAATCCGTAGTTTCGAAGTGAATAACACTTTGGGGGAAGGGACTCTCTTATTTACGCGCATTCCACACACGTTTCATTTACGAAAGGCGGACAGGCACAATTCTTTGTGTCAAACCTGCAATATAAAGCTTATCATAGAATAGAGGCTTATGTACAGCCATCCTTTGAGGCTTCTGCTTTATCCCGAGTCAATTTCCTCGTATATTCAGTCTAAAACACTTGTCAAGGCCAGGAAAAATCGTCTAGTATCATTGGCCCTAGGGCAGTGGCCCTCCTGAGGCCTCCTATCGATTCCTAGAATTCTCCAGAAACTTGGAGTTTTGTGTTTTCCCCTTCCCCCGTGGTCTAATATCATCTGACCACACAAGAGTGTAAGCGCTCCTGGCTGCTTGCCACGTGCCAGATTGTACATTCCTGTTTCATTTTGAATTATCTTTCCCCTTTTTTCGTTATTTTCAAGTTGTCTTCGAAGTCTGTTCGGTAACTATTTGTCTACAGAATATTTTCTAAGGAGAAGCAAAAGCCTTATTGCTCCTCCTTTTGAGTAGGTATTGAGAAGAGCGTTGTTGGTCTTGAACCTTCATTCCTTGATTAATGTTCAATGTCAAGATATTTATTTAAAAAATATAACGAACGTCTTAATTTAATTCTGCATTATTGATTGCTTTGTGATTGAAAGCAGACTAAAGTCCCGGAATTTTGATACCAGACAATAACTGAGGAGAAACGGGTCCTTTAATCACTTTTAACTGCTTTCCTTTCGCAAAATCAGTTCAACTATAAGCTTTCCTAACCGCCTGTTTTCCGCCTGTTCTGACTCTTCATGGGAAAGGCTTCCCCCCCTTCTTCAACTCACACTGAAGTCACGCTTCTATCCCTTAACACCCACCCTTGCTTCTAAACCAATGAGAACGCCCAGTCGATTTCCAAAGCAATTCCTTTCCTTCCACCCCCCCCCCCATCAACAATCCATTTCACTTCATGCTCCTTGTCAGATTAGCGTCTCAGATTTCTCTCCCTTCCATCCTTCTCGCTCATTTCCAATAACTGTGCGTTTAAGAGTTCAAGTTACAATTATTATGCGATTAATTATCGTGATTTTACGGTTTGTTAAAGTTTCTTTGTGAGTGATTGACGGGTAACCGAAGCTTTCAAGTTTAATTGCTCAAAATGTAGCGAGTGGGGGGAGGGGTGGGTCGGAAAATTGGAGTCGGCAGTTAGGGACTACTACTTGTAATGGTTTAGTTATGCTATAAACAAGCAACACCGCTCAGGTCGTGCGGGTTGAGCCTGTGAATCGTTTTCCTTTGCTTTGAATGTGATGGTAAACGATACCTCTTGACTGTTTTCGTAACTTTCTTTATCGTGCTCGATAGAATTTCAAGAAGTGAGTCGCTTAAAGGCTCTTGCCCTAAACGAAAAAAAAAGAGAAGAAGTTATTGAACCGTTGTCATGTAATTTACAAGGAAATGGCGGTAAAGAAAAGCCCCCAACTTCCAAAGCGACTGAAATTCCGCGCATGTGTGGCGCGGCTCACAATCCAATAACGACCAATACAAGTGAAGTCATCAGCGCTTGTTAGCTTACAACCCCGTCCTCAACTGGTTACTTTTTCCCCTCTTTCACTTAATACGACATTTTGGAGACTGTAACTTTACTAAATGTTGTAATGCAATGCTAAAATGAAGTTTAAATATTGGGGTGTATGGGGAGCAAAACAATAGGAAACAAATGAATAGTGTTCTTCTCTGTTTTGATTTTATTAAAATAAAAAGGGGGCTGTTTTACAGGTGACGGGATCAACCGATCCACGAAGTGACTGCTACCCAATCCTACCTCCAGCGGCAATGGCTGCCGCTTTCCTAACGTACCCAACATCATACCTTCACAAAGCACCGCCTGACTCCTTTTTCTTATCAGGTAACGGTGAGTACACCCTCCCCCCCTATGGGGGTGGGGGAGAGCACTTATTCAAAAGAAAATTGTTAACCAATCGCCCCCCCCCTCTTCACTCTTCCTCTTCAATGCATTACAGGCATGAGCAGCCTGTTCGGAGGTAGTGAATCCAGTGGGAAACACTACAGGCGACGAAAAGCGCGAACAGTTTTCTCCGATCAACAACTAACTGGCCTTGAGAAAAGGTTCGAAGCTCAAAGATACCTTTCAACACCTGAAAGAGTCGAACTAGCCCACGCTCTTCACCTATCAGAAACACAGGTACTGCTAAGGTACAATTAAAATGAGGCCCTTGATTCTGAAAATAATGAGCTCCATCCTTATCTTCATTTACCCAAGTTTCTATTCCAACCAAATTTTTTTTTGTCACGAAATCATTTAACTTTCCAACAGGTCAAAACGTGGTTCCAAAACAGGAGAATGAAACACAAAAAACAGATGAGAAAAATACACGACAGGACATCCTCAGTCAAAGGAGTAACGAACCTGGACACCGACCACAAAGGAGGTAAGACCTAAACCCAAATACACTTTTCCCATCTATGACATCTCATATAACGCCATTAGGGGAAGCCGAAGCCCTTAGATCTTCGCTAGATACAAGTTTGATAGTTACCGCTTAAGCGGGCCTAGAACTTGAGTGATTGGATATGTGGCAAGGGATAAGGAAGAATCAGTAAGGGAAAGGGAAGGGGATGAAATTAAGAGTCCCTTAATTAAGCTTGTATATTCCGTGGGTGACGGGGCAAAGTATCAAGTGAGAGAAAGAGAGAGGGTGAGAGCGTCTTTCCAAGTTTCAGCTCATCTGTTCAAAAGAGAAGTTGCTCGTTTATATAAAAGGCCTCCTAATTAATTGAGTCAGTGTTTTAATTAGATTAAGCCTTGTCTCACACAGTCTTTAGCCTCTGCTTCCTGGGTCATTAGAGGAGAAGAAGGACCCCCTCCACTCTTTGACACTCCTTGACACTGACTTACAAAATTTTTAGTAATTGAACCACTCAAACGATAACGTGGACGGAAATACAGAGCCTTGTCCCAACTCCCCGGCTTTACCCCCCCCCCCCCCAATTGCCCTTCAACACTCATTCTGTGACCTAACACTTGTTTCAATTACGCTCAGCAAGGAACAAAGTAATCATATTTTAAGTTTTCCTTAAAGTCATTTACTTTTAAGGTGCTGTAATTAAAGAGCAACTCAAAAGTTTTTTTTTCTTTGCATTTTCGAAACTCAAAAGAAGTTCATTTATTTTGTTCTTAAAAAAAATCACTCTTTTTGGTCTGAATATCGAATTCCGGAGACAACTTTTTGCGTCCTCTCCTTTTCACAAGTAACTTTCAAGGAGAAAGTCATTTAAATCATTGTACCACCCCTACCACCCGAACCCGAGCGTATCATTCCCCCCGAGCCCTTCCTTCATTTTTTTTTCCTCAAAATGAATCGCAAGATGTCAGAGTTGGGTCTATAACGACGTCGGGAGTAGGAAAACTAGTGTGACTTAACGTTAGCACACCGCGAATCATTTTTTAAATGTTCCAGACTCGACGTTTCACAGTCAGATGACTTCATTTTGTCCCCGCTCCCGCGATTTGTTTTTCTGTGAAATCGTCGGAACCTCTCATATAGCCCAAATAGGCAGTTTCAGGAGAATTTCAGACCGAGTTCTGTGTTACTGGAGAAAAATGAAAGATCCAACCTTGACGGTGCGAAATAAGCAGTTTTGTGGTGAAGTTTTCAGCTTCAGGGGTCATATTACTGATGAAGAGTCTGGTTTGAAGTCAATTTGTCGATTTCTGCATGCTCCGTAACTCGTACCCGGGGGGGGGGGGGAAGCAAGACTAGGTAGCTATCTTCTATTCGGGAATTTGTACTTAATCATATATTCTTTTAACGGCAAGCAAACCATAATTTTTAAGTAGACGGAGAGTTGAAAATTGAAATTTATATGCTTATTTATGGTTTTGAGTATTAGCCCTTTACTTACAGAACTTATCCTTTGCCAACAGAAACTCACTAACACCAACAGAAACTACCTTTTAATTTATCCCTAAAATTTAATTATTTGGTTTTAAGACTGGCCAACTCGCCAAAGGAAGTAAAAACTGGACATTACAAATAACAAATAAGGCCCAGAAAAAATGATTTGGTCAAAACAGTGAATTTCAGCTCCAAATCTGAATATTGGGGACTGTTTACAACTTGGCCGTAGAAACCGGAAATTGGGTTAAAATGATGCCCCCCGCACTGTAAACTCACAAGAATAGAACAGTGTGTGTTAAATTCCAATTAGCCATAAAGCTAACCATTCAGCCAGGAAACCGTCCGCTTTTTCACATGTTGATTGCTCGTACAAAAGCGATTAATTCTACGCCCGGAAGTGCAGACTACACGCAGTACTCATTCAAGCTGGTAGTTTTCTCCGAAAACTTCTTATTTTGGGTGCAAATTTTGAAATGCCGTCCCAGAATTAGTGTTTGCTTGCATGACCGTCGAGCAGTTTGAGCCATTAGTCTAGGAAGGATACTGGCAAAAAAACCTGTCATTTCGTCAAACACCGTTTAAAGACAGAAATGTTCCCCGGTTGGTACCATAAGGCACCGAAACTACGAGGTCCTGTCTTATATAATCCGACAAATATATCATGAACAGACCTCCATCCAAGTCCTCTCGGACAGTTTCTCCTTCCATGGCCCGCCAGTACCACCGCATGAGCACTATCAAAGAAGATGGATGGTGCTGAGGGGTTCGTATGGCCATCTCCCGCCACGGGGGACCTGTGAAACTCTTTCTCGCCCTCCCTCATCAAAGAGTCCTGTTCATTCGCTTGAAACCGCATTTTTGACCTTTAAAACTTCACCCTCGAAAGTTACCTTCTTCCAGAGATAACTCATGAGAATTTCGGTTCCAAGTTTCATCCATTTCAGATGGTCACTCCTCCCCCTCACCACCGCCTTTTCAATCAAAACCACAAAGGGATAGGTGTTGCCCAAATAGAAGTCCCTATTTCAATGTTTCGGTTTAAAATCCGTAGAGCTATTAATGTTTAAAATAACGAACTACCCACTCGATAAAGCCCTTTGACACTTGATTATAACTCCCTTTTTAAAACTTAAATGCCGATAAAGGAAAAGGGGAGAAATTAGCATATCCCCGTCATCAAACAAAAGGTCACACTCTTCTATGAACCCAATGATAGGGGGGAGAGGGGAATGAAAACAAACCTCTCACCCCTGTTTTCATTTTCAAAGTCTATCAAGACTTTTTTTTTTCGGTATCTCAGAGCGAGAAAGGCCCATGGATTACTCTCGAGGTAACTGCCTCAAAGAGAACTCTTATAATTCGTCCGATGACTCAGATCAAGACATCGACATCGTCGGGGATGCTGAAAAGTCCCTGTCATCCAAACAGTGGGTTTAACCCTCTGGAGAGGGAGACATTTTTGGAACTGCCTGTTCATTGTGATTTTTTAATAGCTTCCGTTAAAACAAATTCAATAATAAAAAAATGACGTAAGAAAAAGTGTTATTAGCTCGGACTCGATTTTTTTCAGTAAGACAAAGATTGAAAAAATGAATGAATTCGCCCTTCACTTTCAAGCCATGGGGTTTGAACATTGATTTTTGTTAACAAAATAAACGTGGCCACAGACGTTCTGCCAAGCTAAAACAATATCTCAACACATTTGATCATTTATTATTATTCGCAAGGTTTTTTCTTTGTTTCAATGTGAATTCATCGTTATTATTGCCTCCTCCACCCCGTTTCAAGGCAGAAGAGACTTTTATTCTGAACCTGTCCGTCCTTACATAAAGGATGATACGCCCTTGTTTTGGTTGACTCTCATCCCCTCCATTCCTGCCCGTGGTTGCCCTCCTTTATAATCACCGGCTATTCGGATTACGTCAAACATACAATGGTGAACAGCCATTGTATTTTTAATGCGATTCTTAATTGAACTGTGTGCCTCCCCCTCCCCCCTCAAAGTCTTCCAATAACGTAGGTGTAACCTCTCCGCTCTCTGACCCTATAACACACCTGAATGAAAGTGCATAGTTTTACTCCCTTTGATGATGTAAATTAATTAAACTGTAAAAAAAAAATGTCAATTTAAACACACAACAGTGTCAAATGAAGTTAAATTTGTTTACTTCCTTTAATTTTGATTGTAACGGGTACCGAAGAGTCCACAAGACAAAAAGCAGTGGTATTGATTGAAAGTTGTATTTTCATCTCTTTTTACACGTTTTCTTGAATGAGGACGAGCGTATATAATTCTTCCTATCTTGTTTGAAGTTTATGTCAATATTTCATGAAATCAAAAAGTATCGTTTTTAACGAATTGTTTCTTTGTTTAAATTAAACCATATTTGTGTTATAAACGTAGGTGCTAATCTTAAGGGAAATGTACATAATTGTAGATACATTTTATAGTTTCTTAATGTTGCATTGTCTAGTCGAATTATAGGGAGTAGTTTATGGTGATTATTTATGTACAGATGCACATACGGCAATATTTTTCAAATAGTTTGTTCGTTCTATGAATAATAACAATAACAATAAAAATAATTATAATAAAACGCGCAAAACTGTGGAGGTCACTTATTTCATTTCGCCAGTTCATTGTTAGAGTGAGAAAGGGTGGGTGGTACCGGAAAAAAGAGGCTTAATTTGTAGGATTGTGCTCAAGAGTTGATCAGCCGTAATGATGTTGCGGTCACGTGTCGCGTAACAATGGATAATCCTATTCGTAGATTGGACCGGAGAGGGAGGGTGGAAATGAGGGTTTGGCTATTCAAACAAATTACGACGGATCATAGGGAAAAACACAGCTTCTCAAGTTTACCAGTTTTTTAAAGGATTTTTATCCCCCTACCCCTACCCCACCATATCCATCACATGGCTTCGTCGTACTTTAGGGAGGAAAGTGTCTAAAATCAATGTAATTTCAGCTAAAACCGAATTATGGGGAGGGGTGGAGAGGCATGACGACGGAACGTATAGAATCCTTTTGTGGGAGGATGGGAGGGTTTAAACGGATTAATGAACAAGAAAAGCAGACAGAATGAAATCATTGGAGGTATAGTGGAGTCTGTCACTCCCATTTCACAAATTGACATATTTGATTATCAATTTTAACCATCCCTTCTGTGACCTCCCCTTTTATTTCTAAATTATCATATGAAACGCTCGATTAAAAGGACCTCAGCATATTCTCTTTTTTATTGTTATTATTGATCAAGCAATCAAAGCGGGTGGGCATTGAAAGAAGGAGAAGCGGGATGAGAAAGGGTCGATGATCTTTTTTTTTTTGCCTTTTTAAACTGTTTAAAAACCGTATGGGAAAGATCTGTTTTGAAATGATAAAAACGAGTAGTGATGCTTTTTAGACGCCCAGCGTAGTAGGAGAAACAAATTGGGAATGATAGGGAGTGATGTATGTGAGGGGAGGGCGAGGGGGTTGAGAGAGAGAGAGACGTAGGAAACTAATAGATTGAACGATGATGTTTAGTGGCAAACGGTTTTGATCCATGAGAAAACCTTTTCTCAGTCATGTCCTCATCAAGCGTATGGAACAAATCAGACAGCGTCAAAATCGAGTGCACTTGTCAAGGTATGCAAGTTATAATCGTCAATTTACAAATTTCTAATTTAAAAAGTGTGAAAGGATGGAACAAGACGTGCCAAAAACTCACAGCCCTCTACGTCTGTGTCGGAGTAATTGCTCTCAGTCAGATCGTTTTGTACACATACTTGTACAAACATATATCCCTTATGGAAGGACCCTACTTTCCGGACGACTTCCCGGACTCTGAAACACCTGAGTCACGCATCCGTCGTGAAACGAGTGACATGGATAATTCAGTCGCGAGTAAAGCCGAAGTTGAATTTATTAGCCCGAGCCTCCGAGCTCAGATCGAAGCTGAACGCTCCGCAACCAACTCGACTGATCCGTGGGTGTGGCTAACTTCGTACTCGCGGATTCCAGTAATTTTTACTCATTTAGTTTTTATGTTATTTTATTTTCAGCCGTTGAATTATTTTAAATGGCTATTTCTTTTTCAGATGTTCGCAATTCAAGAATTTTGCGCAGCCACTAAAGAGTACTGCCCTCCTGGTCTGACCGGACCCATAGGCCCTGCCGGTCTTCCAGGGCTGAAGGGTGACAAAGGAAACAAAGGGGATTCAGGAGAGCGAGGAGTCAAAGGAGATCCAGGGCCTCGCGGCCCTGTCGGTCCTCCGGGAGATGTCGGTCCTCGAGGACCGAGAGGGGATCAGGGACCTCCAGGTATAGGCCATCCCACATATTTCACAGGCATGCAGTATACTATTATTTTACTTTTTTTTATTAACTTCGTTGTTGTTGTTGTTGTTGTTTTTTGTTTTTTTTCATTCATTTTTTGAAGGGTCCCCCGGCCTAGATGGTCGAGATGGTATCCCAGGTGAACCTGGACTTGACGGAATTCCCGGAAGAAACGGTATCGACGGTATACCCGGTCGAGCTGGATCTTCTGGTACTGACGGAACGCCTGGTGTTCCAGGATCAAATGGAACCGATGGTTATTGAGTAATAAAATTATTGCTATCGATCAAATACATCATTTCAATGTTTTATCTCACTTTCACGTAAAATTTTAGGCATTCCTGGTAAAACAGGGCCAATCGGACCGCCTGGTCCAATGGGGCCAAAAGGTGAAGTATTAGAAACAAAAAAAAGGGGGGGATATTTAAATGTCTTTGTAACACATTTGTAAAGGACTTCCCGGGCCCAAGGGACGACCCGGTAAACCAGGCACGAACGGAACGCCCGGCACTCCTGGAATTCAAGCCTGGGGCGTCACAGTAAACGGAACCAAAAGCTCGGAACTCTTGATCCCTCCAGCTATAGTTGGTAACTATTACGCCCCAGCCCCCTCCTCATATTTACTACTCGCCTACACTATGAAATGATTTTTATTTATTTATTTTTCCAGGATCAGAAACGATTTTCGCCTCAGGACCGATAGTCGCTCGCGAAGGGGAAAACGTTCGACTCATGTGTGCTGCGACTGGGAATCCAAGGCCCATTGTTCAGTGGAGGAAATTGGATAAACCAACTATAGGACTGGGAAAATGGCAAGGTGAGGCTTGTGTTTTAACGGGTGAGTGGGTGGGTGTTGAGAAGAGGGGCGTGGTCGGAAAGCACCCCTGACACTCTTTTTTACTTGAAAAAAAAAGAAAAAGAAAAGAAAAAAGTCATGTTTGGGGGGTTGCCAAGAGACGGATCTCCAACGTTAGCTTACAAGAATGCTCCTGTAGATGGTAGATAGTGTCAAAGATTTTTATTTTTAGGGAAATGACTAGGTTTTGACAAATATCGTTACACTCACTATCCACGCCGGTTTGCGTGAAATTTATTTCAGGGGTGGTATCCGGGGACAATGAAACTAGTCAATTTCTATTTCGTAATGGTGGCTGGGGAGGTGAGGACACCCTCCGGGTCCAGACCTACCTATGTAATTTGTTGAAATAAGTTTCTGTTATAAATATTACTACGTGCTATAAGTAACGTCAACTTGCTGGCACTAATGGGCTAATTTTTGTACAGAAATATCTGTTTCCGGGACACATTACAAGTTTTTACCGAACTGTCAGATTTTGTGGATGAATTCACAGTACCGGGGGTTGGATTAGTAGGATTTTTAAGACTAAATAAAATCTTAACTTTATAAATAAAACATAAACTAAATAAAAACTCAACTAAATTAAATCCAAGTTTCGGTTGTGAAAGGGGGGGGGGGGGTAAAATGCTTAGATTAGCTCCGTTCGTTTGTCATTCCCAGACTACTCCGAGCAGCACGAGATTTTGTAACCTCGGGGGTTATCATGTGGAATAGCAGGGGAAAATGAGAAAAGGTTAGTACTTTCAGTGCACCTCCGGACGAAAAACGAACAGAGCTAGTGTGTAGACATTTTTCGCCCTAGGTTACAGTTTATAGTCCCCGTCGTAATCTGGCAAAATCACTCATGGAGCTCTTGAGTTCATAGAATAGCTTTCAATAAACCAAACATTTGAGTGAGAATTAAAGTTAAAAATGTAACGGGGGGGGGGGGGGATAAAGGAAGATGCCACATGGGGGTCAGGGATCGAACAATCTAACGTTTTGTGGTGAAACGTTTATTATAATCGAAAACTATGGCTAAGGGGCGGACAACTAGGGGACTTGGTTCGCTACAACCACGGGGTCATGGGGACTTGGGAGGACTAAACAAAACACGGGTCAATAAGAGACCCATAACTCTACGGGGGCTCATGGCGGACTCTCCTTTCCTTCCCCTTTGATTTCGTCAGCCTCGAAAATGAGAGATGCTTCACCACCATTTCCGCGGGCGCAGTGTAATCGGTGGGAGGAGGAATATTTGGCCATTTTTCTGTTTGTGAATTTGGTGTTACGCGCGTCTATTTTACTTTTTTTTGTTCAGAGTACTCAGTACTTGGTGGAACATTCAACATCACCCGAATCAACAGAGAGCACATGGGTCTCTACATGTGCATCGCTAGCAACGGTATTCCACCTTCAGCAAATCAATCCTTCATTCTGGAAGTTCACTGTAGGATTCCCTTGATGCTTTCTATTGTCCCCCCCCCCCATTTAACATCTCTGCAATTTAAAAACAGTTCCTCCGTTGATTCGAATACAAAACCAGCACGTTGGAATCAAAAACCATTCAACAGCAACGCTTCAGTGCGAAGTGGAGGCGTATCCAGATGCTGTTAAGTACTGGGAGGCTGAAGACGGAAGCCTTATTGAGGCATCGGATAAATACATCATTAGTAGCACTGACATAGGAAAATACAGGGTACGTATTTGTTTTGTAGGTCTCCTCTGGCTTGTAAAATAATTTGTTCCCCTTTTTAGACTCTTATGGAGCTCAATATAACGAATGTGAACTACATGGATTACGGAACTTATCATTGCATCAGTAAAAATGAATTGGGGCTAACAAAAGGAGTTTTTAAAGTCTACGGTGAGTTAAAAATAATTTGTTATTTCGGTGCGCGCTGAAAGTTTCTTCACCCAGAAATGAGGCCGGGCCTTGTACCACCCCACGGCCCGGACACAATCGCCGTCTATGGAGAGAGACCTCCAGAGCGAGTAGACATCAACGACCTGTGTCCAGCACCGCCAGCCTGTCAAGAGTGTCCGAAAGAGTTGAGATGCAATCAGGGCATTTACTCGCTCTACGACCTAACTGGCCACCGTGATCTGGAAATCCTACCGCTGGACCTTAACCGAACTTATCCGGGCCTACCGAATAGAACGCTTGGTGAGAGAAGGAGAGAGGGAAAAATCAATCCTCCCGGGAACAATTTATTTTTTGTTTAGATTGTCAAGTCTATGCTGTGGGTAAGCCAGTGTTTTTGAAAGACTCTGAGAAACTTTATGGAAGCTGGATGCGGGACCCTCTTCCCAAAAGTGAACAAGAGAAGTACTGGACGACCAGTGAGGACAACAATTTAGTTTTGTATGAGTATGCAAATAAGACTATGTACAGGAATAGCATTCCCACCAAGGAGTACAAGCTCAAGTTTCCATTTTCGGTAAGTCTCTAACAATAAGTAATAACTATTCAGTTATTGAGCCGTCATAACATTCAATTCATGCAGGGAAACACTCATGTAATATACAACGGGTCATTTTTTTACCATCAAAACAAACTACCCGAAATCATTAAATACGAATTGTCGACTGAAACAAGTCAACCCCTGCCAATGCCTCACGCCTTTGTCAACGAGTCCAACTATCTCTATTCCTCGGAAAAAAATTTCATGGATTTTTCGGTCGATGACAACGGCCTGTGGGTCATTTACGGTCTCCCTGAGTCGAACAATACAGCCGTCGTGAAAGTGGACGCTTACAGTCTCGAGATTCAGTACGCTTGGAACATAAGCCTCAAACATCAAAGAGCGGGCGAAATGTTTATCGTGTGCGGCGTTCTGTACGTTGTGGACAGCGTCATGGATCGAAAAACGCATATCAGGTAAAACTGTAAGATTTTCTTCCTAGTGTAGACTCGTCCTAAAACGACAATTTTGTAGGTTCGCCCTTGATTTATACAAAAACCTTCTCCTTGAAGATCACCAACCCATCGAGTTTACGAATCCATTCAGGCGGACCACTATGATAGGCTATAACCACAAACACAAGGTAAAACTTCATTTGAAAATCAGTAGATCCTCTTAAAAATCACGGACTTTCCAGGAGTTATACACTTGGGATAAGGGCAACCAACTTACATACCCAATTAGGTACCATGAAATTGGTTACAACGTGTCAAAAGAGGAAAAGAACGAGCCGGAAGCCAATAAACTTCAGTCAGGTTATGAAGTGTTTTAGTTTAAAATAACTGGTTGATTTTAACTTAAATGTCCTTTTTATTTACTCTAGTTTCAAACAATAGATGTAGAGTTTCGTATTATTATCTTATAAAGAGAAAACTTAAATCGAAACGCTGTTCAAATCAGTTTCAACTCTAATTGACCTTTTATGACCTTGAGAAGCACTGAGTTTGAATTCACTTTTTTAACGATACAATAATGCAGATAACGCCGAAGCCATTGGGTTACTACATCAAAATCCATTGAAAGAAGAAAATCCACCACTAAGACGAACGATATCTGAAAATTTCTCCCCCAATCCCCTAGCTTGGGGATGAAGCCATCGGTTGGAGTGAGCGACATATATTGATCCTAAGAGTGATTAGTAACCTAATCGATCGTACTAAGTAAAAATGATGATTGTATTTCGAGGGCGTTGGCTCATTTTAAAGCGCAATTTTGCTGATCTCGCTCCTTTCATCTCCTAGCATCGCCTATGTGTGTTGGAGGGGGCGGGGCTCTTACCTAGAGTAATTACAGTCTAGTTAACCGTTTCCATATGTTAGGTTTGCACCGTAACTCGGAAGTCAAAAGCCACGAGAAAAAGCTCACCGAGTGATTTATTGACACAATTTTTGACTTAGTCAAGTCAAATGGTTGTTGAAAATGATCTATGATTGCAGAATCAACATTAGATTGATGTGAAAATTATCCGGTTTGGCTTCAGAACTCCCACGCGCTCTGGGCTACTCGATCTCAGGGAAGCCGATGCGTGCAACTGAATTGCACCTGTGACTCAGAGAAATTAACAATTCGGTGAGAGCGAACTGCTGACTTCCTTTATTCTATTGACCAAAATAATTTCTGAAAAACGGGAACAATTCGCAAACAATTCCTATTATGGTACCAGATTGGCAATTATGCATGTTATCTCCTACCCAATTCCTTTAGTGATCACACATTCACACTATAGGCATCTCAACTAGCTTTCAACGGGGGGGGGGGGTATTTGTCTCTCTAAGTGCGGTACTCAGTTCTGCAGGGCGGCACAGCCCATAACCCAAAACGGTGAGCTAAACATCTCGTTACTCCGCCTCCGTCAAAAGACTAGCCACTTGGCGTCTAAACTCGTTTTTTCAGAAATCATGAGAATTTGAGAAGAACAATTCATCCAAATAATGAAAAGAAAAAATGGAATAAAAAGTGAGAAATTTGGCAAAAAATTTACCATACAACTATATAACCACGGTTTATGCATCCCAGTAAATACAGAGAGTCCTCTCTTCACTTACCTTTCGAAGATCAACCTGTAAGCCCTCTCCTAATGAGACCATGGTGTTGGTGTGCTCTTTGTCAGATAGTTCGTTAAAAATTGAAAACCACGAAATTCTTATAAAGTTAAAGTTAATTCCAGCAAATCCCAAGAAAATTCATTCAGTTAGGTACTTTGCAAAGCAAGTACTCAAATTCGCGAGCTTTAAATTAATGATATCATAGTGTGACAACACCCAGAGAATATCCCGATATCCAGAGCCGGGCGTGATTCTATAACTTACAAAATCACCCCACAAATCTACTCGAATCATGTGGTCTAGAAAAGAAACTGATTTCATTAGGTAATGCATGCAAAAATCGTAGCCGTAGGAGCCTACGTTGTCAGTCTTCCCTCGTCGAGGTTTCGGCTGCTCGCCATCTTCAGCGTTAAATTTCACAATTCACAACGTTTTCTTTACACAACGGTGAAGACAGTGAACTGGCGAAACCGGTGCGTCGTTGACGCACCTCGACGAGGGAAGACTGACAACATAGGCTCCTACGGCTTCGATTTTTTGCATGCGTTACCTAACCCTCGTAGCATAAGCGCTTCTACTAACAATTTTGATTTCATTATTCTTGAAAGTACATTTGACTGTGGTCACACAATGTCTCGAGAGATATAATCCCCAAAATCCTTAATGTCTCAAAAAATCCGATCGCCAAGCTGTACGGACTGTCTTACTGAAAATAATACAGCTACCAAATTTGATCTTGACGTAACCCAACAAAGCGTCCAATTTTCGTCGTTCCTGCTCTTTGCTTTGTTTGACGCCGAAACAAAACAATAATGCGTGAACGAAAAAAAAGGACGAGTCTCTTTACTTAGCAAAGAAAAACTTAGCGGTTTTACTAAACCCGGATCCGTTACACCAACTCCGACTTTTTGAGACTTCTGGACTTTATACTCTAAGGAAATTCGGCCTACATGGTTCGCTTTTTTGTCTAACCTGGCAGGCCTAATAATAACAACTATTTTTTGTAGAAGAAGAACGTAAAGAAAAAACTAATTGTAAGAAGGAAAAAAAGTGCGATAAAATCACGAGTGTGTCATGATGCCGGGAGTACACTCGTAACGAGCCGTAAAAAACCACCTGCTTACTCGATTCAGGAGGGCAGGAGATAGTGCACTCGAAAATTGACGTAAAAAAGTTATGGGTTTGACCTACCGGACAAGCCCAGTGAGGCCAATTCTTCGCTCTGGCCTCGGAACCCCAGCCCACTCTGGCCTACTCGGTCTCAGCGGACCACCAGCTCGGCTCAATGGCTGCTGAAGGCTGTGTGCTGAAGGTCAGAGGCCGATGCGTGTGACTGGACCGTAGTCCGGTGCGTGTGTACAGTACGGCTAAGGAAAATTATTGACTCGGTGACGAATGTACGGCCGTCATCCTACTGATAATAAAATTATTGAAGATATGCAAAAAAACGTGTAGTGGGTGAGTGTGTGTGTAGAAGTTCCAACCGTGTCGAGACGATCCAGTTGAAGAGAGGACACAGTAGGTCCATTCATTTGTCACCCCAAACTGTCCCGAGCTACCCATAATGCTTATTTCGGTAATCTCAAACATCTGATTTTGTAAAGGTAGCTCAAACTGAGTAGTATGAGTAACCCCCAGCTCTGAATGACAAACGAACGAACCTAAGTCCTGAAATTACACATTTTTCGGGTTTCGTGCTCATTCTGCTTACCACCTGGCTCACTTAATTCCTAATGTAGTGCCGTATTAACTGACATCAATAATAACGCATGTTTTCTCCTACCTAATTCCACTTGTGATCAGAAAAGCCGAATTATGCCAAGTAACTTTTCTATGGCCTTGCATAGAATAGACCATCAAAACTCATGACGCAGTGCGTTACAGGGCACACTGGCGGCTTCCATGAGCTTTACAAAACCAAAAAATTGTAACAAAGTTGGAAAGAAAACGTTCAAAATGCTAGAAACCGTGGTAAGTTTAAGATAGCACCGCGCTACACCTGCTATGGTTTAAATAATGACATAATGAGAGCTGTTTTTCGAAAAGCGATGGTGCTACCTCGTTATAACCATTCTTAACCGTTCTATCCACTTACCTTGCAAGTCGGCAACCTCCTTCTGAAACAAAAATAAAGCACAAATTAGTAAGATCGAAGAAACTGTTTATCGACAACTGAGAATTTCTCGTGTCGGAATCGTCCACGGGAAATTCTCAGACAGGGCCAGAATTGAAGCATCTGCTCCCTTTGTAAAAGGTAATGGCCAATTACATATTGTATTGCTGAGCTATTATTGTATTAGGCTAATTACTAGGTTTATTATCACCAAAAGGCGTGATTTAAAAAGTTTAGATAGCCACGTTTCAATCATTATGATCAGTTGAAAACAATATCTGAAAAAGTATTCACGCTAATAAGCAGAGGAGATTAATGACTTGATCCATCCTTCCCCTTGGATTTTCTCCGCCTCACTCACTCACGGTTTAAAAATATTTATGACCGGACTTTCTTTTTCAACGCATAATTTAAAAAATTCCCACCCTTGAGTTTGATTTTACAAAACACACTCTCAGCGACCGACCGTCGAAAAAGAAAACCTAGAAAAAGTAAGAAAAGAAATGTTAATTTGACGCCTCGCTCGGTAAATTTGTTGATCTCATAGGGTATACGGGGGTCAAAAATAGTTACTTTAAAAAAAAGGTCGAGAAAGCCCACTTTACCGGTATTCAACTAGTGCATACTTCTGGATCCAAATATGTAGTTGTGCTTTTACATAGTAACCAATATCACCAGTATACCCTGAAATTGGTGATGAGGAAGCTATCAAAATGACCCTTGAAACTAGATGGTTTAAAGTGCCAAAATGGCGAAATTTGGCAAAACGAGGCAAATCCGTGAATTTGCTTTTAGAAAGAGCCAAATTTGTTTATAAAACTAGCGACATTTGCGAAACGGATTCTAGAACGACCTAAGGACACAGAATTTGGATTTTGATAGAATTAAAATAGGTACGCGAAATTGCGGTTAGAAACAGAAAATATTCGTGATTTGGGTTTCGAAGGAGCAAAATCCTTGATATTTGGTCTTAAAACAGCGAAACCTCTCGTAAAAATTCGGGTTGAAGCAGCCAAAACCACAAAACTTGTTTTTTCGATGTTAGTTTTTCGAATTGGCCAAGTGTGGGAACTGATTTTTCAGAAAGACCCTTACCCACGTAATTCCACAGCCAAAAACGCCCCCATAAGGGATCGATGGCTGCGACTGTGCGCAGTCCTTTTCTCTGAGAAAGCTTACGGGCAGGTCTACGTCTGAAATTAAGAAGAAACGCTAATTTTTTCGCTGTTCTGCGGGCTATTACTCGGCTAAACGTTTTGAAAAACTCTAATATTCCCGGTTAAAATGAAAAAGCGCTCATTCGTGGCTAAAATCGAGAAAATGCGTCAATGCGTGGTTTTTGATCCAACTTTCTGGCCAAAATTAAGAAAAAAACGCTGGTGTGTATAGTTCCGGCAAATCCGCGACTAAAGTTGAGAAAAGCACTAATTCAGATTTAAAAGTTGGAAACATCGCTCATTAGCGGCAAAAAACGAGAAAAAGCGTCAACTATCCGCTAAAATTGAAATGAAAACACGCTAACTCACGGCGAAAATTAGAGAAAAGCTCTATATTTCGCTGCTAAAATCGAGAAAAAGTGGTCATTAAGCGATCAAGTAAACAGCCATATTGGGGTTGAAAGAGCTACAGGCTCGAAATTTGCCGCCCAGGAGGGCAAGTACGAAGGGGTGTTATAATTTTAACACGGCATTATCCTATCACAATTAAAACGGTTGTCAAGTGGTTACCACCCGGGTTATTCCATATAAAACCCCTTCGTATTTCAGCCCCAGGGCTATTAGTTCAAGAGCTAGCGACAGTCCCATTCAACCGGAAGAACATAGTCACAAAAGGTGTGCAAAATGATGGCATTTGACCTTATTTACGAGTCCGGAAGTCTGCCATGCTGTATCTGGGCCCTAAGGATTTTATAGCTAATTAAAGTCCTTAATTTGGGACATGAATTTAACCAGAAGAACATAGTCCAGAAACTAGTCTGATTCGAAAGGTTTTTTGGAGCTGATTACGAATATGACCGTCTGCCGCCGTCTGCCTGGGGCATTTGCCCTCGGTGGCCAGTAAACTCCTTAAATCAGGGATATTAATTAACCGGAAGAACTAAGTCCGGAAAATGGTCTTTAGCGACACGTACCATGTGGCTGAATACTAAAATGATCGTCTGTCGGTGTCCGCCTGGGGCACTTGGCCTTAGTGACCAGTCAAACTGCACCGGAGGAAAATTATTAACCGGAAGAACATAGTCCTGAGACTAGTCTCATTCGAAAGGTTTTATGAAGCTGATTACGAATATGATCGTCTAGCGCCGTCTGCCTGGTGCATTTGCCCTTTGTGGCTCGCCAAACTCTCGAAATTTGGAAATTTTAAATCACCGAAAGAACATAGTCCTGAAACTGGTCCTATTCGATAGGTTTTATGGAAATGATTACAAATATAATCGTCTGTCGGCGTCTGCCTGGGGCACTTGCCCTCAATGACCCGTCAAACTGCACAGAGGGAAAATGATTAAGCAGAGGAACATATTCCAGAAACTAGTCTAATTCGAAAGGTTTTATGGAGCTGATAACGAATATGATCATCTGCCGCCGTAGATGTAGGAAGTTAGACCAGCCACCGTGGGCAAATGCACCAGGCTGACGTAGCCAGATGATATTATTTGTAATCATTCCCATAAATTCAATCGAATAAGACCAGTTTCAGGACTATGTTCTTCCGGTTAATTAAAAGTTCCCAAATTAAGTGAGTTTAGCAAGCCACAGAGGGCAAATGCCCCAGGCAGACACCAGCAGATGATCATTTTCGTATTCAGGCTCATAAAACCTGAAGCAAAAGACCATTTTCCGGATTTAGTTCTTCCGGTTAATTAATATCCCTTATTTAGGGAGTTTGACTGGCCACTGAGGGCAAATGCCCCAGGCAGACGGCAGCAGACGATCATATTCGTAATCAGCTTTATTAAACCTTTCGAATGAGACTAGTTTCACGACTATATTCTTCCGCTTAATCATTTTCCCTCTGTGCAGTTTGGCGGGTCACTGAGGGCAAGTGCCCCAGGCAGACGATCATTTTCGTATTTAGCCACATGAAACCTGTCGCATAAGACAATATTCCGGACTTAGTTTTTTTGGATAATTAATATCCCTGATTTAGGGAGTTTGACTGACAACCGAGGGCGAATGCCCCAGGCAGACCATTATATTTGTAATAATCTCCATAGATCCTTTCGAATAAGACCAGTTTCAGGACTATGTTCTTCCGGTTAATTAAAGTTTACTGAATTTCGTGAGTTTGGCGAGCCACTGAGGGCAAATGCCCCGGGCAGACGATCATATTCGTAATCAGCTCCATAAAACCTTTTGAATGAGACTAGTTTCAGGACTATTTTCTTCTGGTTAAATTCATGTCCCAAATTAAGGACTTTAATTAGCTACAAAATCCTTAGGCCCCAGATAGAGCAAGACAGACTTTCGGACTCGTATATAGGGGGTGAAATGCCATCATTTTGCATACCTTTCGTGACTATGTTCTTCCGGATGAATGGGACTGTCGCCAGCTCTCGGTCTATACAACCGGTAGCTCCCTGGTTTTTATAATTTTAAATCACAGACATGTGACGAAAGAAGAGGGTGTCAATTTTTAGTATTTCAATTGTGAAGGCCTTTTTACAAAGGGTTATTTTTGAGGGTGTAATAAGGTGAAAAGCGAGCAGAGATGTTCTAGGGGGTTCTCGGTGAAGGGTCACTCCACAGGGGGGTGGGGGGAGCTCATTGGCGTGTGAGACTGAAGCTGAAGGGGGACAAGATTCGAGCCAAGAGCTGGTGAGACCAACTGACAATAAAACTGCTGCATCGGCTACACGTGAAGTAAAGAAGAGGAAAAGAAAAGGAATGGTGGAGGTGAGGAGAGCAAGGGGCTGTTCTATGGACTGGAGTGTGGGTGTTGTGTACTCGTGTGTCGTGTGCACATGCAGAATGCAGATAGTTAGTTCGGACGGCTCGCTGGATGAGTGTGTACGTTCGAACGATTTCTGAACTTCCGAGAGTACAATTACAGCAGTCATTTGACGATTGTACTTATAAAAGTACCGGTGTTAATTAGTGATCTAGAGTTATTAGTGGTTTAATTAGCGATTTTAGTGTTTTTTTAGTGACTGAGTTTTTATGCAAAGAAAGTATTGTGTGTGACAGGATGTTCTGATTTTTCATGAATCGAAAATTTTGACGAGCCGGAGGCGGCAACTACTGATGATCACGCATCATTGCCCACGGAGGTAGTTCAGCCCGTCTCGCCGACTTTGGTCTCGTCCCGCCTGACAGTGCTCGTCATTTCATTATTTTTAGCTACCCAGTCACTCTGTGTGCCGGATCCTACCAAGTCATTTTCTGCCAGCTCGTTGTTAGGATCTAAAGGAGAGGCCATTCCATCCTTCCCGTTTTGAGCGCCCACGATCTGCACCAGCGAGGACTGTTGGCGGTATAATTATTTAGGTAGGTACCTGAATATTTTTGTTACACTGTTATAAGCAAATAAGTTTGTTCTGATGACCAAGCACCGTACGAAAATTTCGCTGTGATTTGGCGACAAAGGGAACAAAAAGACCTCGGAGACGAGTTTTTACCCCCCAAAAAAGCCCGAAAATGACATGGCTCTCGCGACGGGGAAGTGAAGCCAGTTTCGACTTTCGATTCATAATATAACAAATTAATAATATTATATTATACTTAATAATAATAATAATAATAATAAATATTACCTTATCACCTCTCGGTAATCATCACCCATTCAAACTCTCCCCCCCCGGAGAAACCCCTTGCCACTTCTTCGAAACGTTGGAGGGGGGGGGGTTATTTGTTGTGAGGAAGAATCATGTCACATTCCTTAACATTACCCCGCCCTCCAATCCCTCCAACCCCTAACCTACAATATCGTTGATTTTAACAAGTGAGTTTTTGTTGGTGGCAAAATGGGGCGATGCATAATTTATTCAAACAAAATTAACTAATTCATACCTTTTACGAGCCGGCTGCTCGTTTCACCGGGCCTTCATTGTTGTTGCACTGCAGCAAAAGGGCCATGATGGAGCCATCCAACTAAACTCGCGCGAGAGGTGAAAAGGACGCGAAAGCGCATTTACCGTGTCGTAAACGTATTTTAATGTTCATTTTTACTCAAAACACACTGACCGAACTCACTTTTCGACGATATTTTCCTCGAGGAGAAGATGTGACGGTGGATAACACAGACGGTGCGATGCGAGACGCTCCGACTTTCAACCCAGTTTGGTGTACGTGGCACGAGAATCAAGTATGGCAGCTTGGCAGCCCCCTCTTTTGGCTAGTCTGTTTACTGTTGCCGCTGCGGTTGGTAGCGGTAGAAGGGGTAGACAGCGGTTTCACTGGGTGAATATTTTTATTATTTGAATAAAAAAGAAATTTTTAAATTTTTGTTTAATTAAATAAAGTATAAAATCAGCGCGATAATGAGGAAGTAATTAGCAAATTGATTCCATTTTAGATTTTGGATTCTCGCGCTTGCTCGTATGACCCCCTCCTAGCGCTCCTGCTACTTCCGGCACGTTGTGAAATCACCGCCCTCTCATCATCTCGGTCAGTGGTCGGCGTCATGAAGGTGTAACTCAACAGGTCGAGTGCTTTTTTTTGTCGTGCCTGCCTGCCGTCTCGAGGCATGAACGATGGGGACTTACGCGCGTTCAAATCGTGAGTACAATTTCTATTTGCCTATTTTATTCACAAAAACGGTACCAGAGTTGAATTTACGTTGAACTGTCCACCGAATGATTGAAACTTCTCTCAATCTCAACTTGCCATCCCTCAAAACCAGCCACCCGCCGCCACCGCCCGGAGAGGTTGAACCCGGTGTTTTGTTAAATTTACATCGTCGTCACTTTAAGTTGTTATTCATATTTTCAGGCATGCTCGTACACATTGTGTTTTATTCTCTCGGATAATTCAGCCAAAATCATTCGAAAAATTTCAAGTTAAGTTGGTGTGGCCTCTTTCGATAACCTCTTGCCCAACCCCACCACAGAGGATAGCCCTCAGACAAATAATGGCGTCACTACAAACGCGTTATTTCTCTGAATTCCAGACCTAGCCGCGTGAAAACTTATTTTCTCAGAAAATAACTCACTCAAGGCGTTTTGAAAAAATCAAAATGGGGTTTTCATAGTGGGGTCTCTCTTCCATCCGCCACCCACTACCCCTCCACTATATCATCTCGACTCTTTGGGGGATTGACTAATCTTTGGCTCAGCTAACCCTCGAAAGTGCTATTCTGAAGCCTCAAATTGAGAAAATTTGCGCCTTCTGGAGGTAACTTCGCGGCGATAATAGAGAAAATACGCTGATCCCCTTCTGTAGGTCTTTAGACGGCTACAATTGAGAAGGCACACTAATTAATGTGCTTTTCTTGGGGCATGTACGTGGCAAAAAGTTTGGGAAAAGGGCTAACATTCATGGGTAATACTAATACATTGAAAAAGCGCTCATTCATGGTTCCTCGACCATAATAGAAAAAAAAAATCGCTGATTCGCGGTGTACTCGCCTATTTCTTAATTCGGGCAGCGCTGCCGTTGGCCGAGATCGAACAAAGACCGCAGCAGCTACACCTCTCGAGTGGGTGGATGGTCCGTGATCGAGGAGTTTGGAATTTTGGATAAATAACACTGAAGTATATATTTTGGGGCTCCGGAGGCTCAATTTCAACTTTTTCACCGGAATAATGAGTTTCCAGGTCACTTTGGAACTTTCAAAGGAAAATTTGACAATAATGTAGGAGAGAATTGACAGTTTTGAACGTCGAAATCGACAATGCGACAAAGTTGACAGTTTCCTGGACGAAATTGACAGTTTCTCGAACGAAGTATACTTTTGGGGGGGCATCAACTACTGGTTACACTGTTTCCGGAATGAAATTGACAGTTCCAAGGGCGAAATTGACAGTTTCAAGGACGAAATTAACATTTTACAAAACGAAATTGACGGTTTATATGACAAAATTGACTGTCTTGAATGACGAAATTGACATTTCCATGACGAAATTGACAGTCAGTTTCTTACTCGACTGTTTCCGGTGAAGGGGTCTCAAAACCCCATGGTCGGCGCCGAAATTGTCCGATGCTGAACCTCGAAATCAAGGTTTGGGATCTTTTGTTATGTAGGAGGAAATTGACAGTTTCGTAGTCAAAACTGTCAGTTCCTGGGGCGAAATTGATAGTTTTTTAAGACAAAATTTACTGTTTTCACATTGACAGTTAGTGCTCCCAGCTGCCTCCACCCCCCACCGCTCACAAGTGAAACGGTTCATACGAATTTATAACGTATTGATTTGAGTGAATTCTATAAATTTATTCAAAGATTGCCCCACCACCTGAATAGCCTACAAACTCCATTTCAACCAGGGCAAATTCCTATAGTTACGGCCTGACCATTGCGAGCGACCACGGGCGGGAGAAAGTCATGAGTTTCACACCCGAAAAAGTCCCCCTCAATGTCTAGCGACAGAGGTTTGTTATATGTTTGAAACACTCGTTTTTTTCGTACGAAATGCATTCGAGGCGGGTTTTCCGGTTTCACAGTCGATATTTTAAGCTTAGGGGGATTCATGTACGTCACATAATTTGATCATATTTTTGTTCGTCAAATTTTTAAATGCACATGGATTCAATGGTGCATACATACAAATGTCGTTGTTGTAGGCATTTGTGGCCTCAATATACATATGTGTTAACAAGACAATGCTTATTGGTCCTTACTGTGCCTTCGAACTTGCTTATTAAGGTTGTTTTTAATGGAGCACTCGAACTCACAGTGTTGGCATTTGAAGGGTTTCTCGCCGGTTCGAGTTCGAAGATGACGATTGACGTCGCTCCTTCTGGTGCTCTTGTACTCGCAGTGTGAGCATTGGAAGGGTTTCTCGCCGGTGTGCTTTCGAATATGACGATTGAGGTCGCCCTTTCTGGTACACTTGTACTCACAGTGTGAGCATTGGAAGGGTTTCTCGCCGGTGTGCGTTTGAATATGACGATTGAGGTCGCTCGTACTGGTGCACTTGTCCTCACAGTGTGAGCATTGGAAGGGTTTCTCGCCGGTGTGCGTTCGACAAATATGACGAATAAGTTTCTCTCTAGTGAGCACAAGTACCCGCAGTATTCACATAAAAACGTATTCATTATGGTTTTCTGGTACCAACGTCAGGAAAAAAAACTTGTAAGGGAATGGCGCATGCGGGTCTTAGGAGTCAGGACTGATCATCTACTGGTAGAACATTATTTCAAAGTGAGTGCGAAGTATAATGGATAAAATGATAGAAACATCTAGTTTATGGGACACGAATTGTAAGTGTCGGGTCATTCTCTTCTTATCGCTGAAAAGGAAAATATTTTGTTTTTATTACGGAGTTGAGTGGGAGAGTTCTTAGGGCGATTTTGCAGACTCATTTCTCAGTTCTCTTTTCTTTTTCGAAGAAAGGGCTTTGAAAATCCATAGTTCTAAACCCGAATTCCCGTCAATGATTGAGTTTACAATTTTCAGAGCGTGAAGTTTGATGATCGTTATATCAAAGGCGAAAATAACCTGGTTTATCGCCTTTAAAACTGAAGGGAGAAAAAAAAGAAGAAAAAAAAAAAGATCGTTATAGGCCACGAATCATCAGTTAGCCATTCTCATCGAACGAATTTGGAAGTAATTTTCTACACCCCGTTATGTCATTACCAGCAAAACCCAAAAACGTGTGTGACTAACGCTGAAACTCCAAATTTGACTTTTACTGTAATTGTGACGTCACATAACCGTCATCCTGAACATACTACGTACCACCCTTTTTTCATGTAGGTGAGGCCATTTTGGATTACAATTTGAGGTAAATTATAAATAAATTCCTCCTCTCGGCAGTAAAATGTAGACGCTTATGAATATCCCTAGAGGTGGGAGGGTCCTTTTTCCAGAGTTCTGCTAGTTTTTAGCGTTGTGAAAGCGATAGTCCATACCTAGCTCTCATAGTGGTTCGAAATATTTTCTGTAGTGCTAGGTGACCACTCTCTCTATCTCGTTTCCGGGTCCTTTTGAGAAAGTACAAATGACCCCCCCCCCCCCCGATCCCATCAGTACCCATCATTGAGTGCTACGCTTGTCTGTCAGTACCACTCTGTTCTATTCTGCGAGGGGGCTGACTGGGCTGAGGTAATTCCAGCTCAACCCCGATGGGCCCACTGAACATAAGAGAGCGAAAATAGCCGTTTTTGTAACGATTATAACCGAAAATAACCGCACCCCCCCCCCTTCTTGACCATTTTTGTACTTTTGATGCCTGAGAAGCGTATGGGTCAAGATTTAATTTACGTTTCAGGTTCAACCTCCTGAAGGTTAGGGTGGCCGTGGTCAGTGAGTTTGAAATGTGTGCGCATCAACAGTGTGAAGGTGAGATGGTAGAAGTCTTGGATTCGACCACCATATACGGAATCGAGAATCTCCTATCGTGAGTAATTTGCTACTTAAAAATTAATTTGAAGCCATGAAGTGGTAATAGGCTCAGTAATCACCCTTATGATAGCCCTGTAGTAGAGAATACGCCATTACCTATTACAAAAGAGCAGATCTAGCAATTCTTATAGCCTGAGAAATTCCTGGTGGATAATTAACCAATACGAGAAACTCTTTTGATGTCAACAAACCCAGCTTTTTCGTACTTACAAATTTTTTACTTTCATTTTGTTTCAGGAGGAGGTTGTCGTCCAGCGAGGTAAGTGGATAGCACGGTTAAGAAAACCCATAATAAGGTAGCACCATCGCTTTTCGAGGAGTAGGTCTCATTATGTTCATTTTTTCACTGGGATTGTCCGGTAGGTCAAACCCGTATCACTTTCAAGTAAACCATGCCCCCCCCCCCTCACAAGCGAATGAGTAATTGGTTTTTTAGCCTCGTTGCGAGTGTACTCCTGGCATCATGACTCACTTGTCGCGATTTTACTACTTCAAAATCGCATTAAACTCATTTTTATACTTTTTTGAGTTTTTTAAATTCAATTAATTATTTTTAAAAAAATTATTATTATTATTAGGCCGGACATAGTAGTCATTAAAGCAATCCATTTAGGCAGAATTTCCTTGGAGAAGAAATTACAGAAGTCTCAAAAAGTAGGAGTGGGTGCAGCGGACGTGTTTTCTTTTGCAGAGTATCTAACTTGGCCAATTTGCTTGGGATTTTCTCGAATTATCTTCCAACTTCTTAGTTAGAAAAGGAGAAAAATGGGAGTTCATGGTTTTCAATTTTGAACGAACTTTCCAACATCTAACAAAGGGCACACCAACCCACCCAGTTGGGGGGGGGGGGATTGCAGGTTGATCTTCGAAAGGTAAGTGAAGAGAGGACTCTGTATCTAAGCCGATGCGTGAACCGTGGTAGTATAATACTTTTTGTGCAAACTTTTTCACTCATTTTTTAGTCTGACCTGTAAAAGCCTTCTATACACTTGAGTTTGTGCTGATTGTTGAATTATTTGGATGAATTGTTCTTTGATAATATTTTCATGAGTTCCTAAAAATGAGTTCGTTTGACGGACGCGGAGTAGCGAGATTTTTAGCTCATCGTTTTGGGTTATGGGATGTGCCCTGCTGAGCTGAGTGCGGGAACATTTAAGCCTCCCCTCGCAAAGCCTTTGCGAGTCTGTGTACTGCCTAATTCGAAATTTCGCAGTGGTGGATTTAGGGTAAAATTTTTAGGGGGGCTTAGCCCTTAGCTCAAGATCCCGAATTAATAGATTAATGTTCCGCTGATGCCCGCAGAACGAATTTCAAAGGTTTTCCTCACTCAAAATGCCAGTGTCACAGGACTGACTCCCTAAAAAGCCAATTGTACCGGGTTTTGACTTATTCAAAAATGCAATCCCGCTGGTTAGAGCCATTCAATGTCGAACTATCATAGATATGACGCTCACAGATCCCAATTTCGTGATTTTGGTTAATTCAATAACCAAATTTCGCGTTTGCAGGTGTCTTTAAAAAAAGCAATTCGCCGGTTTGGCACTTTCGCCTAATGTTCTACTAAAGCTCTAATGCTCGCGCCTGAAATAGCGGGAAAGCAAAGCGCTGATTCATAGTAAGAAAACGGGGGAAAAGCACTAATTTGAGGCTGAAAATGGAGAAAAACGATTAATTGACTAAAAGCTGCAGCCCATCGCGCAGCAGGCTCGACTATTGTTTTTAAAAACGCCAATTCGTGGTTTCTCGAGGCAACAACGGGACTGAAATTGAGAAAAAGCGCTTAATCACATGGATAAAAGTGAAAAAATCGCTAATTCACGTCTAAAACTGAAAAAATCTGCTAAGTCCCGCCAAAAATTGAAGTAAGGGCGTTTTCCGCTGAAAAAGCTCAAAACACTAAATGCTGAAATCGCGCGATTCCCGCTCACGTAGGACGGGGCCTAAGAAGTGCACAAGAAAATAGTTAAAATTAAAAACGTTAACTCACAGCTTTAACTGAGAAACCCACTAATTCCCGTGTAAAATGTAGGTCAAGAGCTCATTCGCTGCTAAAATTGAGACAATTTGCGGGTAAAGTGGCTAGAAGCTGCTGCTCATTCGTTGCTGAAACTGATTCGATAATTAGCGGATCAATTTGTGAAAAACCGCTAATTCACGCCTAAAATTGGACAAACGCGATAATTCGCGACTAAATTGAGAAAAAGGCCTTGGATCGCGGCAAAAATTCTGGAAAATCGCCAATTATTCATGGCTAAAATTGAGAAAACGCCAATGGGGAACTTGCATGAATGTCCGATTTGGGAGAAAAGTATACCGGTGAATTGGCACATGGACAGTAGGATGTCAATGGTAGTTGCAGCCCGATTGGTGCATTAGGTGATTTTTAAATAAATTTCAAAGTTCTTCAAGAGGGGATAGATGGTACGAGGGGAAATTACGTCAATCCCTAATTTTGAAGCATGTGATAAGGGCACTCTAACATTTTTTGTTTACAAATAACAAGAAAAATTGTCCCCCTGAAAATGTGTCGTACCCCCCTTTTCCTCATACCATCCATTTCATTAAATATGGTTTGACGTTATCAAATCCCCACTCACAATTTTTAAAAATTCGCTCTAAAAAAATACTTGATTGATTTCAATGTTTAATGTGAGCAATAGCATTGTGGAAGAGCCCTCTTCAATAAACACCAGTGCTTGAAAAATGTGCAAGTTCCCCATTTGCGCTTCGTATAGAGGCAAGTTTGTGGCTAAAAGTAAGAAAAAAAAAGAGTAAATCATATTCATGGTAGAACCCCCCCCCCCCCACAGATAAAATCCTAGATTCGCCACTGCGTGGGTCCATGTTATGATTTCCGGCCAACTCAATACGAATGCGCAGTGTTGGCTAATTAAAACCCCCCATTTTCGCGAGGCTGGCTCATTCAAATAAAAACAATTTCGCTGGTTTCGCCCACTCGAAAACCAGAATTTGGTGGATCCGGCCTTTTCAAAAATGAAACTTCGCCGAGGTTCGCTCATTAAAGACCAATATTGTGAGGCTGGTTTACCAAAAAAAAGCCAATTTCGTAAGTCGGGGTTTTTAAACCTCTAGTCTGGGTTTTACGGGGGGGGGGGGGTTGCCCTTTTAATACCAATTTCATGGGGTTTTACCCCTGAAAAAATGAAATTTCGCGGACTTTGCTAATTAAATAACCAAGTTCGGCGGGACAGCACGTCAAATATAGGGCAATGTCAAAATAAAATGCACTAAAATACTGGTATGTACCATCGTCAAGCACAAACTACAAAATTTCACGTTGTTGACCCATTCAAAAAGCAATTTCGGAGGGATATTGACTCATTCATTGGATTTTGCTGGTTTAATTAGTAGGAAAATACAATTTCGTGGGCTAAGGTCTTCAAATCCCATATTTCGCGAATCTGGCATTTTTGGGAACCAATTTCGTAGGTTTAGCTCCATAATAAGCGAAATTTTTTGAGGTTGGCCCATTTGGTACTCATTCTGCTGCTATCCGCAGTATGTATGCCGCCCTGAAAAGACGCTGCCGCTGTGTGCTTGCTGGGTTCCCAGTTTGTAATATTGGAAGTTCCATCGAAACTGCCGTGGCAACTTCCCTCAATTACAACGAAGCCATCCATGTTTGCAGCTGAAACAGCCAGAAAAGTTAGTTTGTGAATTTTATTTGAAGTTATTTCCCAAAGATATAATAAGCACTTTTTGTTTCTGTGTATATTCGTTTGCTCAGTCTACATTTAACTCAAATTATACTCGGATGGCATAATCGAATCTTGTCCCCTCCAGAAAAATGTTTAGATCCGACACTGTCTCGATTTTCTTCATCCTGGAAACTGACAAATTCAGGTGGTGAATCTAGATTTGATTCGTGAGGCCTCCCCTCACGGGGGCATTCTTTCGTGGAACGATGTTTATGAAGTGGGAGTTCATGAGAGATGGGATGGGAGAGATGGGATGGGGGGGGGAGGCTCCAGCCTCAGCAGGTGTAGCATGAAAAATACCAATTTAGCCGACGAATCTGATTGATTGGCTATTCAGCACAATGAATTTCACTTTCTTGGAACACTAAACGAATTATTTTCCGAAAAAGCAGGGGTCCCAGCTAATATCCCGGTGCACCAACACCTGAAAAGACGCCTCTTGGCTGGATAAAATATTTTTAACATTTTTCTCAATATGACAGTGATTTTCCAAGTGTAAGAAACTCACGGAGAACATTGAAAAAAAATACGTTGAAGGTGTAGTGTGGTCTGATCCGATAAAATCTTCAGTTAGAAAGGGGTACTTTCGCCCCATCCATTAACCATCAAAAAGTGTTATTGTGAACAGAGTTCAACCTGTAGAAATAGCATTATTAAAGAGTTCTCTGTTCAACTTAAATAAACAAAACTTCTTGTCCCTCTACTTCAAGTACTCAAGAGTTCATGCGGTGGAATGTTCAAATTAGACTCAGTCGTTTCTTCCTGGTTTCATCCGGTGGAAGGTTGTTCTCTCAGCTTCCGAATAAGTGAGTTTGAATTTCTAGTTCTCTTTCTGTTGTCGTTTCCCCCTTGAAATCCTTTTTGACCGTCCTATCCCGTCGTTCCTCACTCTATTCGGACTCATCAACAGAGGATGGTTTTTCTCTCGGCGGCTCGGCCTCGCCAGAAGAAAAAATCTCGCCAGATATGCCTATTATCTCTTTCCGCCTCTTTTATCCGGGTCACGACCCCGACCTTTCGGCAATCTATAGTGCCGGCAACCCGAAAGTGTAATTTTACTTGTCAACGACCGTCTCTAGTGGGGCCTCGTGTCATCCTCTTTTCATCATAACTTCCCAAAGTATATGTATTGCCAAGTTTCATTCTCGGTCTTAAGAGTTACCCGTGGGAAACCATGTTCCACGCCCGGTGACAATTGCTAAAGGTAACAATAATAAGTAAAACTTATTGCCAGTGAAGGTGATGCCACCTAGGAAAGTTATGGGTGGATGTCAATTCTGGCAAATGTATCACTTCTGAAGGCGCTAAATGCATCAATAACATAATTGGAGGACGCCTGATAATGGGTGTAGCACAATGCTTCCTCGACATGGGTTTGAGTTTGCATGAAAATAGTGTACCAGAGTGCTTTTTTGTGAGTTCTTAAGTTTTTCTAAAGAAATCCTAATCCCCTGATCCCCTGTAACACTGAGTCCCCCACCATCCACCCCTAGTCGACCACTGACAGCTTCTTGCCAAGAAGGTCTCGGTCTAAACATCGCCCATCCGACGTGTCACGGTGGGTGGTGAACTTGACATTTCAGAGCCAATTCTAAGTCATTTTGTTTCCATTTTATGGGGATGAATCCCCAGATTTCAATACCAGTGACCAGATCGTTGTTTATGACGTCGAATAATTACTTTATGATGATTCATAGGATGACAGCTCGGACTCTATTTTTTCATGTACACTAAACTTCCTTTCCCTTCCGCCAATTTTTAGGAGATCCCCCCCCCCCCGCCTAAAACCGACATGACGAAAATGGCCCACGTTGCACACACTCCTACCAACAATCTTCTTGCAAACAAAACTATAAATAATTAAAAAGTAAGAAATAAAGTCTGTATTTATGCACGGTTTGTAAAAACAATACATTATTGTAAAAAATACGCTATGGGGGATTTTTAAAGCGCGTTGTTTCACAAAGGTATATGAAAGATACAGACACAAACGCTAGTGAAAGAAAAGAGGAAAAATATAAAAAAAATAATCCAGAAAAAAATTGAATCATGCCTTTGAAAGACGGATGCAATGACAAAATTTCAAAATTATCCATTGCCGGTTTCACTTAACATAATTTGTCTAAATAAATTCATGAGCAAATGTTGTCATTAAATAATAAGTAACAAAAATTGCAACTGCTTGGCAGCTCTTGACTTAACTATAATAAATATAGGCATTTTTGTTTTGCTACAAACATTTAAGAACAATAAAAACAAAAAATGATCTGGAAAATCACCAGTTCTCAATAATAATATCAATGAAGTCTGGCAAAATCATATATATATTTATATAAAATGGCACGTATTTATAACTTTGTCTGCTCATTTGTCATGGACATGTATACTTTCCCCGTTTATCAGTTTTCGTTTCGATTAAACTGCTACAAAAATAAAAAATAAAATACAAATACTACAACACGTCTTCTCCTTCAGTACAGTACATATGCCTAAAGTATTGCATCGATTTGCATTTACGCTAAAAATCTATTTACAAGATAATGATAATAAAAACAAATCATAACGATCCACTAAGGGCCCGGATCGAGGAATACTGTCCCACCCAAAAAACCAAAATGGACAATTTTGAAAAGTATCAAAGTTTCGGATTTTCTGAAGAATTACTTCCATCACAGATGATAAAAGAAAACAATAAAGACGCTTTTAATTTTTTTTGAGAGCTTTAATGACTGAAAATAATTTAACATTTATGGCAAAAAGAAACTAGAAAAATTATAAAAATCTATTAATAATAGAAAAAAACATACATGTTCATAGAATAACAAAATAAAGGCTATAATTACAAGGAATCTAGGCCGGACACACTATAACCCAATGTAACTTAAGCTGGTGGGCATAGAATATGGTTCTTTCGCTATAAAGAGAGCACATGTTTCATAAATGGTAAAATCACCTTATTATTTGTCCACCGGCTTAGGTTACATTAGGTTATAGTGTCCGTCCCTGATAGGCAAGACTTAGTTTCATATTTGTCAGCATTTTGGCTGTTTTTATTTTCATTCAGACTCATAATGGAATTAATCAGTTATTTACGTATAGTGACCTCAATAACAGCAACATCTATTTTCTAGATAGGTACTTTATATTTAATTTTGAGAGTAAAAAGTCGATTTTTTGTGCATTTAAACTAACATAGCCATGTAATTTCCTAATTAAACAACTCTTTAGAATAAAACGAAAAAAATGAAACAAAAAAAAATAAGTAACACATTTTCAGGTACTCCATTAATGAGTAATTAGCCCAGAGAGCGTAATCAATACAATATGGCAAGACAATTATATTTGAGCGAATTATCATATTTATTTGGATTATAAATATGACCTAAAACTAAAACATTTTGATTAAAACACTGTAACCACTTATAATGGATACTTCAGCGTATTATGGCAAGTTGTTAAATAAATCACCAAATTTGAGATCACTTTTTAACCTAAAATAAAAATGATGGCCTTGACATTTCTCAAGTTGAAAAATTTAATTTAAAAAAGACAAGATTTCGACTGAAGTTTTGTGACTTTTTTATGAGGGAATCGAGCAGCGAGTGACAAAAATTACAATTCTTCCTTCTTTTTTTTTACAAAAAAATAAACTAAAACTTTGACCCTTACTCCAAACTTGTAAAGCAGAAATGGCAGCATATTTATGTTTTATTACTATCATTATTGATTTTAAAAGTAGTAACGTTACTGCGACAGCTACTATAAAGAATCTCAGTCAATGATTTTTTACAGTTTCAACTTTTCATTCAACAGAAAACTCAACAAATAGACAAAAAAAGAACAAAAACCCCTAAGCTTCTTTTTTCAAATAATTAAAATTAAAAAAAAAAACTTTACAAGAAATAAAGCAGATAGCTCTTTTAAGCGTTAAACATCATATAAGCTCTTTCTTCTTGTTTCCTTCGTTTAGTTATACCAATTTTTCTTTTTTCCTCCCAGAACTTAAGCCCAAGATGTTTTTCTTTGCCCCCCCCCCCCGATCTCGATTGAATTATAACTCTGGTAACTCAACCAAGATTATGTCCAAAAGGTCTTCGCTTTCTTCAGAATGTCTCACTTCTAGTAAAAATAAATCTTCGTTGCAATAATAAGTCAACATTTCTTCGTCAATTTTGGCCAAAATCCTGTGAAGGAGAGGAAAGAAAAAAAATTGATGAAAACAATTATTTTAGCCATTAAACTGGAAACAAATATTAGATAATGGTCGTCGAAAAATTATCAGGATACTGGAGAGTATAGCACCTTATAAAACTAAAACAGTTAACTTGGTGAAGAAATGAATGGTGGTGGAGCACCGAATCACCGAACGTTAGGGGGAGGGGGGAGTTTCCAAATACAGCGGTGCACCTCGGGGTATCAAGGTATGGTAGGTAAGTGAAAGTAGCAACGAATATGACAGGAAAAAAAATTCGAACGAAAATGTCGTGGAGTGAAAATTCAGAGGGCGGAAAATGTAATAGAAATTATTGAAGGTTTTCCATTGTATCTAGTTCATCACAACCCTAAAAATCACCTACGCTGTATAAATTGTTATTCTCATTCGTTTCCCGTCCGAGGCTTCATGAAGCATGTTAGATGTGTTTGTCCTATTTTAGAGGTCAAATGTAGTGTAGCCTGAATTCCGGAATTGAAACTTTGATCCCAATTCGACAGCACCCTAATAATGGGGACGGTCCCAGAGCCCGAGCGATATCAGTACTCTCAATGCTACAAGAGACGATCCTCCCATATCAGTTATGAAAAACGACTTACGTGACCAGAAAGTCGGTTTTGAGTCAAATTAATATTCAGGGTGCATCCAGTACGATTTTAGAGTTTTTCGAGGAAAAATTGACAAATTTTCATAGAGAATACTTAAGTTTTGAAGATTTTAATCAGCAAAATCCTCATTGAAATTGGTTTCCAGGTCTTGTGAGCAGAGCTGGGCAGTAACGCGTTACTAGATAATCAAGTGATAACGGCGTTACAATTCTCGGTAACGGATTAACGATTTCACTACACCGAGAAAGTAACGGTTGTAGTAGCCCCTGTGGCCAAAGAGCTAGAAAGCCAACAGTTCTTAGAGAATAGTTCAGCTCCCGGTGTGGTGGGGTGGGGGTTGCTTAGACAAACGGCTTTCCCAACTGTCGGTCCCACTTCAGGAATCTAGTTTGTGCCGAAACTCAAGTTTTTTAAAAAACAAAACAAAATGGAGGTGGCAACGGCAAATGCAAACAGCGTTGCATCGGCACGGTTGAGTTAAGCAATATTGAATAGGCTTCAACCAGCACGACCGAACCGAGTTGAAGGAAGGATGTCTGAGACTGATCTTTTCGCGCCCTCTGCCTGCTTCTTTTATGCGGACATAGGCAGGGGAATAGCAAAAGCAATAGCCCCAGTGAAGTGAAGGGAGGGGCGGAGGTCGCGGAGTTCAGGGCTTTTTTTTTTTTTATCTATTTATTCCACCGGTAATTTCATGTTTTTATGTGCGTAAGAAGCTCTATTTATTTCATTTTTACGTACATCTCGGAACCAGCCCATATAACGGTGAGTTTTTCTTTAATTGAAGGACTACTGACCGTGAGATGGTAAAAAGAGTTTTCGAGTCTTGCTCTTTTCTTTTAGAAATTCAACAAAAAAATGTCTGGTGGTTTCCTGTTGGCACATAGAACCTTATAGACCCGGGGTCTTTAAGTCAACAACACTAAGCTATGAAAAAACTTATTTTGTCAAAAAAGATAAGAACGACTCGACAAACTTCGACAAAGGCTTAAACGATAGCAATAGTTAAGAAGGCTGAATTATCTGTTTTGAAACAGAATATTTCATTTATGGGACCGAATATGTTAGTCACAAGGGCAGAACGTAAATTTCCGGAGCGCAGCCAACTTTTGTGTCCACCTCCATAATAGGAGAAAATTACTTCTAAAGCATGCAAAAAGTTAAAGCCGTATGAGCCTACATTGTCTGTCTTCCCTCGTTGAGGTTCGCCAAAAACGTACCGGTTTCGACTGCTAGCCATCTTCAGCGTCGAGCAGCCGAAACCGGTACGTTTTTGACGAAACTCAACGAGGGGAGACATACAATGTAGGCCCCTACGGCTGCAACGTTTAGCATGCTTTACCCACTAATCCTCGTAGTTTAAGCGCTTCTACTAACAATTTAAAAAATTACTTCTTTTCGAGCTTAAAATCTCCCGGGGCTAAATTTACAGTTTCCAAGCTTCTAAAGGGTGAAATCAACAATCGTTCGATTCTGAAGAGTGACCTTTTCAGATGCGGAGAGAGTATAGTCTTAAACACAGAATAGTAAGATTTGTAGCCTGATCCGTTTCTGGGGATCACCATTCACGTTTTAGTCAAGGAAGGTTCATATTTCAGCGGCAGACGTTTGATTACCGCAGGGCAGGGGTGGCCAACCCAGCAGGGCCCGTGGGCCAAGAAGAGGCCCGCTGAGCCTTTCACAATTGCCCGCCCACGGTCTACAGTCAAAAATTATCATTTTTAATGTTGGATTTTGGCACACCTCGGATTTTTTTTCGCGCCTCCTCGTGGGCGGCTCTAATCTCCCGCTAAGTGACCGTCTTAATCCAGACCAAAATTGAAAATAACGCTAATTTGGGATTGGAAATGTTGGAATTGAGATAAATGACTAATTCACGGCTGAAACTATTGAGAAAAATAACTGATTCACGGACAGAAGTGAGAATAACTGTTAAATCACGGATAAAATGAAGAAAAATACATAGCAAATTCGCGCGGAAAATTAAGAAAAAGTGCTAATTCACGGGAAACGACAATCTTCAGTTTCTGAAGGCAAGTTTGTGGTTCAAATTTGCGAATAAAATCCATAGCTAAAAGCCAAACAAATCGCTAATTCGCAGCTAAAAGTAAGGAAAGTTGCTAATTCATGGATGAAAAATTAGTGGCTGAAATCAGGAAAAAGAAGGATTCACTGCAAAATTCAGATAAATAGCTAATTCATGGCTAAAATGGTGATAAATCGCTAAAATGGACAAAAAATCTATAATTCGCGGCTAAAATGGAGAAAATTGCTAATTCATCGCTAAAACTGATAAGAAGCGCTGAAGTAAGGAAAACGCTACTCCGCGGATTAAATTGAGAAAACGTCAATTCGCGGCTTCTGAAGGTGGTATATTCGTGCCAGAAAAAAAACAAAAAAAACCGCTAATCCGCGGTCAAATTTCGGAAAAAGAGTTGGGTGATTCGCGGCAAAAATTGGGGCAGCTCTGATTCGTTGATTAAACGTAGAAAAATCCATAATTAGCGGTTAAGATGAGGAAAAACGCTAATTTGTGAAAAATAAAGAAAAATGGCTAATTGATGGGGGGGGGGGGGTAATTTGAGAAAAGCCAATTCACAGAAAATTGAGAAATGAGGGAAAAAACGAATTCACTGCACAATTCAAATAAATCTCTAATTCACGGCTAAAATGGTGAAAATGTCAAAAAATCGCTAATTCACTGCTAAAATGGGGGAAAATCGGTAATTCACCGATAAAATTGAGAAGAAATGCTGACGTGTGGAAAAAACGCTTATTCGCGGTTAAAATGGATAAAACGCCATTGCGGCTTTCTGAAGGTAACTTAAGTGACTGAAAGTGAACAAAATCGCTAATCCACGGCCAAATGAGGATAATGCGCTGATTCGCGAATAAAATTCAGATAAAGCGTTAATTCGCAGCGAAAATTGGGAAACAAAACTTTCATTGATGGCTCGCTAGGAGGCTAAAATTAGGTGAAACTCTAATTCATGGCTGAAATAAAGTAAAATAGCTAGTATGGGGTTAAATTGAGAATTCACAGAAATAAATTGAGTAAATGGCAAGTGGAGTGGTGGATGGTTTCCGGAGACAACTTAATTAGAAAATATAGCGCTAATTCACGGGTAAAATCGCTCATTTAATGGCTGAACTCAGGAAAAACACAAATTCATTGCAAGAAAAATCGCTAATTCAAGGCTGAAATGGAGACAAATCCCTAATCGCTAATTCACCGATGTAGAAGTGATGAGTGTGGAAAAAAACTCGAAATTCGCGGCTCCTGAAGGCAACCTCCGGGCCGCCAAATGTCTAGACCGGCACTGAGCTGCCCCAGGCCACATATTTATTCGTGCAAATGGAAAACGCTATTGTACTAAGGTTAATTAATGTTGTTGAAGTTATTAAACACTAAACAGGCCCCGAATGCGTTTTATTCAGAGAATCTCGGCCCTTCGCTAAAATCAAAGTGTTGTGCTCGATGTGGGGGGGGGGTTATGACCCACGATCAAAAAAGGTTGGCCGGACCTGCCGTAGGGACGGAAAAGTTAGTTTTAGACTTAGAGGGGTAAAATTCAGTTACGGAAACAAGAATGTGAGTTTTGTGACTGTAAAGCCAGCTTCAACGCCAATTTACAGGTTTCCGGGTTGATCTCAAGAGTTCAGGGGGGAAAAGGACAATGCATTGGTTTTTAGTTAGTTTTAGGAAAATCTTTTCTGGCCACATCAAGTTTCGATGTGTTGTGGTGGGGGGGGGGGGAGCTGCCCCATTGCCAGTTATACAGCGGAATGCTCCAATTTTCTCACCATGTTCATATCAATACGGCTGGACGGTTCAATTTTTCGCTTTAACCGCCAGTTTTTTAGCCGAATAATCGGTTTTCGGAAGACAATTACCAGTTTTTTGAACTGAAAAAATGAATTCCTTGACGAAACGGCTTGGTTGCTTATAGGGGGGGAGGGAGCTTAATTCTATATGATTACGTCACGAACGCTCCCTCTATTTATTTCACGTTTCAAGGCACCATGAATAAGAGTGCTGGCGTGACTTCGAAAGGAACCACTAATGATCGCTTCAAAAATGATAACGTTGCATTTGCTCAGTAAAACAATGATAACGACTAGCTTGAAAGCCATTTTCCCATTTGCGACATTTGTGGGGGGGGGGACGTCAACCCAGTGGGTCCCGGACTCGGAGGGGCTAGCACGGCTCCTCAAACCTCCCTACCCTACCTAGAAACTCCAGCACTCGAACCGCTCGTGGCCCTAATGAATTCTAGGTCGGTCCTCTGCAGCAACATTTCCGTACGTGACGTTTTCATAGCACCCCCCCCCCCCTGGATACAGACCTCATAACACTAACACTTCATCACGGATCCGAAACAAATAACTCATAGAGGGGAGTCCACTTTAATTGAATTAGTCACGGCTATCGATTTCAATAATTAAAATTGCACGGGATTCATGCCCAAAAGTGAGTGATTAACCAACGGGATTGTTATAGAAAATACCACCGGACGGCCCTAACGCTGTTCCCCCTTATATCTTTGTTAGTATCCTTTGTGTTAGTTAAATTACTTTAAAAACTGGTGTTTTTAGTAAACAGAAAAAGTCCCAAGTTATTTTGTGTTGGAAAATAAAAGAGTTCAATATTATAATCGGAAGAGAAACTGAATAAAGCAAGAGATCCAAGAAAATGAATTTTGAAGGAGATGAAATATAAATTTAACTTACCCTTTTCTGTTTTTTCTATATAAGTTACTAATGCTCGAGGCAGAAATTTTGTACTTATTCTCAATCTGCAAAAAGAGGAAAACAAATTAATATTTTTTTCCCGCGGTACTGTATTTTAAATTTAGCTTTGAAAGTAATTGAATGGAAATAATATATATATAAATATAAATGTGGAACTTTTTGTATTGTTCAAAGCATAACTTGTAACTTTCTTTTTTTCCTGATTGCGAAATTTGGGGGATTGTTCATTGTTAGTCTTAAACACTGTCATGCAAAAAACATTACAAGCACAAGCCTTAAATGTAGGATTTAGTTTTAAAAAATAACAAAAGGTAGTAATCTGGTGTTAATATACGTTTTCCTGAAAACACCTCCTGAAACTCTACCGCACTTCAGAGCCGACGATCATATAAAAAATACGATAACGCTGACCGTACATATGAGTTAGTAACCAGACAAAAACTGTTCTTTTGTTTTGTTTTTTATATTTTTTTCTTTATCTTGATATACAAGTTAAGTGAGAAAAAGTCAATACACACCGAATTATGAGGAAGCTTTTAAAGTCCCAGAATTATAGCCCTTCTTCAAGGATAATTTCCTGTAGATTTAATTCCGTGATAAGATTATTAATGCAATTTGTTTTTAAATTTTGCTAAATGTTTTGCTCAATAGCCGTGATTTTGTCTAATTGATATTTTAATTGAAAAGATACGTTTGACCGCTATGAGAACAAGCAAACCCTACGGGATACGTCGTCTTAACCTAAAATAAATGGGAGTGGGTCGAGGAAATTCGTTTGCCCTCCCCCCTCCAACCTCGTCATAAAGATTGACAAAGATTGAGAAATGTGTTCATACTTGGCCTATCTAACTTGCAAGGATGAACCCAAGACAATGGGCATCGACTAGGACTGATTCCCCCTCCGATTGAAAACACACGATACTCAACAACCAATTCACGAGCCCCCTAAACCAACAAATTTCCTCAATCGTGCTGGGAACTGGAAAAGTTTGCCCCGTCCTCTACAAAAACCAGAAACCAGTAGGTGGCGGAAACTAGTTGCGTAGGCTCGAGAAATGGTCAAACGCTTTTAAAAAGGCCAGGAACTGACTAATAAGCCAAGAATCTGCCAACTTATACCCGGAAATGGATTGTTAAAAAATTGAAATAAACCGCAAAGCCAATTTTACTTGAAATTCCCATAAAAATTTGTTCAGGTCAATTGAAGTCAGTTCAGTTTTAGGAAGAGGCTACTGTGTTTCTGGATTTGGGAGGGTGGTCCTTTCATCGGACAGTCAGTTTCTGGGGAATTGTTATGGGGTGGGCAGTTTCTCCGGATAAGCGTACTCTTCCCTGCTGCCATTGGGGAACCACGTGTGACTGCATAACAATTGAAGCCTGTGCTTTCGAAAAGCTTGTGTGGGATACTACAGTGGAACTGATGGCTTGCGAGCGTATAGGCATTGGATGATGACATCGGCTAGCACTTTCACCGTGAAAACAAATGACTGTGAGACGCGTGAGCATTGATCTTTGGAGTGAGCCAACAAGGAACCAAGGAAGAATGGCTGACGAGGTCAGATGCCAGTTTGCACGGATCCTCGCTGCGTGCGGCGGCACCAGTGGTGGACGCTGTGGAGCGAAATTCTTCATGGGACCGAATCAAACCCCACTTATTATTTGAGACCATGTATACGGGCATGAAAGGGGAGTGTGGCTGCGGATTAACACAGTTCAGTTGGAGAAGTTCGTTGGCATATACATGCTCGTACGATACGAGGGAATTGCGGAGGACTCGTGGCGACTCGAGTTTGGTGCTGGTGGACTCATGATTCCGTTCCAGCAGTAGGGAATACGATTTTAAGTTAAGAGTAATAGTGGCTGGAGGATTCACAAAAGTTTCAAAGCTTTTAATCGTCAGGCGTAAGAATAGTCCGTTTTTCTGGGCTGGGGGGGGGGGACGGCTTAAAATAAACATTTTTGGCAGGATGGTGCGAGGGAAAGGGGTTTTCCCCACCCAAACTGTTTATTCGCCTATATATGAGTGAGTTAAGACCCCAAAAAACCTTTCTCCCAAATATTTCCCACAATTATAAGAGTTTACCCTTTTTCAAGGCTCGTTTTCTTCGATATCGAGTTGAAAAAACAAGATAAAGGGACACCCAACCGGCTCATGTTATCGGCCCGAGTTTGTCAAAGCGGTGATTCAAGGTTACCAGTATTTTTTCTCTTAAGAAAAATAATAGCACCCAAGAAAAAAAAACACGTGATCAAAAGCTAAAGAGTGAAAATAAAGAAGAGGAAGATACCCGACAAAGAAAGATATTTAGCTTCCTTGCGAAAAAAAAAACACCGTTTCAAATTTGTTTTTATTTGTCGCTTACCGCGTTCAGGAGGCCAGTTGTAGTCGGAGGAACGACATGAAGAGGCGTGTAGACTTCTTCGGACTCCTGTCTGACGTACAACATGACCCTTTCGTTGAGCGGTGGTACCATTTTCGGCCTTTTGAGCGGGGGACTTGAGAAGACAGTTCCGTCAGTCGTCAAGCTGTCATCTTTTTTCTCACTGTAAAGTGAAATTTAGGAGTTGAAAAAATCAGTGATTACGCTAATTATATTCAGGGGAGTTGGTTAAAGCACCATCACTAACAGATACCGTGGAATAAATGCTAGATGTAACAGAGGCGGGAACCCCCAAGCAACACTTAATAATAATAGCGATAATGTAAAACGTACAAGATGTAAAGGTTACAAAAATAAATGAAAAGAAGCATAATAAACTCACAAAAAACTTACGTTAATGTGTCTGGAGGGAAATGGTTGTGGAACTTGAGAGTTTGGGTCGGCACTGTTCCTGGCTTGGCCGAGTGGAGCAAAAAGGGGGAATTATGCTTCAAAGGTCCAGCCTCTCCATTTGACAAACTATAAATATAAATAATTTAAATTAGGAAAAAACAATTAGAAGTAAATTAACGGTGGATTAAGACAGTGCTTCAATAAAAAAAAAAAAACTTTGCCTTGAAAGTTAAGTTACACTGTCTTTCACAATCGGGCTGAGAACATGAACGAAATGAAGAAATTTGTGTTGATTTACCTGGAAGTGTCAGTTTCATGGCCGTAGAATCCCTGTAACTCCATTGAAGTTAGCTGCAAAAATATATAGATGTATTATACAAGTGTCTTAAATAATATAAAAGGTGTTATTTACCTTGTCGATGTCTTCAGCGGGAGTAAAAAGCACTGGTGGCTTAGTCAAATCAGCCATACTATAAAATTCTGATCTATCGCAAGCCGGATGGTACAGTTCCTCGATTTTCTTCCTTCCCGTTGCTGCCATTTTCCTTTTAGCTGCTCTCCGCTCTTCGTCTCTTGTTTTTCTCTCCGCTCCCTATATGACACAAAGTCGTAAATCAAACTGCCACTCCTTAGAAGGGGAGGAGAACGGGAATTTTCTTCTTTTTTTTTCACCTTATCACAGAAAACTTTAATTTGACAGTAGCCTCGATGAATGACTGGACCATCCCTTGGGTCTTCGTACGTATCAATTTGGACGTGAAGTGGTAGGCCTTTGACTCCTTTTTGACTGCTAAAGTCAGTGCTGAGGCACTGAACAGCGATGTTGAGCTGGAAACGAGCATAACATGATTAAAAAAACAAAATAATAGAAGTATGGAAAACAGATGTAATGAAATGTCTATTTTACGATAACTTGTTAATCCCCACCCCCTCCGTACCATTAAAGTTGAATATTTATCTGAACACCTAAACGATCACTAAGTGAATTCATTTAATTACTCATGCTCCAGGGCTTATTAACATAAATTCTACTTGTTGAGTTTTTTATTCCTTACTCTCAGATCGCCACTGCTTTTGGCCACTGCTCAACATTACAAAATTGTTGTTGATACATCACGCATTCACCATCAAGGTTTGATTGGAAAGATTCAAATCACTGCCCCCTGCTCCCGTCATACACATCACGCTTCCCTGAGCTCGCTTGAAATAAAATTAAATGGATGCTTAAAAATAATTCTATGGTGCCTACAAACCTTGGCTGAACTTTCAAGAGGGTTCCAATAGACAGCGATGGCGTTGTGAGCGACTTCTTCTATACAACCGACAAAGCCAACGCTGTTTTTCGTATCTGCGGGAAGAAAAAAACAAACGACTGAATAACAACTTTATGTAAATAGGGAAGAATAGCAAAACTGCAGCATGACTTGGAGTTTATCAACTTACGGAGGCTTGTCCATCAGATGCAGAAATAAAAAAAAAAATGGAAAAAAATAAGAGAATAAAATCGTGAAGGAGACAAGTGAAAAATACTGAGATAGACGCAGATTAATTGCCGCAAGAGAATTCTTCACGGAATTCTCTAAAGATAATTATTTAAAATTAGCTATAATGACGTTCCAGAATTCTGCCAAGATTTTTTTGCCGAATTCATTCCATCACTTTTTAAAAGGCCAAAAAGAATGTGAAATCGCGGTGCACCTCAGAATGAAGGAGACACATACCCCCTCCCACTCGCCCTATTGAGTTATCTGCTCTTTGGGAACAGTTGCACATAAAATGACAGAAATGGCTGGTCACTTGAAACAAAAAAAGGAGCGAACTACCCTCCCCCGCCATTATTACACCGCTGACATCTTCTAGATTGCTAAAAATTCTCTCAACCTTACTCCGGTGCTCCGTCTATTTTTTTTTTTTTTTTTTTTTTTTTTTTTTTTTTTTTTTTTTTTGCCTAGAAAACACGGATACTGATATCTTCAATTCGAGACCAAAAGAAGCTTCTGAAGCTTTCAAAAATTAAGTTGTTCGACACGACTTCAGACGGTAACTCTGATACGGGGAGGGGGAGAAGAAGCATACAATTAGAGTTACGCCCCTGAAGTGTGTGGAAAGGAGAGCTAAGGCGAGATTCAACTCTTTCCTAAAAAGGAAGTCCGCAAGTTCCTCGGCCCCTTGAAGACAATCTGATGCACACCTCTCTTCTCCTCATAAGAGCTTTTTTTCCCCCCTCTACTCTATTTCGTACGAAGAAAGAAATGTAAGATGTAACAGTGATCGCTCCAACACCATGTGGTAGACTCTTAATTATCTCAGATCATTCCACTTTAAATACAACCAAGTATTCGAGAATCTTATACATACTTACTAAATCCTATTTATTAAAAAAAAAAAAAGTGTAAGAAGAGAAATCGTTCCTCTTGTAACCAGTTCTCCCCCTCCCCTCAATTGCACCAAGTAACAATTACTTTCACAGTTCACTGATCTCCTTCTTTCTGTCACTTTTAAATATTACATTTTAATATTATTAAACCCACTCTACCTGCATCAAGTATTCTTTGTTTCACGCTGTGCTGTCTCCCGTGCCAGAACTGCCAGGCTTTAATTTCATCTTCAGGGCTCTTCTCTTCTCTGAACATGAGCATAACAACACTCTGAAACAATGTAAATAAAAGTCGTTGATTAATAAAAAAAAATCCAGATTTTTACACTTGAGATAATCTGATTATAAAGTTGGGATCTGGATGGCAATGAGGAGAGGCATTGAGAGAACAGGCGCCCCCCCTCCCTATGATTTTATAGCCAAAAAAGTTCAAATAAAAAAAGACATGGAAGACAAGGAATACAAATGTGAATTTATAAACTTGAAGTTTAAAATCGAAATAAATTTGAGGGCAAAAATATCAATGCTACCTTTTTCTTATCCTTCTTTCTGATCTGGATCATGTTTTCGGTTTGTTCGAGGGCTCAACGATTTCAAAAAAGGCGTGGCAAAGGAAAACGATACGAAGAGAAGTGAAGAAGGATGAAAAAAATCCAAAAATAAAAATAAAAGCAAAGAAGGACGGGGAAATTAGAACCTACAATATTAACATCTCAGCTATAAAAAAAAACAGTATGTTCAAAAAAATATATGTCACTCAAAATACAAGATCCCCACCTCCATCCCACCCAGCCAACGTGCATTTTACGTCCTTAGGGGATATCGATGGAGTGCTTGAAAAAAAAAAAAAAAAAATCTTGGATTCTGACCCGATTACACCCAGACATGGCTTCCTCTTCAGAAACTCGCATAACTTTATTTTACAAATACCGCAGTGAGACAGGTTTGAAGTGAATAAATACTTTTGCGTGTTTGAAACGCCCATACCTGAGTAATAAAAACTCACTTGATGAATAAATAAGTTTATATGACTTCGCTTATCGATTCATAACTTAGTAGAAGGTGGAAACTACTGCATTCAACACTATGTGTGATGAATTTAAACGCAAAAGAGGGAAGCTTAGTTTTCTGCTGTTGGCTCTGGCGGACATTTTAGTGATGAGTAATTATAAATTGCAAAAGGATTGCCCATTCGCCTCAAACTTATTAGTCCTACCATTAGAACGTGGGAGGACCCTATAGGGCGGGTAGTTTCAACTGCGCTTTTAGTTGAGTTGCTGGAGTGCTAGATCAAATAAATCCCTGGTCATTTCGCTATCTCGAAACATAAAACCATGTGTTCTTGAGAAGCATGAGTTTTCAGAAACTGATAGGAGCGTAGGTGTTAAATAGGATTTCCGTCTGGGAGAGGCCTAAAATGATCTTTGTAATAGGGGGATGCATATAATAGAATTACTTGACTTTATTCTTAACAAAAATCCCGGTTCAGGCTCTCAGAAAGTGAGCATACTATAACGGGACAGGCTCATAAGTAAAGGAAGCGTACAATGGAGGGATCAGTTCGTAGGGCTATCTACATATAGGGATGCTATATGCAGGACGGCAAGGATTAACTAATTGTTCACGTTCAAGTGGCCGTTTTCAAAATACTTTGGTTTTTAAAAATCAAAACTTGTATATTAAAAGAAGCTTCAGAAAAGGCAGTTTCACTTTCGCAATTCACATCTGCCAGCCTTGGAAACAATCAATTTGACCCTATAAACTGACAATTCTGACAGAAACCCGTCAGTTCACCCCCAGAAACTCGGCGCGGCTCAGTCTGAATTCGAATTAGCCTTCGACACTGACTAGTTCACCACATGTATATCGTCCATTTCACCAACAAACATTTATCAATCTGTCTATCTTGGTAACATAATCCAATAGTCCAGTTAAGAAAACAAAAAAGCTGAGGGATCGGTCTTCATATTTTAATTTAGCCCCGACTACTTCACTCTGATATAAGTTAATTTACCCTCCGAAACTAAAAAAAAACACTAAATGAGGACACATGAATCAATACTAATTTTTAACGGAAGGCTGGGGAAAGGATAAGCTCAACATGGTTCGAGATTCGAAGAAAATTATTTGGGGTTCGAACCAGGGGCGTTCGGGCAGAAGATATAGGATGTTCTAGAGACATCATCAAAAGAACTGGATGTTACTTAAATCAGAAATAGGCACATTAAATCGTCGAATTCTGTTCCCAGAAACTGAGTTTTCACAAAGAGGGTCGTAATCTATCAAAAACTAACATACCCGTTGGGAATCGGTTTTAGCCTTCTATTCCTGATTTTGTCCGGGAGACGTAACTATCCAACATTTTTTAACCCCAAACCAACGATTTTTAACTCAAAATTCACGTCTTTAAACCCATAACTGTAGATTTCACTCTATAACTGAATATTTTACTTCAAAACTGGTGATTTTACGCCAAAGCCGAAGTGTAACCCCTAAACCAAAGATTTCACAGCACAAACTGGTGGTTTTAAAACACAAGGCTTTATACCAAAACTGATGATTTCACCCTAAAACTGGCAGATTTAATCCAAACTGATAAAAAAAGATTGATGGTACCATAACAGACCGTTTGCATCAAATACTTCCGATTTTATCCCTCATCAAGTGGCGATTTTATTTCAAAAACGTACGATTTCCCCCCGCGATACCACCCCACCACCACCAAACTGAAGATGTCACTACAAAACTGGCGATTTTAACCTAAAACTAAATTTTTCAGTTCCATTTCAAAAATGAATATTTTGTACCCGAAATGATGATTGCCCCCCAAAATTGGATTTTTTACTCCAAAACTGACGATGTCACACTGCAACTGAAGTTTTCCCCAAAATGGATAAGTTTAGCCCAAAAAGGGCGACTCTGACTTGATAACCCGCGGTGTAACCGCAAAAACTGACGATTTTATATCACCGAAGCAGACGATTTCACGCTAAAGCTGACATGTGCCCCATAACTGATGACGTCACTACAACATTGGCGATGTTACCCCAAAACCAATCTTGACGGTTTGAAAACTTCAAAAATGGATATTTTACCCCGAAATTGCTTATTTTACCACAAAACTGACTCCCACAACTGATTCCCAAAACTTACGATTTCATCCCAAAAACTTTCCTAAATTGACGATTTTTCCACATAACTGGCGGTCAGATATAAAAACGGAATATTTCACTATTTTCTTTTTGAGGAAAAATATCGAAATCAGTTCAACAGTAACACTACTGGTGGTTTTACTGTTGAACTAATTTTGATATTTTTCCTGTAAAAACTGTATTTTTTGTAAAACTGGAAGTTTTACCTCAAAAACTAACGAGTTTCAACCCAAAATTGACGATTTAACGTTTAAGTTGGAAACTGAAAACTGGTGTTTTCACATGGATTTACCTCGAATCTGGCGAATTTAAGGTCAAAATTTCGATTTAGGACCGGGTCCACCACGTGGGTTCAAAGTTCTGTTTACCCCAAAGCTGAGCTTAAGATCTTATACCCCAGTCATAATTTAGCATTTTGCGTACAAAATGTTTAAAACCTTAACAACGCTTAAGCGGACATTGTCGGCCAACCTTGAGCGCAAATATGGCGATTCTGCCGCAGAGATGAAGATTTTAGTAGTCTGTAAAATTGTGAATTTGGCACAAACTGGCAATTTTACCGCACGAAGCTTGGGATTTCTGGTTTTTTTTTTTTTGTTTTTTTTTTGTTTTTTTCAGAGAAACAACATCTGTTTGCTTTTTAGTTGAGGGAGACCTGCGAAAATTGTATTTTAGGGCGCAAGATCCGAGAAATTGGCCTTTGAATTATGTCAACCTTGCAAAATTCGTTTTGTGAGCAACAAAAATCCTTGAAATTGGTTTCTTCTTTAGCGAACTTGGAGAAATGATTTTTAGTGAGCGCCGACGATACAAAACGTGGTTATCCTGAACGATTTATACTTTCAGGATACATATATAGGGGTGGGCAGCTGCCCCACTAATCTGTGCTTTCGAGTCTAGGGGAGGGCAGCTGCCTATCCTTGCCCCACCTCTGGTTACGCCCATGGTTCGAACCTGCAACCTCAGAAAGACTAGTCCAACTTGATACCAGATTATTTTTTAGTCAAATATTTGGCAACAGTCGATAGCGACGACGCCATGCTGAAAAGTTCTGTAAGTAAACAACACTTCATAAAATCAGCGGCATAAATATAGGTAAATAGGTGAGCGAGCAGTACGGATGTGTATAGTGCACCAGCAACCACCATAACAATACAACCGCCGTCAAGATTGCGCCCTTTCGGCACAAGTTCGGGCACGTGTGTGATGATGCGTTTATGCACTTGGTATAAATTGGCCAGGATGAACTATAGAGCCTTACCAGTAATTCATAAAATGACTTCGATTGAACATGGTACTGCGCTCGGCCTTTAAAACTTTCGCTAGACTATCCTGTTTTTCTGTCGCAATGTGTCCTATTTTATCAGTTCGCCTTCATTCTGAACTTTAGAATGAAATTGTTCATTGTTCAATACAAATTACTCCCAAAAAATACTCCGAAATCAAGCTATCAGTTACTTTTACTTAACTGTACCACCCTCTGTTATACATATTTACTAGTGACGTCAAGCTTAATCGCGGTAAACTATTCATTTCTATTAGGGCACGCACAACATACATATACATACTGTATATATGTGGGTGTAATGGTGGAGGGTAGTGGGTGAGAGTACCCCCCCCCCCCTATTCATAAAACCTCTAACATTGATGATGACCATCGTGTGGTGAATAAGTCCACTCACTTCCCTATAATCGCGTTACAGGGGCTCATGTGGTCAGTGAAAAGGCCAAACTTTTGGGGAAAATATCCAGTGGGGGGGGGGCGGTGGAATTTGAGCTTTTACAAATTGACCCCTAGAGTCGATATCGCGGATACTATACAAGTCAAATTACTCACTCCACCACGCTGCCTCAAACATTAAATCCAGTTTATTGTGAAAGCGATTAGATTTCAATTCGGGGGGGAAAATGTCAAGATTGAACTGATGAGGCTGCGTTGTAAGCACTCACATATCAGCCCTGCGAAATAACTCATCTCAACTTTATGCAAAAATGGTTGGTCATTTCAACCGACGCCCAGCGGCTTTGCATTCATTTACTTTTTTTTAAATGTCATTAAAGCCTAATCTGCGTTAGTGAGCTTTATATTAATTGAACAGCTATATACCTTATTGTTGTGTTAATTCGCAATTCTAATCTGTCATTGTATTTTATGTAATGCCAAGCCAACCTTTCCAATGAAACTTTCCTCTCTGTCTCCCAAGTTCTAATAAATTCCAGCTTGATCTCTTTTTTTCTCCCCCTCTTTTCCTTTGATTCTAAATGGGAATTCTTAGCTATCCCCGGTGTCGGGGAGATTTTCTGTTATTCAGTGGGAAAGACTTTCAGTCGACTTGACTTGTGCAAAAAAGAAAAAAATAAAGGCAAAAATAATAAAAATAAAAGGAAAAAACGACTTCAAATGTGTTAAAAGAGAGCAGAAGACGTCGAAGACGCCTCGGTCATTACCTTTCGATACGTGACGAGGCTTCAAATAGTTTGTTTTAATCTACTTACGCAGTCTTTTTTTTCCTGTCTACTCGAGAAAATAATTGGTCGATACTTTTTCATACATAAGACCAATCCTAATCTGTTGAATTGTATTAGAACTTTTTTTTTCTTCTTCTTCTTTTTTCTTTTCATTTAAGTCTCACATCGTTACATCGTGTTCCCGGTAAACGACGAAAGTTTTTTCGTGGAAGAAAAAACCACAGCCAGCCACCGCACCGCGGAGGGCGTGTACAAAAGTACACCCAATAGCGCAGCGTTATCGTACAGTCAGGAAATTCAAAGTTGGAGAGAATAATTTCATTTAAGATGAATTTGTACAATTATTGTTATTCACATACAATTGGATAAATGATTTAAAGTTGGGATACTTTTTTGAACGTTTATACATGTCGGTAGTACGGCATTTTTCATGTATCTCTTTAATCAGCTTATGAAATTCATTTCATGATTACGAGCCGTGCATGAAAAAAATGAGCTTAATTTCCGAGGATTAAATTACCTGATAAAAAACTTCAATTATACCGCCCTCCTCTCGACTTCTCCCACTCAAAAATCAGATAATACAATAGGGTTAGTTTGGGCGAGGTAGACATTTCTTGTCAAAGCAAACTGCCGCTCAGGATAGCTTCAACCTAACTATATACATCTCGAGACTTTCCTAAGTGGATTTGCTTTGCTTTATAAGGATGAAAGTGTCATAATGGCAGCATTTTTTTCTTCCTTCCCCATAATCAGCTTTTATACAAAATGGTTCACTTCACACCGACTCTCGAACAGTACTGACTTCAGGCCCTTAAGCGTCATTCACACGTCACACACGAGTCATGCACATACTGCTTTTTTGTATACTCGGGCCTCGGGGTCAAAGGAGCAATGCCGACAATAACGTAAAAGGTGACAAGCGACCTATTCAAAAAAGGAGGAAATAGCTTTAATGTGAGTCCATTAATTCGTATGGTATCTTATATACTTATTATACTATATATAAAAAAACAATTTGAAGGCGAAGATAAAAATTAATAGAGAAGAGTTTTCGGAAAGATTTCAACTGTTCACTAACACCAATCTAACGTGGTAGCTTGGGTGAGGTGTCGAGGGGGAATCGACACGCGACGTCCAGAAAATTACCCGTGTTCTCGTTATAGAAAACAGGGTGGGGCATTGGAGGGGGAAGGGGAGGCACGCAAACTGAATCCGAAAAAAAAGTCCTCTTTCAAGCAATACATATACGCCCACAGTTTTCATTCGCGCTGGTCAAAATTTATACTTCGAAGAAACAGTGAAGTTAGACAGCGATAGAAAATAAGTTTCGAGCCAAAGGAAATACAATTTGTTCAATGATTAATGGCACGGTGATTTCAGGGGTTTGGCAGGTTAATTTTCAGCAGTGCCCAAAAGAGCGCATCGTAGTATATAATTTTTATAATTAAAGAAGTCTATTTTTCGGTGCATTTCATATGAAATGGAGCATGTAAATGAAAGCTTCTGAGGAGAGGAAGTGGGCGTTTACCTAAATTTTGACAGGGCTGCGTCATAACACTTAATTTTTTTTCTAACACACAAAAAAGCACCCAGCAGCTTAACAAAAGGCTTCGAGCTTAACGCACGTTCAATCTTCCTGTTTAAAAAAAAAAAAAAAAAAAAAAAAAAAAAAAAAAAAAAAACTTATGAACATTCTGAACCGTTAGTCATGCTGATAGTGTACTATCTTCAAATCATCAAGCAGTGAAATTTAAGCTTTCAATAAAAAATCAGTCGACTTCATCAAAGTTGGCGAGACCGTAACTGTTTTCTTTAATATGGGCTTCCAGGGCGGAAGGCATTAATTTTAAAGTACTGAGCTACCGCTCAGTTTTCGTGTTCTCCAAAAAAGAATTCAGAGAGTCTTTAAAATAGAAATAAGAGTAAGTGATTTGCTGCGTGACCAACATGGAGAAAATGAAGTTCCCCTTTTTCGCCATTTATAGATAATAAAATTAGAACAAAATAACTTCCCTCCCTCTTTTAGCTGCCGGCTGTAGAGCGCTTGTTGTTATAATCGAGACAAGATTGGCTCCAGGGGAATAATGTGAGAGTCTTATCAAGCTAATTAGCCCGAGGCATCACTTTTATATAATTAAACAGAAAATTAAACAGGGCTCCCTAGCCCCGATATTAAACGCAGCAGTTTGTTCGAAGAACGCGAGATACCTAATAGGTTGTGATTAGAATGAATAAAGAGTGGGGTTGTGTGGAGGACCCCCCTCCCAAACTATTCGTTTGAAGGAAGCGTATAGAATGGAAGAAGCCCTCTAACGTCTCGTCAGCGACGACGGCTTTTTAAAAAAGGTAGGTGGAAAGGGGGGGGGGGCATATTAATTTACAACCAAGAAGGCATTACATTTTTTTTTTAAACATGTTCTCTCTGGAACCGATTATTACACGTTTTCATGGCTGGAACAGAAAAAAAAAAGTCCGAGCAACTAAACGTGAAAATAGAGGAACGACAATTTACAAAGGACGGGGATTTGGCCAAAGAATGTCAACAACATTACAAGAACAATAGAATAAACCATGTTCGCTGCCTCTACGAAGTGGAACTTGGTCGCTCTAACGTCTTGTTGTGTTATAACAGCTTCCGTGCCAACGCTGTTTTAAGCACGCTGAATCGTGGCTTACACAATGGCTGCTGACCCTCCCCCCGCACACCGCGCTGCGCGCCATTTCTGTAGTTTCAAAGCCGGGAAAATGGTCAGCGGGGAAAGAATAGTCAGCTTCTTTCAATGTCATTGTTATAGGTTCTGGGGGACAATTCCGTAGAAACAACTAACGCGGAGAGAAGTGGGGAGTGCCAACTGTAGCTTAACTGAACATTTGCGCAATCAAATAGCACTTTTGGAGCTAAATTGTAGAGTCCATATACCTACCAAATAATAGATTTTGGAGATGAATTGATCACTTCTGCAGCGAACAAACAGTTTCTGAGACATGACTAAAAAAAAATTTTTCTGGGATCAATATGACGCTTCCATGCCTTATAACAGCCAGATGTCGACTGTAAAATGATAAATTCCTGCATCGAATAGTTCTCGATTAGGGGCCTAATGGGCAACTACGCGACGCAATTACAAAGTACTGTGTATACTACTGTAGAGAATAAACAAGGATAACGAAATATAGGGCCAAGATCATTTAGATTAGAATATTATTGACACTACAACTGACATTTGACATTACAATGCTCGCTTCGCAACCCAGCGGACCTGGGATCGAATCAGCTATTGCACATTACACTATAAGGTTGCGGCGAGCTGTGACACGACTCACTCGGCTTCGCGTGGGCGTTGTGTTGCGGCGAGCTGTGACACGACGCACTCGGCTTCGCGTGGACGTTGCCGGCAGTATGCGTTCAACAAACCGCGCACCGACCGAAACGCCCGCGTAGTACGGGTGTGAAGTTGGAACAGGATATATAAAAAAACAAAAATTCACGTCTGGCTAATGCGCTCGTACGCAAAGCCATTTTTAAAAAATGTCACATTGGAGGGTTTCGAGATTAACTCCCATGCTTTTTGTGGGGTTTGACAGCTTGCAGGCCGTTGTTTGCGACAATCCCCCGTAAAGATAGCCTCCCCCCCTATTCATGAAATCCATGAGTCGATCACTTGAAATCTCAATTGTTGGCACAGAAACTGACCGTTAAGTGCTTATAAACTACGGGAATGAGTCGGTGACTTGGGATATTCACACCCTAGTCCTAAGATGACAATTAACTAAACAAAAATATCGCAGTTTGTATACGTTGGGCTAGTACTAGGGGATTCTCAACCCAACCGAATGATTACTAATCGAACGCTTCTAACAGCCTCCACACGTAATAAATACTTTTATTCCATACAAACGTAATTGCCAGAGAATTTTTAATAGTGGTGTTGAGGGGGGAGGGCACAATGATACTCGAGATTACGTGAAATAGAAATCAATTAGCGGGCACATATTTTTACAACAAAATCCTTTTCATGAATATTTCGTGGGAGGATACAAGGTGCTTACTGCTTAGCTTTATAATTTATGGCGACGTTTATAAGATGGTGTGTTTGATCGGTAGGTGACAGTGTGTGAGTAATATATTTTTTAAAAATGTGGACATATTTCTAGTATAGAGTTCCCTTCCGAAACCAAATTTATGATCCAACATTAATCTCCCGAGACCCCTAAGGGGAAATAAGGAATTACTAACGGTTTTACACGCTATTTTTCTTTGCAAAGCTGTAAAATGACTTGAACTTATTACTAACATCTCCATAACTGAGTTTAAGATCACTCACCTTGACTGTTTGGGCTTTGAGCGGACGATCAGGATCTGGAATGTACTCCATAGTGATACCGTAGAACTGGCCTTTATTGATGTACGTCACTCGATCGTCTTCCCTTCTTTGGTTCGTTGAAATGGGTGTCTCTAGGTGGTACTTGAAGCCATACTGCGAATACCTAGAAAGAGAAAAATATTAAAAAAATAGTGCCTAGCCTTTAAAAAACACTCATTTGAATGGAACAAAATAAAGCGTCTTAACTATTGTGGGGAAGGCGAAAGTATTTAAATAAAGCCCAGGTGAAATAATAAATGTAGATAACAAAAAGTCGAAGCTTTGAGAAATTGAAGAGAGAAGACGGGATGGTATCAGGCCCCTTTGGTTGGTCAAGCTAGGATGTAATGGGTTTCTCATGTCACCTCACAATCTTTTGCCTACAAGATGATTATTCTTGAATGTGTAGACGATCTTCTATTGCGTCGTTAATCAAGCCATTTATCACTTGCTCCATGTAATCTCCACCCCCCTCCAATCTATTCTCCACTCTCACGCACGCATACACTCTCTCATTCTTTATGTACCCGAGAGAAGCTGTTTTAAAGATTAAACTTTAAAGATTTTTGAAAAGTTATGCAGAGAAAAAAAAAAATTAAGCTCTAAATCAAGTTGTTGAAGAGAAATCCTGCTTACACTTTGGGAATTTGAATTTTGTCCGCATCGTTCTGACGCCCAAAATCGTGCCATGGCCGAGATCGAGCCCCCGATGTCGAGGAACCTGTGCTACCACGGGATACCTCGCCCAGAAGAGGCGCGCCACACATTTCCGAGTAGTCAAATGACTGAAACAAAAAATATAAACATAAGAATGTTAATAAATGATAAATGTCGGTGAGATGTCTACCTGCTGTATGGTGGTTTGATCCCTGGGAGTTATCGCGTCGGCTCCGATTCCACTGTCGGGCGACGGGAGATCTACCGTCAGACCAGCCGCGGCAATAACACCCTTATTGTGATAGGCGCTACTCTGTCGAACGTAGCGTTCGACAAATGACGCGGGATTGGCCGCTTCGCCGCCTTCGGCAAACGAAGAGACTTGACGGAGTTGAGCCGCGTACGACGACTGTTCAGCCGCCGTGAAATACTCCCTGTAGTAGGAGTCGGTGAAGGAGGAGACGGAGCGACCCGTGCTCGTCGGCGGAGCCGTCGTGTACGCCGCCGCTTGACCACTACCGTACTGGCCGTGCTCCGAGTAAGGTATGGGCGAGGGTGATCCGCTACCTCCGTGACCCGTCTGCGGCAGTGTCGTGAAAATATGACTGCCGTAGCTGAGGCCGCCTTTGAGACTGTCGCCCGAGACGATTTCAATGGGTGCATTCGGTCCACCGACATCCTGTGCCATGAGCGACGACGTCGAACTGGGCGTACCATTCATCGACCGATTTCCTTGTTGAGGCGACTGAATGAACTCGTCCTTAATCGACGGGGGGTTATTATTGTTGCTACTATTATTGTTATTGTTGACAACGTCAACGACTAGGTCTTGATGGCCGCCTCCAGCCGTCACAAGGACCACCTTGTGTCGGCCTTTGTCCTGGCTTGATTTTCTGTGGTGACTCAAATCCTCCGGCTCGCGTTTCACAGTTGCGCCTGCCGGATGATGAAGGAAGAGCCCCTGGATGTCACCGAGGGGTTGCCCCGCTATTTCCAGGCTTCCTCCGCTCCCATTCGTACTTTTCAACTGGGACGACAATATGGCACTTCCACTTCCTCCAGTCCTGAAAAATATCAATTTGAAAAACTAAAACCAACCAATCAACAATAGCGTTCTTTTAAGAACCACACAGTTTTTAAACAAACACGCCGCCGTACGCTTTTCGTCCAAGATTGAATCCATTTTTTCTCCCATAATCTTCGGGCGTTACAGCCTTTCATATCACGTAACTTATACTATTTAGTTCGTCTCAGTAACTATCCATAATTTAGCTCTCAGAAATCCTACCACTCTCTGTGAAAACCGATAATTTTACGTTAAAAACCACGCTGATCGCCTGGAAACCAAGTCAGTCCCTAATATTTATACGGAAATGTACGATTTTCCAATGAAAACATACTATTCTCTGGGTGGAATCGAGTAATTTGGCTACATGCATTGATTTCTGAGCTAATTTCCCCCTGAAACTAGAACAAAAATGTTCTTCCGATCCGAAAATGTACGCCGTAATTTGATTGGGAGAACTCTTTCGACTCATATTGGCCAAATTCATCAAGGCAATTCCCAACCCTCATGCAGCCTGAACTTTTCGACCCACGCCTCTTCTAAGGCACGCCTATGTAATATAAATCTTCGTAATATAGCATTCAAAGCAAATTAAAATACTCACAGGAAGGTGGCTTATTCGTGCTCACCATCAGTTACAACCCTCGTTTGAAATTCGGGGTCCCTCACCACGGGGCAGAAGCCCAGGCCATTTCACTGACTCACTTTTCCAGTCCCACAAATTCTTCTTCAAGCCCGTTGACCGACACCATGAAAAAAGTCGAATTCTGAATGCCCCCTGTGTTAATTCCGTCCAGCTCTATAAGGGCAAGGTCCACTTGAAACTGCCGCAGCCCCTCATTCCCTCAACTTATAGAAAGCAACTGAAAACCCCACTGTCTTGAAACTTGTGATTTTTTTCGGGTTTTATAACTTAATTCGTTATTATACACTACAGGGATTTAATTATTATTATTAAATTAAAATGCAATCAATAAGGTGGGGGAAGAAAAAAGATGAAGTAACAACACTAATAGTGGGGGGGAGGGGATAATTGTCATTTTTAAAGGGGCATACCATTTTTACTCTTCACGTTGAAGAAGTAAAATCCATCGATTTGACTACTAAATTAATTAAACGGACGAAAAAGGGGGATTGGAATTAAAAATTAACTAAAGACTGATGAGGGCGTTAAAAATTAGAATGTAAGCTTCAATTACAAGATTTGAATATGTGTTTATTGTTAACGAGATGACAGAGCACAATGGTGCATGGGATGGCAAGAAGTTAACAATGCGTTGCAATCAGATAATGAAATGCAGTTATTAAAGCGAGAAAGGGCGCTCTCATTGCCCTTCCTCGTAATACTAATTTCGATTTAAAGAGAGAAAGAAAGAGGATTGCAAAAATTTCACGGATAAAAACGGAAAGGGGCGAGGGGCTTGCCAAAATTTTCAAGGCACGTATTTGTGGGAGAGCGCTAGAAGAAAAGCCACAAGGCAAACACTCGGAGGGCGGTGACATCAAAGGCATTTCAGTTGCAGTGGTTTTTGCGCCCACGATGCATCTCTGCGGCCTGCCGCAGACTTAAAAATCTTTAAAACTTTACTTTGTAACATTATTTCAGTAACTTCAAATGCGATAAAAAAAAAACTCCTTATACCCCAGCATCCGATAAATGGACCACCGGGGCGAGGTGTATTCAGCACCTTGCCCTTAACGCCCTTTGATCTCGCTGCCCCATTGAGTAGCTATGAATATTAAAAAGAGGGGAGGAAGAAGACCACCTTGGTGATGACATCCCCTCCGTTATTCCCTCCTTTTTTTTATACTTCAGTTATCTACTCAACCCCCTTCTATACTGTTATATTTGCCAAGTAACGTACCTCTCATCCTATTCTTTTCCATAAATAAACATACAAGTTAAATGAATCATCCGTCGTTTCCCATTGAACATTCCATCCATTTATCGCGCATACTAAAGCATATAGCGTTTGCAGGGGGTTCATAAAGGTTTAGCTGTCATTTTCAGTTAAGGATCAAAAAAATCATCTTTTAATTCACGCTTTATAAACTCTGAACGGTTTTCAGCCCTCCCTGAGATTTGGGTCTCACCAAAATTCTTTATTACTTAAAGGAGGTAGCGCGACATGGATAGTAATTTTAAAGAAACCAAGCGAATTCCTCGAGGCAATTTTGCTTCGCCGTAATTTCCCTACTTGCTTGGTACCGAAGGTTCGTTATTTGCACACTAAATTCAACGCTTTAGCCTCTTATTAGCTTTTTAATGGCTGTCACGTTTATTGATTTAGTAGAGTAATCTCGCTGGTAGAAAAAAAATCCAAAGAAGCGGAAGGCTGGCGAGGGCTAAGACATCCAATTTTATGCAAATCTGTTTCCAGTCGCCTTTAAATATATACGTACAAAAAAAAAAAGATACAGAAATGGTGTCAAATCCGTCAGGTAGTTCCATTTGAAGGGTGTGATGTAACATGAAACTGATGCTCCAGATTAGGCTGTCAACCCTGTAACCCCTCCACACCCCCTTGATCGTGGTCTCCACATCAACTGTATACTTAACATATTATTCATATTAAAATTAACTGTTCATTTTTAATATTGTAAAAGGGTTGACAACTCGGTTCTCAACGGGAAGTAAACGTTAAGGGGTGCAAAAATTGTACTTGAGAACATTCTTGTTACACGTCAGCTATCAATAGTAATTCATCGAAAAAATGACTGTTTAAAACAGTTGTTTCAAAATTATTTTAATGTTTCAGCGTAAAACACACACCTGCCCGCTTTTAATCACCAGGAAAGGAGAGTCGTGTTTTTTGAATAGATACAAACTCTTTTACACGCTTTAATTCAATTCGCCCCCCCCCCTCACTCACCTCTCCACATCGGATGGTGGGGAAAAGGCGTGCTACTCAAAAATACGTTCGACGCGTAAAAATCATTGATGGCTTCGAAAAGGAGAGAACACTCTTTTGATATCGTGAAATAATGCCTAAAATTGACCAATTTATGTTATTAATAGAGGAAGCTAGGTGGGCGGAGTCTAATCAAGCCTTCCCCTAATTGCAAGCTCCGGCCGCTACCCGATGCACTTTAACACAGCAAATTACACTTAATGTGTGTAATTTATCTTCGCTAACATTATTCAGTAATTTTTCAGGGATTATTGACCGCATTTTTTTTTATGGTAAAAAATATTATCCTTACACGATTTTTTTCATTTTACTTTTAGAACTTTTAAAATCTCGGTAAGTTCACAAGCATGGCTATTTACGTCGATTTCCGCTATCTGCGTGAATTCACTTTTTTTAGGCTGTTATGGAAATGGAAATGAAAGTAAAAAATGGAAGCCCTCAAACTTACTGTCGATTCATAACAAGGACCAGCCGATGACCGTTCTTGACTTGGAGCTATCAAGCACCTGGTAAAATAATGAAACTCAGAAGGATTTTGAGACAATTCAGAAATAACAGAAACGTTTGTTTTTGCGTACATATTCACGATTTCAAACAGCAGAAACATCGTTATTAGATCTCAGACCCGAATCTCTCCCAAAACCAGACAAGGTTCATTGAAAAGCCGGTCTCATTGAACGGTGGATGCCACTGAGGGAGTAGAAGAATGAGATGTCCACTACAGGAAATTGACAAGGTCACAAAACTGGCTAAATCTGAGAAGGAGCGGCAGAATTTAGACCCAGAATCCTATTATTCGGTCAAAAATGAAAACAATGTGTATAAGGCTACAGGAACTTGTTGTTTCAGAACCTGCCCCCTCCAATCATTTATCGGTCCCCGCCTAATGACGATTGAGACCTGAAACTGGGCTCAATGTGTCACCAGAGCCGTGCCGCAAAAATTAAATCCTCAGAAATCTCAGAAGCCCATTGCAATCGGATAAGTGCTTGGTTTTCGTAAACGCAAAGGGTCGCAATCCTGCCTGAGGCTCTGAATCATAAGTACTCGTATACATATATACCGGTCGGATGGCCGATTTGTAAAGAAGTGCGTGGCACATACAGCTGACAATAGAAGCACGCAAAAATTTCCTTATCACACCCTTTCCCTCTGTCCTCGAGAAACCAGATAATGTTATGGGTAAAATAATGGGCAGAACTTAGGTAAGAAATAGTGATATTATGTATACTAAACGGAACTTTTTCTTAAAAATAATTACAACAGAAAACGCCGGTAGTCATAGCGTTACGCCGTACTTAACTGTGTTATTCCCTCGGGGAAGGAATGGATTTAAATATAAATTGTCGAAGGGATTGTTTGCATACAAGCCAGAAAACAAGCCCTGAGGGCCCTTTCCGCTCCATTTCCTAGCCAGGGCCTCCCCACAGAAAGGCGTGAGCCCTAACTGAATTTTCAGCTTCATTGATATAATCTTATTTCGTAGATTAAGGCAAAGGGAAAGGGAACCTCAGCTGCCGTTCTCAGGGTTCCCCACCCCACCTTACCCATCATATTTACCCTTTTCGTAAATTTTGTTTTAAATCCCCAGCTTGAGAATTGTATGGTTTCATTTTTTTTTTCTTATCAGTTAGTGATAAAATCTGAGGTGCTTAAAAACACGCGAATTCCATGAAAAAAAAGAAGAAATATAAAAGTCTTTTGAAGGGGAGGGTTAAAAGACAGTAGCTAAAAGAAGGAGGGGTCGCCAGCAAACGTCGTGATTTCCCATGAGAGAAACACAATAGAGAATAGCTGGTGACATGTAATTTATAGCTGTTGGTATTTGGTCAAAAGGGAGCAGCCCTTATGCTAATTGCAACCGGGTCTAAACAAGCCGCAACACCCCGAACTGTAACGTGAACCCAAAGGGGATAACCTCCGAAAAAGAATGAAAGAGTTTTTAAACAAAGTAAATTGCAAAGAAAAAGTTAATTCAATAAAAAAGTTCGAACCTGCTCATAATTTTCCGGTTCGTCCTACATTCTATTGCAGTTTTTTAGCACTCTTGACTGATCAAATGTAACCTACATCCGAACTTGAATATAACAACTAAGTGCCTACGTGCTGAACTTCATTCAGTCCAATCACATGAATATATTTGAAACCGGAACAGGACCTTTTCTCTGATCAAATTTAATTCTTTTTGTATTCATATGTTTCTTGTCAAACAAAAGATTTCAATTTTCTACTCAATAACGGAAAAAGTTTATCCTGATGAAGAATGAGGAGGAACGGGGTCGGATTCGACTCTCGAAGAACATTGTGAAACGCCAACATTCTAACTCCGACCACGCACACTCGCTGATACATAAATAAATAAATAAAAACTAAAAGTTTCTTGTACCTTGCCTTACTCGAACATTCAGCTCTGAAAGGGGGATGAGAACGTTTACGGAAATTTCTTATTATACGCTTTATAGCGATACCCCCCCCCCCTTCTTCTCTTGATCGAAAAAGAATGACGTCGCCAGAATAAATCTGCCATTTAAAGTCCGTCGGCTCGGAAACTTTTATTTAATTAAAATCGGCGAAGTGATGAAGCCGTGCTCTAATTGACGCTTTTTCTTTTTTCTATATATTTCTTTTTTTTTTTACTTTTAGAAAACGACTTACTGCCACAGGTCGGACAACTTTTCTTTTTCCGACGAAGGAAGCTTGTAGTACTCATAGACGAAAGGAGAGGCTGGCGGCTGGTCCTCGGGCCCAGTGCTGATGTTGAGCATGGCCGAAGTGGCGGCGGTAAGTGGGTGCTCATAGTATGACCTCCATGCCGACGCGTCTTCTTCAGCCATGTGCCGACCGCCACGCTCCTCCTTCCTGTTAACATTTCCCTATACAACTGTGGGAGGAAAAAAAAAAAAAAAAAAAAATCAACCCGTCCCCGCACCACCAGTAAAAGATGGATTAGAAGAAGGCGAGAGAGAGATCAACTCTAGTGTTTTTCTGTCTCTCTCCCCACGTTCTATTGAGGCAATTTTACTTGTCGAGAAAATGCTATGATCGTTCAAATAAATAGTGCTCAGTTTCATTAATTGTGCTGTCGAATGCACCAAATAATTGGAAAGCCTGGCGATGGCTTTTGACTGTTAGTCTCATCTGTGCAATGAATTAGGTCTGGGTAAGTATCTTTCGTGGAGGGGCTATCTGGTCAGACATTAAATTTGTTGCTTTTGTTTTAAGTTGACTACCCAACTACAGAACACGAAAAAAAAAAACAAAAAAAAAAAAAAAAAAAACAGCCTCTCAAATAAGTCATCACATTTGTTCAGGCAACTGCGGCTACAACGGCATCAAAACAAAAATGGTGACACAAGAATGAAGGGCAAATTGTGTTGAATGTGAAAGATGGAAGAAGAAACTTCCTCCACGGTTCAGTTTCTTCATAGTTCAAGTCAAATGGTCAAAAATTGAGACCACTCTTAATCGAGGAGTTAGTCCTGATTAATGGACGCCATGAGTTACCGAAAGCGAACGCGATCTTACAAAAATGTTAATCGTTCCCGCAACACTGATGCGGAAGGTGAACAAATGTCAGTTCTTCCCATCGAAGTGAAGCCTAAAAAAAAATTTATTTTAAATGCCATGGAACATCGTCCGAAGAGAGCGCCCTAAATATTTCCCCAACTTTTGCCTTCAGTGCTTATACATCCGTTTGGCCCGTAAACCTAATTTCGAATTTCGCTGTTGTTAATTAACTAATCTGAAAATCTCAAGTTGAAAATCGTCTTTGTTATGGAATGGACGTTACGAAATTATACTTTCTTTCTCCGGCCATTAGCTGAGCATTAGCAGAAGAGAGAAAAAAAAAACGTGGATGAAAGCCGAAATATTTTATTGAGGTAGAGACAATGGAATCACCTCTAAAGGGGTTTTAAGCTGCTACACACACAAAAATGTACAGACGAAAATCCCAGTCAGAGATGCCTTTCCTCGTACACACAGTTTCTCGATTTACAAGAGCCATGTCTTATTGTATCTATCGAAAGATACAAACTTCTTCGCTCTCCACTTCTTCAACTATATGAGAAACAGACGGTTTCAAGGGGCGGAAACGCGTTGAGGGGTTGGAGAACCTTAAGGAGATGGGAGTGGTCATTAAATAACGGAGTATTTATTTCTTAGGAGAAATCGGAGTGGCGTGTTCGGAGGAAGAACTCTCTTGGGGTCTGAAGATGTTATCTCGAAGGGACATCGGACCATTCTTCGCGGCCCTGGTACGCCTCTCAACTACAGTGTCTGTAGCGTTTGGTTAAAAAGAAAGAGAAAGGATATTTGTTTTTTAAAAAATCAAGTTTTACGGTCAAAAATAAGCAATAGAATGCACAAATGGGATGAAATAATTGATCAGGTTTTTAATCGTCGAGAAATTCAAGATTCACCCGAAGAGATTCCTCATTGAGGAATGGGGCAGGCAAAAAAAATCACGTCTATGGGTGAATATCAAGGAGGGGAGTCTACAAGTTGCCATGCATTGAAATGGAACTGAGTGAGTGAGAGAATGGTGTGAGTAGCGCGAGAGGGGCAAAGAGGGAGATGGATCATCAATCAACCATCAACCCCTTCTTCTCAACCAGCAATAATGATAAGTAAACAATGATAAATGATTTGTCATTCATGCGATCTCTTTTACATCAAGAGCCCTTTTGTCCATGCTTCGCTTCACACGCCACCGTTTCATTATTATCTTTTCTAAATCCACGACGCATTCCTCCCTTCTTTCTCCTTTCATATTACACGATTCTCTTAGTATTTCAAGCATTAAAACAGTGCCTAGACATTTTTCTTGGGTGTTAAAAATTACTCTAAAAAAATTGGAGGGGGTTTGAAGTTTCATTTGTTAATTGCCGGGCAGCAATATAAACTGACCTGACTAACGACTCTTACTCTGTATTTGAATACGTTTATAGCGTTACTGAATAACCAGAAAACAGTCACAATATCCACTTATTCCTAATTCGGCTCAAAAGATTTGAGTCAATTCGATTCTTTAATAAAATTGGTTGTCACATTAAGGCCCCTATCATAGTCACTACTTTAACTTTATCCACAAGTAACCGCCGAAACAGGTTTTGTTTGAAAAAAAAATCGTCTGTTTCTCGACGGCGACTTATTAGGGAAAGCTATAAGTTTACTATCACTATCACTATATGGGCGTATCTCAACTTCATTCAATTTTTCAAGAAAGCAAAGCAATCTCTAAATCCTTTGGCTCTTCCGTCCAACCTTTCATTATTTGAATGAATAACCGAGGGCAAATATAGGTATAAATGAAAGCACAATGTATACATAAATACGCTCAATTCAAATTTACGAAAAAAGAACATTATATTATTTATTTTATTATTATTAAACGGGGAGGGAAGCCCAGAAGAAACTATCTCCGATTAACCAAATTACTACCAAATTAAATTAACCGATTAACCAACCTCGACCTATAAGATCTATTGTGGTGTCCCCTCAGGTTGCCCTGCCAAGAAAGACGCTGTTTTCAAGCGTCCTCCACCACCACTCCTTAACGAAGTTGAGGATATTCCCCGTAGCCATCCTGGAGATGTCTTCCGGTTGAAGCACATCATTTCCAAGTCGGTGAAAGCGTAACCGCCCCAGAGCCTCGCACTCACACAGTACGTGCTCTGCTGTTTCCACGGCCAAGTCGCAAAATCTGCAAATGTCCGTGTCAGACTTCTCCATTAGTCTGAGTGTATGTCGAAGGGCACAATGTCCCGTTAGCAGTCCCACCAAGATCCTAAGGTCTCCTCGGCTCAGGGAGATCAGCCCCTTCTCCGATCGTCCCTTTGGAGTGACAAAGGGCTTGGCCTGCCTGAGACCTGGTTGTCTAACCCAGTGTTCACGATGCCTCTCGTCCCAACCCACAAAAAAGAACATCGTCAACATAATTTTTAACGAATAGTCCACAATAAAGCAAATACTCAGTTTTGTTTATAAATCACGAGATCCATAAAATTTAAGATTTAAACCAGCTTCTACTCGAAACTATTTTTTTTTCCCTCGTGTAAATCGTCAGCTTAAACCTCGATTTATCGGAGAACCCCGGCCGTGGAATACTATACGTTTTTCTTATTTAACTCCAAGAATTTGACAGTTTGAGCCTACGTATTCGTATTATTATTATTTTTTTTTTTCTTTTACACCCATACATAATTAAGATTTGACGATTATTTATGGGAAGATGTGCCCTGGAAAAACTGGCTTGTTATGGTAATTTCTTTTGGCAAGCAAAGGGATAGGGGTGAGTTTCAAAAAGGGCCCAATGGGAAAAGATGTTTAGAACAGTTTCAAAACAGCGTTCTCCTATTGGCTGGGGAAGAATAAAAAAAGAAAGGAGTAGTTCGATGGGAGGGGGAAAAGGGGTTAAATTAAATCTGAGGACAGAAAAGCTAAGAAAAAAAAACTGAATAAGAACCCGAGGCTGGTAATTTCACATTCTATTTTTATATATTTTTTTAACTTAATGGGAGGGAGAGGCAGTGCCACTCCAATTAGCGCCCATAAAGTAAAAAATCGTTTGGTTGTTAGAGAAAAATCAAAAGAAGGACGTGATAAATGAACTCATTTATACCAATGCAACTAGACAAGCAACCATTTTTCACGGAGCATCAAAAACTTTGTTATTACGTTGCTTGCCACGAAAACCCCGGAGATAAATAATTAGAACAGATTATCGGCCAATCAAAAACAAATGACTCACGAGGAAAACCCCGAATGACCTTGATCCCCTCCCCGGCTAAATTCACAATCATTTTTTCAAGAAAAAAAAAAAGTACGACAAATTTTTAACAAGAGAGTCGTAAAGAGTCTTGTTCCTCCTCCGCGTAAAAAGAGATTTTAACGCTGTTCATCAAGAAAGGATAAACTTTTAAGAAAAAGATCAGGCTCGTCGGGTCCGAATCCCAAACCTTTTTTTTTTTCTTTTTTTTTTTTTTTTTTTCTTTTGGGGTTTTAAAGTGGGGGAGAATAGTCCCCGCAGCAATGGATGGATGGGACATCGCGTTTGGGAGGGAGTTAAAGAAGGAAAAGGAGCCACTTATCGTTCGAAGGGTGTGGTTTGCTCTGATTACGTAAACTGGTGGCTTCTCTACCACTATACAACTCACCAGCTAAAATCTCTTCTAAATATTAAAAAGCGCAGACTACAGAAAAGATAACAATTTATGTCGGTTCCACGATTTTTTTTTTAAACGTAAATTGTAATGAGCTCCGTAAATACAATGAAGAGTTTTCAAGATTGTCAAATACCTAGTCACGACCATTATCATGAGTCAGTTTATTTATTCATATTTTTTAACCCTCATCCAAACCACTTTCGACAGTTGTCTTGAACGGTAAGCGATTCCCGTTAAATCGTCTGAAACTCGAAATGTTGACATCATACTGTCGCACGTTTTCCATCAGGTAGCCACCCATCATCATCTCCTCCATATCGTCCTATTTTTTTCGAACCCAAAATATTTTTTCAAAAATTACACAAACACATTAACTCGGCTTGACTTTTTAATTTTCAACGATTTTGAGTTATTACAAACAATTTCAACTTTTTTCAAAGTTGCTGGTTATCAAGTGAAAAACTACATCAATTAGAGAAGAGCATTTACTAGTAGCGAATCGTACAAAAGTGTATACGAGTCGGCGTACCACCAAGTAGTTAAAAAAATGAATTGCCATTGCATAAAAATAACAAGGAAACGCGTCGTTTCATGAACAAATGAAAGCCACAGTTCTCATTAGATGAGCGTGATAGTCTACAAAATGCGTTTTGTATACTGTGTTTTCCTATTATATCCCTATGTAGTTCGGGAACTCCACCTTATGAGTCAGTGGCTGTTCGCCATTTGACCATGAGACTGATTAAATAGTTTCTAAAAACCCGGGAAAAAGCTTTGGCTGACGCGCGGATGACCACCAACTGAAACAGGCTTCCTTCGCCGAATGAAAACTGGATGTTCAGCCATGAAACTGAAGAAAAAGACATGTTCTTCCGAACGTAATTTATTCAGCCGAAGAACGCGCAATTTATCCCCAACCCCGTCAAATTGACTTATTCATCGATTGGAACCTGGAAATTTTGACAGAGCATCCCATTATTCAGCCCAGACACTGTGCCGGTTTTCAAACGGAAAACTATCATGCGACCGTCAAACTTCCAATAATTAGTTTACGACCGAACAACGTGCCTCTGTCATATACACTGTGGCGTTGAAACGATCCCAGACAGATCAGTGGCGTAATAACCCCGTCACCCTGTGCGCTATTAACAAAGTGGTCCACGGAGGCTTATTGAACGGCCTGAAGATGAAACGCAATCGGAATAAGTCCCGCGGAAAAAAGGCTCTAGCATCTCAGTGTACACCGAGCACTTGATTGCTCAGTGTAAATATTTTATAATTTTGTCTCAGAATATATTTTTTCTCTCCTACTTCACCGAAAAACACGTGTTTCAGCCGTAAAACCATACCGTAAAACCGTTTTGGATATTCAGATCCAAAAACTGTCAGATTAACGACGTAAATGTCCATTAAACTGAAAAGCCTATAGTTGTTAGATCGACAAAGCCAGAAACACACTATCTACCAAACAAAAAAAAAATATATAATTTTCACCAAGTGTCATGGTTCACGGTTAGAAATTGCTATCCCCCCCCCCCAGGGCATGCGCTATTCGTTTCAAATTGTAAATATAGCCTACATAAACTGTTTTTCTATTAACAATAAACAAAGTTAACCACTGAACCAGAGAACTGGCAACTTAGCTCTATTTACTTAATAAATATCAGCCTCTGAATGTGTTACTGCAGCCATCAAAACTGTCAATTTATTCTAGATATCAATTAGTCAATTTAGTTCTTGACAGTGACACCTCCAAGATTATACACGAATTCTCAACTAGAAACTACAAGAGTTAAATAAGAACATTTGTATATTTTTGTCGTCAGAATAGAAAACAACTCCCGCGAAACTTCCAAAAACGGTGACTTCAACCGAAAAATCGGATTTTATCGTCCTACAACAGACCACTTGCCCCCCCCCCCCCCGACTTGTAATTTCCAAAAAAGTTCTGCTCTCGCCTACCCAACTGCAACACGCATACGTTCTCATATGCCTGGCATGATTTGCTAGGAAATTGCCATTCAAATGCGATCCCAGCTCAAAAAAAAAGTTGACGATGAGAACACTACATGCACGCACCTTAGAAAAGGAGTGGGGGGGAGACATGGGAAAGACAACTTTTCTCAAAAGGACTACATGAACAAGGGTGTGAGTCGAACGACAACTTGCGACCCTTAGGGCCCGTATTCATAGACGAAATCAAACCAGTTTTTGTTTTTTTAAAAAATCATCTGTTTCGACGCCCATTTCGACAAAATTTAAGTTTAAGAAATGTATACGAATACGGGCCTAAGTGGCCGTAGAAAAAGATAAGATTTTTTTCAAACAAAAACTGTTTCGTTGTTCATTCGGGAGAATTTTAAACTCAAGTAGCGGGGCATAAGCTCGAATACATCCCCTACACACCCATCTCATTTGTGTATCCACAAATGATAAGCACTACGTAATAGTCGAAAGACTTAGCGCGGCTAAATTCACCGTCGTGTTGACTAAAAAAAAAAAAGTTTGTTGCGGTGAGTATGACGGGAGTGTTGTCCGTTTGTTGACAGCTTTTGCGGGAGGGGACAAAATTTGAATTTGGTTGCAAATTCAACGTGTTTGTGGCTTTGCTACATACAAGGCTATACCGGCCTGATGCGCGACAATTCACAATGTAGACAATTTGAAAGTTGACAGTTCAAAAGTGTCCACTTGCAGTCACACTTTTTTCTTTGTTTTTCTTTTTCTTAATATCGCTCATAAAACGACAAATAAATTGAAGAAAAACAGCATTTCATAAAAACCACTAACGTAAGCCACACGAATATAAATCCGTCTTTCTTGATTTTTTTTTTTTTTTTTCTGAATCCCCAGTCCTTAGTATGCGTCAAAAATGCTATCTTTGCGAAGTTAATTAATTTTTTTTTTGTTAAAAAAGCTAAAGTTGTAATATTCAAATTAAGAAACAAACGGGTTTTTGACAGGAAAAAACGGGTCAAATTTTAAGGGAAAAAACACACTTTTAGTTGCGCTTTCACAAGATCTTTTTTTGCGATTGGCACAAAAAAAGGGAAAAAGAGCCTTTGATTGCTGCAATACAGACACGGATGTAAAATAACATAACAAGGAGACAAATGGTTATAAATTCAGTCACTTTTTTTTGTTTCTGACAACAACAGCACTGGTGTCAATCCTTGGAGGAATTCGCGGCCTTTTTTTTTTAAGCATTATTTAGAGCCGCGAAAAGTCACGATTTTTGCCCGAGACGAAGTCTAAAGGATGACATTCGTCAAAGATACGTATAATTAGACCCAATCGAAGAAAACTATCTTCGTTTTTCAAGTAATTAGGTAATCATCGAGGCACATGTAACTGTCATTTTTGTGTGAGCCAAACACGAAAAAGACGGTGAAAAAAAAATAAGTTTTTTCTTCATTCACGAAAATAACTACGAACAGCTAAGCCTTCAAACATATTTGGAAATCCAAGATTGTGGACGAAAGAAAAATAATAATAATCCTGGTATTCCTCAGTCATAGTTAGTATAATTAAAAGGGGAGTGTTTCTTCTACACTCATCCACATGTAAGATTCCATAGCACGCAACCAATCGCCGGTTTGGTTTGGAAAAGAACGATGGAAAAAAAGAAACAAATCAACTCCTATAAGAGAACAAGGAGTTCAATCATTTTCGATCGTACAGAAATGCGGATCTTTTGATCGAATTTCGGTTGAATAGCCGCGAGGAAAAGTCACAGGACCGCCTCGCCCGTTATCACGGTTGAAAGTCATAAGATTATTCTTAGGAACTCAGAAAGGCGTGATGTCATTAACATGAAGAGAGCACTATTTATTGATTGAACGATACTGCGATATTAATTTTGGATTAATTAAAACCATTGACAAGACTACGTATTAATGATACCGTGTCATAGTGATTTGTGTGAGAGAGGAACAGATCTAAAAATTATTTTTCCGGAGAGAAAAACAATGTAACTAAACGAGGATGCGTACCAAATTGAACGAGAGTGGGTGATTAGTTTACGGAATGTGGCCAAATTTGAAAATTTATCACAGTTCCGAAATTGTTGAGTTTGTGAGGATTGTGTCTCAGGGCGCATCCGTCACAGTCCATACTCTTTTTTACGACTAATAAAAAAGTAAATTTGACGTTTCATGACAGGAAAAATTGCCTCGATCCGAAAATAATTGGTGGGCGGAGGGGGGCGGTCTAAAAAAAACCGGCTAAATTTTCTTTTTCTTTTTTTTTCTTTACCTGGCAGGATCAATTGAGGACAGGACGGAGCGGTCCCCCCTCAACCAAAATTTGCTTTTCGTCGTCACAAATCGTTGATATCACGAGCACACAAAAAAATCACTTCGAGCACATTTGGAATTTTTGGACGAAGCACCGAGATTTTGCACTTGAAGCTTTTTGAGAAGCCTTTTTGCACCTGCACCAACGTTTCGACGTCCAAAGTAGGAGGTACTGCCGAGGCGACTACCAGGTGGTTGTTACCTGTCCCCCCCTCCTATCGAGAGAGCCGGAGCAGTTTGTTCAGCCCCTCTTGAGGCGAGCAAGAGAGACAACCCTCTCCCCTTCGCCCGTACCATTCCTCCCCCCTTGATCAAAGAGCTCACCAACCAACCAAACGAGCCCCAATTTTTAGACAAATTTCAAAACTGGCTTTCAGCTTCATTCAGGAGAAAATATTTACTATGTTGAATTCAATGCAGATCTGAATGGTGGTGGGGTGGGAGTGTACGGGGGGGGAGGCTGGAAGAAGAGAGTTGCTACTGGGCTGCTGAGTTCCGGTCTTCTTGTACAACCCCTTGGCCATCAGGTTCTTTTCTTTCAGCGCCTTCTTTTTATTATTATTTTTTTTTTCTTTAAAGAAGCGGATTGTTTTATTTATTTATTCCTTTTTTTCTTTCGGAATTTAAACGGTACTGACTTGATTCGACCAAGTTTTAAAAACAGGTCCTTTTAATAGACTCGCCCTATGACGTCACTGCCTGACCTCCGACAATTCGAAATTGCCGTAAAACTTGTTACTTCTTACCGCTTCCCCTCTCTCCACCATGTCTAACGTGTAATTTTATAGAAGTCCCCCCCCCCCCCCGAAACTTGATAAACATTCAATGCTTCATTCACCTTCTCGAGACTCAAACCAATCAGTTTTTAAGAGAAAAAAGAACTCAAGTTGTCATAAAAGACGCCCGTAGAGTGAATGGAGTGAGTGCTGCAGGTTAATTAAAAACCCCATTTTTAATTTCGCTCAATTACTGTGTTAAACGTTGAACTAACACGATCTCCCGAAGCGTAAAACCTGTATGCATGTAAGTGTTGACTAGTTGTGAAAAAAATAACGTTAACTATACACTTAACAACAAAACTAATTAATTCATGGTGTGTTAATTATATCAGGATGTGAGTTTTTTCGATGCGTTCTTTATTTAACTGTCTGTTTAGGAGGGTAATTTTGGATAAAACAAAATAAAAATAAAAATCCCAATGATAAGAAAGGCACACGATTTGTTTACCTATACGAAGAGTGTTAGAAGAGCACAATACAAAAAAAAAGGGAGAAGGTTGTTTATACACGTTCGCGAACGTAAAGCTGGTTGTTGAGCCCGGTGAGATATCCCATTCACTTGTCGCGACGGGGCATTCGAAATGCCGTTCGGACCTCGCAACTATATGACCAAGTAGCCTGCTTCCAACTCGGTTCTTGTTAAACAGGATTGACTAGTCCGGCCACGTGTCCTACACCGGGAATTAAAGGGTTCATCCCAGGCATATCGGAGCTTCCCGAGGCCAGAAATTTTGTTACGTGAAGCTCATTGCTAAAGTCACTGGACGAGTTGAGAGAGACAGAGACTTTTTTTTCTCTCTTACTTATTTATTTTTTGTTTTACCGCCCGTTTTGAATAGAACGTGCTATTGGAGGGCTGACTTCATGCAAAAAATATTGAAGAAAAACGACTAAAGCCTACGTAAAAGCCCTCGCAGAACACAGATCAATTAACTCAATTTTGTCAAGCACAACCCTAATTATACGATTGCACAGAAATCCAGCTCGCATTTTTTACCCCTCCCAATCAATTTTGCCTGTCTTCTGTTGTAACTCCCCCCTCACATTGAGATGGGAGGGGGGCAGGTGAGCAAAATAATTGTGGAAAAAGAGCTGTTATTGTAAGGAGAGCACCAATACACGCTAGAAAGAGAGAAAGAGAGAATGCGATTGAGAAAGGATGAAGGGAGAGTGATCAAGAAAAAGAACCTGTTTGCCCCCAAACAGCTTCCAGGCGCTCCACCAGACCCGCTACCATACACCATTATCATAAGACCCGATCTCATTTGACAATAAAACATTTTTTTTCTTCAAAATTAATTAATTCCATTATTTGAAGAAAAAAAAACTTTGGAAAATTCCCTCAACGACAACTCTGGTTATTTTCGTAGCAAAATTTATTGCTCAATTATTATTATAATTTGTTTAAAGTCATGAGTCAGATATAAAATAAAAATAAGCTGAAGGACACCTAGTTTCCTCCAAGACGGACGCCACATGAATTAGTGCAAGGTTTTTGTTTTAAAAGTGTTTTCGTTTCGTTTGGGGTAAATGACTATAAAAATCACTCCAGCATCGTGTGATTTGTGTAACGGGTTTCTCTTTGAGCGCTACCCAGCTTTGGATGGCAAAATGTTGAATAGAAAAATTTTGCTTTGAAAAGTTGATCGATGTGAAATATTTTTGTGCAAATCCCCGAACAATCAATTTTTTTTTTCATTCATTACACATCATAGCAAGTGTTGAAAAACTCGTCTCCTTGCAATCGGCAATTACAAACATAATTACTAATATAATGGCACCTAAGAGAGCTTTGAACTTCAAGGGGGAAGAATTGAAGTTCCACGCTATCCAAGCAACAGTAAAAAAAAAAAAAAAGTCGCTAAATTCCAGGTGACTCAATTTTGTGTGTACTGTACACGTTCGCAATTTATAGCAGGATTCCTCGCCCTTTAAGAGCGGAAACAATTCATAACTTACAACCTCCCCCCCTTGTGTATTCTAGTCAATAGCGAAATATGGCGCCAGTCTCTCTAACTCTATCCATCCCTTATAAAGCTGCAACGGTTTCTGAGATCATTTGAAAAAAAAAAAAAAAAAGTCGGCCTATAAAACAGACATATCCTATAGAAACAGACAATCACTGAGGAACTTTTCAATATAGTGGAAGATGTTTATTGTTTTTAATATCAATTGCTCTCATAACCAATCAAATCTGCTGGGGGGGGGGGCAGGAACTTTAAAATTTCCGCCCGTAAACATACAGGGCCTAATTTCGTTGCTGAATCAGTTAGGATCTTTAACTGGTATCTTTTTCCTGAACAGTCAATTTTAACAGAGACTATTGGAATTTTGGTATTGTGGGTCTACAAACTGATGGCAAACAAAAGAAAGACACCTCTTCGGAAAACACGAGCACTTCGATTTCGTTCCGTAACTTGCTGTGGCGATTCAATAAAAGCCCGTAAATCGAATTGTCGTGTGGACAAAGATATTTTATTGTTAGAAACACACTCTCCGTCAGAGAAACTGTTCAGCATTTTTCCCGCAGGTGTTCACTACAGTTTTAAACTGGCATTTTCTCCCTACGAACTTTGCGAGTAAATTTCGTTATCTGCCCCTTATAATGTTGACTATTTATCACTAGAACTGTCCGGCTAGACAACAGAAGTTCCCCGAGTCCGGGAGCTGGTGAACTGAACAACTGACTGTATGAAGTCCACACAACACAAAGGCCAAACATCACGGAGCCTTGAAAGCTCCGAAATCGCTTCTTTTTTTCTCTCCGCAAAATCAGCAATTCGCAAGCCAATATTTTTTAGTAAACAAAATGTTTAAAACCGTTTGGGCGCATCATAATCTGGAAAATATGATTCCCCGTCTGATAAAGTCACAAGTCGAATACCTTTCGATTGTTTCTAGAGAAACTGTCCTAAAAGCGACACATGGGCTGAGGCGAGCGGTTCAATAATTATACGTTGTTGCCTTTTGTTGTTAAACATGGCAAACTCATTTGTAAAGTTTTATTTTTCTCTACATCTAATACGTCAATTACGCACTTAAGATTTCATTAATATACTATTGTCTTGGCTGTCTCCACATAGTCCATATATTTGTTAATGCTTAGTCATATGCTTGGTCACTCTGGGTGCGGAAGTTTTTTTTTATTCTTAAATTCATTTACCCTAGAAACGAGAGCCTAGTATTATACATATATTTTATATATACACATATATATAATCAAGCCTTACTCGAAGGGGAAAATTTTCACATGTCGTTCCAATGTATAAGTGATGGGAGAGACGTTATAGGATAAGACCACTAAAACGTGGGAAGGTTCGGACTTGGATGAAAAAAAAAGAGAGAGGGTAAGACACCCCTTTGGTTACTGGCCATTATCCTTCGGACACTGGTCAACCCCTTCAACTCTTTTTCTTTTATCATGTAAATACGTATCTTTCCCCTCCTTTTTTTTACTCTTGGTCCATTATATTATTTCTTCTTCCCATTCTTCGACCTATTCTTTTCGGCTTCACCGAATTTCTATAAGCTCGCACACATGGTAAAGGGTGGGGAAGACCCTATTTGAAATAATAATAATAATAATAATAATAATAATAATAATGATGATAAAAAGTTGCTAAATTTCATTCCATACCAACACAACGATGCGTATAACCCTTTCGAAAATATAAAATAACACAAAAAATCACACGTGAAAGTAGCTAATTCCACTGTCGAAAAATCTTAAAACGGTTTCTTTCTCAGGTTCTTTTAAATGAGCTCGCATTATGATGTTTTATTACTTTAACTCCTAAAAAATTTGGAGATCAAAACAAGCTTTCTCCCTGGAAACCCTTCGGTGCGCAAGTGGGGGAAAAAAAACATCGGCTTCTACAGTATTTTCAAGATTTATGCGGCAATCAAAGCTTTGAGAAGAAAATCGTTTGTTTCGGTGGATCCGGAGTGAGAAAGCTCAAGTTCTTTCCGATCGATCAGAACTTTGGAAGTAAAATTAATCAATTTCAAAATTCTTGGCGTTATAAAATATGTTTAAATCGCATGTGCATCATTGAGCCTTTCGCTTCTTGCAAGTCATTGAGCTTTTAGCGTTATAGTGCCTCTGTGGTCCAACTACAACACACTAACAATTTTCCACTAGCTTTGAACCTTTTGACATAAACTTTGGTGATGATATGATGAGGAGTGGTGTGGGGAGGGGCGGGGAATCATTCGCAAACACAGGTTTCCGTGTAACTGTGCTTTAAGCCCCCCCTCCTATCCACCTTCCCCTTCAACCTAACGCCTCTACCATTATATCAATCAAATCATAAAGAATTAAACACTTCGTGACTCATCCATCCATCGTCTTACTCGCTTACCCCCTCGTATACGCACCGTCAGATTCTTACGAATGCGGCAACCGTTATTTGCGCATCCGATTAAGAATAATGCGTGAAAAAAAAAGCTTTTCTAGTATGTAAAAAGAATTTATTGGTGTGTTGTCTACGTATCAAAAAAGAAGACTTATGTTTTATGGCGGTTGAAACTTGTTTAGCGCACAGTAGAGAATTGATTTGAGAAACTTTGGACATCAGGAAATTCACATTCTGGGGCAGGTTATGCCCAAACAGTGTAAGGCACTTCACATTATTGGGGGGGGGGGGGAGCTGACCCCTTTTTTGCTGTATTATTCAGCTAACTTCAGGAACTATGAAATTACCAGCTCTCGGCTGAACAATGAGATTTGGCGCAAACAGTTTCCCGGGCCTTCAAACCTTCCAATTTTATTCGGCTATAAGTAAATAGTCATGGGGAAGACCGAAAAAATGACTTGTTGTCTTGTTTGTAGAATAAGTTTTCGCGTTTAAAATTGTCAGTTTCCAGGACGATTGGTACCAAGTTGAAAATAACCAATTCCATACGTCAAAATGTTAATTTAAGCGGGTGTAAATTGTTACAGAATCTTTCGCTGCAAAATTATAAGATCCGAAAGCTGATTTATTGGATTCGGTGGCCAACAAATCAGTTTCAGGATAAAATAGACGGTTCTCAGAGTCGAGCTCTTTCATAAAAATGACCCGATGTGATGGATATAGTCATCAGATTTTGCATGAGGCTGAAAAGACGATTTCAAGAACATTTAAAATTACCCTTTATAGTGTGGAAAAGAGTCGCCATGTTGCTGGCTAAATTACTATTTTTGGACTAATCGTTATGATTCTTATATTAAATTAACGACTTTCGGGCTCATTGACTTTTTAGAATCAGTATTTCACGTTTCACGGCCAATAACGGTGGTAATCAGTTCCTGCACGAGTAGATATTACTTATTTGACGATTCCTAAGATGAAACCGAACTCTATTAGATTCCATGCGTGCCTGTATTTAATTGCGAAATTATTGATATTTAAGTATAAATAAATAGGTCATTAGAAGGTTTTCCTGTTTTATGATTCATTAAGAAGCTTGTAGTTAGAAATAGGGGAGATATATTATAAAAAAAGACGGGTCTCATGCTTTCTGCACCACTTTCCTATCGATTAGCATTTTCTTGCTGGCTTGAGAAAATATTATATAAAAATGCTAGTTTTTCACGCGAAATTAATGAACTGTTAACCTTGCTTGACGACATTTCTAAATAAGCTATAACTGGATTGAGTAGATTGGCTTGAGAAGCAGAGGAGAATTTCCACTGCGAGCAGTTAGCATTCCATTTATGGCACAGACAGAGGATGATTTCTTATTTTAATAAGGAAACTTGTTAAACAATTATTGTGATTCTCAGGTGCCGACAGCAAGTTTCTGCCGATAATTGTGTTCCACAATGTGTTCTTTTATTAACCCCCGCCACGCCCATCACAGCAGTGAGGTCGGTTATTCTCATGAGCAGCAACCAAAACAAAAAAAGGGTCTTGAGGGAAGCTTGCTCCTATAACAATCACTCAAAAGAATTATGACTTAAAAACAAAAACAAAAAGAGATAGACCACTCCCACCCCAAGCAAAACTTTTTCACTCCATTTTTGGTGAACTATTACAAAATTTGTTGTTTTCCTCGTGCACCCTATTTTATCTCCTGGGTAGTATGAAGGGCGGATTATAGATAGTTAATGATATCACAGTGGCAAAATGTAAAGAAATAAATTATTTTCATAATTATAATTCGCTTGTTACACGAAACGGTAGCACGGATGATTCATAACCATAGTTATTACCTTAAAAAAAAAAGTATAAAAACAAGTTCTGTGGCTCGAGCAAGACAACTTCGGACACCGACGAAAAGACATACGAAGGCGACAAACTTAAATACGTTGGTTATTGTGGAAAACGTAAACAATAAGGTAAATAATGGAAAGCCCGTTCAGTTCCACTGAGCCAAACAAGGCAAAGCCATAAACAGATAAGTCAAATACAACGGCATAGGTGGGGAGACATGAACGGTAAAAGCAGAATAAGAGAGAAAAAAAAAGTGATACGTTTTGTTCGCAATAATGTAAACACTAAATAACGAAAAGGATTTTCTGTACTAGGTAAGAAGGAGAAGAAAGAAGGGGTTATTTAGAGCAATGTCATGCTAAACTGCGTAACATTCCCCGTCAGTCACAAAAAAGGCCAAGATTGTCGGCAGCTAGCCCATTACGAGTGTCAATCGCCTCCATAAATGAGATATCGGGGTTTTAGAACGCTTCGAAGCAAACTTTCTACTGAGAGCTTTTATCGTCCTGCGCCAACTCTTTAAAATACTTCCTTTGCCACGATCTCGGTAGAATAATTTCTATAAAAATCCTGCGTCTGAATTCTTCTCCCGACATTTTCTCGGAAAAATTTCCCCCCCTCCTCCTCATCATCAATTCGACACCTCCACCCTATTCTTCCATTTGAGTTCGAACTTGAAAGGGGGCGTGGCGTTTTTTCAAGGGGAGGGGGGCGCGAAACTCAACACAAATCGCCGAACAGTTTTTTTTTTTTTTTTCCTGCCAAAAGTTTCTTCTCATCTGACCTATGGGCGAACGCTTTGGAATGAACTTGCACAGATGTCCAAACAGTGCGGTCATTTTTATGTTGTAGGGGGACAGCTAAAAGGGGACGGCGCGGCCGGACGATTATAATAAAAGAAAAAGTAAAAGAAAAGAAAAAAAAAAGTTGTCAACGACGGGGACCCCCATTTGAAGACAGCATTCCTATAATTCCCCTGAAGCTCAGTATATTTCCACCTGTTTTTTTTTGTTTTTTGTTTCTATCTCTCTTACTAAAAAAAAAATTGTTGGTCATAAATCCCTGCCGAAAAGCTTTACTCATGGAATAAATAATAACGCTTTTTTCCTGTGTACACACAATTGTACGAGATGCCCACTTTGACACAATTCGTTTTTGACGACGCATTGAACAACCACGAAAATGAAAGTAGTCTGGAGATGTTAAAAGCGTTAAAAACGGGCGCGAGTTAGTCGTTTTCTCTCACTCTCTCACTCTCTCTCTCTCTCTCTTATAGAAAAAGCCGGCTAGCGTCGTGGAAGGCGAGGGGGGAAGGTCGAGGTCGGCGGGTTTCAAAAGGATGAGCAGCACTTCAAAGTGGTAAGAAAGATTGGTGCGGAGTTCAACTGATACTCAAGCTTATAAGGTGGAGGGTGCAGCGTGCGATGCACCTGATCTTGGAGAGTGGAACAGTTGTCCAACCTACCTCACCTTGTTCACTCTGTCTAGGACGAGTTTTTCATTGCGGGGCCCAAGTCTCCGCAATGCAAGGCCTTGCCCCGGTGTGGCGGGGGGTGATTACAGTTGAAGAAGTGAGGGGGGTGCAAAAATAACTGGAACTCTTTTTTTTGATTTTTCAAGACTTTTGTCGTTCAAAAATGAGAGGTGGCACGTGGTGGGAAAGGTGAGTAAGAGGATGGATGCTCGGCGGGTTTTGTTGAACATAACTTCAATCGCCCGAGTGGCGCGCTAATACTCTTATCTATACGCCACAAACCGTAACAAGTCACAAGTTCAGAATATAATAAATAACCCAATCAATAAATGCGGCGCCGCGCCTCTGTTTCCATTAAATTCTTTACTCACGTGTACAAGCTTTTCCCGGCGCTTTCCTACAAAATCGCACGAACTCATACACTAAATTACTAATTTCATAACTATTTACTATTTTACGTACCTCTGGTGACGAAAGCGTGGCGTATAACGTGTTAAAATGGAAATATAATTATCAATAATAAGGTTGTGTATATCTACCGTTAATACTGGAATGTCTATAGAAATTTCTGTCCTTACCTGAAACAAAAGAAGAAACAAAACAAGTTAAATATGGATTTTTTCTTTTCATAATTAAATTAAGAATCAGCTGTTAATCCACGATCATGGTCGCAGTCAGCTCAGGACATATCGAATTCAGTTATTACCAAACCGAATAATGTATTTTGTAAGAAAACGAACATTCCCCGCAGATACCAGTGTTTGACGCAAAGAAACAGATTCTTGAATTCTGTCACTCAATGAACCGATTTGTACACAAAAAGTCAGTTTTATTGGGAAAATACCTCATACATCCTTCCTAAGAAGACAAATAAGATTAAGGGGGCTTTGTTCTTTAACTCTATAACAGTATGATAACGACGGCGGATCATAGGCAGTTTTACTGCCAAAGATTTGGGTTCTGGGGTGCTTCAACCGCTTTATCAGTTTTTAGATTGAATAGGCGAGACTGGATAGCGGGGTAACTTAGGCAAAGACCTGAAAGACATTTGTACCCAGCTGACCCTAGTTCCCCTTCATGCAATGTTATCGAGCCCTTGAAGCTATAAGCAGGCGCAAATACTCCCCCCCCCCCTGTACACATACATATTATATCACACCACCCCACAATGAATACGGTACGTCGTTCGAATCACTCAGAGACTTCAACAGGCGAGAAAGCGTCGGGAAGGGGGGGGGAGGATGTCGATCAGAATAACTATGGGGCACAAATTTGGTACATTCAAAAATGTCAAAAAAGGGCTGTGGTTAAATTTTGTAATTTATTCTTTCTGTCACACAATCTAATCACCTCATAAATTTTTTTTTATGCTTGAAACGACAAAGTGGTTTATTCGGAGACACAAACGCTCGCTCACCGCGTTGCTCTCATATAAACCCCCCCTCCCTTCCAACAGAAAACCAACCAGATTCTTATTCGCCCTCTTTTCACATCTCCCGGTAATCTACTTGGGATGAAGTTAAAAAAGGAACTATATACGAATGATAGGAAGGAACGGCCCTCCTGCAGAGCATTGAGCGATGCTATCAGCTCTTTATATTGCGCGACCAATCCTTGAAATGATGATGGTGAAAGGCGGGGCGGGGGCTCTGCTCAGAGAGAACAGTGTGCAATTCGAATGTTTTAGAGGAGCATAATAAATGTGTATTCGTGATAGCTGGAAAGCTAACGGTCATCCCAGAAGAATTCCCAACAGGCTGAGTAAAATAATTTAAAAATTCAAAACTGCAGTTTTAAACACTGCTCGAACTGCTATGTGTTGAAAACGCCCATTCATCCCTGCAGCTTCAAATGCACAAAGGGCTGCTTACGTAACACGAAGAACACAAAATGATTCGTTCAAGTTCATTTGCAGAGAATGTCCAGTCTAATTTGGTATGTGTGTGTGTGTGTGGGGGGAGGGGGGGTCAGATTGTGATGGACACGACATGAAACAATGCGATTTGATGAAAATGAACTGACGAGTGATCAACAATGAAAGTCACGTGAGGAAGGGCCACTACATGGCACGCTTGTTTAATCAATAAAATAGAGGCTAGATGTTTGTGTGTGATGATGAATAAATAGAAATGTCGTGCAAAGGAAAAATGAAAATAAAAATAAAAATTACGAAAGGAGTCTGTTATGGAATGAAATATTAAGAAATATAAAGCAAGCTTAAATTTTTACCACATGCTGCGCTATTTTTGCAAGAGCTTAAAACTGGTTAGCAGCTTTACAACTTTGCATAAATTACATACATTACAACCAGAGGTTGTCCGGGCTAGAATACTTGAAAGCTATTCCAGGGGTGGACAAATTTTATTAAAAAATCTTCAATCACGTCCAATTAAGAGTATCGAATGTTAAGGGGGAAAAAGTGGGCGAACAAGTTCGAATCCAGTAGTCCGCGGGCGAGTTCCATTGTTTTCAGCGGTATCAAAAAAAAAAGGACCGCAAGAATGAATTTCAAAGGAAAAATGATCAAAAGGAACCGAGATTACAATGGAAAAGAAAGCGATTGTAGCCTCAAGAAAACGCGTCTTATGAATGACTTTTTTTTCTTTTTCTTTTTTTACAGTGCAAGTCTGGTTAGGCTGCAACACCCGTTTATCTACTTTCATTCAAGGGTTGAAAAATTCACGAGTCACGTGCACATTGTCTATATTATAAATCAGATCGTACTAATCGCTGAATTTAACCAGGCCGTTGAATTCAATTGAGAGGGATTATGCGATGTGGCTCATTGTGCGGAAGGTCGATTTCGATTCTCGCTGCGCGGAATGAAAAATTGATGTAAAGCCCTCCCTTCCTCCATGTACTGGCGAGAAATCTTATTTAAACCATCAACCCAAGGCGCGGAACTCGTACAAACTCCCTTATTTTCTCTTCCTTTCTCAAGAAGGAACGACACTTTTCTCTGAATGTGGAACTGGTCGTTTCCCTATTAGGGGGGGGTGCTATGGACACTGAAGTTCGCTATACATGGCTCAAAAAAGAAATGAAGGGAGAGAGAGAGAGAGAGCGTGTGACAGAGTGAAGGGCAAGGCACTATGCTATTAAACCGGAGAATGCTAGTTTCACAATGCATACCACGGCAAGTGTCATAAACAAAAACGGCGTTATAATTAACATGAACCTTAGAGTAAACACGCTCGCATTACGTACACACACGCTCTGATTAATCGAGCAAGCTGCAAAGTATCCTTAAGCAAGAGCTCACAACTTGCGGAGGAAATGTAACAAAATGGGTCAGTACTGCGGAAGTTGGCTCTTAGTACTCATTCATTGACTAAGTAAAGAAACAAGGTCGTTTTAATGTTTGCAAAGTTTAAATAAAATAAAATATTTCTCCTTTACGATAATTCCCTAGATCCGTATGCACTGTTTCTACACGGCGTATTCATCATTCTTTTATGTTTTTCGAAGGATTTTTGAAGATCAGAAAAACATCGGCTATACCGGGTGTTTGGTAAGTCGACGGCAAAAATGAAGGGGGTTTTTCTAGGTCCAAAATGGACCAAAAAAGTCCCTATAGACATAGGTCTGATTTCCAACCGTTTTCGAAATAATTGATGTTTTAGTGTTTTTAGCCACGACATTGGTTTTACGGGAATCAGCGCTTATAAGTCGAGAACGGTTGCACCTACATTACATCTGAAGGCGCTGCCGGAAAGAGCAGACATTTTTCAGTGGGAATTGGTCCATTTATCTCCAGAAGAAGTCCTACTTTTCCAGCAATCAGTCAGATTGTGGAGGTTTGTATCAATTTTAGGCAGTTTAGCCGTAACTAGTTCACATGACAGCGAATCTTGAAATGCTATCCAGGTTGGGCAAATTTCACAAAAACTTGCCTGGTTTGTGAGGATCAAAATACCAAACCCAGATCATCGCACCCCTTCGTAAAAGTTTGGAAAAATGAACACATTTCGAGCTAAAAGTGTTTTTTGGGTGTTCTTTGCAATAGGCCTTTGTGAATAAATGAAAGTGAAAAAATGGAATCAAGCACACTATTATTTCTCCTAAAATGACAACGAAGCTTCTCGTAGGTGTCTAATCCGTGGTTAGCGATGCAAAATAAAAACATTTCGTAGCGTTAGTGCACTAATTCGTAACAATTAGTGAATAAAATAACAAATAAATTACCTAAACCTTTTTTTTTCCAATGCATTTTCAAAATGTCCTTCTCTGTTCCGAAGGCAGGCTCTTCGCCTTTTTCTCGTGGCACCCTCTGTCACACGAGGAGAAATTTCGGCTCGAATGGCCTCAAAAGCTCCTGTAATCATTCTTCGAAGCTCCTCTTTTAGCTCGAAATGTGTTCATTTCTTCAAACTTTTACAAAGAGGTGCGATAACCTGAGTTTGGTACTTTGATCCTCACTAATGAGGCAAGTTTTTGTGAAATTTGCCAAACCTGGATGGCATTTCAAGATTCGCTATCATGCAATCAAGTTACGGCCAAACTGCCTAAAATCGGTACAAATCTCCACAATCTGACTGGTTACTGGAAAAGTGCAACTACTTTCGGAGATAACTTGACCAATTCCCACTGAAAAATGTCTGCTCTTTTCGGTAGTGCCCTCAGATTTAATGTACGTGTAACTGTTCTCGACTTATAAGCGCTGAATCCAATAAAATTAACGTTATGGCTGAAAATACTAAAATATCGATTATCTCGAAAACTGTTGGAAATCGGACCTATGTTTATATGGACTTTTTTGGTCCATTTTGGACCTAGAAAAACCCCCTGCATTATTGCCGTCGACTTACCAAACACCCTGTATAAGGCAGGCAAAGACTATATACCAGTCATGCCATTGGTTATGGCATGGGGTTATGGGGTACCATTGGGGGTTTTCCGCCCAATAGGCTGTAAACCTGCAGAACTTACTATGAGATCCATAATAGAATAATATCTCATATGGGGAGGGGGAGGCAAGAAAACCAGCGATTTTAGGGGCTATCTCGCTCGGTTCCAAGGCTTCGTAAAATGACAGTTTCTGGTGGACGAAGTTTCAAGGGGCTCCTGTTGGCAAAAGTGACTTGTTCCCCGCAGGGCAAACACCCCGTCATTGGTCAAATAGAGATTTGTGGTGAGTGTACAAAGAGTGAGAGAGCGGGGGGGGGGGACTAATTCCGATCGAAGCTGGTCGTTATGGTATGGCGGAAACGCCGTCTGAATTCCAATTCTTCTTTGATTTTCAACGTTTCTGTTCCCTTACAGATGCGATTTTTTTATGATATAAAGCCGCTTATTGTGGAGGAACGTGTGGACTGGGTGGTGGACAATTTTCAACTAAAACTTTAAAGTATTTTTTCGGGGAAAAAAGTTTAACTCATTCCAACAACTTAAATTCCGAATTTCCAGAAAAAGGTAAAGTTGGAGAGAAGAGGAGACAGAGAGAGCAGAGTAGACATTATTCACTTCACGTTTTTATCGGAAAATAAATGACATGGTTAGGTGGATTGATTGCATCGAATGTTATCTTCTTTGAACTGCCATTGTTTCTTTGGGTTAAAAGAAAAACGGAAAAGGACTGAGAGGGAGAAAGAGAGAGAGAGAGAGAGAGAGAGAGAGAGAGAGAGAGAGAGGGAGAGAGAGAGAAAATCCTTTCTTCCTGAAATGTTCACACACAGGCATGCTTCAACCCCCTCCCCCGCTCGTCACACTTCTTCCTCCCCTTTCAAACTTCTTTCTCACTTCCTTAATAACATCAACAACAGCATCCCCGACATGGTGCGCATGGAAAATGTTAAAGGTTGGATGTATTCATTGTCCCGCCTATCTGTTAACACTCCTTAGTGAACACACATCTATGGAATATTTGCAGGAGTCGAAAAGAAAAAAGAGCTGCAAAGTTTCCTAGTCTCGAAAGCAAGAATTCAGAGTAGCACGCAAAAAAAAAAAGTGGAGAGGAAGGCCAGTAGGCTCATTTATCAAATATCAGCCGGCAATTGTTGCATTAATACAGGTATATGAGCGTTAATATATCACGGGGGGATGCGCGTATGATTAAGTATAATACCGTGAAAAATAGAGCTCTCAGCCCTCTCTCAGGGAGTTAGTGAGGCCCTCTGAATCATAGTTCATTTCTACATAATCTTATTATACTAACCGCGAGGAGTCCGAGCATTAATAATTCGTGGACCCTGAATGCGTGTGTAGGACGCGGCAAGGTGTGTTCCCTCGTGTGCGTTCTAAACGAAATAAATTTATTTAAACATTTATTACCCTGCGGATTTTTTTTTTTAGAAGAGGGAGTTTTGAGATTAAACTTGGTTTCTTCACTTGAGCCGAGCCAAAGTTACATACACTATGGATACATAGAAAAGGTCCAGTTTCATCCTTCAAGAAGGGAGAGCGGACCCTGCACACGGAAATACAAATTTTTCTCCCAGGAACTAACAATGCAGGATTTAGTATGTCCTGGGAACTTGTTATTTAAGCAAAGGACTGTTTATAAAAAAGTAAATAAAAAACATCTTCTTTTGGACTTCGGCCAAGAACGTCAATTTCGACACCAAACTGAGAGTTCAGCTGTGAAAATTAACAATGGGGCCCGTATTAGCAAATGCAAAACGATTCATTGCGATGAATCCTTCCCTCTTATTTTACATGGTTTGATAACCAAACCTTAAACTAAGTGCTGAGTATTTTTTTGAATTTTACAACGGGGCCATTATTGGTTTCTTTTGGAAAAAAAATGAACCTTGCTCCCCCCTCTCATAATCGGACATTTCAATCCAAAAAAGGGGTTTTTGTTACAGAAACTGACCAAACAACCGACTTTTTGTTAGCAGAACTGCAGAAGTGTACAGGTACTCTTGCTGGGAAGTTTCCATCCAGCCTTGGTTCCAATTAAAAGGCTGACCCTCCTGCTGTACCCGCCCACACTACGACTGTAATTTCAGCTTGTCAAACTGTGCCGATTCGGCTATTGAACTGGACTAGGGTTGCCAGATTGCCGAGTCACCTCGCTCGAAGATGTACATAATATGTATATCTATAGTAGTCACAGGCCGTATTTTCGCATTTCATGAAATGCGCGCTCCTTATGTAAAAGTTGGGTTAGAGCACCAACTGAACATAGCAATTTTGGTCATTTCATGAAATTCATCCTGCCTCTGGCACTTCGTGCACAACTCGAGCATTACTGGTTACACCATATGGCCGAGTCACTCCGGTAATTTCATGAAATGCTAATCCAACTCACTCTGGAAACTACTGGTTCATGAAATGACCAAAATTCCTGGTGTTCTAACCTTGCATGTTGTGGAGCACGCACTTCATGAAATGACTAATCATTTCAGGTTTTGTGATAGGGAGGGGAGAGGGGTAATTATGTCACATTGTGACACCAAAGGGCCAATTGGCACTATTTGAACACAAGGGCCAACCTGGATAAGATAAACCAATCTGAAATATCTCAAGCTTGTTTTTAGAGCCAATCTGAGTGTAATCTTCACCGAATGACATATGTTCTTGTCCAACAGGACAAATTACACCGCTCATTAATTTTTATACTCAAGTGTAGCGGCTGTCAAACATTCTGAAGAGTGATGGAGTCTCGTTTGGTTAGTGCTTCACGTAGTTGGAGTTTTGATGGCTCGAGCGTTTTGTGCTCGGAGCATTCTGTCGTTTGAGTGTTTCGTGGTTTGAGCTTTCTGTGGTGAGCTCGTATCGTCTTGTAAACTGAGAGTTTTTGTAATTAGAGCTATTAGCGGGTTGAAAATTGAGGAAAAACGCTAACTCAAGGCTAAATTGGAGAAAAATCGATCATTCAGAGCTGTAATAGAGAAAAAGCCAATTCGCGATTTTCAGAGGCAACTTAGAGGCTGAAATTAAGAAAAAGTGCTCATTCAGGGCTGAAGTTTAAAAAAATCTCTAATTCGCAGCATTGATCTCTAATTCTAAAAAAAATCTCTAATCTAAAAAAAAATCTCTAATTCGCAGCGTCGATAATAATTCACAGCTCAAATTGAGAAACAGCGCTAATTCACCATTAAAGTGATTTAAAAAGCGCATATATTAACTATGAAAATTGAGGGAGAGCGCTAATTAGTGGCTAAATGTGAAGGTCGTGAATGAAAAGTGCTAAGTCACTGCTGACATTGGGGAAAAGCGCTACTTCATGGCTAAATTTGAATAAATCGCTTATTCACTACAAAAATTAAGGGAAAAACGCTAATTCTAAAATTGGTAAAATGCTAATTCGCGGGTTAAATTGAGAAAAAGCGCTAATGCGCAGCTATAAAGTTGGGAAAAAGCATTAGTTCGCGGCTAAAATTGAAAGAAAACGCTAATTTTTAGCTTTATGTAAAATACATCGCACATGCGCTATAAAGAAAAAGCACCAATTCTCTCCTGAAGTTAAAAAAAAAATGTCTAATTTGCGGCTAAAATTGAGAAAAATCGCTAATGCGCTGTGAAAATGAAGAAAAGCGTTAAGTCACTAATAAAATAAAGAAAATACGCTAATTCTCGCAGCTGAATTGGGGAAAAAGCGCTATATGCGAAAAATTTGTTGATTCGCTGCAAAACTTACATGCAACCGTTAATTCGTAGCGTATAAATTGTGAAGACATCGCTAGTTCACTGCTGAAGTTGCACCAAAAAAAAAAAAAAAAAAAAAAAAAAAAAAACAACAACAACGCTAATTCGTGATTATAGGGTAAGAAATGGCTAAATCGGCGCGAAAATCGAGAAAAGGCGCTAATTTCAGGCTAAAACTAAGACAAAGAGTTCGTGACTAAATCGAGACAATGAGCGATTTCACGGCTGAAATTGAGGAAAAAACGCTTATTCACGGGGGCTAAAATTGAGAAGTTCGTTAGCTTGTGGAGGCAACTTCGTGACTAAAATGGTGAAAAAACGCTAGTTCGTAGGTAAATGTGAAAAAATCGCTAATTATTACGTAATGTGAAGACATCGATAATTCACTGCTAATTATAGTGATGCACGAGACCGAGACTTACGCATCTCGGTCTCGGTCATTAGCAAGATGATCTCGGTCTTGGTCTCGGTCTCGTACTTAAAGTCGGTCTCGGTCTCGTCTCGAAAGTCTCGGTCTCGTCTCGAAAGTCTCGGTCTCGTCTCGAGAGTCTCGGTCTAATGACAAAAGGTGGATGGGGGGGGGGAATCAAACCCTTCTTTCTCCCACGGTTCATCCCCGCCACCTACCCACCCATATGTTTAGAGTGATTTTGACAGATCCCCTGTTACCCCACCCTCTCCGGCAGCTGGTGGTCGGCTATGGAGCATTTAATTTATAACCCCCCCCCCTCTGCAAGTGAATTCAGCAGAAATCCCTCCCCCTCTGGAGCTGGTCAAATCCCTTTCAATATAGGAGAGGGGTAGGGTGGAAAGGTGGTGGGGGCGTATATGGGGAGGGGGAGGGATTTCGATTACCTCCCCCTGAGAGAGGTCCCAGATCCGCCCTTGGCACTCTATGGACACATTTTGTGGGCTATGTAAGGTCAAAATGCTACACTTTAGAGAGGGAGAAGTTTACATCCGATCCAAGAATGGGCGTAAAAATGGGATTAACCCTACGCACCCGGCTCAAGTAGACGTAAAATATGTCGATGATAAAACTTTTGATTTTAATAAGTTTAAAAATAAATTTATACATACAATTGGTTCAGCACCCCATAGTGATCGAATCTAAACAGCGGTCCCTTTTTATCGGGCTATAACGAGATACATTTCAAGATGCCTACAAGATCTGACCGTAAGGGAAAGAAGTCACTGAATTCTTCCCGTTCCTTTTACCAAAATATACCAAATTTCAACATCCCCGTTCAATAATAATAAAACCATGAATTTTCGAAGTGTTCCGTTACACAAAATCAGTTTTAAACGAGAGGAGATTCAGTATACGGAAAGTAGAAAGAAGATGATAAAAAAAAGATTATTTTTTTTTATGGGTCAGTTTAAGCTGCATCAGCGAGAACAAATCCGTCCATAAAACGAAAAAAAAAAAAAATCTTCTTTCGTCGCAAGACATTGAATATGTATAACAATAAAAAAAAAGTAAAAGAAAGAGGAAGTTCAAATTTAGAAACTCCTCAGGTTTGAACATATCAGTCATCGAGTCTAGTCGGTCATGATGAAGAAGAAAAAAAATTAAACAAAAATAAGGTCGTGACGGTCAATTTATGGAGATCATATCGCACAAAATCGTTAACAAGCGTGTAAAATCTGCGTAACTAATTCGCTTCTTTTCCCAAGCGCTAATAAGAGCCCCCGAGGGAAAGGGAAGATGTTTTAGGTCATAGGCTGTCGCCACTTCTCAAGACTTCATTTGAATAAATAAAATGACCTTAGGTTAGAAAATGTTTTGATCAGACCTTTTAGATTGTTCAGCTATTCCCCTCCTCCTGACCCTTTTCTCCTTAAGTGAAGCCTCTAAACATCTCCCTTTAAATTCTGTAGTAGAATCAAAAGTACTTCACAGTAGATGACGGTCTTAATTAGAATGACCAGCAGCGTCTCAACTAAACCCCCGGCCCCACCATCTGATGTCGATACCCGCGCAGATGTTATACAAACAAAAATTTCCCATTGAAGCATTATAGAAGTAGCCTAGCAGTTGTCCAATTTGATTTAATGGTTAGGTCATCTAGGTAGCTGTCAAGAGAATTGCCTGGGCGCGTGTTAGAATGGGGAGAACGCGAAAAATCAGATATGACTCCCGCCAGCTCATTTATTATACTGTCATCTATTCAAGCCACCTATAAGGTGGTATCTTGGAACGGAAAGTTAATTAATTTTTTTTCTGTCTCTCTCTATCAGATTGGAACGGTCACAATGTTGATTCACATATGATTTCCTTTCGCGATAAAATACCCTCAAAATTAATAGCAAACTATAAGGAATAATTGTCAAACCCTGTAGTTACGCCTAGTTTTTTGAAATTATATTTGCGAATCGGACGAAAAAAAACTAGTTCGATTTCTCCTAATACTACCGTTACCAAAAATAGAACATAATTAAACAAAATTACCATGTTTCATGAACGTGCGTAAATCTTAAAATTTATTTAGTCGCATATCAAAAGGATTTATGCAGGCTAAATTGGTACTTCATTTCAATTCACAATTTCTTATCCGGTTTACTTTAAATCAATTAATTCAAAATTATAAGGTCTTTCAAATTCTTGTTTAGTTTATCCATGCAAGCTACTCTGTTTTAATTATTACCATTTTTTCGAAGCGGAGCGCATGAATTCACACAGCTCGTATGTTTATTAACTGGGCAAGCGAGAGAGATAGAGAGAGACAATTTCTATACATACAGATAATTGATGACTTCGCTTTAACCGACGACTATAGCGAGGAATGATGACGATCGGGAGGGCGGGGATAGAAGGAGTCACCGTGTCATTCCAAGAAGATTTTGATCCAACGGTGAAGCGGGTGCGGGTGGGTATAGGGCGTAGTTTGCTTAGCGTTTTTCAATCTTTTGGATTGAAAATTTGGATATTGCAAACAACTTGCAATATGTTACTAAGATTTTCAAATAGAATATGGTCAAGCTAAGAAGAATGAGAAGATTTGGATGAAGGCCACGATTCCAATTATGTAAAATTATCTTATATGCATATACAGGAATTCAGTTAATGCAGTTTTATTGAGAACGTTAATGGGATTTAAAAAGGAGAAAATATGTTCGATATACAACGTATTCTGCAGATATTTTTTTCCGAACATGGTTTTCGTTTCACTCGACTTCCATTCGGAAAATAAATTTCACGGCGAATGGCCCAAGCGAGAAAAACTATGATTTTATTTATTTACTTATTTATTTTTCGAAATTTTCGAGTCAAACCGTACAAGTTGGTTAAACTGCCACGGTAAGGCGCTCGAGCCCGTAAAATCACGCAATGACCCGAGGGCGCAAAGTGCGGACGAACATTGTACAGAGAGGAGATTGTAGGATTTTACTAATTTCTCACCTTTGGAACTAAAGTATTCACTCGAGCTTGTTTTAATTGACAGGCCACAGCGACCACTTTCAACGGCCACGCACTTAACACCCACACACGCTTATAAAACAAGGTAAATCGTAGACTTTTGAAGTACTGGTATACAGACCTCCACAGATCGTTCATCAGAAATAGATAAGAACGTTACCTTCCCTAATGTTTTTCCAAAACGGCAGTTTCGCAACTAGACTATATCATTGTGATAAGGCGACGGTGTTTACTGTTTCCGGGGCTTTTCTATAAGTAGTGCAACGTGCGAATCACCTGGGTGATTTGCTGGCGAAAAACAATGCATATTTTCATGCTAAGAAGAAACTAACGTTATATGATATTCATACGATTGGAAAATTTAATGAAAGCGTGTGCAGGTTTGGGTAGCGAAAGTGACAATTAAATGCTAATTTTTGGCCTTGTGAGGAAGCGCCGATCACATTTTTAATTCTGTTGTACATGCATAGAAGAATACAGCGAGATTATGAATGAAACATCTTTCCGAACAATTAAGAGTCGAGCATGAGGAAACTGCGTCATTCACTTGAACAAGTATATGACGGAACACGATTTGAAATTTTTAGAGGGTGAGAGAGGAGAGGGGGCGCAATGCGAGGTAGAGAAGGCCTCGTTATACAAAGGGGTGCAGTCGCTAGCAAGTAATAAATACCTACACAAACTCAAGCGCTACTCAAACGCAAGTTTTCTCCGATGATCCCAAGAACCCACTCAGAGAAAATGTAAATTTATCGGTACAGATATTAGCAATTTAATCCCTGCTGGAAGAAAGGGCAATTTTTTTCAACAGCAAATCGTTCGACCCTCAATTCCACCCTTTGACACTATGTCTTCAGTCAATGGAGCCCCAGAGAGGATCGGATTTTCACTGAAAAAACTATAGAAAACTTGCTCTTGAAACTACATCTAAACCCGAGACTGTCAATTACTTAACTAATAACCGCAGATTTTTCATTTCAGAAAGCTATAGCTAGCTGATACTTGAAATTTGGTCCACAAACTCCAACTATTTTTTTGTAGATTTACCCTTTGAATTGAATCAGAAACTAGCAATTACCCCCCCCCCCCTCTGAACCAGACCAGGGGCCCACAAGCTTGGAAAGACCCGAAACGTGCAGTATTTTTCAAGCAGAATTTCAAAAAGTTCATTAAACACTGTCATTCCAGCCATGGAAAGGGTAAAAAACTGGTAATTCAGTCCAAAAAATTTCATGTTCTTCTAAAATTCAAAGTCAATTTAGCTCTATCATCTGGTCGCTATTGATAGAAATGGAACAATTCAAACCCAAGAAACTGCGATCAATAGTCACAACGCGCCAATTTTCCCCAGAGAAACAACTTGGACTGAAAAACGTTTCAATTTAGTCCTAATAACTGACGTTTCGTCTGCGTGGCATTGGTTATTCGGACTTGCTATGTCGAAATTATGCCACAAAAATCCGATGGGTTTTGATCAAAAACTACAGCCAGTTATTCAACTGAAGAGACAAACTATTCGACCCATTATTGTTTTTGGCGTGGTTGTGAAGGTTGAGTCAATTGTTGATAAACGTGTTGTCCTCTTCACTTGTTTTTCGTGTTGTGTTGTGTTAACGTGTAGTTTGTTTTTCGGACGGTTCACTTGTCCATCATCAGTGTCTTAAAAGTTCTGTAGTGACCTGAATAGAGGTTATTACAGTCAGTTTTTTTCACCACAACTTTGACAGGGTAACCTCTAGTCAGGTCACTACAGAACTTTAAAAAAAAAATAAAAAAAAAATAAAAATAAAAAATAAAAAAAAAAAAGCATGAATTTTCCTCCAAATTCTGCTTCTTCGACTATAAAAATATAAAAAACATATACATTAAACCAGGCGCGTCCCCCCCCCCCGAAATCTCAGGTCAGGTGTATGGCGAAGGTAAAGAGTTGCCATTATTGGAGGAGCCATACAAGTCATCAGAAATGAGGATCATACAACTCAGTTACTGATAGCAGTTCCAGTGGGTGAGTTTCCATACTTCAACTAGTTCAACATTTACTGCTTGGCCGTTTCTTTATTCAACGCTTAAACATTCACCTGATCACTTCCCATTATGTTTTGTAAACCTAAACAAGCGCACTCGTGTTCAAGCGCTTAACTGTAAGTGTTGAATCAAGAAACTCACCCACTGTAGTATGGGAAAATCGCTTCATACCGCATGAAGGGGGGGGGGGGGGTCAACCAGACGAAATTTTTTTCTGGGTAAACCCCGAAACCATAAATCCTGCCCTACTGACAGTCAAGGCCCCCACACTATTTCAAAATAATCCGCAGACTTTGATAAGTCCTGCAACTGAATCTCCACAAACTAAATAACGATTTCCATGACGGTGTCACTAGTAGTTTTTCCAAAAATTCAATTTGTGAATTAAATTGTGGTTACTGAAATTTCAGTAATTTTCAGCCGAAAATTGCCTCCACAGGAACCGTGAATTTGTGTTTTCTCAATTTCAGCCATGAATTAGCGATTTTTCCCAATTTTCGCCGCGATCTAAGCACTTTTTATCAATTTTAGTCGCGAATTATTTCATCATTTTAGACGTGAATTACCGCATTTCCACAATCTTAGCCGTAGATTAGCACATTTAGGTTTTCTCCGTTTCAGCAGCGAATAAGTGCGGGTTTTCTCAGTTTTAGCCGTTAATTAAGCGGGGTTTTGATCTCATGTGTCCATGAATTAGCGTTTTTCTTAATTTTGCCGGGGTATAAGCGCTTTTCCTCAATTTTCGTCGCTAATTACTTCTCAATTTCAGCTGCGAATTTCCGCGTTTCCTCAAATTTAGCCGTGAATCAGCGGATTTTCTCAAATTTATTCGCGAAATGGCGTATTTCTCCATTTCAGTTGCGAATAAGCTGTTTACTTTAATTTTAGGCGGGAATTTAGCTAATTTTCACAGTTTTAGCTGCAAATTAGATGGTTTTCTCGCCACCCTTTTAGGTGAATCAGCGATTTTTTAAAATTTAAGTCCCGTTGCTGCTTCGAGAAATCGCGAATTGGCGTTTTAAACAGATATTAGTTGAACCTGCTGAGCGATGGACTGCAGTTTTGTCTCAATTTTGTAGCGGCGAATTAGCGCTTTTTCTCAATTATCGCCGCATAATAATGTTTTTCCCCATTTTTATCCACGAATTAGTGATTTATCAACGCTTTAAATCGTAAAAAAATCCGTATTTTTCATATTTGAGCTTTTGGAATGGTGGCCACACCATCACCATCGATGCACTACTGGCTGCATTGTACACGAGGGTTGATTAGTGGGAGGGGGGTCGAGGAATCTTCTGTGCAGCTCCCTCTTCAACAGTGATTTGGTGCGTGAAAAGTAAAAGAAATCTCTGGAATGACTATCAACAAAATTATAGCAGGCGCCATCTGCTTGGGGGGGGGGGGGTGAACCCCCGTAACCCACCCACCACGTAAATCCGCCACTGCTGAGATAGAATATCGTCAGCATCTGAGGTGAAATGAACGAATCTGCGAGTAACTCGTGAGCTTAATGGCGTTTCTGAGGCCAAACAATACAATGGAATGCCCGTGCCATCACAGGCTTTCCGAGATGAAATAAGTGGTAGAATCACGCAGTCAGTTTCTTGGGGAAAATTGACCATTTTTTAATCGAAAAACTTTATCTGGGTAAAACTGACATTTTTTCGACTAAATAGCCAAGTCGAGGAATAATTATGAATTTATTAATATGAATTCACACATTAATAATAATTCAATTTATATTGTCCTAATGAACAATGTAAATGTTATTATTATTATTATTAGTTTTCAAGCCATACTTGACCGATAATTTATTTTTAGCGTTTTGGCTTGTTTTGTTTCTTATTTTTCGTCTTATTTCTTTCCTGGGCTCGAGTCCTGGGTGCCATCATCAAAGATTTTCTAATCAACAAGAAGAAATTGACACCCCCTCCCCATTTGTGACATGTCTCCGAATTCAAAATAAGAAAAAAACGAAAAATAAAATTTCGAAAAATGAAGTCTTAATATAAAATGTGTGTTAAGGGCGACATTTCTTTTTTTGCGTTTAGTTTGGAGAGGATATAGAGATGCCTCTTGGCATTCCTCATTCACTGTCAGAGGTGGTTACAACGCGATAACACACCCGTTTAACCGAACTGCCCATGTTTTTGCAGCTTAATTGCATAAAAAAGGGCCTGGGAAACCACATTCCAGATAACGCTAGCTTGCGGAGTGAGCGCAGACGAAACAGGCTTGTTTTGTGGAGGTCCGGAAGGCCGAGCCACATCCATCATAGAAAAAAAAATGTTATCAATGTTACTAAACAACAAAACTCTATCGCCCATGATATAATTATGTTTTCACTTGTTATCATATGAATGTTGAAACAATGTTATCAATGTTGTAACGAGCAGAATTATGGAAGATCCTATTGTTTCTTTGGGATCTATATAACTAACACGCCCTTTCATCAGACACTTAACTAATAGTTTCTGGAATAATTAATTAAAAGTCAAGTAGACCGCGCATTACATATATTATTGTCAGTGATGTCGCGAGTGAAAACTATTCTTGGACGACTAAAACTGACAAGAAGCCCCGGACATTTCCAGGGCCCGTCCAGTTATTAAATACGGCCGCGTTATGCGTCCAAGTATGTTATGATGGATAATGGCTCGCTCCTTTCGCGACGAAGGTCGGCCTTCGTTAGATTGAAGTGGGACCTCTTTTAATGGCGGATTTCTTGAAACACTTGTTACAATTATTTGTATTATTATTACCTTTTTTGAAATGGTCTATAAGAGGTGAATCATCAAATTAACTATAAAATCAGATGTTCACAAACAAGAAATTGAGGACTCTTTTCAATTCGACCCCACAGAACAAACTTACACAACGTGGACGTCCCAGAGTCTCATAAAACAAAATAAATAAATAACCGCGTATGATGGTTAAATCGAACTAAAATTTAAAAATGTGCAAATTTACTGCAGCTCCTTAGTATTTTTATGCTTCAAAAACTTAACTAATAAAAATTTATTACTTGGGTGCCCCAGTAAAGTGTCTCCTTTTAATGAGCAACATGTTAGCAGAATTTGCTATTAATCTTTTCTTTAAAAAAAAAAAAATAAATAAAAATAATATCTATACCTAATAATAAATGAGAGTAATTTACATTTTCCTAGATTCGTTACGCAATTACCCAAGGGATTATTAAGGTATTTCAGTTCACGTTAGCAGCCTCTCTCTGTATTTTATACTCAAGTTGACGGTTTTGTAACGTATTTATTTCCGTTCCAATTTCTAAGACTCGCCTCTTTGCTTTTTTGGTGCCTTTAATGGGGCGTATAATAAATTAATGAATGACTCCTTCTTCCCACAGAGTATATGGTGTGTTAACAGGGAGGCTCTATAGCCAGTAGTCCATTTTTTTGTGGCAGAAACTAGGGGCGAGTTTCTGTCAACTAGCGTTTTTTTTGTTTTTTTTTTTTAAAGTGGGCGTATCAAGAGCGTATTTGCGAGTAAATGGGGTGCATGGTCAGTGATACCGAATTGAAACTCCACTAGCTTTTAGTGCATTTCATCCTGAAAATGCACTATTAGTCTCGTCGTGATGATGGCAAACATGGGTCATGTCATGTTTTTTTCACGTTTCAGAACCTCTAGAACACGAATTCAGTGGTCTCCAGGATTCATATATACATATATTTATTGATTGATTTATTTATAATATTATGGCCGTTTTCTTGTTAGCACGATAACTCTCGAAGAAATTAATTTAGCGGAATGCGCTTTGGCACAAAAATCAGTAGTCATAAGACCCCGGTCGGTATTGCATTTGGGCCAAATCGGTCGAGGTGGAGGGAGGGGAAAATAGGGGTTGAAATGGTCAAAAAATCACTACAATTCACCAGTTGATTATAGATGCATCATATTCAGTACGAATACTCCATGTTACAGTAGCCTTTGATTCCCATTTTAATTTTTCGAAAAAGTCAAGGTGGTGGGGGTGGTCCTTCCGGAGTGGAAGTGTAAAAATAGCGTTGAACTTCACTAGTTCATCTTAGCGCTCTAAAATTCGACTCAATAATTTAATGTAACGAAAGCCCTGGGTTCCATTGAGATTTGTCGAAAACTTTGATGGGGGATGTTGAAATGGGGGATGAAATTTCAAAAAATCGCTCAAATTCACACGTTTAGGTATTATAAAATACGGCACAAAAATTTAATATAACAAAGTCCTTGGAAAACTACCGAAACTTTTCGACATTTTTGAAGAGAAGGTGGTGAAAATAGAGGAAGAAGTTCGGCTTAATGAAACAAATTATGGTATCAAAATTATTACTTCTGGGGCGGCTTTGGGTATCCGTATACGGAATGAAATGCACTCTTTCCGACCGCCAGCTGCCGGAGCGAAATTTTTTTCAAAATATGTTTTCTCGAGTCTATTAACAATCCTATAATAACGGAATGGGTTGTTCGGACCTCACGGGGAGATGATTTTGACCAAATACATGTAATAATTTTTAGACTTGGCTTGTTCTCATAAGGATTTTGTTGTTTTAAATTGAATGAAACTGAGCGTAGGGCGATAAATGTTGACTTTCCTTATAAATCCTAAACGCGGAGAGTTGAATGGTCGAACCAAAGAGAAGGTCCTTCACATGTTCACTCAGTTGACGGCTGTTTAAGCCGAGGCGCTTAAGGAATATCAAACGATAAAATCCCAACGAAAAACGTTTTTTTGTTTAAAAAAAAATGTTGTTAAGTTGAATCGAGTTAGACGTTATACATCGAAAAAACTATTATCGATATATAAGGAAATATTTAATAATATTCTATATACGAACGTACGCATGTGAGTGGAGGCTGGAGCCGGCAACGCCGCATCTTACAGCGTTGCCAATAAAATGAATTTTAAAACGATGGTCAGGAGAGACTAGGGATTGTGTATTTAATTATTATTCAAAGAGTTTAGCTCATGTATCTTCAACTGGCTCAACGAAGAGCCCTATTTCACGGTATCCTGACGTACTAGCCTCACCATACGTCTAAATATCAGCTAAAAATAAGGTCTCTTATCACTTTTTATCCTATAGTGGTACTACAATGTAATACCTATTATTGAGAAATAATCTCTCAGGACAAATTCCCCACTCTGTTGCTTTTGGTATAGGTGATAGATGAAGAACTGCAGGTGAATGATGTTATTCATGCCGACTATTCACTGTTCTCAAGGAGACGATTTAATAGTTTGCTCGAGTTTAAAAATATTCTGAAAGTTCGCCATGGAACATAGCAACACCAGTAAATTCGACCGGATACTTAATTCATCTCAAAATAAACGAATAAATGAAGGGAACTATTCGAATAATTAGAGTAAGTGATGCTCGCTTATTTCTTTGCTAAGCAATTAGAGCTTGTATCCATAGCTAGCATCCATATGCTAATATTAAGGGTGGTGTATAACTTCTACATTCCCAACATTATTGTCTTGCTTTATTACTGTAGTTGTTTAGCGGGTTTAACTCCTCCTCCCTCTAAAACGTCGCCACAAAACTACCCCTTCGCGGCTTCATTTAGCGTTTCAAACGCTATATGAGCGCTCGGAATTTATCGTTGAAAAAAACAAAATAAATAGTTTGGAAATAGAAGATGTAAGGCTTCGAAGCCATACAAGAGTAATTATTGGTAGTCTCTCTACAGACCACTCTTCAAGTGAGGATGCGTCTTTTTAACCGAGCGAGCACCTCCTTCCACCAGCCTTCCACGACCTCGACCTCGACATCACACAAGTCGCCCTAGATGAGCTTACGTCAAAAGTCATAATGCTTTCAAAAACGATAGTCGTAATGGAGCGATACAAAAATAAACAAGTTATTTAATTGTTATTATTTCAGGCCAAGCAGCGACATTAGTTATGTCTTGATTAAGGGCGATTGTAAAGTAAAAAAAATAGGGGTTTCCTCCCCCCTTTTTTAAAGCAAACTTTTCATATTGCTTGAAAGGTCAGAACTATGATTTAGACTAAAGGCAGGGAAAAACGCTGAAGGGACAACGAAAAGTGCCGACAGTCGGCGAGACAACGACGTCCCAAGACTTCTCAATACCCATCCCTCATTTATCCAAGCCCAGTTTGTCGGTAGACCCGATAGGAGGGAGGGGGGTAATAGGGATCATTTCATTTAAGGCAGGCTGAATTACGGTCAACAGGCATCTAACGAATGGAACATTCCATGCCAAAACGATTCTCTGAGCCTCGAACAACGACGTTGTATTCATATATGGTGGGGGGGGGGGAAGCTTCACTTTTTTTCAACGCTTTTAAACTTAATTTTATCGACGTTGGGCCCTGAAGGACTTTAGTAGAAACAAAATTAAAATAATCCGCATTAATGGATTTTCAATCTTCGTTTTGTTTCGTTATTTTCAGCCTTAAAAAAAAAATCAAAGAAGCGAATATTTCAGCCCAACAAATTACTTCCCCCCAGCACGCAACTAACAATTTCCATTTATTATTAATTCTAATAATTAAACTTTTGACTTAAGAACACGAAAAAACGATTACTCGGGCCTCGTTCACACGAAGCCTTTCTTCACTCGCAATGACAACGCGTTAATCGTTTCCAAAATAAATAAATAAGAATCAAAAGGTTCAATGCAAAGGATCTCAATAATGTAAGACTGTTAGGCTGGCACTGCTCGAAACCAGTAGAAAACATGGAGGGTGAGAAACAAACCTAATTTGCGGTGATGTAGCGCGTCGGTGAAGCGGAAAAATTGAACAACACAAGGAACCAATTCACCCATTGACCCATGTAGCGACGCGGTGCCAAGTTATTATTAGTAATCCAAAGCCATTAATTTCGGAATCACGGCAATAATGGCTAAATGAAATAGTAATAGAGATTATAGCGAGGCGAAAAGACCAAACAGTGTCTCAAGTTCAACTGGTGCCTAAACGCGTGGCCCGGAATTCACGGGAGACAACGGCAAGTTTTTTTGTTTTTTTTTGTCTTTTTTTTTGTATCATGAGGTGGGCTCAAAATTTCCAAAATTATTATTTTTGGATGCTGGGGATCCTCTGCAAGTGAAAAAAAAAAATGTTTAAAAAATTATAGCTCGATAGAAAAATCAAATTTACGTTTTTAAACATTATTTTTTTATAAATTTTTAATATCGACCGTTTTTCTGTCCGAGTGCCGGGGCCGTGATTCTTGCCCCTGTTTCGTTGAAATAAAAAAAGAAACAAGGCCCCGGCACACGGACAAAAAAACACGGTCGATATTAAAAAAATATACAAAAAATAAATCTGTCGAAAAAAAGAATGAAAAAAAAAAACAATTTTTATATTTGTTCAATTTTATTGACCATATACAAATTATTTTTATATTTTCGCATATTGCCTCCGTCATGGGCGTCATCTCTGTCCGCGTCACTCTCACAGTCTCTCTGTCTTTTATTCCGTCTCCCTTCACCCTAAGAGCCTCGAAACGGTTACACGCCCGTGACGTCATGTTTGCGGAAACATGCCACTCTTATAACCAGGGATCGAATTTTCATTGCGACGAATTTTTTTTTGCATAAAATTGCATATTTGGGGGATAGCAGCATGAAAACGCATAATTTAGGGTTAAAAGCATAAAATTACTTATTTTTAAGAAAATGAAATATTCCTGATCTAACCATACAGTGCATAAACGCCCAACGCGTTCATTTTTTATTATTGACGCACAAAAAATATTCTAGAACAACAAAATTAGTGGACGTTGAAAAGTGCGGCGTGGGGCAGAGTTGAAATAACAGCCAAACGCGACTCCCGTTGAAAACTGCATGCTTCAGCGAGAAACCACTTATTGTAGGCTCAGCGAACGGCTTAGTGAAAATAGTGAAAGACAAAGTTACGCTTCTCTTTTTTCGTTTGATAAGGGACAAGAATTGCGCGCATCTTGCCAACTGTTTGAAGCGCCTTTCAATTCTATGTAATTTCTAGTTTTTTTCTGTTTTTCATACTACATATGTATTACTTCTTAGTTCGTTTCGTGAACACGATAATGCTGAAAGGACGAATCACTTTAGCAAGTAAACTGAATGTATTCGCCAGGGAGTTTCAAACGGACTAACTGTTACTTTGAGTAACTGGCCTTTTGTGTTTGTATTTGTCGGGGTTTAAGTTTTGTTTTAATGCTTCACTTACGATTTTGTTCTGTACCATAATTCCCAACCCCCTATACATACAAAATCAACGAAAGAAAGAGTAAAAAATTCCCCTAATTTGATTGGTGCATATTTAAGCGCATATTTCCTCAATTTTAAGGGCATTTTATATGGCATATTTTGCAGTTTTTTAGAGCTTAAAAATCCGATCCCTACGTTATAACGTTTGAAATGGCCTAAAACATTGGGTTTTCTTGGTAAATCAACGTTTCGACGTAGCGGAGCTACCTGGACTACTACGTATAAAATATTGCGACACATAATTCCATGTCGAGTGTAACTTTCTCATTGCCTTTATGGAGCCGAATAGTGCAAATAACTATTTCCAGGTTTATATTATTTGGAAAACCGCATTTCGAGGTTTATAACCAGTTTTTAGGGCTATTGTAACCTGATGAGCAGAATTTCAGCTGAATTTCCGTGTTTTTAGACCAGCATTTGCGATAACAATATTACATTTTCAGGGCAGAGTAATCACTTTATGATAATGAATAGTCCTTTCATTCTGTATAACTAAATTGGACACAGCAATTGTCAATTCAACTGCAGAATCTCAATTTTAGGGCAAAATGATTCGAATTTAACTTGAAAAACTACCCGCATAAATAAATGAAAAATGTCATTTACGACTGTTTTCTCCCAGAATTCAGCCAAGAAGCCGTTTTTTGCCTTTTACCTGAACTTGCGGCTCGGGAAATGCCTAGTTTTTGCCCCCGACGCCAGGGGCGTAGGTACGGGGGGGGATAGTCCCCCGCCACAGACCTAAAAGTTTTAATTTTCTTCACTTTTCCTGCCCCACTGAAATGTATCAGTGTGTGGGTGCGTTTATCTGTGAAGTGTTTCAAAAGAGTCAGTGCTCAAGTGCATTTTGTTTCCACTCTCCTATCGTCGATACGGTGGAATCGTTCAAAGAATTCCAACTCAGTATTCGGCTATAGAAGCAACTCATCCAAATGTCCAAAAATGAGCGTTTCGCGTTACGTAAGGCAGATTTTCTCGACTCCAAGCGGCCCGGCGAGGTCCTTGGACTTCAGGGCCTGTGGATGGCGTGGTCATCATATGCGGGAAAATTCGTTCAGCTTCTGTAAGCGGACGAAAGTGGCCTGTAACGGCGACATCACTGTGTCAATATCTTCAACGGCTAATTTTTATCACTTATTAAATTATAGTAAACTGTAGGTAATTAAATGATTTTTTTTAATGGTAAAAACATTCATTTTATTGCGCTCTTGCCGTCTCCCTGCAGAACCAAATCTCTCTGTCTCATATATGGCAAAACAAAATTCCCAAAAATGCTGAGGACGGACGTACGTACAGGGAAACTTGTTTCTCAACATCGAGAAGAGTTAAAAACAAGTTATGGAGTACGCCGTCCTCAGGATTTTTGGGAATTTTGTGTTGACATGTGACAGAGAGATTTGCCTCTGCCAGGAATCCAGGGTGCCTTGATAATGTAGTGCTTACCCCGAAATTAGTCGGTAAAAGTGCAATAAAGTGATTGTTTTTACTCAAAAAATCATTTAATCATCTTCTGATTGAAAATACGCTGAATTTTCGAGTCCTGTGTGTCGAAAAAACCCCACGATACGTGGATTCGTCCATTTCCTCCAAAATCGCCCATTATTTTAGTGATTTTTAGGGCCATTTTCTCCGAGTATTTCGATTTGAGCCGATCACGTGAGTCCCGTGGAGAATTCTCATTTGACCAATGCGTATAGCCGGTTTCCCTCAGCATCACTGAATGGCCACCAGCGTCTTAATTTGGTTAAAAGTGAGCGTTTTGCGCTATATCATCGATTTTGTCGATCTGCATATGGAAGGACTTCTTGAGACTAGCGGACAAGCCTCTACTCATTCCAAAAGGGGGGAGAATTCATCGAAAAAAAAAAATTCTCGAATGGTTGGATAAATTAGGGAATAATAGTAATTTTGTTCTCGGCGGATGAGCGCGGGCCATCAAGTTGTCCAGTAGATGTGTACCCTGAGCAGGTTGGATGGAATGATGGCATCGCGCCCAACAGGACATCAAGTCTGGGCGGGAAGAAGGCTCTATCCTGGAATGATGGCTAAAATGTGAAATCCCCCCCCCCAGGATAAATTCCTAACTACGCCCCTGTCTGACGCCTCTCCTGAGCACCCAGCACCTAGCACTGGCATTGTATCAGGATCCAGGATGCTGGTACCTACAGTAGACTTCAGTTAAGAGAATACCCCCCGGAACGAGGAATATAACCGGCTTTATATGTATAGCCGAAGGTCTTTTAAACCAAAGTCTACTGTATCCCCCACCCCTGAACGCAGACAATTAAATTGATCCGGAACTCGCTTCTTTTAATGCAATCTTAGGCCAATATTTACGCTTATATTTCTATAAGTATAGAAAGCACACTTGTATGGCCGAGTGCGTGTAATAATTATGGTTTACCCTCCTTTATTCTTATCTTTTGGGTTGATTTTTGTTCATATAATTGCTCTGGTCCCTTTTTCTATGCTTCAAAGGGAAACCCTTTCTACCTGTACTCTTTAGTTCTTGCCGTTTTTCAAAGCCGTTCAATGTTTTTTTTTTTTTTTTTTTTTAAAGCAAACAAGTAAAAAAGTTGATTTGAGTGTTGATGGATGGAGAGGCAAAAAGGAAGAAAGAAAATATATTTCGTGGCTTCGTCACGGTATGAGGATAGCCAATGATAGTCTAAAAAAACAAAGGAAAGCACTGATTTTGGTACCTCATAGAAGGTAGTATAAGAAGCCCAGCGTACACCTCGGCTTTAGTATCTTGGTTTCTTCTTGGTTACCAGGGGATTCATATCTTCACACAAATAAAGCTATTTCAATGCTCTAGCTAAGCCATCCAACAGCTAAATTGACAGTTTTCTCATATGACAGACGAGTCTAAGGGACAAAATTACACAATCAAAGGCCCCGGCAGTCCTCAGAAGAGCATGACAAAGTTTTTTGAGCTCCAAATGTTTTTTATATTTCGAGAAAAGACGCCAGTAACCTGGAATGAACTACTTATCGAGGTTTATTTCAAGTTAAAAGTGTAGGAGACACCCAAGTTATGAAGGAGAGACGCAGAGCCGCAGCTTCTCCCAAGGTTATTCATAAATACTCTTGTATTGAACAATGAAGAAAGTTCACAAAAATAAGTTCTAAATATTCCAAGAAGGAATAACTCGGACAATTCTCAAGTGGTTGCAAAACCATTTTTATTTTTATTTCTTTAAAGATCTGAACTAATTTTAAAATCAGTGGCATACTTAGACTAAAGATTGTTATTTCTGAAAGGTTCCAGATTTTATAAATTCAAAGCTGTTAAAAGATTTTTTTGTTCGGTCTTTTATTAAAATGCCAAGGCCGAGTATTTCTCTCATAACTTCGTCATTAAATCAGATAAGAGCTCTCACGTTAGTCGCGAACGAGTGTATGAGGATGATGAAGTAGGGTGGGGGAGGCTCGACCGTTACAAAGAACTTAAGTTTTCGACTGCTCAAATGTTCGTGGAGGTAATATATATATATATCTACGTGTATATATATTTAAAACAGAGGTTTGAAGTCGAGGCAAACGGAAAGTTTTTTTTTTTTTTTTTTTTTTGACGAGGCGTAAATTAAAAATTTGTGTTCAAAGCAAATCATAATGCCTATACCTCCCACCACCGGTATTCTCATCCTTATAGCTCATGCGGAAAGGAAAAAAAGAAGAATAAGAAGAAAAAAAAAACGTTGGCAGCTGAAATTGTAAAATCTTTTCAGGCGATGCGGGCAACATCCATTCCCTATTAATTACAGTAATTTAGTAATTAATTCGGCCCATTTTAATGGCGCTAAACAATACTTTCTTAGGTTCATTGGTAAACGAAATGTCCTTGATAAATGAATGCTCGGTCTGAACTCAAAACACCAGTTGGTGCAGACCACAATGCCTATGCCCTGTGCTTCAAATAAGGCTTTTAAAACAATTTGATTCTTGAGTTTCGCCTAAGAGTTTATTCTTTATAGAATCCAGAGATAAAGGACAACGTTTTTTTCTTCTTCTTCTTCATTATTTTGCCTGCGAATAAATAATGCGAAAAACGTGCACAAATGATCCGCCTTGTGCTGTAATATTAATACGAACGTCGTAGTTTTACATTTGACTCGTGACTATCCAATATTTTATAAATGTTTCTATACTTCAACCGCTCGAGGTACGAAAACAGTGGTAGGGGGTTAGATAATTGAACGACGAATAAACAGCATGTACGCAGTCGATATTCCTGTGCAAGGCAATTTTCTTGGCAATCACCTTCCATTTTCTTATAACGGCAGAGTTTAATAGGACGAATAATTTCCGCGGTAATATTTTTAGAGATTCAAAATCCTTAGTTTCCGCGACTTCCGACAGATTAGGCAAATTACCTTCATGTATAGACGAAAATAACAGCAATTACATACAAAAAATGAATATACTATAGTTTGTTTTACTTCCATGTTCCCGTATTTAAACTGTTGATTGCTTTCAGATCTGTTAAGTCAATTCATAGAAAAGAAAGCAGAAATTAAGAGCGATTAGAAGAAGAAGAAGAAGAAAAAAAACATGATACCGAAGGAGAAAGTTTTACTATTTAAAAAAGTATATAAGTACACCTGATACAAGCATGTAAACACATTTTCATCAAAGAAAAAAAGAACTTTCTCTAATGTGGAACGCGTCAGTGAAAACAGGTTGTCTGCATCACAGTTTTTCTACGCGTTCTTGATTCTTATCATACAGTAGGACGAAAAAAAAGTAAATAAATCGAAAGGCTTTAACGCGTTTCGTCTGTTAGCCCCCCCCCCCCCGAAAAAAAGCCCCAGAAACTGTCCCAGCATATTGCTTGAGAGTGGAAATTATAACGCCATGTCCGTAGTCAGCTCTAAATCTGACGTGTGCACTATAGGAGTGTCAGTACAGTGCTGCCAGTCAGTTTTTTCAGGAAGAATAGTGATGTTTTGACTAATCACTGAATCGATTTTGTGGACTCCGGATCTCCGTTCAGGTGATTTTCGGAACTCATCTCGGTACAGTCCCGGTTTTGAAAAAAAAAGAAGAAAACAATGCGAGCCTCAAAATCTATAAATTATGAAGATTTTCTGCCATTTAGGAAATGAGTTTTAAACAGCTTGGCTGAATAGCCAATATCATGGCGCGGCATACCAAACTGGTTTTTTGGTACAGGGAGAGGGACAGTTCCACAGTCAGCTGAAAAACCGGACTAGCCAGTAAATTGCTGGACTACATTTACAGTTTTCATGTGGGTAGGCGTTGTAGGGAGCCGGAGCAGCTAGATTTTGAAGCGAATATTGTGTAGCGATTCCGGATAAAACTCTTGATTATAAAATGCGGGAGTCCTCCCGGTCCTCAAGGCCTGGAGCGAGTGCCCTCTTTGGCTTTTCTTTCAGGCGAGGACCCCGATAATGTGGTCTCCCTTGGGCTCTTTGCTAATACTAACCTCAGGGCCAGTTAGATGAACGCGTTAATTTTTAGGGGCTAATATGAATTTCAATGGGTTACACCATTCAATTTCTTCCCATGAGTCCTTTTCTCCCACTCACAATCAGATCACTTTGTTACAATTTTGAGGATTCCCGGTTTTGCCTTAACTACAACGGGATTTTCTGGTCTGAAACCAGACTCTTCTCTACAATCGACTATACTGCTTCATTTTTCGACCTCTTCGGTTTTAAATGCCCTCCCCCATCCACTGACCACCAGACAGACTACTAGTACCGGTGCTACCTGAACCCCCGCCCCTCCACCGCTCACTTCTACTGTTAACCAAACCCTACCCAAGACCCAAACCCTAGACTCGCGAATGCGTCGAACCTTCTCAAAAATAGGCCTCACTTGACGCTTTCAACATTTCGGCAGAGACTTTTTCTTTGTATTCAAGGGAGAGAGGGTGCTTCTTAAGCGCTATTTTCAATGAAATACGCCCAATCGCCCTGTTTCCTGGAAGTAGTAAAATGAGGGTATAAGAGGGGCTTTAGCTCCCTTTAGAGCCCGGAAATTCTTAGCTCCTTGATGGTTCAACAGTAACAGGTAAAAAGGTGTTGCTCTCCTGAACAAGGAGCTAATTACTTTTTTCCTTCTTTAAAAAATGATTCGCTTTATTATTACGGAGTATTTACCTCGAACGCGCAATCAAGTTTTTAAACATATTGCAGAGACTTTCCGAATAAAACATGCCTATATATACTTGATTTATATATTCAACCGCTTATTGACGGGGCTTATTTGCACATTCAAGTGCAACTTGTAGAACATTATTTTTCATTTTAGCGCTTGGCATAAAAAAAATAACACTATTTTCGACGTTCCATGAAGGGTAATTGCAGTGAGCAATGGTAATGCAAAACGGGGACCACTATTCTTATATTGAAACACTTGATAAAAACTGTTTAACTTTACCAGACCTTCAATGATTTTAAAGCATTATAGACAATAATTTGGTGGATCGGGAAAGATAAGGAAGAGGTGGAAGTCATTAAGAAATTGAAAGTTGTGCTTGAGGTTGGGTTCTGATTGGATTCTTTGTTAGCCGAGTACCCATTTTTTTTTTTTGCCCGGCCTTTCTACCTGCACTCCCTCTTTCACCCTATATTGTTCCCTGGCTTTTCTCAGGTTCATATATAAACAGTTTCCCACATTCAAGTGCGTTTTAAACCCTGTAGGCTCTTTTTACCTGTTTTACTCAGTGGACAGCAGCAAATTTGTGCTATTTTTCTTGTTACAACAGTGCTGCCTCCACTGTTATAGGAGTTCTAGTACGCCAGAAGCCATAGATCGATCAGAAAATCCCTGGCGTACTATTACGTTTTAACTTAAAAGTTTATCAAAAGTATACGAAGGACTCACCTTAAACCGAGAAGTGTTTCGTCAAGCTCCGATAGAACCAGTACAGTTGTCGCCTGAGGTCCTGGATAAGCGTGAGCACCCGGAGGGGCGGTCGAAACAGATGGATCGAGAGCCTCCCCCGTGAAATTCTGTCCATTGTCAGTTATCATGACTTCATCGTGAACCCCATGCTGAACGTAAATAATCTTCGAGTCGGCGGCAGCCGCTGCTGCGGCGGCTTGCTGTTGCTCTTCATACTCTTTTTGAAATTCGATCACGCTGACTGGGGTCATTGTGGTCAACATGACGGGGGATGACGGCGGCGAGGGTCGCACGGATTGTTGTTGTTGTTGATGATGCTGCTGCTGTTGTTGTTGTTGTTGTTGCGGTGAACCAACCTCCTCCTTCACGTTTCTTTCAACCGAGCTGCTTCTTCGGCTCATTTTTTCTTCGTCTCGCTCACTCACTTCCATCTAGCGTTTACTGGGCGTCCATCATTCACTCTCGCTACCTGAAACCCGAACCGAACAACACAGGTGAAAAACAACCTGAGGCATTATAAAGAGTGAGGAGGGGGCGAACAAAGTTCGGGAACCACACCAAGAACCTTTCTTTATCCAGCGTTAAAATCACTTCGCAATACTCGCATGTTTTCGGCTCTTTGACCGTGATTCATAATACAACACAAGCGAAAAACAGATGTCGGTGCACAGCGTCAATAACAATGGTGCGTCTGTGCGTAAAATATACAGTGCGGGGGGAGGGGGAGGGAGGAAAAGTACTTGAAAAACATACGGAATGCACAACATGAAGTGAGGAGTGTCGGATAAACAAGACGACCGCAGATTGTGGAGGTATTTTTACAGAGGAGTTGAAGGAGGAGGAAAGGAGTATCAGCTTACCTGCCGTATAGGGACGAATCGCACGGCGTCCACCATTGACACGACGCTAAATAAATAAAGCACGTTAGTTTTTCGAAGTACCCTTATTTTAACGGCTTGGTACGTTGGTCACACTGGTCGTATTAATGACATAGTCAACCTCTGATCTTTCGAGGAAAAAGCAATGAACTATGCAAACGCCTACGCAGAAGGAGAATGAAATAGAACCTGAGGAAACGAGACTACTTTTTTTGTACGTTGAAATAAGGATTACAGACACAATGAAGAGCGATTAAACATTTAATGTTATGCAACTAATTCTTCTTTCACAAATTAAGAAGCGTCCTAGGATATTGATGATGAGGGGAAGGGTGGTATGCCGTTAACGACTCATCTACCAAGTCTTATTGGACTTGTTTTTCCATTTAAAGTGAAGAAAAACATTGCTTGGAAAACGCCATTTTACAACAAGAAATAATGCTGTTGGCCACTTCATCTCTACAAGAGGCTGTGACCCCTTGAACTGATTCGAATGATCGTCTCGAGGTAAATGATATTCAAGTAAGTCAATGAGTAAGCGTAAACACAGTTGAATAATGAGTGCAACAGGTGTTACATACCCAGAGTCGATTGAATCGAAAAACGGATTCAACAGGTTCTCCCCTAAAGACGGGCTATAAACGCAGGGACAAATCACAAAGGACAGCATACTGCGAGGGGCGGGGGCGAACAAGTGAAATTTCAAATGGTAATAATAGAGCCGTTTAGTTTAGCTATCAATCAAAACTGAAAATACGTAAGAGTGAATAGTTGTTTACTCACCAGGGTTTCCGGTTTGCCGACATTGGAAGGGGGTAACAGCGTGAAAAACGAGTTTTACAAGACTGGGTGGTTAAGGAAGGCCGAAGCGAGATGTGGCGGGCCGGGAAACTGCCTTCAATATGGCGGCTGGACCTCTCCCTCTACAACCAAACTCTTAAGCCATTCCGCCGGTCTCCCTCCTTCGCCACCCGACGCCTGCCATCCCTTTTACTCTCTTTTTATTTTCATCTCCGATCAACTATTAGCACGAGGTTATGCAAGGTTCCCTCCCGACTCCCGTTGAGCGACCCTGGGAGGAATTAAATTTTTTATTTATTTATTTATTTTTTGTTTTAGACCGGTAAGAGAGTGGAGAATTCAAGAAAACCTATACAGGTGGACTCTTCACTCAGTCACCCTTTCTTTCCACCCTCTATTTTTCACCTGTTTGGGCCCTTGCTGTTGCTAGCCGCCTCTTCTCGCCCCCCCCCCACAATTGAGCTCTTTTATTCACCGTCACCCCATACACGCCCTTCTTTTTTTTACAAGTTCAGGAACCGGCACCCTCAGCAAACACTCATTTATGCCTATAGCATTCAATCCGCGGAATATCGCAGTAGAATAAGTCCCCCATGCAGGGCCTAAACTAGGGAATTTCCGAGGGGGGGCAAGCTCTATTTGGCCGCCTTTACCCCCCCCCCCCTCATCCTCACCAAAGAGTTCCCAAATCCTGTAATATTCACCTTCAATCACTTTCGAATCGATGGTAAAGCTAATACAAGTTAAGGTGTAACCCCTCCTTAGGATCTTGGTCTCTAAATAGTTTTCTTTTGACACGTTCGTTTTTAACCGCTATTGAATCAAAGAGGCAAAATCCAGGAAGCGTGGAAACCAGCCAACTGCGGTTTTAAAAGAACCGAAACCACGAAATATATGTATTACTGAACAAGCGAAAATGCGTGAAATTTGTGTTTGGAGGAACCAATTTAACGACATTTTCATTTTAATGATCGGAAATCTGCCTTTGGGATGAATGAAACAAAATCAGTGAATTCAGTTTTTGAATGTGCCAAATGGGGAACTTGCATGAATGCCCGATTGGGGGGGGGGAGTATACCAGTGAATTGGCACACGCGGACAACGATATCAACGGTAGATGCAGACCGATTGGTGCTTCTGGTGATTTTTCAAAGTTCTTCAGGAGGGGACGGATGGTGCGAGGGAAAATGACGTCAATGTGCAGTTGTGAAGTGTAGAATATGAAGGTTACAAAAAGGTTATGTAAGGTTATGTCATGATATTATAAGCAAGTAAAGATTTGATTAAAGAGTAGAGCTGTAAAATATTGTTCAGCGTTAAATAAATAGATTTTTGTTCGTCATTATAGTGTTTCAAGTTATGCAAAACACAACATGATGTCAGAAGTGGACCGCAGTGAACTCGTTCCCCGGAGAATTGACTTTGATTCGCCCAATTTTTTCTGTTTCGTGGACCCATTTCAAGCAAAAGTTATCGTTCTATATTCAAGGCTTTGGATTGGGAAAGTCGAAGGATGAACAAAAGATCGCCCTCTTGATGACTATCCTGGGAGATAAAGGCATCGCAGTTTACAATAACTTCCAGTTGAGCGATTCGCCGATGTATGATGAGATAATAAAGGCGTTTGATGACTACTGCAGCCCGAAGAAAAACACGGTTTACGAACGCTACTTATTCAATTCAATTGTGAAGAAAGATGGTCAACTTTTCGACAGTTTTTTGACCGAGGTAAAATCACAAGCTATGCGCTGTGAGTTCGGGGATGAGATGGAGAGTCTCATACGAGATCGGATTGTTTTTGGCGTCGGTGATAAGGCACTCATTGAAACCATGCTACAGGACTCCGCCCTAACGTTGAAAAAAGCTGAAGAATCTGTCGAGTGGCTGAGATTTCTCGCAGGCACACCGAAGAAATTCACGGATCCAAGCGGGGTCAAATTGAGTGTCTTGACGCTCTTGAGAGAAGAGATAAAAAGTTCTCCAATGCTGTAGCAGAAACAGCGGAGGTAGATGTCATCCGTACGAAGCCGTCATCGAATAACGAACGTCAGTTTACGAGATCCGCGATGGCAGACAACCCTAAGAAGCAGGAGGTCTACGGTCGCTTCAAATCAATATTCTTGTTCGAAGTGTGGACGTAATCATGAATTTCGACAGTGCCCTGCATTTAATCAAGAATGCTTCCTGTGCAAGGGACGCAATCACTACGCCAGGATGTGCAGGACCACCAAAAGAGAGCGAGTATCAACGTTTTGGAGAGTTCTGCGCCGTTAACGAGGAGTGGCAACGACGATACTGCGTGGTACGTAGACTTAGTTTTCAAAAATTGTACAATTAGAGCTAAGGTGGATTCTGGTGCTGAGGCAAACGTAATTAGCATGGGCTCCCTAGAAAAGATTGCCCCATTTCCGAACATTTTGCCGTCTAATACTTTGTTGGCTCCTTTTGGTAATAACTCATTATTAAGGCCAGTGGGGAAAGTTTTCCTTGGACTTGTTTGTAACGATTTTAAAGCTAATCTAGAGTTTCAGGTCATTTCTGAAGATGTAGAATGTATCATCGGCCTGCGTGCTTCTTTGTTTTTGAAACTTATCAAAAAAACCTTCTCGTTGGATTCTAAGCAAATTATTCAAGAATTTCACGATGTTTTTAACGGTCTTGGCAGAGTTCCTGGCAAAGTTAAACTATATTTGGATCCCAAATTTCAACCAGTCATAGAGAGACCCCGGCGGTATCCACATAAACTTGTTGACAGACTACAGGCAGATCTTGCTGACTTGGAAGCCAAAGGAATTATTAGCAGAGTTGACATTCCTACTGATTGGGTGTCCAATTTAATTGCAGTTGAAAAACCTAATGGAGAACTGAGGTTATGTTTAGACCCAAAAAATGTGAATAGATCAATTAAACGTCCTAGGTTTTACATTCCGACAATAGATGATATTACTTCCAAGTTAAGCCACAAAAAACTATTTTCTGTTCTCAACATGCGCAACGGATTTTGGCATTTAGAGTTGGATGGCCCTTCCTCTTTGTTAACCACATTTCACACTCCTTTCGGGAAGTTCAAGTGGAACAGTTTATGTTTTGGTGTTGCGTCTGCGCCAGAAATCTTTCAGAAAAAAGCCATGGAGATTTTCGGTGACCTTGGACGATCTCATTATTTGTGCAGAAACTAATGAGGATCACGACGCTTTATTGCGTTCGGTATTGAATCGTGCAAGGACTTATGGCATCAAGTTCAACCCTAGTAAAGTACAGTTGAAAATGCCTAGCGTCAAGTTTATGGGCTTTATTATTGATAGTGAGGGTTTACGTCCAGATCCAAAACAAATAAAGGCAATTACAGAGATGGAAAGGCCGATCGATAAAAAAGGAGTTTTGAGGTTTTTAGGAATGGTGAAGTACCTGTCCAAATTTATCCCGACCTTTTCGAATTGTACACTACATTTAAGAAACTTGACAAGAAATGATGTAGATTTCCATTGGGGACCTGAACATGAACAGGAATTCTTGAATTTAAAAAAATTGATCACAAAACCTCCAGTTTTACATTTTTACAAGAATGATTTGCCCCTTGAAATTCACACTGATAGCTCTCAAGGTGGCCTTGGATTTGTGTTGTTACAGGATGGACATCCTTTAGCGTTCTCATCCCGAGCATTGACTGAAGCCGAACAACGATATTCCCAAATTGAGAAGGAGTTATTAGCCGTTGTTGTATGCCTTGAAAAGTTTAACCATTATACATATGGAAATTTGGTTCATGTAAAAACTGATCATCGTCCTTTGGAAAGTATCTTTAAGAAAGGAATGATTAAAGTTTCCCCTCGACTTCAAAGACTAATGTTCAGACTCATCAAGTACAACATCACCATTTCCTACCTTCCTGGACGAGAAATTTACATCGCCGATACATTGTCTCGTACGTACCTCAACGATGAACCAGCTGATTTGTCGTACACGAAGTTTAAGGTTCACAGTCACAACTTGTTGAATCAGATTAACATGTCGGACGAGAAGAAACGTCAATTAGTGGAAGCCCTTGCCAAATTAAAAATATTTATTACATAAGGCTGGTCCGCTAAACATCTAGTACCATCAGAGCTATTCCGTTATTGGAGCATTAAGGACTCCATATATGAGTCTGAGAACCTGCTGTTTTTTGAAAACCGACTAATGGTTCCAAAAAGCCTCGTTCCTGACATGTTGAAGCTGTTGCATGAATGTCATTTTATGGTATTGTCAAAACGAACCAGCGAGCCAGACAATGCTTGTTTTGGATAAATATGTCTTCTAATATTGAAAATTTCATAAAATCTTGTGATGTGTGCAGTTCCCTTTCCAATAATAATATTAAAGAACCCCTTCATCCTTATCCAATGACGGAACGCCCCTGGTCACGTGTCGGCTGTGATTTGTTAGAATTTAGAAATAAAGACTATTTAATTTGTTATGATTCTTTCTCTAATTGGCTTGAGCTGTGTAGTTTGCCCGGCAAAGACGTGGATACTGTTATTTCGCGACTCAAGTCAATTTTTTCCCGGCTTGGCGTCCCTGACGTTTTACTTAGTGACAACGTTCCATTTAACAGTCATAAGTTTTTGAATTTTACTAAGGACTGGAATTTCGAAACAATAACTTGCAGTCCAAGATATAGTCAGTCCAATGGGTTGTCAGAAAAGGGAGTTGCTGTTGCCAAAAATATATTGAGGCGTGCGTATTTAAGTGGCCAGGACGGAAATACTCCTGTCAGGCACTTGAACTATTCGCCTGCCCAATTACTGATGTCAAGGTCGTTAAAATCTCGATTGCCGTGTCTTGATTCCCACTTGAAGCCCCACATTATTAACAGTAGTACTTTGAGAAATTCGCGAGAAAAGCACAGAGCAACGCAGGCTGCGTATTATGATCAAGGAGCCAAACCGTTAAAACCGTTTCAACCAAATGATCAAATTTACTATAAAGAAAAACTGAGTGACTCAAAAGACCATTGGAAAAAGGGGGAAATTCTTCAATGCTACCCTCATAGATCCTATTTGATTTTGGGTGAATGTGGTAGTCGGTTACGAAGAAATAGACGTTTTTTGAAACCACGGTATCCGCCCAACCAAACTTTTCGTAAGCGTGCTCTAAAACCCATAATTTAAGAGTTCTGATTTTACGTTCTTAATGTGTTTCTTCCCAATTTTTGTTCGTTATAGATTCCCAATAAATCGTACTTTTACATCTAATACAAAGTTGAATAATATAACTAACTAAAAAAAACAATAAATTGAGAAAACGTAATATCATAATAAAAAAACCAAAAAAAACAACAACAACAACAACAAAAAAAAAAAATTAATTAAATAAAAATGTTACTTGAAAGGGAAGGTGTAGAATATGAAGGTTACAAAAAGGTTATGTCATGATATTATAAGCAAGTAAAGATTTGATTAAAGAGTAGAGCTGTAAAATATTGTTCAGCGTTAAATAAATAGATTTTTGTTCGTCATTATAGTGTTTCAAGTTATGCAAAATACAACATGAAGCATTTGGGGGTACTCTAAAATGTTTTGTTCACAAATAACAAGAAAAATTGACCCCCAGAAAACGCGTCTTCTCCCATCTTTTCAACACCATCCATTTCATTAACTGCCCTTTGACGTAATCAAATCCCCACTCAAAATTTTTAAAAAACCCCTAGATTGATTTCAATGTTTAATGTGGGCAATTGTCTTGTTGAAGAGCCCTCTTCAAGAAACACCAGTGATTTGCAACTTGCGGAATTGCAAGTCACGGGTCTAAATTTTCGCGAGATTGTTAGTTTCCTGCCTTCATTTAATCAAAATTGCAGGTTCCTGTTATGTATAGTTTACTTTTGATCCTGGTGAATTTCTTTTGGCGAAAGAAATCTTTTTTTGCGTGCTTGATAAATTAGTATAAGTAAACGTTTTAATAAGTATTAACGTTTTTCTCGTCGATTTCATCCGTGAATCTGCGCTTTTGCACAGTTTTAGATGTGAGTGAGCCGTCCTTCCTCAATTTTAGCTGCGAATTACCGCTTTTCATTAGCAATTTTTTTTCTATCCTAACCGTGAAATGAAGCGTTTATATCTCAATTTTATCTGCGAACAAGTGCTCTTTCTCAATTTTATCCTCGAACTAGCAATTTTTCTCAATTTCAAGCGCGAATTAGCGCTGTTTCTGAATTTAATCCACGAATCACCGCTTTTTCACAATTTTGGTCGTAACAATGGGCGTTTTTTCTTAATTCAAGCCACGAATTATCGTTTTAATTCCATGTTCCAGTAGCCTGTATTACTGTGGTTACTAATACAGTAATTCAACAGTAGAACCGTTGGCAAAGCTACATTCCCATAATATTTACTAAGCAAAAAACAAAAAAAATTGCCGCCCCCTAATGTTGCCGCTGGGAGCACGTGCCCCTTTGCCCCCCCCCCTAGTTTCGGCCCTGCCCCCGTGTTATAATTAAACAGCCGCAGGTCGATTGTCTTATCTTAGTTTTCTTTGGCTGGACGATTCCCCCCCCCCCCTTCTGTTTATATCAGTCAACATACTGTAGGAACCATGCAAGTAACTTGCGTAGGCTACGAAGGTCAAATTTCCAGATTATGGGCTGGTTGGTTTGTCGTTGACAATTTTCGTATTATCATCAGACAGGCGCGGACTCCCCCCCCCCCCACGGCTATGAATATTTCAATCTTCTGGAATGGTTCCCCCCTCTTCTAACCGTTGCACAGTGATATTTCAGCATCGGAACGTATAATGATCTTGCTACAACGCTAAATGGTGACCGTCTATACAGCCCGGAGGTAATGAACTCGTCAGAATAATTTTTATTTTCATAGGAAATTCGCTGAAATATTCGATTTTCTGTATTTGAGTCATTCCTGGATGCAGCGCCTTCTCCATCGTTTTGGTCGTTTGTTTACGTTTGTTTAGTCATTCAAGTACTTTGAACAACAAACAAGCGTAAACAAACGATTTTACGTTGAGATATGCTGCTAAACCAACGATTTCGTTCATGGTTCGGGTGAAGTTGGCCGCACCCATCAATGTATTTTAAAAAATCATGTTTCGAAATGCTGATCACACGATGATTTTGGTTAAACAAATGTAAACAAACGATTTCGTCCATATGGACCCGAAGACGCATCTCACAACGGCAAGGAGAATACCGTCTTGTTGCATGGACCTTAAGCTACAGGGAATCCGAGTAGCTACAGGCCGATCTCCCTAGTATGAATGGAGGCAAAAGCAAATGGAAAGGCTAATCATCGATCGCCTCTCGTCAACGATCTACCATAGGTAGCAATTCGGCGGCATTCCCAAGCGACCAACAGAAAACGCCATCATCAACTTGCAACAACAAATCGCGACCTCCACTCAGCGCATCACCGCGGTAGCCTGTTATGATATCGCCGGAGCGTTCAATGCCGTCTGGTGGCCGGCTTTTCCGAAATCAAGGCCGCTGGAGTGCCCGAAAACATGTACGGACTCCTCAACGGCTACCTCAGTGATCTTAGCGCCCAAGTGAGCCATAGTGGCACTGTGGCAAAAAGAGAACTCTCCCGCCTGGTGCCGCCTTGACCAGCTGGCACGGTTGACGGGGAGCAGGGCGGGGATAACCAGGACTTGCACGTCCCGGGCAAACTTCCCGGCCGTCCATGACAGGTTCATCCTGGCGATGTGCCCCTCAAGGCATCATGTCAGGGCGGGAAGGGTGGTGCACTAGCACCATCAATCACTATCACTAGCACCATCAGCACTAGCACTACCGAATAAATGTTGTGGCATGAGAGAAGAGCGAGGAGGAGGCCGCATGAAGCATGCTCATCGTCCCCCGATCGCCTGATCCACACTCAAGCCCCCCCCCCCTTTCTGCCCAAAAACAGGTCACTGCCCCGCTGCAGCCTTGGGGCGATATCGCCCCCGTTGAGAACCACTGCGCTAAAAAAACGATTTTCCCCATGAGTCGGTGGGTCGGGATACGTAAACTTGATGGCCAAACCATCAATTTAAAAAAAATGATGTTTCGAAATGCTAAACAAACGAGAAATCTGGCTTAACAAACGTAAACAAACGAATTTACGTTGAGATATGCTGCTAAACCAACGATTTCGTTCATGGGTCGGGTTGCGTGAAGTTGGCAGCACCTATCGATTTTTTTAAAAAATCATATTTCGAAATGCTAAACGAATGAAAATTCTGGCTAAACAAACGATTTTAAGGCTAGAAATGGCGCATTGCTGCGGATATTAGGTCATCAAATTTGGAATTTCCACCGCTAGAAAAAAGGCCCAAAATCAATTATGCTTAAACTGATAATTTCGCTTGAATTAGTGATGACCCCTAAACTTTCAATTCCTCCGATATTTCAGCCAGGAAACTTGAAGTTATGCTCATCAAATTAGATCCCGAAAAACCTCACTAATATCCATTATCTAAATGTTGCGATTTGACGATTATATTCGTCACGGTATGGGCGCAGTCGGGGCTGGCTAGCCAACTTAAAAAATAAATAGGTCCTGAAACTTGCAATTTAACTAACCGCGATTTTAACCACGAATTTGTATAATTTTATAAACTTTAAGCGTGAATTACTGTTTTTTTCCAAGTTTGACGGCTAATTAGCGATTTACCTTAGTAGCTAATTAGTGAATTACCGGTTTTTTTTCTCCATTTCAACCTCGAAATGAAAAGTTTTTTCACTTTTAGCCCGAATTAGCGCCTTTACTGAATTCTATAGCCGCGGTCTTGCCTCGGTTAACTAGCGAGTTTTCTCAATACTAGCCGCCTATAAAGGACCTAATACAGAAACTGGGGGATTAACGGTTTCTTATTTAATTTAACCGTGAAGTGTCCTCCAGAATTCCAGATATTAATCGCCGTGTTTTTTCCACAATTGTAGCGGCAAAAGAGCGCTTTTTCTCCAGTTTAGTCGCTGAATTGGTACAAGAACAGCATATTAATGCTTTTTACCAATTTCAGCCAATGACTCGGTGCACATGGACCTCGATACTTTGGAGCTGATTTTTCCATATTTATGCTTTTCGAGGGGGGGGGGAGCTGATGGGAGCATTTCCCCTTCTCGCAACTGCCCGGAGCCCCTGAATTCTTCATAGGTTTGTATCAGTGAACCTTGAAGTCTTGAAATCATACGGCCTTTTGAAAAGTGTCACCTGTTTTGAGGCGGTTTAAAGAGGCCTTAAATTCAAATTAGGTCTCTGAATACGGCTCTCTGTGTCGTGTATCATTGAATCATTTTTCTGGGGAGAGGGGATATGATTTCCTGTTTTCCTGAAACTCCCTTCCCTAATTGCTCGATTCCCTTTAAATCCCAAAGACAATGAAGAATCTATCTATTTGTGTACAAATGTCGGTGAAAACTATTACAATCGTTGTGATGCGCGTCGTACGTGATTGAGAGTGAAAAGAGATTGTAAAATAATGTAAACCCCGTATCGAGTTATTGGAAACAATTTCTTTGTAAAGAGTTGGCTACTTGATTGTAATTCACCGCGCATCCTGCACTTAACTGATAATAAGTACCTACTCCTTCTTCCACCAATGTTTTTCTTGAAAAAAAAGAAAAAAAAACTCCGTCTGCTCAGTTTTTATCAATTTGGTGTTGATTTACGTGCACGGAATAAATAGTTGAATATTTTGCAAGGCAGAAGAACGAAATGACTAATTAATGGCGAATTCAAATTTTCGATAATTTTCTGTGGTTGTCTTCGCCGTCATTCATTGATTCCTCCACCTTTGGCGGAGGGAGATGAAGGAGACTGCTTCGTAATTTCTATCTAAAGATTGTTTCGCGCGATCTTGAGGCGCGACCAACTGAAAACAGAGAAGCAAGAACAGGAAATGACCCTTATATCATTAGTTCTTTGATTGCCTCTTTCAAAGTTTCAGTAAATTCTGACAGTCATGCTTTGACTTTTTATACCTAACGTTTAATGAGCTCAGATAGCTAATTACGTTATTGGGTGCAAATAGGATGAATGGGCCCATTGAGCTATATCGTATGAATGGGATTAGACCGGTTTTCCAGAGAGTCGATCACTTTTAGTCTTCAAAGGCTTTCAAGTTTACTTCTTTTCACTGGCTTTCTCCCTTTCGGCTAGTTCATCATTATTATCTCCGGCGCTTAATTTTTTTTTCCCCTTCTTCTTTTTGGAGTAAACTGGTTTCCTTTGAGAAAAGGTGGTACAATGTCAAACCGTTGCCCTGACAGAGATGGCCCTCTTGAACAGTTAATATCTAATCTAAAAGTATTTAATTGGCAATCCTTGTGATACCTCTTTTTGTGAGTGCAGGTCAGCTCGAGTCATAATCATTTGCAAGATTGGGCTCATAAGGAAATCACACTCACAAAAAAAAACGATCCTTTTTTGGCGAGTGTGTAAGCTAAGAGGAGGGTGAGTTAATTGCGCGAACTGAGGCCGGACTTGATTGATTTTAATACGTTTTTGTCAGAATGGCCAATTTAGTTGAAGGAAGCTCGCGAGTTCGGAGGAAACCGTTGGGCTTTCTCGCTCAGCCATAATTTAAGTTTGCCACAAGCTCATCATCCCCGCTATTTGTTCAACGGTCTTTTATAATGGACAAATGGTCTTAATTATATCACAAAAACTAACATTTTTACTTTCACATTTGTCATTCATTAGGAAGTTTGCTGTAACTAAAAAAACTAATTCTTGTCGAAGCTGACAAATCGTCAGCCGAACTGCGAGTGTACAGCCGAGGTGGGTCGTCCACTTCAATGCGAATATATGGGAGAGTTGGAAAAGTTGAGCCCCCCCCCCCCCCACTTTGATTTGAGTGAGCCGCACCCTTTGAAGAATGTGAAAAGATTTTTATTACGCTTGTTCGGGACTCTAAACTTTTAAGGAAATGTTCGCATACTCAACAGCCACTCTTAACAGTATCCCCCCCCCCCACTCACGAGCACCAATTCCATTAGTAGACATCACTTTTGCTGTGGACTAATTTGCCTTATAGCAGTCTTACTCCCCCCCCCCATCTCCCGATCAAATCGAATTCCAGTTTCATACGAAATTCATAGAATCATTCGTCAAAGTGATTCATTACATACGTTAGTTATAACCACGATCGCTAAAAGCGACACGGGGGACTAACAACGGACTGATGGCTCGAAGACACGAAGCTTATTATTTTTGTTTTCTACAATTTCCATTTTAGTCTCCTCATCCCCCTGATAAATTATACATAAATGAGGGAGAAAAAAAAGGAGTGGGAAATGAGAAAGGAGCGCGCGGGAAGTGTGTTTTTCTTTGAAACTTTTTTCTTATTTTTTTCAAAGTCCAGAGTTAACTTTGATTGGTGTCTCAGTCAGTAATTTAATCAATTCTGATTTGAAGAAAGGGGCGTCTTTAATTGGATCGCAGTTCACTTCCTGCCGGTAATAATCCTCCAGCACCAATGCATTACTCCCGACTAGTAGCAGGTCTTACAAAAAGACCATCTCGAGTTCTCATAAGATTCCCGCGGATTTAATTGAAGTAGGCGTCTCTTTTTTTTTTTTTATGTGAACATTATTTCTCTGTCTTAACGATGCTCCTTCTTCTTATACAAGTGATTGAACCCCCCCCCCCCAGTTCATGACATTATTGGGGGGGGGGAGCTTACAATTTCAAGGGTCAATATCTTACGACTCCTACATTTTTTTTGGAAAAATTCTGAAATATGGTCCCATTTAAGGACACCAATTTCAAGCTCAAGTGCGGGCCACCGAGTGAATAGGTGGGTAGGTAGGTAATCCTCTTAAATCTTTTCTTGGTTATTTATCCTTTTCTGCTATCCAACCATATAATCCCTCCCCTTTCCACCCAGTTAAAAAAAAAAAAAATACTGCTGCCGTCATTTAAATGACCGTCTCTTAACATAACGGTTCACACAAAAAAACATAAATTGTTTCTATTCAGATATATAACCGGCAGAAAGTTTTAATTACAATTATTGGGTATTTTGCATGGATTGGTGCGCCGGGCATTATCTGTTTTTATATTTATTTATTATAAGACTAATCGGATGAAGTGGTACGGTCGCATATTTACTCACTTTACATTTTTCACTCGATGGGCTGACTCTCTCGTAAGGACTATAACATTTCTAAAATATTGTGCTTCCTTTGTGATTCCCGAGCATTGCTAGTAAAGATTTATACAACATCTTATTGGACCAAACTGTTGACATAGGAATGTATTATTTATTCAAATTAGCTACATCACGGGGCTTGATGTAATTCAATTCACCCTCTCGCTCACTGGCCTCTCTTCCTTTGGAAGACTGCTATTAACAAAGTAATTTTGATGCAAGCACCGCAGGAACTAGATTTCATGAGGACAGATTCCACCGTCCCCTCACCCATCACCACCGCTCAGCTTTTTTTAAAACTCTTTCTCACTCTGAACGTTGGCTTTCGCTTAATAATAACTTTTGCCCATTATCATAATTCAAACGAGATTGAAGTCATTCGATGCCAGATGCTTGCAAGCATAACAGAGTTAACTTTTTTAGGTCCCCCCCATTACCACCACCACCCCTCAAAAATATGATTAATAAAAACTTGGTTGCAATGATTACTCTCGTATTCTCCAACTCAAAAAACAAAAACAACAAATTGATAATAAGGTATAAACTTTATCGCTGAGAATTAACGTTCCTTTTCTGCTCAAGGCGCTCACGCACCATCCTATATTTTGTATGCCTGAGACATGATGATGCCATGAATAGAGCAAGTAAATGACCGTGACACCCGCGTAATAAGCTTCGTTCAAGATGAATTAGGCGTGTAAATCGACTTCTGTTTGTCGTACTTTTTTTATTCCTTTATTCTCTTCTTTTTTTTATCACCTGCCTTCATGGCTCTTCACAAAACAATATTTACTCCCTCTTCTTGCTTCCACAAACAATTATGGGCCGTGATACTTTTGCTTTACTCGACTCCATCGGTTTATCCATTTCATTTATTTCGAAAATGTCTCCCTAGTACTGACCAAAAGGGTTTGGAATTCTGACCAAGGGGCTTAAGTGGATGAACCCTTCCGACTTAGGTCCACGTGACGGAATCGTGTGGGATCAAGGCGATTGACTTTTGCGAAGGATTTGAAACGCTCAAATTCATGACTAACAGACTTTGCACCCTATTGTACCGTGGAAACATCATTTTGGAACACCCAGGATCCCAGGAAATACCCAAAAAGAGGGGGGCAAAAGCGCAGAAAAACTTGATGAAATTTTGGCATGACAGGTACAAGTGTCAAAATAGTACCATTCAACAGTTTTATCAAAGTACCTTCAACTACCGTCAACTAAAAACTTTGGAACCCCCCGCCTGTACTGTACCTTAAAGTTAACAGGCCCCGCACACACGAAGACCGTACGTCACATTCGCCATCTATGGGAGGTACAAGAATCAATCTGGTGTCATGCACCTGCATGGTGTGTAGGCACTTTTTAGTGCATTTCATTTTTTAAATAATGCACTATTGGTCTCTCCCTGATGTTTATTTATATATTTATGGCCCCTCGCTTGTTAGCACGATCACGGTCGCAATTTTCGACTTAGGGCAACCAAATTTTTCCCAAAATTCAATAGCGTGAATATCTTGGACGAGTTCGTGATCCGGCCGAATCGGTCCACGGGAAGGGTGCAAAAGAGGGGTTTGAAGTAGTGAAAAATTCTCTGTCGAACGCCTGTTGCTGCGATTGACCCCAGAAAATTGACAATATCTGTACTCGATAGATTCTAAGACTGTTTTCACACTTAAGATTCTGGTATCGGATACTAAAAGTATGCGATTCCGGAATCCTAAGTGTGAAGGAGCGCCTTGACTGTAGTGTATTTTTAGTATCCTCGATACGGAGAATCGGATACCGGAATCTCAAGTGTGAAAACGGTCTTAGAATCTATCGAGTCCAAAAATTGTCAATTTAGCCCCTACCAAATAGAGGTTTTGGATTCTGGTGGAGGGGTCTCATAGGGGCCGTACTTTAAGCTGTGGCAGGATGTCGAGTGAAAAAAGACTCCTTTGCAATGAAGTCACACCACTGTCACGAGCCTCTATAATGAGCGTGGAGAACATTTTCGAAACTATTATACATATACTCGGAATGAATAAAATTCTGAATATTACAAATAATTTACGAGGATAAAAAGAAATTGAAAATTATAGGTTGGAGACATTTCAGCCCAGATAAACGTCATTGTCAGCGGTGTCGCGGGTACGGTAGCCTAAATTGATTGCTCTACTTTAAGCTGAGAGGTCGGTCTACCCATTTAAGGAGTCGGTTAAGAAATGGGAGGAAACAAGAAAAAAGGGGGAAGAAAAAAAAGCCAGCAGTCGCGGAAATAAATGTAAGATAAAAAACTTGTCTTGTTTTTTATTGCCTAATTCGTTAGGTTATTTTTTGTTCGCTCGGATTCATTAATATTTCCTTTACTGAAGTAACAACCAACGCTCAATTGTTTTTATCAGTTTTTTTTTTCTCTTAAACGTCACCTTTGCACCGGTCTATTTTTCTATTCACCTCGTTCAAACGATTCTATTTTCTGACGTTCAAAGTAGAATAATGAAGCACGTTAGACGTGGCTCAGGTAGAGAGCATTATTTCTAATTAAGTCGATTTTGTTCTTCTTTGTTTATTTTTATAGGAAAGGCCAGTATTGATTCTGAAACACCTAACTTGCGGACCGGAGACAAGCAGACAACGAATCCACGGCTAGTCTTTTCAAAATCTCGCTCTTACGTTTAATTTATGCTGAATTGAGAGTTTCCTGTTATTCTCCCTCGTTATTTCTCTAGAGGAAGAAAAAAATGTTAGGGCTTAAATCGGAGATAACGAGGACGTTTTGATGAAGCCTGCTTACTTGGAGAATCATAAAATAGGTGGAATTCTTCTTCTCATGCCGGTAACCGATTTATTTACGGGTTCATTGCGTAGGCACGCGTGAGGTCTTGCCAGCCTGAGAGACTTGAGAGATCGTGAAGTTTAACTCGTATAACCCGCGGGTTGATTCTGTGAGGGCTAATATGCTCGACAGGAGCCTTGAGCGGTTGAACCGAGGCTACAAGTAGTTAATACTCGCACAAAATGGGTCTATAAAGTGGAATCGTAAGTGATCCAGAGGAAGTAAGCTGTTCGTAATCCACTGAGACCGTCAAAACTTTAATGGCGAACTCATTTATTTCCCCCTTTTCTCCAGTGTATTGAAACTGAGACTATTTTTTTCTTTTTGAAAAAAAAAAAGTTTTACTCCCCCCCCTCTCACAATCTTAAAAATCGCCCTCGAGCCTTTAAACTATTTTTTTGTTGCAAAAGAGAGCTCTCTCAGAGAAAGTATAGTCTTATACTATTTTTCAACATGCTACACATATCAGCGTGCAGTGGCTTTTTATTTTGAAAAACACGTCACTTTAAAACAACTCACGTCACGTAACTGTTAATGTTTCGCTTTTCGAAGTTTATTAATACTATTGTGTAAAAGTGAGTGACATATGAAATTTCAGTCAGAAAACAGTAATTGTGAGGAAAGGATCTGGTAAACTATACAAAAACTCAGGAGTCATCCACCAAAGTTCGTGGTTGGAATATCCAAACCCAACTTTTTGGAGAGTAACCAACAAGGTTACTCTCGTAACTTGCCTCTACGGAAACTGCTAATTAGCGTTTTCTCATTTCAGCCGTGAATTTGCGGTTTCTGTCAATTTTTGTCGCAAAAAATTTCTCAATTTCAGCCACAAGTTACAGCATTTGCACGATTTTAGCCGCGAATCTGCAGGTTTACTCAATTTTTGAATTTCTAAAATGAATCCACGGATTAGTGATGAGCAAAGCAAGACCAAGGCCAAGACCTTCGAGTCTTGTTGTTGCTCAGCAAGTCTTGGTCTTGTTCTTACAGACTCAGTCTTGGTCTTGGTCTTGGTCTTGCTGCAAGAGTCTTGCTGGTCTTGCTTTGTTGGCTTTATTTTTTTTTCTTATTTACTTGGAGTCGCCTGTCTTTCATTTTTTGTTGTTTTTTTAATTTTAAAGAAAACAATAGCATCGCATATCGAAAAAACGACTCAAAAACAACCTAGTGAAGGACCTAGAGTGAGGGATTTATGAAATTAAAAATTTCTTTTTTCAGTTACATTCATTTATCCCCAGCTCCGATATTTTTTTGATGTTCTTCGTATTTTTCCTTCATATCTCGCCGTATACTGAAAAAACGTAACCTGCCCCACCCTCCTTCAACCATGTGTGGTTTGAGAGGGCCAAAATAACGAAATTTGGTTTTCAAACGAGCTGAATAACTTTTTTGAACGAACCAAACCTGTCCATCTGGTTACGAACAGCTGATTTTGATAACGCGTAAATCCCAGAAATTGGGTTTTTAAGGTGCCAAATCCAAGACATTGGATTTAACGCGCAAATGTGAATTTGGTTTTTGAAAGAGCAAAATTTCCAAAAACTGGAGTTTGAATGAGCCAAATTCGCAAAATTTGACTTTTAAGAGCGGACATCCATAAATCGGAACATTTCTGGCACATTACCAGTACAGGAAATAAAACCAGAATAGCGGCAAAATTCGGCTCAATTTCCAATGTGACTTTAAAAAATGCCTTTTGACGGATACTTTGAGGATTCGAAGAGTTCGCAGCGATACGGGGTGTCTAACCTATTTTTAAGGGCGGGTAGACGTTGGCCTACTCACCCCTGTAAGGGATGAAAAAAATTGCCCAAATGAGGTGACTAATCCTATGCATTTGTATGTGCTGAGTCGATACAAATCAGTCCCAAGTCCATGGGCTGGTTACTTCTCGAGTTATGGCATAATTTGTAACAAAAAACTGTTGTTTTTGGCTTGATTAGTTCATTACTAATCCTCACGCCCTACATTTAGAGATGAAGTCGGGTCATATCGCACACTGGAAAGAATAGTGGTACAACTCAAATAAGTTTTTCTGACCTATCCAGTTTGGATTAAATTAAATTACATTAATCCTAACTGGATTGGCCAGAATAACTTTTTTGAGTTGTACCAGTATTCTTTCCAATATGCGATATGTCGTTTCTGAAGTTGTTTTTGCTGATGAATCAAATACATGGTAGCTCGATTCTCTTAGATCAATATTAATTGATTTATGAACGAAAATACCCGAGAAAACGCGATTTTTGCTCTACTTAAATGTGCCCTAAAAAATGTGTATCATGATTTAGGCAGAACTGACCATTTTCTCTCATCGTACGTATTTTTTTTTGTGCCGAATTGAATGAGCTGTAGTCGGGATCACTAGTATCTATACTTTTTGAGTTACGAACAAACATCTCCAGCATTTTTAAAGGATTTGATCTAATATTCGTGGGCGTATCTAAAAAAGCATTGACCCCAGCGATCCCTGCAATCGCTCATTCGATTCAGCACAAAAAACTACGTAAGATCAGAAATCATGGTTAGTCCTGCCCAAAATCTTGATACACATTTTCATAGCACATCACATAGGGGAAAACTCGTTTTTCCAGGTATTTTCGTTGGTAACTCAAAGAATATTGATCGTAGAGAAACGAGCCACCGTGCATTCGATTCAGCGCCAAAAAATACTTCAGAAATGACATCTGCGTCAACCGCATTACTAAACGTTGGGAGTGAGGATTTTTTGGGAATATTTAAGCCTAAAACCATGTTATTTGATACAATTAGATTGTTTTTTTGATATAGATAGCGTCGGTGGAGTTTCAGGGTTTCGGGCTGTAGACACTCAGCTCGATCAGGGTGTGTCGCGCAAAATTTAGGGGGGGGGGTATTTATTCTTCCTCATTATCACCTTCTTCTCGTTCGATTTACCTTATCCCCTCCCTCGACAGATAAAATTTCTCAAATTTTGCCACCCTGGACTGTAGCCCCGGTAGTTCCCCGTCATGATCTGGCCCTGATCCTAGCACATCCGTCAAAAATTAGTAAATTATCCCTCGCGTCAATGCTGGGAGACCATACAAACTTCCAAAACACTGTGATTTAACGGCCTCTACAATAAAATAAAACGACTGAGAGACACGTGCCAATATTCTCAGCAAGCCCGAATGACCCTTTGTCGCCCTAAAAAAAATTATTTTTGTCTCCTTAATTTTGAATTCATGTTTCAAGCCCACTGATCATTTTTCCAATCCAATGAAAAATATGAAACAATGACTACCGTAACACAAAATCCAAGAAGTTTGTGTTTCCTTTTTTTTTTTTTTTTTTTTTTTTTTTTTTTTTTGCTCGAGCAGAACTAATTGGCTCATTAAAACTAATGGGCTGGTGACTGGTTTGCATGTAACAGAAAACTGTACTGCCCATTAATTAAAATAAAACAAAACGAGGACTGCCTTTTATGAATATGTAACTGCCAATCAATGGTTTTAGAACTAAAGATTCGACTGTTCCAGATTAACAGTTCCATTTTTGGTGATTCCGCGTCAGTGTCTCCGAATTCACTGAAATGTCATTTCTTTATCCAATTTGTTAAACGGAAAAAAAAATTACTTCGATACACAGTCTTAAATCATTGCGAAACTTTATATTTTAGGGCAAAGCTAAGAGAGTTTTAATTTATGATGTTCTTATAACATATTTGGAGAATTTGCCATTTACAAAATGTTACTGACCTGAAAAGTGAGGGAAGAAGAAAAAATGGAGGAAAAAAAAAAAAAAGTATCCCGAACATGAGCCATCAGAAGTAGTAGGTAGTTATATAACTCAACAGAGCTTGGGCGAGCGTACATTAACGAGATTAACATCGACCCATCAGTTTCGTGCAAGGGAACAAGAAGAGATAGAGAGTCAGGAGAACGCAGAAAATCGTATTGATTTGATAATTAAGATTTTTATCCGAGAGAGAAAGAGAGATAGAGAGACAGAACTACAGAACTAGGCTCTTGTGGAAATATGAAGGCAACAGATGCACAAAGAAATTGCTGTAATTTTTATCGATCAATGAAGTCCTCATTAAAATGAAATCCGGGCTCTTGCCGAAGGGTGCAGGAGAGCAACAAGAGGCTCGAGGCTCTTGGAGATTTTTTTCTTAAAATGTAGGTGTATTATTGTATGCCCAGAAGGAATGGCGTTGGATTGATTGTAACAACCGCTATAGCCGTTATTAGAGTTCATACTCCAAGCAAATATGTGAAAGTGTGAAAAAAAAAGAGGGCGTTATGTTTTAAAATTAAGTATGAGAGCAACAAATTAATTCAACAAATTTATTGAAGGAATTACTTTTCCCTTAAACCATGTCCCCCTGTCACCTCTTTATTGCCCATTTCGCTTCTCCACTAAACCATTAGATAAAATTTGTACGCACTATTTTCAAAGGTTCTGATTTGCATATGTTCTAGAAGCACCTCGGCGGGAAGTGGTTGGTGCCCCCCCCCCTCTCCTCATAATCTATGAAAATCTAATAAGATTGGGGGGAAAAAAAATGGGCGGCAATAGGATACGATGGATATAATGGGGGTCAGTTAACTTGCTCCAATAACTCATTGTAATTTAATAGCCTCTGGTTAAATGTTCGGTGAACGCAACACGCTCTACACAAAGTCATTAAACATTACCTCGAGAGTAATAAAACAGAGGACGGATGGAATTATTAATATCGATTTAGTTATTGCGAAAGACTGTTGTCGGCCGGCTAAAAATTCAGAGTCATTGATATTTTTTTATACTAAACGTCTTTGAAGGATTCAAAATGAAAGAACTCGGAAATGCAGAGCAATCGAGGTACCCACTTCGCTACTCTATCGGTAAATTAAATTATTTTATTTCACTCTTACCAAGCTCAAAAGGCGATCTCAGCAAGTCACAAAACGGGAGGGAGCGCAGCGGCAACTAATAACACAGGGGGCCTTCTTTCTTGACATTCAACCTTACCGTGCACTATAATTACACATATATGAACGGCTCGAATCCTGACTATCAGACCGCTTTAGCTCAACCGTATTTGAAACATTTCTACTGCTCTACAACTTAACAATATTTAAGCCCTGCAAACATTGCGAATATAATTTGTCTCGCATTGATCGAATGTCTAAAATGGTGGTGAGGCGAGAATCGTCTTGCTCGAAACGAACTGACTGTTACAAAGCATCAAAATGATACGATGAAACCATTGTTATTTACATTTGTATTTAAATAATTCACTGCATACCTCAAATGAAAAAATCAAAATGAGATTTAAAATCAATCGATAAAAAATGATAAGTATGAAAATAAGAAACCGGAAGCTGTTGATCGAAATAAAACACCGGAGTTCGATGGAAAATATATATAAAAAGCTTAAGAAAGCCAGCTCGGTGTTAAAGGAAGCCACGTCCCCCTTTACGTTGACCTTTTCGATAATTTAGTCCACCTGTCCAGTATCCAGAATTTACAACAACTAACCTCGTCCTTTATCCAATTTACGACTGGACCTTATCTCAAGAAATCAGAAGAATCTTAATTTTAGACGCGACTCCTTATATGCAAATAAACGCCTAATATATGCTTGGTCTTTCTTCAAATATTTATAATTCTTCTAATCCTCGCAGTATTTTGTTGTTTCACACATTTTGTGAGCGTGTGTCAAAGTCGAGCTTGAATTGGTCAAGTTGGTTTTCTGTAGGAAGCGTTCTAAAACTGAATCAAAGGATATGAGCATACGTACTTAGTGCTTTCAGTTCAGCGCCTATAAAACTCGCATTGCAACTAGTTGACTAGCTCATGCTGGTTCTCTCTAAAGCTCACTTGACATCCGAACGCCTTCTATCCACATTACTAGCAGGCGCGGCTCTAGAGTCGGCTTAAAGTGGGGGCCATGACTCCATCCGGCCCCCGCACCTACAGGACACCACCTGTCACGCAGTTTCTGCGGCAAAATAGCTCTCTATCTCCGATCATTGAAACATCGAAAAATTAAGGAAACCCAAAGGCAGGAAAAGTGAGAAAACAACAACAACATTAAACGTGTAACGTGAAGCGTGAACTAACATGTTTGGCAAAAATATGTCACGTCCCGAATGAAATGAACTCAGAGCATGAGTGGAGGAGGAAGGCATGGGCTCTCATGTCCCATACACGGCTAGTAGCACTGCCTAGTTTTAGAAACGACTGCGCGTTCAACCTCAACCCACCTCATCTTTTGACCTCTTTGGCACGATTTCCAGCTCCAATTGAGCATTGCCACTGGGCGAAAAAAACGGTTTTCATACACAGTTGAAGAGCGTAAACGGTTAAAAAACAGTAGTTTTCACCGTGTTTTTTAACCGTGCACAATTTTTATAATTGACTTCAGTAATAGGCTTTTGATCTTTAGATTCTCAACTTTATAGCCGAGAGTTCGCGCTTTTATCGTTTTTTAGCCGCGATTTTTTCCGCGGCTAAAAATGAGAGGGCTATATAGTTGAGAAAAGGCAGTGACGAATCGCTCAGTAGGCTCAGCCAATATTGAAAAAATGCCAATTCGTAGTAACTCAAGGCAAGTTAGTGACTAAAATTGAGAAAATGCGTTACTTCGCATGCGATAAATGAGAAAGAATCGCTAAAAATTGAGGAAAAGCGTAAATTCACGGCTGGAATTGAGAAAAAATGGTAATTCGATGATAAATTTGCAAAAAAAAACGGTAATTCACAGCTAAAATGGAGAAAAAGCTTAAATTCGCGGGCGGCTGAAGTTGACAAAAAGCACTCGGTCGCAGCTGAAAAAAAAAAAAAAAAAAAAAAAAAAAAAAAAAAAAAAAAAAAATCCGATTTGTGCATTGATTTGAGAAAAGCTGCGATTACCTGGGGATAAAATTGATTAAAAGTGGTACTTTGCGGCTGAAGGTAGGATATCATTATCATTCGCGGCTAAAATCGAGAAAAAACGCCAATTCACGGATCTATTCGGGAAAACCTGCTGAACCTGGCTGAAACTGAGAAAAACCACTAATTCCAGGCTAAAATTAATAGTGATTTCCATTCAACACACTACACAAGCGTAGTGCAGCGTCCTCTCCATAAACATATGTTTCAAATCAGAAAGGACGGGTGGGTAAACTTACACCACACTAGTGCATTGAATGGAAAACACCATGAGATAAAGCGCTCATTCGCATGCTAAAATGGAGAAAAACGCTAATTTCCGGATCAAGTAGAGAAAATCAACGAATTAGCTGCAAATGAGTAAAAGCGATTATTCTCACCTACAACTGAGAAATAAATGAAATAATTCGCTGCAGAAAACAAAGAAAACATCTCTAAATTGCTTTGTCACGTACACTGATCTTCTCTCTGAAGGCTGATAGTTTGTATGTGGGCGAAAAAATACTATGCAGTCATCAATGACTGCGTTGAGGCGAGGTTTTGGATAGTTTCAGCCAATTAAGTAAGCTAATACTGTCCTCCAGTCGTCGTCATTCAAGTGAGCACAACAGTCTTTATAACTTTGAACAGGTTCTAGGTTGCAATAAGTTCTACGTATTTAATTGATTGTTATATTTTCTTATTCGAATTTTTGTTCATAATTAAGCCTCAGATGACGAGGCTTGTTGTGTGCCGCGGCATCCCGGCAATTTTGGCCGCAAATCAACGCTTGTCCACACAATTTTAGTCGCGAATCTTAATTTCTCACACGCATCTTCTCAATTTCAGACATTAAGTTGCCCCCAGAAATTGTGTAGGAGCGAATTATCGATTTTTCACAATTTTAGCTGAGTGATGTTTTTAAATATAGCGATGAATTAGCGTTTTTTTTTTCTAAATTTTCGCTACGAATAAACGCTTTTTATTAATTTTACCTTTGAATGATGAGAGTTTTTTCTCAATTCTAGCAGCGAATTAGCATTTTTTAGCTACTTTAGCAGTGAATTAGAGATGTAAATATTCAGTGACAAACTAGCGTTTTTCTGCATTTAGCCGCGGATTAACACTTTTTCATAATTTTAGCCCCGAATTAGTGCTTTTTCTCAATTTCATCCTGCCTTCAGAAATCTGGAAATGGCGTTTTCCCATTTAGAGCTTTGAGTGATAGCTTATTCTCTACTTTTGTCGTGAATTAGCGCTTTTCCTACAATTTAGTCGCGAATTAGCGCTTTCCCTCAAGTTTCAGAACCACAAAAAGCCCTAATCACAAAAACGCTCAGATAGCAAGACGTTCTAACCTACGGCGACAGTGGGTGAGGACTTAAGACGTGTACGATTTCTGTTTAACGGGTCGTCCACACGGCAGGGCTACTTCAAAGCGGATTGCAGTGTTGGAGAAAGATGGTTTCTGCCGTGAGAGGACTAATTCGAACAAGTATTTAAAGTGGAAAATCTTCACGTGAAGAACTAGATAATTACGCGGCAGTTGTGTAGTGAGCGTATTTGCTGCAACTGATGCCCCCCCCCCACACCGATGATAGAATTAACATTTGGAAATTTTCAAACATATCTTGTAAAAATGGGGTGAGAGCCAGAGCAGTTTCAGAACAGGATTTCACCTGGTTTCCAGCGTGGAAATAAAGCTTTATAATGTGCTCATGTCGTTTCCCTTTTATTTCCGGCTGGAGACAGGTTTCCAATGAAAGTTCCACTGCATCAATTCTGATTCCGAATGCCAAAAAAGAGAAGAAATGTAGTTGAGCACTCAGTGATGTTCAAACAAGAGGGTTTCATTTGGTCGTATAGCCTTTTCCCCTTTCATTTTTTGATCGGTTGTTTTTTCTTCACCTCCGCGATATGCGTGGGTTCCTTATTTCTTGGCAAATGTCAAGATACCAATAGTTGATTGTTTAAAATAATTAATAATCAGGTTTTAATTATTATTTCCAGGGTCGAAAATCACACTCCAATCCAAGTTACCCCCCCCCCCCCCAAATGCGTTTCCTAAACGGCTGGGACAAAAAGTTTTAGGGGGAATTTTTTAACGGTGTCAATCGGCTCTAATCCCCACTGTAGGATTTTAAAAGCAGTGCGATGAGGATTGACATTAATTAGGCAAATTCTTTTTACCCGTAGCGGAGTGGCGCCACTATCTTTATTTATTTGATTTCTCGCAATTTCATTTTTTTTTCTTCGTCTTCGCCAGCGTATTAAATACGGCATGACTCTATGGCTGAAGAATTCTCTAGACAAGATTCTATTTATTATGTCCTTATAGGTTTTTGACCATTACAAATTTGTCCTCGTGACGTTTTCTACTGAGAATTGCGATAATTAAACGGCAATGATTATCCACACGGTAGCCATTGCTCCCGAGTTCTTTGATTCCATTCCTTTCGAGAATGGAAATTAAAAACTCGGAAAAATTTGTCTTCGTTCATTAAAAAGAAGAAAGAAAAAAAAAAAAAAATAATAATGAAAGCAAAGGGGCGGCTTCACGTCGCGCGTTTCCATCAATTTCTATGTATAAGGAAACTAGAGTTTGGTTATTATGAGCCTTCCTCCCTGCACCGCTCATCATTCTTCGCATGAGAAATATTTAAAAATTATTTAAGAGAAAAAAGTGTTCTTTACCATGGTCATGACATGTGAGCTCGACTCACAATTCAGCGTGGGGCTCACGAATTTCAACGATAATAAATCCGGTTTTATTTCATTAAATTGTTCCTGACCATAACTTGGTATTTCTCGAGTCTATATCCTGAGCAAAGTTCGGTATAATCCTTTCGAGATGTAATGTCTTGACAGAGGAAACTATCGATGATGCATGGTTGTGGAACGGTGGCGGAGCCGCAGTGTTTTAAATATCTCACAAGGGGGACCGGCCCCGCGGAGTTGTATCGTTTCCTCCTAAAGGCATTATAAGAAAGCTTTCCCATTGGGGGGCTAATTTATGCTGGAGACCGAATCAGACTCCTGTCCTATTTAGATCTTCTATAAGACAATATTAACAGAAAACTGCAGGACTTCACCTTTTTTTTTCAAGACAACGTTCGCGATGGAATACTTCCTGCGTTAACATAATCAACATTCACAAATCATTCGTGTTGCATGATGGCAATGCCACCAAAATGCAATCAATTCCCTGCGAAAATGACAACCCACGTTTCCTCTCATTTTTCTCTTTGAATCACCTGACGAAAAGAAAGCAAACATTTTATTTCTTTCTCTTAAGCTGAACAATTTATGCAAAACCCTTAAAAATATACGTTTAAAAAAAAAAAAAAAAAAAAAAAAAAAACAGCGGTCTCGGATGGCCGTCAATAAAACCGTTCGCTCTTATCATCATGCTTTCAGTTTCTGGTCACATAAAAGACTCCGAAGGAGAGGAAAAAGAAAAAACAAAAAAAAAAACTGGTTCTATTGCTCGCTCGTTATGGGAATGAAAGCAGTGGACAGAGTCGAGGCTCGTCGTAGGTTGTTGACGTTGCGGGGGGTGGTGAGTGAGTGGGGTATCTTAAAATGTTCTCATTGCCTTCATTAACCAACATGCCAGCCTTCTTCTTCAATTTTGAATTGTATTCTTATTATTTTTTTTTTTTGTCAAAGTTCAATGAAGTGAGAGAAGAGGGAACTTCGAGTTCTTGATAGTGCTTTCTTTAAGATAAAACGGTACCTGCCTTACGATCGGATTCGGGGTATTTCGAAGGCGAAATGAACCGATATTTCCGCATTTTAAGGACCAAGAATTTAATTTCTCGTTACATAAGGCGAAATTGTCCACTTCGATCAATATCGCAATACGAAATGCCTGAATTCCCAGTAAAGTAAAGGGAGGAAAAAGTTATGTGCGTTGAAATGACGCTCCAATGAGTACGTGAACTTTGGAAAGGAGGGGGAGAGGGAATTCTTGCACGAATGTATATCTGTTTAAAGACGAAAGAAGGAGAATAAAAATAGGTAAAATAGAAAGAATGAAAGCAATTAAACCAAGTACTGGGAATCAATTTGTTGCACACGTGGGGAGATATGAGGACAAGTCGGCATTCCAAAGAAGGCTCCATTTCTTCTGAACGAGAATCAAGGAGCAATTGCGACTTAGTTGGACTTGTTTTATGTACACGGCTTCATTGAATCTTTGATTTGCTTTTTTTTTTTTTAACAGGACTCGGAAGTTGGACAAAGTAGTGAAGACAAAACACTTTTTGTCTCTATTACTTATTAAATGTTAATATTAAGTGGCTCAATTACCATTTTTTAAACAAAAAAAAATCAGGTCCTGTAGCAAAATACTCAACACTTATGGATTTAGTGAGTTTCTGGGGCAAAATAACACAGTTTGTTACACCCTCCCCCCAAAACAACAATTTAAGCCATATTATGGGCCAATTGACCGGCTTCTAGCTGAATCGGTTCACTGATTCAAAAAAGTTTTGAGTGTTGAATTGATGATAAATAGGCCGATTTGTGTGATTTATGTTTTTTTCTTGATGTTACAAGTATTAGAGAAACAAAAATTAGATTCGACGACAAACTGACAATTATGAGTATAATAGTGAGTCCCGAGCAGAATATTCATTAATTTGTTGGACCCTGGTCCTGTTTCAATGGCTGGCAACGCCCTCGTCGCTGAGTACGGGCAGTTTCTAGGACAAAATGATCCATTCCCGACCTGGATTGTCAGTCTCTTAAGTTATTCAAATAAAATAAAGTTCGAGCGGTGCACCGTTGTTGTGCCGACTGCCGAGTCCTCGATTCTTATGAAATGAAATAATTTTCGGGACCTTCATTTCCCGTTTTCAAAGCTCTAAACTGACAGTTTATTAGTCGAATTGTTCATTTTCTGAGCATTATATAATATCTTTTATACCAGGAGACCACGGTCAATTTCGATGTGGAGTAACCGCATGTTTATGGGTCGGAATGAGTTTCCTTAAGTGACCATCAGATGGATTGTGTTCAGAAGAGCGACGATTATTTTCATTGTGTAGAGGGGGGGGGGGGTTCAAGGACCTTTTGAGGCTTGAAAATGGAAGAAGATGGAAGGAGATTTTTGCCAGAAATTGTCAAAAACCGGGCTCATTGACCTTTTCAGTTTCCTGTATTTTAGACCATAAGAGGATCGGCCTTTTCAGACAGCGTAACAGCGGATTTTCACTGATCAAACACCTCCTCTGATAAATTCAGCCCCCGAGGGAACCAACTCATAGTGAGCCTGGGAAGGGGGCGTACCGAGGTAGGGGCGAGGGGGACGGACCGCCCCGAGCTCCCTATCAGAAGGGGCTAGCTTAAATATGAGGATTTTTAGGTTCAATGTTCATGGATTTATAGATCCGTCAAAAGGAGTTTTGGTGTGTACAATTGGGTACTGATTTGGCTCCTTTTGGCGATTTTCAGTCCATCCGACCTGGAGAATAGAACGTTACAGGCGATCAGCAAATAGTGTAGCTAAATATTAGATTGAGCCCACAAAACCGCTATTCTGATGGCTCAAATAGAGAAAATACCTGACCTCCTCAAGTTTGTTTAGGGCCTTAAGAAAATAAAATTGACAAGGTGCTCTAACGTGCCAATGCTGGGGCAAAAAGGCGGCAAGAAGTTTGGAAAAAAAGCGCTAATATTCGTGGCTAAAACAGTGAAAAATCGCTCTTTCGTAGTTTCTTATTGCAATTTTCAGACTTAAACTAAGAAACAAATCGCTGATTCGTGGTGTATAGAGGCAATCATACGGCTAAAATAAAATGTACCCAAAAACCCTGCCAATGTGATGTTTTTGGGCCAAGCCCGAGGCTAAAATCAAGAACAAGGCTATACAAGTGAATAGAATAGCGGCTATAAAATTGAAAAAAAATCGCTCAATTCATCGATTGGGAAAACGCCAATCCGTAGTTTCGATATTTCGAGGTTAAAACTGAAAAAAAGGGCTAATCCATAACTTAAATAGAAATAAACGGCCAAATGCGGGATTGAATTAAGAAAAACCGCTAATTCACGGCTATTATTTTGAAAACCACACACTGGACCTCGTGTTTATTTGGAGTAGGCAGGTTATTTCATTTCATTAATTGACTTGTATTATTTTACGTTTTCTTAAATCACTGATTAACTCGGCTAAATTTTGAAAAAACGCTAAATTTCAGTTATAATTAAAAAGTGCTTAATATGCAAGAATTGAGAAAAACGCCAATTTGTGGCAAAATTAAGAAAAATCTCTAATTCGTGGGATAAAAACGATAATTTTCAGTCCAAGTTGAGAAAAGTGCTAATTCCCTGCAAGATAAAAAATAGAGAAAAAGCGCTAATTCGCGGCTGAAATAGAGGAAAATCACTTATTTGCCGATGAAGTGTGGTAAATAAACTCTAATTCGCGGCAAAACCTTAATTCATGGCTATACGTGAAAAAAATCCGCTAATTCGAGGCTAAAACTGAGGCAAAGCGCTAATTCATAGCTGAAGGTGAAAAGAAATTGTTAGTACAGGGCTATAATGTAAATAAAACCTGCAAATTTGCGGCTAATTTTGGAAAATCACTATTTAGTGCGGCTAAAATTAAGAAAAACGCAATTTTTTTAAAGCTGAAATTGGGGGAAACCGCTTATTCATGGGATAAGAACTGTACTTTCTGCTATAATTGAGAAAAAGCGCTAATTCGCGGCTCTAAAGTAACAATCAATTTCATTTTGTGTCTAGAATTAGCCAATCCTCGGCTTTTGAAGGCAACTTATTTGAGGCTCAAAATTGTGGAAAAGCGCCAATTAATGACTTTAAGTAAAAAAACAAAAAAAACCCGCTAATTCGCGGCTAAAAACTGACGACAGCGCTAATCCATTGGCTAGAAGTGGAAAAAATGTTAATGCAGGACTGAAATGTAAAAAAAAAGTTATTTGCGGCTAATTTTATAACATTAATTAGCGGGATTGAAATCAAGAAAAAGGCTAATTTTCAGCTCGAACCGAGAAAAAGTACTTACTAGCTGCTGAAACGCTGTAATGAGCGCTCTCTCTCTCTCAAAAAAGTCAATTCGTGCCTAAAATTGAGAAAAATCGCATATTCGCGGCTATAAGGTATAGAAGAGTTTAAATTTGCGTCGAAAGTTGAGGCTTTTGAAACAACTTTAGGATTATAAAATTGAAAAGCAGCAGACATTCTTGGCTTCAGGTTTGAAAACGTTGCAAGCGGCCAAAATTGAGAAAAGCGCCAATTCGCGGCTAAAATAGAGTAATTTGTCAGCTTACGGCTCAAACTGATCATGAGCGCTAATTGGCGGATAAGGGTGTAGAAATAATGCCAATTCGTGCGTTTCGTGGCCGCAAATAAGGAAAACGCCATAGTTTAACGCTATGTAATAATTATAATTCAGAGTTTATCTTAGAGACTAAGGGGCCTCATAGAGTTATCCGCTCCGGGCTTCGATATAGGTGTAGGTACGCCAGTGGGCAAAACACCCAAGAATCCTCCGTACGCCTGGCGGCACGTCTGGGCACTCGATCGGTAGTTTCAACAGCCGAATTTTCTGGGTTTGTATAGCACTAGGCTTTCGGTTGGAAAACCAGTTTTAAGGCTGAAATCGTCAGTTTTCTGGCCGAAAATTGAAAGTATCGCAGCCAGAATGGTTTCCCGGCAGTAAACGTTGAGTTTGGTGTTAAAAAAATTTCGCTCCGGCAGCTGGCGGTCGGAAAGAGTGCATTTCATTCCGCATACGGATACCCTAAGCCGTCCCAGAAGTAATAATTTTGATACCATAATTTGTTTTATTAAGCCGAACTTCTTCCTCTATTTTCACCACCCTCTCTTCAAAAATGTCGAAAAGTTTCGGTAGTTTTCCAAGGGCTTTGTTATATTAAATTTTTGTGCCGTATTTTATAATACCTAAACGTGTGAATTTAAGCGATTTTTTTGAAATTTAATCCCCATATCACCCCCCCCCCCCCTCACATCAAATTTCATGATAAATATCAATGGAACCCAGGGCTTTCGTTACATTAAATTATTGAGTCGCATTTTAGAGCGCTAAGATGAACTAGTGAAGTTCAACGCTATTTTTACACTTCCACACCGAAGGACCACCCCCACCACCTTGACTTTTTCAAAAAATTAAAATGGGAATCAAAGGCTACTCTAACAAGGAGTATACGTACCGAATATGATGCTTCTAGAATCAACTGGTGATTCATAGTGATTTTTTGACCATTTCAACCCCTATTTTCCCTCCCTCCACTTTGACCGATTTGGCCCAAATGCAATACCGACCGGGGTCTTATGACTAATGATTTTTGTGCCAAAGCGCATTCCGCTAAATTAATTTCTTCGAGAGTTATCGTGCTAACAAGAAAACGGCCATAAGCTTATAAATAAACATATATTATATATATGAATTCCGAGACCAATGAATTCGTGTTCTGAAACGTGAAAAAAACATGACATGACCCATGTTTGCCACCATCACGACGAGACCAATAGTGCATTTTCAGAATGAAATGCACTAAAAGTACAAGTTATTTGATCGTACATGAAAGCTCCTCCCCACCATCCAACTTCCGTCTGGTGTCCGTAATTTCAAATCGTGGATTCGCGCGAGGGCCTGCAACACCACCAGCCACATGCGGATTCGGTGGCACCATATCTCTGAGTCACATCCTTGTCAAAGTGCAAGGTTCACTCAAACATAGTCTCACACTTATGAGCATTTTTTGTAGAGAGGAGGTAGCATTTTTTTAACTTGAAATAGCGGATTGGGTTATCGTAAACACTACTGACTAGGCTACCGTAACGAAAGCAAAAAAAAAAAAAAAGAAACAAAAAAACGCTGACTCAAATTAAAAGGAGCATCAATCGTCATTAGAGTCGGTAAATTTTTCTCTGTTGTTATCAAATAATGACTAAAAGGGTGAGGTCCATTGGTTTTTAACTATACAATTCGACAGAGGGCCGGTTTGGTATGCGTTTAAAATAATGGGAGGTCTTTGGGAGGGAGGTTTTAGATTTATGCAGGAGGAGATAAATTTGTTAGGAGAATAACGGGCTAAAGAACTGGCCAAGCTAACGGTGTGCCCCCTTCCTCCCACCCGTCGGCTATGGGAGCTCGCACCTGACTGAGCAGTAATTAAAATTTTGTGGAACAGTTCAACCCCAATACTCGACCCTCCGTCGTGTCCTTTCCCTTTTAGGACTCGAATGAAAAGTTTTTGGAATGATTTTCCACATCAAAATCAAACGCCAAATATTTTGAGACTACGCTTACACTTGTTTTTTTTTTAACTGCCTGTTTTCCATCACAATGTTTTTCGACTAAATCAAAAACATATAAGTAATATCAGTATTAATTTAAATGGGTTTCCTTTTAATTACTAAAAATGTTGGCGGTATAATTAACTAAGCAAGTGAATAGATTTAAAAATACTGATATCTTAGTTAATATTGTGAAGTCATGGCGGCTCGCTCCCCCTCAGAGACCTCGAACTCAGGCGAGCGATTTTCTCCTGAGCCGCGTTATAATTAGGAGTGTGAGCTCTGAATTCTAAGCAATTTTTTTTTGCTCGGCGAGCAAAAAATGTCCACTGCGTTTACAACTGAAAAAAGGGGAGCGGTTTTTGTTGTTTTTTTTTTGTTTGTTTCAGAGCTGAACGCTTAGCTTTTAACGAAATTCCACTCTTTGTCCTGAAATCTTTTTAGAACGACCAGCCGGAAACGATAAGGTCAATTTATTGACCGCGAGCAGAAAGCAGACCCCACCCTCCACCGCCAAAGCACAGTTCCATACGATTCCCCCCGTACAGAAATGAACGCTCCTTTCTTTCTCTCTTCTCTTTCCGTCTTTCTCTCTCTAAAAATTGCGATGCGTTAAAGATAGAATGTTGTTAAGTCTTCTCGAACAATAAATTTATTATTATGCATATTAGACACCCGCATCATGTTTAGTACTCCGGTCATATACCGAAAGATTTACAGACCGAATCACTGGCACCGATGGGATTGGATTTTTACAGAATTAAATGGAAAAGCGAATGGAAAACGCGTCATTTCCCCCTCTCTCCTGGCGTAAAAGAACATTATTCCCCTGGGAAATTCCTCACGAGGAGCTTTGATTAATTCCCCCTCAAGATCCTCTAAATATGTTGCTTTGACTCGTTCTCCACGCGAATTATTCACCAGTTTATTCATCATATTTTTTGGTAGACCGCGCCGTATAGCTTTGAAAACAAAATAAAATAAGTTAAAGGGTGGGTCGGGACTGACGGCGGCTAATTAATAAGGCAGCAACAACAGTAGCCTGCGTCTTAAATTACTACGCCACAGGAGTTCCTCTTATTAACTCGACCTCTAATATTTTTTATTCGTTATTTATTTATCTCCAACAAAAGATCAGAAGGGAGAAACGTAATTAGTTGGATTCAAATTTTACGAGTTTCCCATTATACACAGTGTTTCACCAGAAGATTTCATACAAGTTAGCAATACACAGCATCATCGCATAAATCATTTCAGCGATAGGTTAGGCAAGGTAAAAACTGGCCCAACTGTTTAAGCGTGAAATTACATAAAGTGCACCAATTAACTGTCAAAGTACACGGCATAGTTGAACCATAATAGAAATTGTGCGACTTCAAGGGTGTCATGAATTATGAATCACGTGTCGTGTTTTCTTTTGCCAGGCTCAGCCAAGAATTCCAGAGTGACGAGCCTTTCATCTCTCTTTATTTATTTATTAAAAATATCCTTCACTTTGTACAACCTATCATATGAAAGTCCATTCTGAGAATGCTTCGATGCCTTCAACTCATGGTAGCTCTTTATGTGCAAAGAAATAAAGAAATCCCCCCTCGCCTCTCCTCTGATCTAGGACAGCATCACCACCTTTTTTATGAGAGATAATCTTATTCATGTGGTAAAGAGGATGTGACTGGCTGAGAGTATGAGTGGGTAAAATAATTATCAAGCGAGAATCTACGTCCTGTAAGCCTGAACCAGAGATGAGTTTGAATTCACCAGCAATAAAAAAAAAAACAAAATCTGTCAGATGGATTTCCCTCGTTTCTCCAAGCACCGAAAGTGTTTGTAACCGCGCTGTCTCGATCAGATCCCTAGAGAAACAGAGGGGGAGGCGACCTGAGTTCGAGTAAATTCGACCTGAGTGTCGAATTTAGAGGGTCGGAAGGCTTCCTGCCGGTCAGTGAAGGTCACTGGAGTCCTAGATCCCATTCTAGGCTGATTAGCAATACCATAACCACTCACTTAACTCGAATACTAAGACCACGACAGCGTGTCAGTGCGGGAGGCTTTGCACGCATTGCCCCCTTCCTAGTCTCACAAAGAGATAGTTTCCCCTGGACCTTGCCTATATCACTAAAATCATAGCTCTGGGACTCAATTTATCAGAAGATATCTTCGATCGGTGACAGGGGCGGGATATGGGTGACAGGTTACGAGGGGGGGATATGGTGGATAGACCCCCCCACAGAGCTAAAAGTATACGAACGAAGGGGCACTAGTACCAAAGCTCCAAAGAGCTCCAAAAATGAGCGTTTATCGTTGAAGTTAGGTTTAGCAGATTTTCAAGACTCCGAAAAGGTCCGCGTGCGTCCAGCTGCTTTCTTGGACTACAGTAGCTTACCGAGGTATGGGCGAGGGGGAGGGGAAGACCCGGGCCCCCATATCCGATCGGGCCCCCGAAAAGCTTAAATACGGAAACAATGAGGATTTTTAGGTTATCCATGGATGTAGGCATATGTGAAGAGGTCCGACGTTTGGACAGCGATTTGGCTACTTTCTACGAATTTCAGTCAATCCGACGATCTGGACAATATAACGTTGCAAGTGATATCAGTTAAGACTGTGGGCTGAATATTCGATTGAGCCCCCGAAAGCGCTAGTCTGGTGGCTCAAATTGAGAAAATTCGCTCTATCTCTCTTGAGAAAAAGTGCAAATTCGCGGCTAAAAATGGGAAAAAATCGCCAATTTACAGCTGAAATTGTGCAAAAACGCCAATTCACAGGTTTGAAACCCTACAACGCTGCTAATTCGCGGCTAACTTTTGCGTCAAAACTGAATAGACGCCATTCGCGGCTTCTGAAGGCAACTTTTGAGGATTAAATTAAGAAAAAGAGCCAATTTATGGCAATGAGTGAAAAAAACACTAATTCGCGGGTAAAACTGAAAAAAACCGCTCATGCGTAGCGTCTGGAGAGCCAAAAAATCCTAATTTGTGAAAAGCCCTCTAGTTCGCGGCTAATATTGAGGAAAACACTTCAGAAAAAAAAACGCTAATTTTCAGATAAAACTGAGAAAAGTGCTAATCCCTAGCTAAAAATTGAAAAAAATCGCTAATTTTCTGCTAAAATTGAAGAAGACGCCAAACCTCATGGAAAATTAAGAAGATCACTTACAGGATAAAAACGCCAATTTCTTGCTAAAGTTGAGCAAATGCGCAAATTCATTGCTCTGGGATGGAGGGGGGGGGTCAAGACCGGTAATCCGCGGCTGAAATTGAGAAGAACGATACACGCAGCCAAAATTGAGAAAAGCCTAATTTGCGGGTGATTCTGTCCAAAAGCTCTCATTCATGACTAAAATTGAGAAATTTGCGGCTTAAACTGGTCATAAGTGCTAATTGGCTGATAGAAAAGGGGAAATAGCGGTAATTCATGGCTAAAAGTAAAAATTATATTTCTTGATAATACAGAGACTTAGGGGCCTCTTGGAGATTTCCGCCTCGGGCCCCCGATAGGTGTAGGTCCTCCAGTGACCCCACGATACGCGGTTTTTATTCATTCATAAATTTTGGTCATTTTTTCTATTTGTATTTGGATTTGAGCATCAAGTATGAGTCCCGTAGAGAATGCTCAATTGACCAATGTACGCGGTTTCCTCCTCAACATCATTGAGTGGCCACCACTATCCCTTAAAGTGAGCGTTTTGCACTTCTACTCGTATCATCGACTTTGCCGATCTGCATCCGCCGGGAGGACTTCATGAGACTAGCGGACTAGCCTCTACTCTACTCATTCGATAACTGGGAAGGATTTATAGAACAGAAAATTCTGGAATGTCTGGATGAATTAGGGATTAGTAGTAATTTCGTTCTCGGGCAAGGCTATGATGGGACCAGCATGATGTCCGGTAGATTCAAGAGTGTGCGGGCTGGGTGGAATGATGGCACCTCCCCTCCGCCTAACGAGATTTCAATCTCATCCCTCCACTAGCTGACCAATTCCTACCTACGCCACAGAATTCGGCGAACATCCACCGTTACGCTGCCGGAAAGCTCAACGCTCGTTACCCCTAAGACAGGCTTGGCGCTGCAGCTTGAATTACCAAGGCTTGGAACTGTCCATTATTTTGTTTTCTGCCACCATACGAGTGAGCCATAGGAGACGATAGGCCTGACAACGGCTGTGTACAACAAAAAGAACATTTTGGGCTCCAAAACAGGTAATTGTGCCTGTATACAGACGTATCAGCTCAACGTCCGAGAGATCTAGTTATGTTGTGGAGGGAGGGGAGTGACATTTTTCCCCTCGGAAGTTCTGGGACAGCCGTTTAGACAGATTTTGGGGCTAAATTCACAGTTACAAAGTAGTAACCGTTTTCAGAATTGGTAATGACATGTAAGGGACAAAAATTACCATGTACGGGGCTGTCAGTTACATGGCTCAAAAATACCACTACTGGTTGCTTCTGCTTGCTAAAAAAGTGATTTAAGAGAAATTCACCACCGTCACACCCTTCTCCACAAGTGGCCGTTGAGAATGGCTTCAATCCGAACCGGCATCGATCATTCATGTTAATGAAGCTTTATTGAATCAATAAAATGTGATCAAAACGATAAAGCGCGTCGGATTAGGACACACCTTTGAAAAAAATATCCACCCCCTTTGCAGAGTTTCCTCTAGCCAGCGCTTTTCCTGAGGCACATATAGCCAAACTTTTCATCTTCAGCCGTGTGGCCGCAGCACCTCCTTGATAGTTTCATGGTATGTGAATCAGAAGAGCCGAACGACAATGCGAGAGGCCAAACAAAAAATTAAAATCGTTATTTTGTCCAGCTTGAACCAGGACTTTTCTTCTATTCTCTCAGGAATCATGAAATTTTGGCCAGCTCTGGTGGGGGGGGGGGAGATTCCGTCAATTGTAGGCATTTGTAGAAGTAATTTATCGCCTCGATTCGATGGCGATAAGATTGCTAAGGAGCGGTGCCGGGAATGGGCACGAAATGCACCATTTCTAAAAACTACGCGGTTGTATGTGTTCAAAATAATATCTAAACGAACTTGCTCGCAGAACGAATTTTAAAGGTTTTCCTTACTCAAAAAGCCAACGCAACGAGCAAAACGAAACGAATTTTAGATCAGACGAGCCGATGGAAGGGTTTCTCACACTGTCATGCCGCCGTTTTTGCACAGTTTGGCTAGTTTCCAGGGCCCTCGCGGATACCCCCCAACACGAGGAAATTAAATTGGCCTTGGTGGTGGTGGGGGGTGATGTGGGAAGATTTTCCATTTTTTGCTCATTACCCTGTCAAACCCGCTTAAAATGTGTTGTAAAGTGATGCTACTTTGTTTTTATTGAACCCCCTCCCTCCTTTCACGGGGTACAATGATGTTTTGCGGGTCTTTGGTATTACGCGCTGGGAGCACTTTACTTTTTCTTTTTTGTTTTCGTGATATTTTATTGCAACTGAACAAATTAAGCAAAGTCATAGTTCATCTAGCAATATGAAATCTCATAACTTAGTTCACTAATAGGATAGTCATTCAACAAGTCACATCCTTTGTATTACATATAATTAATTTAGTGCACCAGGTTCACACGCACTACAAACGTCAACACATCACTACGAGGTCCGATGGTTTATTTCTCTTGAGTCTCCGGAGTTCGTTCTTATTTTTCAGGACAGTAAGGGTTTAGTGACGAAGAAAATGCACGACAGGGAAATGATTTTCGTGTAATATATTATGTATAATATTATATGATATATTCGCCATTTATTTCCGATGGAGCAATACAAATTGGCTCCGGCAGATGGCGGACAAAAAAACGATTAAATTTGTTGAAAATGATGATGGGGAACGGTGAAATGATTGTCCATTTTGCGGTTTCGTTTCCAAAACTGATTTAAATAAGTCGAAAAATTGGAGCTATTTTCTTGAAGAAAATATCCACCATATGAGTCACGATTGATGTTGCCACTGTCCGCGGGAAAATACGAACGGCCCCTGAAAACTTGTCCAAGGTGCCAATTACGCGGGCAATAGGGGGCGGAAACCCCTTTTCAACGGCTCGTCTGATCGAAAATCAACCACGATCAGATTCCCCGTGGTGTGAAATCCCAAGGTACAGTGTTATAAATCTGTTGTCAATCAAAAATAAAATAATCGCACTGCAATACTTGAAATTTTAAAGTTTGCTTCACTGTTCTCCACCATTATGACGTTGCATTCCCCTAAAAAACCCCTTCAAGCTTACTTGCAACACTTTTTTCAGTGTTTCAATTTGAGCCTAACACGGTTTAGGCGGTTCCCTCGGACTACATTGAGCCGGATCTTGCCAAAACGCACGTATAAGTGGCCGAAAACGAGGGTTTCGACTCGTTTTTGGTGTGGTAGTGGAATGGGAAGGGGACAAAATTACCTAAAAATAAATCCCGGGTATAAATTGATTGTCTCCTCAGTGATTTTTCAATTCTGAGGTATTTCCTCGGTCAAAAAGTCGTTTATGCCGCACAATTCTGCCGGTTGATGAGCCAGCACTGGCTGTGATCTTCGTTTCTTCTTGAGCTTTATGGGCCAGAGTCAATGATTCATAATAAGTTATGACTGATGAGCAAGGATGGCCTTGGTTCTTGCAGCCTCGCAAGACTTTTGAAGCAAGAACAAGACCAATACGGGTTTGTGGATGTAAAGCCCGGTGCATACGATACAAGGATCTCCGCAATATTTCTTGGACGAAAAATTCTCCCACCAGATTCGTCGCGAGGTGGTGAGCAAGTAGTGATCACACACAGCAATATTTCTTGCTTGTTAAGTGGTTTGGTGGGGGTGCCTCTTGATCAGCTGAAGGAATTGGCGACGTTACCTTCCCTTTAGATTATCTTTCCCAAGAGTCAAACTTGAATTTGTTGTGAATTACGAACAAATCCATTACGAACAACACACAAAAATGCTATGTAAAACGCACACTGATTAAAAACACACGAAACGCTCCGTTTGAACTTCGAAAAACCTTTGTCGGACAAATTACCAGGTTACATTCCCCTTCCACCAAACCACTTGACTTTACTAGAACCCCTGATTGGTCTTCTCAAGCAATCTTGGAAAGCAAATAGGACAGGTTCTATAACGAAAAACTTGCCCAGCTCCTTGGACTGACGTCACCACCTCGCAAGAGCGCATGCGCAATTCACATACGAACTTGCTTGAAAGAAATATTGTTGAGAAAATTGCATCGTGTGCACCGGGCTTAAGACCAAGAATTATTTATTTATGGCGAAATACAAAACATATAAATAAAGTAACTCCTTTTGCCCAGCAAAACAAAAATAAGACCTCCTGCAAGACTCCGAGAATGTGTCTTGCGGAAGAGCAGAGTTTTCAGCAAGACTCTTGCAAAAGCCTAACAGAAAAAATCGTTAGGTCCACGGACCCGGAGTTTAGCGTGAATACGTTTTTTCTTTTGTGGCTGGTAGTGGTAAGTGGCAGTTGAGCTTGAGGTTTGAGTTGGGATCTTGGTCACTCACCACCACCACACTGGGCGGCGCATGCGCGGTGAGACCCATTTTGCCACTTCTGCCGAATTGGACACTATACTCCCGTAAAACGTATTCACGTTAAAAATAAATATGAATAAGTAAAACAAAACAAAAAACGCTAGCCTGCTCGACTGAAAGAAGTAGAGAAAGAACCGCCGAGCTGACACTGCAAGTTCAATGCGGCAAAACAGCGCTCTACGCAGAAGGTCACCGCTCTCCTCTCTTCTTCGTCGGCATATTCTTACATTTGTCGTATTTTATTTCGCTTCGCTCTGCTCTGCTCTGAACTCGTTAAAGCTTTTGGTGAAAGTAATAAATTAATGAATGAGAGCAGCGAAGACGGCCCACCCGCATTGCCCACGCCGAATGCAACGAGAAGTAAATTTAAATAATTTTATACCATAAGTTTTAAATGGGCAGTAGTTAACAATTAGACAGCAGTTACGATGAGCACAAAAGTATTTCAACCAACGTGAGGGTCAAAACGGTCGTTTTTAGAATTTGCAAGCTTGTGTTCCTTTCAGGAAAACCATAACACTTCGAGGTGAATGAAACATCTTTACTCCTTTGAGTGTTGAGAGTTGAGTTTATTTTGTAGTATCGCGTCGTTCATTGAGAGTGAGTGACTTCTCCCCCCTCCGACCATCGAGCTAGGCTAGAGTCTTGCGAGATACTTCCAAACTTCCAATTATCGAGAGTCGACTGTATGTATATCTTTTTGGCAATGCAGTCATATTTATATGGCATTGCCTGTTTGCTGTAACAGAGTTGTCATATTTGGATGGGGAGAGGGGGAAAGTATTCCGAGCAACCGTTTTTTGCCTGGAATTCCGCGCCCAAATCGTCGAGGAATGGACGGGGAAGTCTTATGGTAGAGGCGATCAGCTCTAACCTCAGCCACCCCTGCCTTTCGGGTTCGCGCCTAGTCCAACTCACTTGGTATGACAACAGCCACTGAGATGTGGTAAATAGTAAACTATTCTACCGCAAAAATTGACTCGATCCTGTGAGTTTCTTGGGGCGAAAGATCCAGCTGTGGTGGGTTGGAGGGCTAAATTCCCAATAATATAGTCAAACGTTCGGTTTCCGCTGCTAAAATACAAGTTGTTTTCCCTCCAAAAAATTAGATTCTTGCGTAGTCAAATTTTAAGGATTCGTGACACACAGATGACCTGAAAATATGCAGGAGGAAGGGAGGCAAAAACGTATTTTCGTCCCTCCAATTCGGGAACTGTGACTGACTGACTGACTGACTGACTGTGTGTGAGTGTGGGGGGGGGGGGGGTAACGCCCAACTCACCTTACTCTCGTAATTCCACTTTACTATGTCTAAGTTATTATCAGGGAGGTGCAATGAAATAGAGTTAACTTTACTTTTTTGTGTACAAGCGATATTTTTCTTGGTGGAAAATAAATAATTTTGGAAGAAAAAACCCAGCGTCATCTCACTTCCTTAAAACTTTATTTTATCAGGTAAACCGGTTTTCGCTGCTTCATTCATTTATTTTTCTTTTATATCGCACCAACCTCAGACCAAATAAAGAAAATATCATTGTCAAAATATATTTTAATAAATAAAAACAATACTTCGTGCCCTTTACGAGTCGTATCATTTAGAAGAAAATACATTTCTCTTCTTTACGGTTCCTGTCTCTTTGACAGGTATTTGTTAATTTTCCTCCCATTTCATTTACCACCACAAATATGCACAGGACGCTAATTAGAAACCCACGAATGAGCCTGACCTTAGCCAGGCTTCATGTAGTCGAGAAGACAGAGTCGAGCCAAATTTAAAAATGTTACATCGCGCGTGAATATATATTTTTTTTAACACCAGGAAAGGAGGGCAGCCAAAAACAAAACAAGATTTTTATTCGTTGCCGTTAGAATGTAAGGAAAACTATACAGATAGCTCTGGGGACTAAATCAACATTTTTGAAATTGGTGGCAGAAATTCTTAAACTGACGCATCTGACCCAAGACTTCCAACTTTCTTTCGAGGTCAAAATCCCGAAGTTGGCAGCCTAAAAAGCTTGCTCATTCTTCAAGAGATGGAGGAAAGCGATCTCAATTCGTATTGAGAAGCGTTACGTAACATCAAATTGAACATCGCCGTCACAATTTGTATACAACTTGCGATTTTAAGTCTCCCTCCCCACCCATCCTCTAATAAACACGAAAAAAATAAAAAATAAAAAAAAAATGAAGAGGACACCTTTTTTACGTTTGCTTCTTCTTGTCACCCTTCTTCTACGTTACGCCATACAAATCCTCCTTCGCGCTTCGTTTCACATTCCTTCGTTGAAAAAGTAGTGGGGAATAGAAGAGGCAAGAGGCAGACAACTTTCTTTCCATCTTTTCTATTTCAAAAACAATCCTCATCACTTCGTGCAATTTATAGTCTTATGATAATCTTTTCTCATGTTTTCCATTTATGACAAATGAGGTAAGTCAAACTAAGTTTGTTTACACTTTATTAGTGAGCCACCTGCATCTGGCATTTATTTATATACAATGCTCTTTAAATCTAATAAGCTAAAAATTGAAAATTAATCCGTTTGTTTATTCAATTTTCACTAAGAAAACACGAGTGTGCTCTAGCTCATATAGGTGCTGAGGAGGAGGGAAGTATCAACCTTTAATTTAATTTTTGAGAAATATTTCTGAAATTCACTTATTCACACGACGATTTCAAAACAATCATGTTTTTAATAGCCACTTGAAGTCCTGACCCACAACTTTATTTTTGGCTCATTTTTACTCGTAGTTCGTACTCTTCCCTCCCCTTTCATTCATAATTCACGTTTGACTCAATAACAAGCCCTGACTAACGCGATCGCATTAGGTGTATAATTCTAATTCCGACTCCCTGGGAAAGTTTGTTTTCTTTTTCGCTATCCCAGTGTTTACTTTCCTTTCTAATTCATTTGTTTACAGAATCGATAAGGTCATGTTCATTAATCGTAAGAGTGCAACAAATGTATCTGCAGTCATCAGAAACTACTCAATATCGTCAAACTTTGTACTGGAGGATGTCGCCGAGAAGGCGGGTCGACCCTATTCAGAAGTTCCCGGCCCCAAGCCCATTCCCATTTTAGGCAACACTTGGCGTTTTATCCCTTTCATTGGTAAAAACGTTCAAGTTCTACGCATTAAATTACTCTAAACGTGCTTTCACTTTCTTTTTTTTTTATCGCTCCACCCCTCAGGAAATTATAAAATCGAGGACGTTGCCACGGTTTCAAAATCACTGTACGAGCAGTATGGGAAAATCGTCAAAATGTCCGGCCTTGTCGGAAGACCAGATCTTTTATTCGTTTTCGATTGCGACGAGGCTGAAAAAATATTTCGATCGGAAGGCGACACTCCGTACCGACCATCAATGCCCTGTCTGGTCAAATATAAACACCAAGTCAGAAAAGAATTTTTCGGTGATCTTCCGGGCGTTATTGGCGTGTATAAAATGAACTTATTTTAAAGACATGATGTGAGCACTAATTAGAATTAAATGACAGTCACGGAGAGCCTTGGAGGGTATTCAGGACTAAAGTTCAGCAGCCTGCTCTACAGCCGACTGTGGTAAAGAAGTACATTCGTCCAATAGAGGACGTAACAGACCAGTTCATAAGAAGGTGCGAGACGCGCCTTTTCTCCTTTTCTAGTGAAATTAACTATTTTTTGTTTTTAAATATTTCAGAATGGAAAGAATGCGCGACGGTCATAACGAAATGCCTGCCGACTTCGACAATGAGATCCACAAGTGGTCCCTCGAGTGTAAGTTACTCTCAAACGTGATTTGAACTTTATGAGCAATGACGTTGTATTTTTGTTATTCTGACAAAGGTATTGGGCACGTTGCTCTGGACGTCAAACTCGGATGTCTCGACGATCAGCAAGACAGTTCCGAAGCTGAAAAAATTATAGAGTGCGCGAAATTCGCTCTGAGGAACGTCGCCATTCTGGAACTCAAATTTCCCTATTGGAGATATTTCCCTTCGCGACTGTGGAACCGTTACATCGAAAATATGGATTTTTTTAGAGAGTAAGTACCTACCCAATTTCTAGGCTCAAATTTCAAGTTTTAATATGGATTTCGCGTGTTTTCAGAGTGTGCATGAAGTACATTAATTTAACAATAGAGAATTTGAAACGAAAAAACCTTAACGATACATCCATTCAAGAGTTATCGCTTTTAGAACGAATACTTGTCAAGGAAAAGGACCCTAAGCTGGCCTGTATTTTCGCCCTTGATTTGATTCTCGTCGGTATTGACACTGTAAGTGCCCCCCTCTCCCCTCACAGCAAACAACCCGTAATGAACTAAACCATTTTTGAAGATATCCATGGCTACGTGTTCAATGCTCTACCAGTTAGCAACGAGACAGGATGTTCAAGATAAACTACACGAAGAACTGGTCCGTGTTCTTCCCGATCAAAAAACAAATTTAACTCCGGCTCTTCTAGATCGAATGGTTTATCTTCGAGGGTTTATGAAAGAAGTCCTAAGGTAAGCATGCCAATGACACTTTAAAGCTCAAGTAAAAAAGTTCGTTTATAATGCATGCTTGAAACTGTAGCCGTAGGAGCCTACGTTGTCTGTCTTCCCTCGTTGAGCTGCATTAGAAACGAACCGGTTTCGGCTGCTCGCCATCTTCAGCGGCTGTAAGTACAACTGACGCTGAAGATGCCGAGCAGCCGAAACCGGTTCGTTTCTAACGCACCTCAACGAGGGAAGACAGACAACGTAGGCTCCTACGGCTACAGTTTCATGCATGCATTACCTACTAACCCTCGTAGTCTAAGCGATCACACTAACAATATCAAGTTCGTTCATTTCTAAGAATGTACTCCACGGTCATTGGAAACGGCCGAGTTTTACTCAAGGACATGAATATCTGTGGCTATAACATCCCAAAAGGAGTTGAGTATATTTTTACTGCGTCGCCAATTCATAATAATACCTTTCACCTATTCACTTCAGGTTCAATTAGTGTTTCCAAACATCGTAATGGGACGAATGCCTGAGTATGTGTCCGACCCGACGACATTCAAACCCGAACGTTGGATAAAAGGAAGAAATAAGTCTGGCCAAGATTTCATTCATCCTTTTGCGTCCTTACCCTACGGCTATGGTGCGAGGATGTGTTTGGGGAGGCGTTTCGCGGATTTAGAGATGCAAGTTCTTATGGCCAAGGTTATCAATCATTCAAACTACTTATATAACAAAAAAAAGACGTGTTTTATTGGAAAATTATCATTGTTTTAGCTGATTCGGTCATATCGGCTGGAATTTCTGCACGATCCGCTAGACTACAAAGTGACTTTCATGTACGCTCCTGACGGGGAACTTAAGTTTAAAATGACTGAAAGATGTAATTAATGTAAATTCTTTTAGAGCTTATAATGAATTCTTTAGTTTTGTAAGCAGCCATTATTGTAGCGCAGAGTTTTTCCCAGCGTCAACATGCCTCTCCGAGGATCAGCCCACAAGCCTGAACCTCACGAGCAGCGAAAACCCGAATATTCGGGTCCGCAACTTCAATATTCTAGACCAGGGCCCTTTTTTGGTCGTGAGTCATAACCATGACTGCACAAAACTCAGGCAGGCCACGATACTCCACCCCCCTCCAGTCCACACACTTATCAGACATACTTGGGGCCTTTTACACAACTTTAACGGCACTAATTAAATACAGTAAATCATACGCTTTCATTGCTACCGTTTAAAAAAGCTTAGATTTCTTGAGTTTTTTTCCCCAAAATCTTTACTTTTAGATCAAATTTATTGATTCCTCAAACGGAAGTAGAATCAATTGGGTGAAAGGATTTGGTGGGGGCGACCGCCTCAGTCACCCCTCCCCTCGACCAATATGTTTCAAAACTCCAAATTTTACGATGAAAGCGTATGTAACATGTAGGTTCCAAGGCAATTGGGTTGGGCGCACCGGAAGTAAATTCGATCGAGGGTGAGGGGGGGGGTGCAATAATTGGACCCCCCTCCCTACTGGTGTAATCGAACAAAGGGTCTTTAGGCCAGTGGCGTGCGCATGGGGATCGAAGGCATTGAAGGTGAGAACCCCTCCCAGAGTACTTTCAGCCCTGAAGAGTTGAAAAATAACAAAAAACCGAAGAAATATAAATAAAATGAATAACGTATATGAAATAGAAGAACAAAAACAAGCAAACAAAAGAAACCAGAAAAACCGGATTTGTTTGGCCCTAAATGTTCGCCATTTCACCCTGCTAAGTACATTACATAAAAATCCACGGCATCAATGATATTTATACCACTGACAAGCCCTGGATTTAGGATTTGCTCAAGGGTGGGGTTTGAGAAATTGCGTGCTTGGATCTACTAAAAATGGCTCGGCAGCCATTCGTTGCTTAAACATAGCTAAATTAGCTATTTCTTACCATAAAAACGGCTAGACTGACTATAACCGCGTCAAAAATATTGCAAAACTGATGAATCACACCTTGAAAATATCTAAACGGACTATTTGCGCCCTAAAAATAGCCCAAATGACTTCACGAACCCTAAAAACGGCTAAACCAACGAATCGTGCGGCCCTGAAAATTCCTGAAAGATCACGATTCCCGTCATGATAATAATGGCTAAATTGGCCATTCGCATGCCAAAAATGATAATAAATAACTGACTCGAAAATAACCAAAAATAAATGACTCGAAATGACCAAACTGACAATGCACGCCTTGGCTTAACGGACTATGTGCGCCCCAAAAACGGGTAAAGTGACTATTCGCGGCCAGGAAAAGCATAAACTGATGATTCCTGTAGTGTGAGTTTGCCAAATTGATCATTCGGACTCCAAGAACGACAAAAAGTGGCCATTCGTGCCTTGAATTGACCATTCTCGCTCTAAAAATTTCCAAACTGTCAATTCTCGCTCTAATAACGACATAACTGACTGTTCGGATCCAAAAATCAAAAGTGACGATTCATGCCCTGAAAATAACACACTGACTAATCACGTCCTGGAAATGGCCATACTGACAGTTATACAGCGCCGTAAAAATGGCTATTCACGACCTAAAATTGACAACAATGACTCTATAAATAATGTGACTTGTAAATAGTTACACTGATTCAAAAAAGGCCTAAACACATGATACCTCAAAAAATGCCAAATTGATTCTTAACCTTTGAAAATTGACGATTCGTGCCCTAAAAATAGCAAAACTGACTATTCACGCCCTAAAAATGGCATGATAAAAAAACCACTGACGATGGCTTTTCATGCAGGAAACGTGTCGTTTGTCGCCCCTCAAGATTCAGACGCGTTTTCCAACGTGGAAGGTGCAGAGTGGTACCCGAGCCGTTCTAACGATAGTCCTGAATTGCTAGGAATAAGAGCATGCGGATCTCGCTGAGCCGCTCCCGACTCGATAAAATTCGGTCGAAACCAACGAAAACGCTCAATTTGGCCAGATTTATAGGGGTGCTGACACCTATTGGGTGAGTTTTGGCCTGGCCCGGCTGCATTCCGCATTTGATCATTATCCGAGGCGTAAACCGCATCCTGCTTATGTTAGTTCGGAAAAAATCAATTTCGAGGCTATTTGTCGTTGGAAATTTGCAGTTTCGGCCTTTTATCCTCCGAAATTAACATTGTCGTGGCTACCTATCCCTAAAGCTTTAATCTCGAGTCCCATAATTTTTCCGCTCATTTCATTCTCCGAAACTTTCAATTGAGTTGTCTATGAAGCCTTGAAACTCCAATTATCGGGATACTGATCTCCTAAAACTTCAAACTTCACTCCCTCAAGCATCCCTCGAAACTCACAATGCACTGCTACCCCCTCCCCGCCTCATCACCTAAGAACGCTGAGTGGTAATGTCTCAGGAAGGACTCTTCAAAAACGTCCCCTGAAGGAAAGCATAGACCGTCAAGTTACACGTGGACCTCGCCGCTCGCCCTCCTGTGATCAGCCCCTCTAGCTATTTTTCCTTACCCCTTCCATGGGACTTCGGCTTGATAATAACACTCATCTTTGGTAAACAGTGGGGCAATCAATTCGGTAACGATAGTAGAGGGAAGAGAAGTTGCAACTAATCGAATGAGAGTGCGCTGGCCGCGGGTTCACGTTCTTCTTGACGGGCTATAACATTGATGTGAATGTTGAACGAACTGAATGAAATATTGCCCCCCCCCTTTTTTTTAGTTCGCTGCCCGACCATTCGTTACAAGAGGTAGCCAGAAATTCACGGTTTTCAGGTGTAATTTCGTGGCTAAAAATGAGACGAATTGGCGGCTAAAATGGAGAAAAAGTACTAAATTCACAACAAAAATTGAGAAATCACCAATTCACGGTTTCAAAAACGGGCACTTCGCGGCTGAAACTTGGATAAAGTGCTGATTCATGGCTAAAAACTGGAAAAATTGCTAATTCGTAGCCAAAATCGAGTAACCCCCAAATTCTCGACTAAAAAGATATGAAAAGCGCTCATTCACAGCTTGTAGAAAAAACAAATTCGCGGATAAAAAATAAAACGCGTATTCACGAAAAAAAATTGAAAAACAGCTGATTCCCGGCAAATATTGAGAAAAAACGTTAATTCGCAGCTAAGGAAAAATCGCTATTTCACTGCTAAAATGGAGAAAATGGCTTATCCGCAAATATAATGAAGAAAAAGGTGCTAATTAGCGGGTTCCAACCCGTTTGTACAAGTAAGTTGGAAGGAAAGTTCGAGCGTGTGGACGGAGGTTAAAAGTGAAAAATATGCTAATTCACGGCTAAAATAGAGAAACCCCAAAATTCTCGACTAAAAGGTGTGCAAAGCGCTTATTGAAAAAAAGCGCCCATTCGCTGCTACGATTGAGAAAACGCTAATTTGTAGATTGCGGCTAAAATTGAGAAAAAACGATAACTTATGGCTGAAAGTTGGAAAATCGCTAATTCTTGGCTAAACGTGAAAAAAGGCGTGGTCAGGCAGGTGGCCGAATTTCATCTCGAGATTTTTCAAAAATAAGAAAAATTGACTCGTATTATTAATTACCACAATATCCTTGTACATTTTACCCAAAGTTTTTTAAGTTACTTTTAACCATGTGATCCTCATGTTGGTAAGAAAGTGCCCCCCCCCCCCTCTGTCACTGAGGGGGCCCAATGTCATTCCGGGTCCGGGGCCCCAAACTGTAGTAAAGACGGCCCTGCCTAGCCTGGATTAATCCTTTCTCCTTGCGAACATCCCATTCAAAAACTTTTGCTTTTTGGACCCCCCCCCCCCCAAATGAATAATTTACATTATATTTACCTCCTTATGGCGTTTTGAACTCTCCCCCCCCCCACACACACACGTTAGATGGAATCTACGGGCGGCGTCCACAACCAATTGTACAAAAATCGCGATGTTTAGACACTGATGGGAGGGGTTGAGGGGGAAGGCCAATAACAGGCGACGTGACGCTTTGATGTTCTTAGGAGACTGTTAAATTCGTGGGTTTTACCAGTTATTAAACTAGTAAAATGTTTCATCCGACAGAGAATTATCTACCGTCACAGTGTAAAAAAATTTGGCCAAGTCTCCCCCCCCCGCGCCCTGCCACTGCCTAACATAAAAGGCGAATGCTTGGAAAATAATGAAAACATTCATTTCGAAGATGAAACCACTAAACAATTTGAGGTCTTATAGAGCGCAATGTATAAATTGGAATAAAAACTTGAATTTTTACCTTCAGAGACGACGATCGAACCACTCGTTTCGCATGTCTCCCGATCAACATCCTGACTCGGGCCATTGTCCCAGCATTGAACCACATGAAATCGCGCGAGGAAAAAAATGACATAACCGTGAGTTTATCGGCACTTGAACGCGTGAAATTAAGTACGGCTCCTAACACAGTCATGGAAATCACTTTGAATGAAGGCTTTTGAGGATGACTTCGGATGGCGAAGCTTTGGCTGACAGCTCTCAAAATCATAATAAATAAACAAAACACGGAAAAAACGTAATGGCCGACCTGCTGCGCAGTTCGTAGAGCTGCGTCTGTGTGAGAGTGTGTGAACTTGATGAGTGGGGTGGGGGTGACAAATTGACAATGGTGGAGAATTGATGATTGCAATCGCGGAGGGGGCGCTGCGTCCGAGACGGTGTGATATGACCATACGATCTCACTCACTCTTCATCTAGTTCACTCACTTTCATTTACCATCTGGACTCCTAAAGGCTCGAATTTCGTTCAAATATTGAAAACAATTTATACTGTTTCATGTATTATTTGCGCGAACAGCCTCCGCGCCAGATTTCTCTGCTGTGGTGGGCCGTTGGGCGTGAGGTGAGGAACTTTTTTTTGTTGCTACATACTTGCGTTACTGAGGGCTATTTCTGGTAAATTCAGGAAGGACCTTAAGAAATGTATTCAGTTCTCTAGATGCCATCAACCAAAATGTCAGGCGAAATCCGTAATTCGACTTTCCCCTCTTCCTAACCGTCAACCTCACCTTATCACACACCTTGGTGATATAGTCACTCAACTTCATCATCACACCTTCCCTCCCACCCACACAACACCTGTGGAATCGCTCGCTCGTTGCACTTGCAGTGGCCATCATGACATCATGGCGCAGGCGCGTAGCCAGGGGGGGGTCCACCGGGTCCGGACCCCCCCCCCGAAATTTCAGATTTATTTCCCATGTTCTGAAGAAGACTTTTTATTTTCAATTTCTCCGCTGACGCATTGGAATAATATCGCACAATAATGATAATAGTAATGATAATATTAATAATGTGTAGTTAAAAACTGAAAAGACCAGGCATAGAGTGGAAATACCCCTCCCCACGCCTCACCTGACCTACATCGGCCCCCCCCCAAATAAATCCTGGCTACGCGCCTGTCATGGCGCCGGCGATTTCACTTCCTCGATGTAGTTTTTTCGCGTGCGCTTACTGACTGGACGATGAGCCCTCCGAATACTTTGCAATCCATTCAAATCGTGAGTAATATTTTGTATTGTAGCGTATTTTATTAGTGTGAGCGATCTCCGTGTTCAATTTGCCACAAAAACGACCGATGAAAGGTGGCCAGATTTGTTCCTTGTTCTCTTCTCACCCAACTGCGGCGTCATGTTATATTATTTTTTTCCTCGGTCTGCAGTGGGAGCGAAGCCGCCGGTACTCGAAAATTTGGGACTTGTTTAAATTTCAGCTAGCTAGGGGGCTTTTTCTGGCCTTTTCAAGGCTGAGTGGATTATTATTAGTGCCGCGGAATCCTCCGATTCGTATTTATTTATTTATTTATTTTCCAAAATCCTCCCACCACCCCCTCGAGCCGACACGCAGATAGTGCTGCTTCTCGTTTCCGGATGGTTGTGAAATCACGGCTCCCCCTCGTCAGTGTGGCCATCATGGCGTCTGGCGACTCGATGCATGGTTTTGTTCGCGTGCGCTTACTGACTGGACGATGAGCCCTCCGAATACTTTGCAATCCATTCAAATCGTGAGTAATATTTTGTATTGTAGCGTATTTTATTAGTGTGAGCGATCTCCGTGTTCAATTTGCCACAAAAACGACCGATGAAAGGTGGCCAGATTTGTTCCTTGTTCTCTTCTCACCCAACTGCGGCGTCATGTTATATTATTTTTTTCCTCGGTCTGCAGTGGGAGCGAAGCCGCCGGTACTCGAAAATTTGGGACTTGTTTAAATTTCAGCTAGCTAGGGGGCTTTTTCTGGCCTTTTCAAGGCTGAGTGGATTATTATTAGTGCCGCGGAATCCTCCGATTCGTATTTATTTATTTATTTTCCAAAATCCTCCCACCACCCCCTCGAGCCGACACGCAGATAGTGCTGCTTCTCGTTTCCGGATGGTTGTGAAATCACGGCTCCCCCTCGTCAGTGTGGCCATCATGGCGTCTGGCGACTCGATGCATGGTTTTGTTCGCGTGCGTTTTCCGGCTGGACGGGGACGATCGGCCCTCCGGATGCTTGGAATCCTTTTAAATCGTGAGTACTTGTTGCGTTTTTATTAGTACGAACGCCCAAAAATCTGGGCTAAAAAGTGGCCAGATTTTTCTTGTTGAGTATCCAATATCGAGGAAGGGATGGAATTTTTTGTTCCAACATGTGTTCCTAAGGGATATTTCAGATAAATTATATACACATCCTTGGGAAATTGTTTACTTTTAGCAAATTCTTCAGTCAAAAGGTTTCGAAAAGTGTGTGTAGACTCCAACCCCCTTACCCATCATATATTCTTCATAACCTTTTAGCGGAAGCGTCACCGGTACCTTTCATCACGAAATATTTAGGACTTATTTTTTTACAGCTAGCTAACCATTTATGTGATTTAAGTAGCTTGGGAAGTAAAATATCAGCATTTATTAATCCGGGAAATTCTGGTTCCCAACTCGTGCTTTTTGAGGGTACTTAAGTTGTGGTCTTGTTCTCTTCCTCCTGCTCAAAGTTATATAGAAAACTCTATATAACTTTGCTCCTGCTCCTTTCTTCAATCTCCTTACTAATCGTTCGTATGGTAAAATTACCTCGCCAAACTAGGTCGACAAACTAAATTGGGAAGGGGGAGGGGGGCATTTTATTTTGTGCATCAAACCGAATCAGAGGTATTTAGTGAAGGGTTTGTGATTGAGGGGGGGGGGGAGTACATCACTGACGGACCTGCACCTATTGGGGCCCGGGGCGGGAAATTCTCCAAGAGCCCCCCCCCCCCCAAAGTTGAGTTTTCTCCACTTTAGCAGCAAATTGGCAATTTTTTCTATACTTCAGTAGAGAATTATCACTGTTCTCGGTTGGAGCAGAAAATACTCAGGTCTCGGGGTTTCCGCAAGATTATATCGTTTCCGCAAATCAGAAGAAGAAACAGAAGTTCACGTATTCGATTCTGCAAGCATTTACTGAATTTCCGCAAATTAGAACGTCCTGCGGAATAGCAGGTTTTCATTTTTTTGTTTACCATGCGCTATGAATTAGCGATTTTTTTCAGCCGCAAATCAGGGTTTTTTTTACCCAAATAACCATAAATTGGCGCTTTTCCTTAATTTTAACCTCAAAGTTTCCTTCAGAAGCCACGAATTGGCGTATTTTCAATTTTTAATGCAAATTGAAATTTTTCACAATTTTGGCCGCAAATTAGTGATTTTCCTAAATTTTACCCGCGAATTAGCGTGTTTTTTGTTTTAAAAATCGGCGTAGTAGCGTTTCTAACACATGAATTAACGAATTTTCTCAATGGTAGTAACTATTAGACGTTTTCCGCAATTTTAGCATCAAATTGGAGATTTCATTCATTTTTAGCAGTGAATTAGCTTTTTTCTCAATTTAAGCTGTTAATTAGTCTTTCTCCTAATTTGATTTTTCCCCATTTTTGCACCACCTTAGCAATTTGGTTTTACTTTTAGCTATAGATTAGCGATTTTTCTTAGTTATCAATTTTAGCCACAAAGTTGCCTTTAGAAGGCGAGTATTCAAGTTGGAAATTGTACCACACTTTGTGCGAATTGGTGATTTTCCTCAATTTTAGCCGCGAAGTAGCACTGTTTCTCAATTTTAACCCGCGAATTCGCGAATTTTCTCAATTTTAAACATGAATTGGCGCTTTCCGCAATTTTAGCACCAGATTAGCCAGTATTTCTATTTTCAGCAGCGAATTAGCACTTTTTCTTAATTCGAGCTGAAACCTTTCTCCTAATTTTAGCCATCAGGCTAAAAACTGATTTTTTCAAGCCGCAAATTAGCACCGCGTTAGCGCTTCTTCTTAGTTCTAGCCGCGAGTCAGCGGTGTTTTTTTAACTTATAGCCATGCAGATGCCGTTTTTCTCAATTTTGGCCACAAGTAGTAGCCACGAGTTGCCTTCAGAAGGCTTGAAGGCGAGTATTTAAGGGGGAAATGCAGTGATGATTCCTCGACTTCCCTCCAATCATCCCTCGTCGACTGCTCGGCATACACTTTCCTGCTTTATTTCTGCGCCGATCCTGGTTTTTAATGACCCGTTTCAATTTCCAGGGAATTCCCCATATGCAGTAATATTCCCTTTTACAAATAAGTCGAAGGAAGAGCGCGAAATTTCAAGGTAAAAAAAGTTCAAGGCGGAGGACGAAATTTGAATAAGTGATGCTACAGCATATGCGGAGTTTCCTGAAGATTGAAACGAGTCTTTAAAAACCAGGATTGGTGTAGAAATACGGCGAGAAAGTGTATGCCGAGTAGATTGCGAGGGTGATTGGAGGGGGGTCGAGGAATCATCACTACAGCTTCTTCTTAGGGTGGAAATTTTACCACACCTTGTCCGCGAATTAGTGATTTTCCTCACGTTTAGCCGCGAACTAGGGTTTTTTTTTTTTTTTTTTTTTTTTTTTTTTTTTTTTTTTTTTTTTTTTTTTTTCAATTTTAGCCACGCAGATATTGCTTTTCCAGAGAGGAAAACTCGCGAATTGCTTTTTCAGCGCGCAAAATTGCTTTCTAACGAGTAAACCTACAAAAGTGGTGTTTTATGAAGCGAACCCCTCGTAATGGCTTTCTGTCGCATATTGTTTTCCTGGCGAGTGAGGTTGTTTTTATTGTGCGCGGAATTGACTTTTTCGCGAGAAAACCACACGAAATTGGAGTTGTAGGGAGCGAAACCGGGGAAAAAGCTAATTATGAGCAAACCTCTTGACATTGCTTTTTCGAGAGCGAAACCTGCTTGACTTTTTTTAGTGAGAAAAACCTGTGAAATTACGTGCGGAGAACCAGCAAATCGCTTTCCCAGCGAGGGAATCGTTTTTCTAGAGAGCAAAACCTCTGATGTTTTTTTTTTTTTTTTTTTTTTTTGTTTTTGTTTTTTTTTTTTTTTTTTAAGAAAACCCCCGAAATTGCACTTCTAGCTAGCAAAACCCTTGAAATTGGTGTTTTAGGGAGCGAAACCAGCAGAATTGCTTTTACATGGCGAAAACCTCGCGTATGGCTTTTCCTAGCGTGTGAAATTGCTTGTCTATAGCGTGCAAAACCCACGAAATTGCGTTTGTAGCGACCGAATCCCGTGAAGTGCAAGCGCTTCTCGACCTCCTGATCCAGCTGAACCACGTCGGGGAGTATCTGACGCTCGTGAGGCGTGAGCTCGTAGGCCAGAATCAGCGAGCCCTTTAATGTAGGCTGATTCTCTTGTTTCTGAAACATGCACCCACTAGCTAGCCAGGACCCAACATGTTCACGTTAATGCGTTTATCTGCTCTCAGCTTCCTCCAATCTCTGGGGCTGGTGAAGGCACCTTCACGGGCGTTGCCAGAAGGGGCAGGGAAGGACACCTGCCCACTTCTGGCAACGCCCTTGGATAGGCTTGTCGAGGAAAAACGTCCAAAACCAATAACCTGTCAAACATTCCATTTTCAGCGCTGACGTTGTTAAGAGTGTTTTTTGCCGGGACCGAAAAAAATGGCGACCCTAAAATCGTTCACCTCGCCGGTTTTGAAAAGTTCGGCCAAATTAGAATGGCAAAATGGACGAAACCGTGAAACTCGCGGTTTTTGTATACGGGTTTCCCGAAAATTTAAAACGGATTTTCTGCGAAAATGAGCGTTTTTCCTCAATTTCACCCGAAATTTAGCTCAATTCCAGTCGCGAACGAGCTCAGTGCCCTCAATTTTAGCTCCAATTGAGCGCTTTGTCTCAGTTTCAACCGCAAATCAGCGCTCTTCACTCAATTCTAGACGCGTACTCCTACTTCCCTCAAAAACAGCACATTATAGTGCGCTTTTTAATTTTAGCCGCGTATAAGGACCAACAGAAACTGAGGATTAGTGCTTTTCCTTCATGAAGCTATGAAGTTTCCCCAAGAAGCTCGTGAATTAGCCATTTTCTCAATTTCTTCAGTCAATTATCTATTTTTCTCAATTTTAGCATTGAAATTTCTCCAAAAACAGCGCAAGTAGACCCTCGATAGGCTATTCTAGAATCCATCAAAAACCAAGGACAAGACGAAACTTTCCATTTTCGGCCATGGCAAGGGGCACTGACTCACATTGCCCCGACCGTGACCACCTGTATTTGTCATTTCAGCATATTCTGAGGACTCCGAGGGACTCATAAACCGCGCCCGGCTTAAATTGAAGCACTTTGAACCCATTTTCAAGGCGTGAAAGCCCAGTTTAGCCATTTTTGTGCACGCTAATCGTCGTGTTTTGCCTGAACTTCGTTTAGGCCGAATAGAGTTAATTGCGCCAATTTCAGGGGCGTGAAAAGCCGGGTTTTGGCCATTTTTCCAGGGCGTGAATAGCCTTCTTAGTGCGCAAACGGTCAGTTTTTCCATTTGTAGAGCGCGAATAGTTCGTCACGCCAGTCTGAGGCATGATTGGTCAGTTTGCCATTTTTGGGAGCGTGAATAGCCAGTTCCCTATTTTTAGAGCGTCAATAATCTGTTTAGTCATTTTATTAGCGCCACACTTCAGCCTCGAATTTCCTAGCTCTAGTCCTCAATTTGAGCGGTGTATGGCTCTTCAAGATTCCAAGAACCAGGAATTAACTAGTTTTCTTAATTTTATCCGCGAATAGTTGCATTCAGATATGACTGCTGGACACTGCCAGTTGCCTTTCCGGTGGTTGGTAACACATTATAACCGATTTATATTGACTCTGTATACATTTATTTGAAACATGACTCTGGTTGGAAAACAAAGTTTTCTCAATATTAGGGATGTGGTGGTTTTGCCCGTAAAATCAACTTTTTGGGCAGGAAACTGGAAATGTCTCCTGACAATCCTATTTTTCAGCCGTAAGAGTTGTATTTTAACCCGTGAACTACTTTGCTCTAGATCACCTCAAGGCAATTTTCGTGAAAAAACGGGCTTACACCCCATCCAAGGAAGAGGCGGCATCGTTTTGGGGCAAATCGACCCATAACGCCAAATTTTGTGACGTTAGTACTCACATTTGTCTTCTTCACCGAACAATGGGTTTTGGAATCAAATCTAGTTTTGAGGGGTCAAAGAGTAATTTTTTCGTGGAAACTCATTTTTCGATGTTTTTTTCCCCGTAATAGCCGGTCTCGGTGCTAAAAATCTTCAGGTGTGGTGCACGAGAGGGGGGATGGGGTGTGTTGTTCAAGCATTCGTTGTTTTATTTCCTTTTGCACTCATAATTTTTTGTTTTAATTCGAGTTTCATTTATTTTTTCAGGTCCAGATAATGGTTAGGTAGGTTTTGCGGGGTTGCGCGTGTGCTTGATGGATAAATTATCGGTAGTGAACTTTTTAAACTGTGCGCAAAAACGTATCTTTTTTTTCTCCGCCGTATAAACTGTTTGTGAGTGATACGTTGATTCATCGCCCGTGCCTCGCCCCTCTGAGAAAACACCAGCCAATCTTCAAATTGTGGGTATGTCTTTTTTAAAAAAAAACACTTCAATTTTAGGAATTTTAACATTTATTTTCCTTGTTTAGGGATGATTGGTTGTGAACAGCAGTCAAGGTTGGTGTTGTACTTTAAGGCTCAGACCATAATTTGAGGGCCGTACAGTTCAAAACAGTCATTGTCGATTTTAATGAGCTCTAGTTAGCAAAATCCACGTCGTACTGCTCTCATAAGCCGACCACAGTTCTAGCATCATTTTTTTTTTTTTTTTTTTGAGCGGTTTACGTAAATAATTTTAATTATGCAGATGCCTTTTATTGTGCGTCACTAATTTACAGACGGGTTTTCACCACCAAAAGCAAGTTTCCCAAGAGGCCGCGAGTAATAGTCAATCGGGAAGCGGTGGGCCCGTTGTAAAACTAAAACACGATTCATTGCTTTGAATCCTACCCTCTTATTTGTTGACATTCGTGTCAATAATCAATCTTTACTAAGTGCAGAGCTATTACTGAGCATTTTTTTGTTTTTTTGTTTTACAGCTGGGCGGGGCCATTATCGTGTTTTCTTGAATTTTTATTCACACAAAGTGACGTTCTTGGTGATTTTTCTTATTTCTTACTACCAATTGCTTTGTTTTCTGGCGACAAACAAAAAAAAAAGAGCGTGAGCAACTGAGTGAAATGGTACGGTGGGTAATGGCATTCAGCTCTCGAAATCGAGCAGCGGTGGTTGTTGTTTTCAATACGGCTTCCTCACCCTTATAGCTCGGGGTTTTGTAGAACTATTGAGAATTCGGTAGGAGACAGCAAGAGTTCGATTGTTTCAGAGGCCACGCTCATTAAACTTCTTGTTTTTTCTGCGAAGTCTGTGAAAACTTCTAATTTGAATGGGCCGTAACTTTCAAGCTGTGCGTGTGACAAAATTTCGAACTATTAAAATATTGTTTTCTTTACTACTATTTGATTACGTCTGCCGGCTGATTCTACAAGTCATAGAATCACCCTCGCTCCTAAATTTTGGAGTCGCGCGGGGCCCTCATGAATGTTGTTACACTACAGCCTCTTTTATTAACCAAATATGAAGTTCGCTTATGGTACTTTTCAGGTGTGACCTTGTATTATAACGACCCCCTTTAGCTCGACTCCTCGCTTAATCCGTCTGGCTCTGCGAGAGGAATTTCCTTCCTTAACACATTCGGTGCTGATGTAGTAGATTTACTACATTTGGTTCTTCTTGCCGGCCGGCTGTAGTAGATCTACTACGCTCTGTCTTCCCTACCGGCCGGATGCACATGAGTCAGTCTTACCTCTCGGCCGGACCCTTTTCCACGCGTAAAAATCGATTCCTCTAAGTCGATTTCTCGAATTAATGATGTGCTACCTTCGGGTCTGTTTCCCGCATATTTTAAATAAAAACAAGTTGCGTAGTAGATTTACTGCACCCGGCCGACAGTAAGGTCTGGATGCCTAAATCTTTAATTAGCAAGCGTAGTAATTCTACTACCCCCGGCTGGGATAAAAGTCTGGTGTGTAGTAGATCTACTACGCCCGGCCTGCAGACGAGGCTGGTTTTTTCTAGCCGGCCGACGCAAAAGACGTATTTGGCGATCAGCACCGAGAGTGTTAAACCTTCTTTCGATCTAAAAATCTCGAAGTTTTCCCACCCTTCATAAACTTGTAGAAACAAGTTTATGTGCGGATTGTGAACGGTTTGTGTTAGTTTGCCAATTCTCTTGTCCTTTTTTGAATATTTTTGGCCTTTATTGTTCCTTTGTCCTAATTGTTTTGAAAGTTTGATTGATTTCCTACTTTGATTGCATCTCATTCTCTATAAAAATATGCTCACATCATTACGACATGACACTTCAAATCTGTCCTTTCTGAGGGACCGACCTATTGCCGGTCCAGAAGATGGTCGTTATATAAAGCGGTTAAAGTTTGAGGCTCGGAATTTTTCAGGTGACACATTCTGATCGTAAAATCACTCAAGGGTTTTAAATTGCGAGGTACACACCATTGAGGGAAGGGAAGGGGGGTTTCTGGTTGATCTTCAAAAGGTAAGAGAAGAGAGGATCTTGAGTATTAGGAAATGCATGAACCGTGTTTGTTATGGGCTGATTATCGCATGCTTCAATATTTTTGTGCCGTCTTTTCCACTTTGTTTTGCTTTCTTTGTGCTGTGAGGGAAGTGCCAGCTTATAATTTTGTTCTACGATCGAATTACCAGTGATGAAAACATATATCTCTAACAAAAATATCGGACGGGCTGGCTCTCAGCCCAATACGCCCCGCGTGACTTGCTTTCAATTGTTGCCTAGTGAACAGGTTAACGGCTTCTCTCAATTTTACCTGCGTAAAATTGCGTGCTCTTTTTCTCCTCAATTTTAGCAGCAAATGAGTGATCTTTCACAATTCGACATTGAACGAGCAATTTACTTTGTCAATTTTAGGTGTGAAAAGAGCTCTATAATCCGTGAATTATTGCATTTACTTAATTTCGGCCCAGACTTTGTATTGCGAAACCGCAAATTGGTGTGTTTTCTCAATTTCAACCGCAAATAATGAGATTTATTTCTCAAGCGCTATTTCTCAATTCTAGCCGTGAGTGGGATTTTTTCCTCAGTCTTAGCCGCAAAATGTCTTTTTCTGGAATTCATCCGCGAACGAGCACTTTTTCTCAAGACGTGCCCCCCCCCCCCCCAACTCTGGATCCGTGCCTGGCTTGCTGCCCACCCCTTGATCACGGGCCGGCTTCGCCCTTGTAACGAATAAAGGCCGATTCACACCTATGATGCACGCTTCCGATCCAACACCAGTCATACATTCGGAATGTATGACTGTGGTATGGAGAGGGAAATGAATAAAATTTTGTCAATTTTGCCATTAGGACTCTTGACTCTTCACAGGATCCCCCACAGGACTACACCCTTCCGAAGCTTGCATGGTAGGTGTGAATCGGGATTAGTATACAAAACTGGTTCTGTCTTCACTTTAGCGGGGGGGGGGGGCACTGCCCCCTAATATGACAGTAGTGTACGGTGGGTTGGGCTGGGAAAGAATGGATAGTTTGGTGGTGCGGTAAGGGGGTATAGACTGGTTGTGTCCTCTGTTCCGTTCTCTTCAGACTCTAGTCGAGGGCCTCCGAAGGAGTAAGTTCTGGCTTGGATGGCATTGAAGGGCACACAAGTTATTCGGGCGTTCTGCTTCGAGTTTGTCTTAACCAGAAGATGAGTGTTGTACTAGTCGTTAGTCAGTTACAGAAGAACTTGACTCCGTTCCTCGTTATCTTGTTGGTAACGTAGTGTACGTTACCGTTACTTTCCCAAAAAATGTCGGAGTGCAGGGCAAAATTACCACCAGTTTAGGGATCGAAAATCCGAGATTTTCCTAATTCAATTGTATGTTTTGGGAGTAAAAATGCATGATGGTCAATATTTCAATTACGTGTGATTGAATTAGCATTTAGCTGATTCAATTAAAATTAGTAATTGGTAATTAATAGTCTGATTTTGAACTTATTTTGGTAATAATAGCTAATAATATACCCCCCTCCCATACCACGGCAACACCGGTTGACCAAACTAGGCGGATAAGGCCTTCATCGTTAATGCTGGTTAGGCTTGAACTTGAACTCTACATAAGTTAACCCGTAGGATTGTAAAGAAAATTGACTTTGAAAGTTGTTGATAGTCAGTTTCTAGGAATAAGGACTATACCACGTTTATGGAACAAAACCCCTGATATTGGGGCTAAATTGATAGTTTAATGGTTGAATAGCTATAGTTACTGGCCTAAAAATGACAAAACTTTAGTCGGAAAATAGTTTTAAGGACTTGCGAGTTTCTGATGAAAAACAACACGAATCTGCGGCGGAAGGGGTCAATTTTAGTACCTAAATTACAAGTTGACGAGCCTAGGGAGTTTGAGGAGACCAACATTTTCAGTTTAGCGCCAAGTGTATCACTTTTAGGGCCTAAATTGTCAGTGTTGGACAGAAAATCTGTAATAGATGACTAAAACAACATTTACTCACAGCAGAGGTGTCAGTTTTTAACTAGGATAACGTCTTATTCTGTGCACATTCAGTTTCTGGGGATGAGTTGACGAATTCCAGTGCTTAGTTCTTAGATGATGGATAACTCATGGAGCTCTGAACCATCAGTTAACATACCGGAAATTCATAAAGTTAAATAGACAGTTTTTGGGTTGGGAAGCCAGTTTTTGGATTGAAATTGACGGTCTTCTAGTCGATTTTTGAATTCCTTGGGAAAAATGACTTTTCATGGACGTGGAAGATAGACACTTTTTTGGGTTTTAGTGACCTCTTTTAGGGCTTTTTCGGTGAAGTGGCCTTATTTGTTCTGGAAGGTCAGGTTTGGGGGGCTAAATTACCTGTAATTTAAAGTCCCTGGATCTCTACTGGACTCGAAGAATCAAATCAGGGAGGAGTCCTCCGTCGGAAATGCCGGAGCCCGACGAGAACCTTAAGGACGAAACAAAGTTAGTCCTCGGGATCCTCGGCAGACAAGGAAACAATTTAAGCTTTTAAAGATGGCTCCAACTCTGTCCACTTGAGGAAAAAATGATCAAGGAAGTTTGGTTCCCCAAAAATTCAATTCAACCAATGAATTTTAACAAATTCAACTTCCTTTATTTTTAAGGCGAAATCAAACAAACATTGTGAAAATACAACCCAGCGGCTTCGTTTCCCAAGTCTTTCATATTTCCCTGAAGTAAAGGCTCGGAATGGTGGTGGGAGAGCGGCCCTCAAAACGCAGGTTTCTCCGAAACTTGACACCGCAAAAAAAAAATTACATATAAAAAAAATACGGGTTGGATTCAAAACCTCGAAGATGAGCGCTTGAAACCCTTTCACCAGTACATCCGATATACACGTAGGCGTCAATTTCTTATTATTAGTGAAACCCAAATACTTTTATGTTCTTATTGAAAAGATTTATTTGGGAGTCTCACACTAGAACCTTATGAATTAAATCATTGTTTGAACGCGAGGCACATCTTTTTTGAATTTATATTTGTCTACGCAACCAAACTTGGTCCCAGCGATGGGGGGCGACAACAGGAATGACGGGGGGTGGATTTTCGACCGACGAAAAAAAAAATATTTGGAGAAGTTACCACACAATTGTCTGCCTTACAAGTGACGCCGTAGTTCTTCTCGAAAACATTGAACAATTTCATTATGCCCTGAAAAATTAACTCTTAAAATAAAAGGGAAGGAAAGAGTAACACAGTGTAGAAATCCTACTTTTCATGGATAATCCTCGCCCCAGATTTGTGTCCATCCTAAAAGGATCTTCCACGGCAAGGCTTCGGACGTACCATTGTTTCTCTTGCTTAGTTACATATTTCATAGTCCTGATGCTTACAACATGGTTGTCCATGTCGAAAATGATGCAATAGAAGTGCAAGAACTCCACCCATAACTCCGCGAAGCTCTTTTTATTCTGACCAAAGTAAGGCCACGCTTTTTTCTGAGTAAAAAGTGACACGAATTAGAGGAATTTCGATATGGGGCAGGGAGTGATGAATAATTACCACGGCATCGGCGTTGTCCATGAAGTAAACATTGTGCTCGCCGTGCATAACTTTAGGAAAGGGCGATCTCGAATCAGCTGTCAACTAATCAATTCGATGAAGAACACAATTATCGCTTAAAATACACGAAGTCGAATACCTCCTGAAGAACGGGTACTATTGGGGGTCGACAGACTTGGAGAAAATGAATAGCCATTAGCGTGTAAGCGTAGGAGGATAGGTAACCCTTCGGGGCCCCTAAAATGTTCTTCGAATCGGCGAAATTTTTCAACATAACCCCTAAAGTCTATTGAAACGTAACTTGAAAAGATATTCTTCAGAAAAAATAAAAGAATGCACGTACTTGAACCCTCCAGTCCAATTGACAGTAAAGACTTAGTAGAGAAGTGTTGATTAAAGCTAGCGTGTTATAAATGCTTATGTCCCCTTCAAGTCCGGAAGGCAAATGACAAAATTTAATGATCGGAACCGTCGCTTTTGATATACACGTAACGTGCGACAGATAACGGAATCGCCTAAGTACCCTGTACAGGGATCTAAGGAATTCCTCAGTCTTGAAATTCTGTTTAAAAAAAAAGAAAACCTGTAGAAATCCCTTGAGGGAGGAAACTTGATGGGACTTACGTTTTTATAATAAGTGTCATCAGTAAATGTTAGACACAGATCCAGATCGGAGTTTTTCAGCCCGAACCCGTTGCGGGATGACCCAAAGGGAGTGAGAGTAGCATTTGGGAACGTCTGCTGAATGTGGTGCTGAATTTCTCGAATTACTTGATTTCTATACATTTCGTCAACATTGTCAAGAAGGTACTTTTCTACGTAAATTGAAACAAGCCATTAAATCTGGATGAACGAGAGGAGTTGACTACGCCTTACTTAATGTGTAAAAACACGAGGCATTCAGTTCACCAACGGATGCTGGAGAAATTACTGAGAGAGGCGAGTAAACCGGTGGTATCGAGTAAGGGCACTCGTCGGCGTGTAAATCTTTGCCACAGTATTGACAGTTCACTGGTAACTTCTGTAGAAGAAAAAGAAAAGAAAATCAGTTGATGTCGATTAATTCTCTGGCCATGGAAGGTACTCGGGAAAATGTGGGATTTGACTTAAGGCACTGTTTTTTTGTTGTTGAAGTGAATATTATGTCCGTAGTTTCGTTTAGAGGGATACATTTTCTCAAAATTAAGAAGTTTTAGTTGGCGATCTAACTATGCGCACTTCACTGTTACATCGCTCCTTCTTCTCAGATCCCATCGCTTGGTAGGTGGTGATAGACAATAGTGAGGGATCAAGTGAAGAGAGGAGTGTGGTGTTTGAGGTTGTGTAGACTGTAGAGTGAAGGAGAATGTTCCACTGTTTTTTATTATGTTTTTTGGAGCCTGGTTGAAGCTAAAAACTGATAAATATCAGATGCAGAGTGCATGGTACAGAGGTGATTCTGGACACGGGGTTTTATAGGTTATCCCTGGTCACTATTGAAAGTCCAGACTTTTTCCGGTCTACTTACCGCACCACCGTTGAAATACTCTTCTTTGAAGTCAAACACGCTATGTTCTGGTTTAAATTTGCTTAAAAGGAGCTCGGCTTCTTCAGGAAACAGGGCAACTTTATGGTCGGGCTTCCTCAATATGACACAAGATGAATTAGGTTGATATGGTTTAACGTTCAAATTGTGAACGTTCACGTAACTGTCAGTCCAGTTTTTTTGGAGGTGTCTCAGTAAGGACACATCCTCATCTGGAAATGAACAAATCAGGAATGAAGGCATCACTTTTGTTACACTGTTCCCCATCCCTTTCCTCTTTACAACAAAACACTTACCGTCAAGAAGAGGCTGAAATACTCCGAGCGTGCTCGAAAGCGATCTGACCAAGATACGAGTCATGGTCATTTGCTCGTTGTAATAGTCAAGGTAGCCGTCGACGTTCAAAGTATTCGGTCGCACGTCTTGTCGAATGAAATCAAAAACAGGGCCATGGACAGTTTGCGGAGTCCGGAAGTACAAATTGGATTTTTTAAAGCAGTAGTACACGTACATTTCGAGGGCCGGCGCATTTAGGATATTCGCTTGGGGAGCGAAAGGGTCTACGAGAAGAAATCATTAATTTAGGGGACGAGTGGTGAGGGTGAAGGGGCTTTAAGCAACATACCTTCAACGGAGAATTTCTTCCCACCCCACTGCCTTGACTTTTGGGTGATACCGGCATTAGTCGTGACTGTTATGATGTAATGGAATTTATCAAAATCTGCCGAGTAGAATTTTAAAAGATTGCACCATAACATAGCCAGTGAGTCCTCATTTTTAGTTTTCCAATCATTAAAATACAGGAATAATTCGGCTGTAATTAATATTTTGTTGTTAAGAGCGATCATTAATGACTGCGACATAGGAAATCACCTTTTAAGTCAACTTCTCGTTCACACTGTGGTATTTTAGCAAAAGTCGGAAGAATTGGTTTGTCGATATTTTGCAAGAAGTAAATGACCATCAAGTCTAGAGCTAATGAATGCCAGCTCTCTCCTGACTTATTAAGGATTCTGCACACCTGGAAAAATGAAATGAAAGGAGCACGACCGGAAAGGAAAAACCTGGATGATGGACTTACCTTTGCCCAGTAACGAAACAAAATACACAATAATCTGACTCGTAAATCAAATGTTGTGCACGCTTCCACAAAAATGGCGTTGAGTAAATGCTTCTTCTCAAAGAATTTAATCTCGCAACGTGTATTCTTGTACACAAACGTACAGAAATAGTTTTTAGAATACATGTGCTTCCTCACATTCGTTCTGAATATTAAAATTATAAGAATAGTAATAATAACAGCTATAACAGTCACTGAACTCGAATTACATATTTCCAGGGTTCGAGTTGGACATTCGCAAGATTAATGAGTTGAAAACCGTAGGATTTCTATCCTTTTCGTCGACAATTAACCGTAGGTTGAGATCACAGTTTTCCAACCCAGCAGCGTGGTATGAAGAGCCACACATAACCACCTTACAGTCTTTGCGAAGCAAACGCCAAAATTAGACGAATTCGTCTGAGAAATTCGTTAAAAATTCAGCGACTCATATTTACCGGGAACGTCTCGGAAAATGTCGTTGATTTCTTTCGTGATAATCGCTCGCAGTGACAAAGATTCAGTTCTTAGCATGTGCGAAGAAACGAGTCGCACGAGGAACAAGTCAAGTTGTGGGACGACCTTCATTTCGGCCACGGGTTTGTTGAGCCATTTCATCTGGAAATGTGTCATTCCAAGCACTGATTCTAATACGAAATTAATCGACATACCTCGAGAGAGAAAATGTGTTTATCACTTCTGATGTGTTCTGATACTTTTTTCAAGCTTGATATTTGAACAGAACAAGTACTGCAAGTAAATTCTTTGCCCGCCTGGGAGAAATAAATAGGTTTTATATCTTCTTCGCCTACACTATCACCTCAAGTAATAAATTAAACCTTAGCTGTGACCGTAATTGTGTGATGATCCAAAATATACAAAAAATCCTTATTTTCTGCGAAGAAATGAGTAATGTTATTCATGAATATTTCTATGTCATGATTGTTTCGATGTTTTTGCTCCGCTTTAACGCCTCCAGAGCCCTTGCCTCTTTTCCCTAAAGAACATAACCGTTTCGTAATCTAAGAAAAAAAATATAAACCCGAACCACGAAAGGAACCTCGCTTCCTAGGGGCGGCTTTCTCCGTTGCACTTGTGCTCGGAGGCGCGTCATTAACTCGAGGGATGCAGTTTTCCTTAGCCTTGTCATTTCCATTTCTTTCTTCACTCGTTTCAGCGCTGTCTTTTGCTAAACAAATGTAACACGGAAATTAAAATTGTTAACTCGTATTAAGCAAATAAATTTGAACAGAAACCCGGTTGAGATGAGGTGATGACTGGAGGAGAGCACATTCCCTTGGCGTTCTCATTGCCTTTGTTTTCCTGACTCGCTTCCATCTCTAGTTTCTAAATGAAGTAAGAGAGAGAGAGAGAGAAAAAAACATGACAACCAATATGTCTTGAGAAGAAACAACCACTTGTGAATCAAAGGGGAAGGAGGTTAGTGTCGAAAGAGTATTGCGGTCGACGCGAGTATCATAGGGGGGGGGGGGTTCACCTTTTTTTGTATTTCGTTGGCGCGGATGACTTACCCTGCGATGATCGTCGCTGTGTCACAAATTCCCCCACCCACCCAGGAAACCCAATACCTGGTTCAAAAACGGTCAATGAGCAAGAGATGCACAACTTACGTGAAAAAAATAATGAAAAATATTGTTTTGTAAAGACAAAAAGTTGACTCAGTACTCAGCTAAACATCGCCTAGAGAAACCACTCATGGTGGTGTTGGTTACGTCGCAGGACTTCTGGGGCCCAGTTCTATAAGATTTCAGTGTTCCTAGCATTATATTTTTTCCATCCGTCCGCTCCAAATTAAATCATAATTATGTTGATTGGGAGGACAGGTGGAAAGGTTCAGTGACAAGTTACAGAACAGGCCCTCTGTTTTCTCTGGCCTCTGTCGTCAGATGAATGGGGAGGCCAATAGGCAAGACCCTCCATCGGGAATTTTAAGGTGCAGCCATTTCTATGTTTTTTTTTGGGCGTGGGTACCGATATGTTATTTCTTTTTTACATATACGCGTATCTTCAAACTAGCCCATACCGCGGCGAGTTTTCTGTAATTTTGAAAACGACATACTTGACCTAGTAATGACGAGCGGAATGGTAAAAAGAGTTCTCAAGTCTTGATCTTTCCCTTTAAAGGCTGGTTTACACGATACTATAAAGCGCGCCAGTGACTGCAATCCTACCGCTGGCGCCAGTTGACTGGCTCCATGTAAACACCTGTTGGAGCCAGTCCCGTGCCACTACAGTCACTACACACCAGGGCATTTACTCCTCATATCAGTCAGTTTGTGGTTGCTACCTGATATCCATCGTTTTGAGCAGACCCATGCGTAGGAATCTCCCAGGGGGGGGGGAGTCCTGTCGTATTAGCAGGGGTGATACTTTAAGGGGGGGGGGGCTGCAGTGATGATTCCTCGAGCCCCCTCCAATCCACCGCGACTACTACTCGGCATACACCTGGTTTTTAAAGACTCATTTTAATCTCCGGGAAATTCCGAATAATGCGGTATCATCATTTTTTTCAAATTTCGTCACCGAAGTTTCTTTAAATTCGCCTTGAACGTTTACCTAGAAATTTCATGCTCTTCCTTCGACTTATTTGAAAAAAGGAATACTACTGCATATTACGCTGAATTTCCTGGATATTACGCGATTAGATAAGGCAAGAAAGTGTATGCCGAGTAGTGACGAGGGGGATCGAGGAATCACCCCTGCAACTCCCTCTTAACTTGTACAGGGTTGAAGTTAGAACCAAACCAAGAATTAGGATTGATTGAGCTTAGGAACAAAATCCATTTTATTAATATCGGTAGTTAATTATTGTATAAAAATCTCGAAAGACTGATTTTCGTGAATATCGACCAATGCAACTGAAGGGGGAGGACCCTTGCGCACGGGCCTGGTTCCGAGCTCTACTGACTTGAATCCAGCCACTCTAAACCAGGGCCGGTCAACCTTTTTTGGACGTGGGCCATAAACCGGGTTGTAAGACCTCAAGCGGGCCAGCCATCGTCGCCTCTCCACCACGAATCGAACACAACAATTTGATCTTAGCAAAATGCAGTGACGCTCTGAATAAAACGCACTTGGGGCCTGTTCAATAACTTCAGTTAACCACAGTGTAATAGCGTTTTCCATTTGCCAAAAATGGGCCCTGGGGCAGCTCATTGCAGTGCAATAAGTATTCAGCGAAATTTCCGCCATGGTTTGCCCCTTGGCACAAAAACCAAAGTTAAGTTCTGCATGCAAAAAATCGTAGCCTTAGGAGCCTATGTAGTCAGTCTTCCTTCGTCGAGGTGACTGACAACGTAGTCTCCTACGGCTACGAGTTTTTCCATGCATTACCAATAATCCTCGTTGTATAAGCGCTTCTATAGCAATTTTAAAGTTAAGTTCAATCCATAATGTTTCCCTGTGGCGTTCCGAGTGAAAAAACTCTGATGAGGTCTTCCACCAAAAAACTTCAAAATCCGTCATGCTACTTTTGCGAGAGAGGGCACCCCCTGGGTCTTCACCAGCATGGTGAAGACGATATCTTTTTCATTATTCTAACGAACTATTACCCCTTCGACCCTATCCGGTTGGGCTTGGAACGTCACAATCGTTCCTCTCTTCCAAATAACCGGCAACAATCTACACACTTACTTGGCCTTCTTCTTGGAGTCTCTCGGCAACCTTGGCCAAGTTTTGAACCTCGTCACACCACTAATCTATTAGCGGAATCCCAATCTACTAGGCTGTGTGCCACCGCAACTGTGCTCCAGTTCAATACAAACGGTTTCTGGGTCGTCAATAACTCGAAAATCTCACCACGCACCAACAAATTCCCCGTGTAACTTAACGAGCCACTTCACAGACCCAGCGAGAAATTACCCAGCAAGTAGGGTTTCAAGACACGTACACACAAGGGACAAAACACTCCAAACTTTCTGAGACAATTTAAATAGGTCGTTTTTCTATAGGTGATTAGACACGTACATCTCGTACGTCACTGCTGGCTAGTCACACTTCTCGATATAATCAAGGAAAATTATTACTAAAATGAATCGCGCTAAAATACTGTAAATATTATGAGTATTTTACTCCCAATCAGGGAACGACGACGTATCAAGATTAAGTCAAGTAATGGATAAGGGAAAGAACTATGATAGAAAGCTTAAAACTTACGTCGTCAGGATTCTCCAGATTTACGTTGCATTTGATGAAATTGCGATTTCGACACAATGCTCTCAATTAAATAAACAACGGTCTATTTACTAAAATAATCATTTCCACTTTTTTGGGGATGCAGGTCACTGTAAACAACAATCCTACCTACCCACTTCGATGAGGTTTGGAAAGGAAGGATCTAGGAATAGCAAACGAGGCGCTACTTTTACGGAGGGAAATGTTTACAACGTCTAAAAACACTGGGGCCACTTTAACAAAAAAACGTCGCAACCAAGTCATTTACAAACGATTTGTGGTTCATGAGGGATGAAAAGGGGGAGGGGGTTACCGACTATTTCCCGAAAAGGAAAAACTCCCAACACATCAACATTCATTTTAATCGTTCATAATTATTTTTTTGTACACATTACATAAAAAACTAACTGTACACAAGATGATATGTATTGAAGCGAAGTTGGCGAGGTTCATATTTGACAACCCCCGGCCACTATGAAAATAATAGGCTCTGGACCGCTATGAAAAAATAGAGGAAATTTTCAGGACAAGCAGTGTTTAAATGTACACGTTTTTTTTATTATTTATTTTTGTCTTTTTATTTTTTCCCACGAGACAAGGAAAGAGGGTTTAAACCAGTATGGTCAAGGCTTTTTTGAAATAAAGTTATGAGACACGCATCAAGGAAACAAATCTACGTTTTTAGCCTTTTTTATGACAAGCAGAAGAATTTTCTAACAAAAATTCTTAGAAAAGAGATTGATTTTTTGTTCACAGTGAAAGAATATAATAAAACATTTTTCCAAAAATCGCACCTTCGGTGCTGTTTTCATTACATTTTTGGTTTGCTGAACTGCTCTCCTAGAAGTTGTACGAGTTGAAAAATAGTAGTTTTTATAAAGTTCACTAGGTTGTGAATTTCAAAATTTACCACTCATACTTTTTGTTGTAATTGAAAGAAAAATTAATGGACTCCTGGCTGTACGAATGACGGAATGATATGTACAATTTTGATCTACGCTGAAAAAGTGTGCACATTCATAAACGATCGATTCGATTTCTCGCATTAGCAAAATTATTTACAAGCGATTCGAGAAATGGATGTGTTTAGTGGGCGCACATTCTTTATATATATATATTTTAATTTGAGACATGAACGAAAATATGCGGTACTGCAATAATATTTATTTTTATCCCCCCAATTTTTCAAAGAAACACACATTAGACCATTGAATTAACTAATTTCTTATAATTTATTAATGACACCTAATATAACGTTAAACGGTCTACATTTCTAATCATATATTGGGTGTCAAACTGAAAGAAAGAAAGAAATAAAAATTAAATGCACTAAAAGAGGAAAAATGGCACGGTACCACGGGGTTCGAGCTTGCGAACGCAATGTCAAATTCGTAAAATGTGTTTTCAATTGACTTGACCTTCTTTATTCGGTTAGGTAGTTTATTGCTCAGAATAGCCTCATTTCCTTCAAGTTTTTTGACAATCTAATTTGTTTTAAAGATCATAATTAATTTATACATCATGACAGAAAATGAGGGGTTAGACGTAAAAATCAGTCTGCTTTTTTGTATAGTGACCTAATAGCCTAAAATTAAACTAACGAAATGGTAGGCGGATTGTTCAGGATTAAATCGTTGAAAACAAATTAGGCCACGCATTTAATTAGTTACTTTTTTTAAAAATGATAGTGAAAATCGCGCAAAAAAGTGGTTGAGCGTTGATTGCACTTAGTCGTCAGCGAACGACAATTAAGAGAAAGAGTAATAAACTGAAGAGTATTGTCCTTTTTTTTCGGAAAAGAAGAGTACTAAATGGCCCTGATCTGAAGCATTGTGTCGACCATTATTGACTACCTCCGTACAAATTGGTCTTCAAACTGGTGCAAAAGATGAATTAGGCTAACTATTTTCAGTATTAAATAATTTAAAAATCGGAAAAAATATAATTCGAATTTAGTCTTAATCAGTTCATCGTTTTAAACTAGCGGTAGACGAGGGTTTTGTTTACTTTGGGTTTTTAAGGAGTTTTATCGCCGCACTTGTGTATCGCATCACTCGTCCAAATCAGTTTAATCTGATAATCAGAGTTAACTGTCAGTTCCGAAACGCAACCCGAAAAACCGTTGTGGTATTTGTAATTTGTGGCAACGTCCATGTCCTCCATTCCACCTGTTCACGCACAAAAATGTTCAATTATGGAGAGACCCAGTCCATTTGACTACGGGGGAGTAAGCCAAAGTCACTTACCCACGTACAATCCTGTGTTCGTGTTGAGCTGTTTCAGTTTCCCCGGTGAACGATTTGTAACTGGTTTACCATGATCAATTGCTAATGCGCCCTCTTGTTCATTTCTGTAAATATTCAAGTTGTTTTTATTAGTTCCCAAAAAGTTTAAGCGTCGCGTTTAATATTCTATACATCAGTGTAGGATGAGTGTGACGTAAAACAAACGTCGAGTGTTTCGAGAGGTAACCGTGGCCATAAGAAATGTGAACAGACACACAGACATTACTCCAAATACAATGTTTTTCCCGTTTCAGAGCTCCTGATTGAAACACGAATATGTTGTCAGCTCGGAACACCATGATTGCTCTTTTATACAGGAACATGGAAATAAAAGTGTGCAGTGAAACCTCAGAGGTCTTGAGTTCAAGGCAAGACATTGAAAGGGGCGGACGGCAGAAACATTTTTGTCGTTAGTAACGAACTGTCACGAGGGATGACTGACAAAATGGGCTAACATGACTGTGCACGTTTATCTCCTGTAGCATAAACGGTTCCCTTCGAAACAATTATGTGAAAAATGATATTTTTCCAAATTTTGAGACCAGACGGTATATTTTGCACCAGTGAGCGAAATTTTAATCTTCTCCTCTGCACAGCCTCTTTCTACGCCTCAATTCCATTTCTTCACCAAACAATCTGACTCCGGTGCTAAATTAGTGAGATGGACGGTTTTGGTGGGGCTCATATCAACGTCAAGACTAGAGAGCTATATGTATAGAACCTATAAACCAGGTGAACGCACCGCCGCGCCGCGCCGTTTTGGGGTATTGATAGGCTCGAACTGCTAGGGGATAATTTCGCCTCGCGTCAAAGGCCTTTTGGGCTTGACGTAAAATGTGATCTACCTGTGATGGACGATGCGTTCACTCGGCTGTATATAGTTAACTTACCGGGACTACAGAGGGTGCCTATTATGAGTTTCCATGAAGAAGAGAAAAAATATGAACAAAATTAGGCATTCCTACGCCCGTATTCAGAAACCAACCTCAACTTTACGTCTCCTTTAAGCGCTTCAAAACAGATGACACATTTTTATAAACCACCACATTTTTCAACTCTTTTAGTTAACGTGGGATTCTGAATACGGCCCTGAGTCTCAAATTCGGAGAATAAATGTTAGGAACGGTAAATAATGTTATTTTGTCGTCATTTTTTTGACAGGACTTGGGTAATTGGAGTCGTATTAGTAGCTCTATATTTCTGGCAATATATCCCTGTTATTCGGCTTGAAAAAGTCTAAATTGGAGTCAAATACTTGCTATGCGTTGTCAAAACTGAAAATTTAGCCACGTGGACAACCTGTTTACGAATGGGTAACTCAAACCCTGAAAAATGAATAATGACGTCAAAAATAATAGCATCATCATAACAGTAATCCCTAATATAAATAACCCGAGGGGAGAATTTTACCGAAGACAATTCCCAGAAAAGAGGACGCCTGGCAACTCTATTCCTGGGGGCTATAAATAACCCTTCAAGGAAAACATGAGCATCTATAGTGGAGACTGCGAGGCCCATGATTTTCTTGTCGGGCTATTTAGGCCTCCAGAGTCCGGGGTCAATACACACCAATAGTCGTCGAGATTATCACACCCATCCCACTTTCATCCCTGTTTTTTTGGAGTGTTGAGCTCACCTCGTCATTTTGACTCTGTGCCACAGTCCATCGTCGATTCTTGTCTCGTTGCACACAATGACCGTTTCCCCACTTCCAAGATTGTATCTGAGGTGAAGGTAGCCATCTTTAACGCCGACGGCGAGGAAATCGCTCGGAATTACTCGATAGTCGTTTGTACCCGTCCAAATTATTAGACCCGACGGCGAGTTGGTACGGATTCTCATGCTGATTGTGACTTTATTACTTAGAATTCTTTAATTAAAAAGTAGTGAACAAAAAAATAAACGATAAAGTTCGTATCAAATGGGAGAGTATGGCAAGGCTGAGGGAAGTTACTTGTTCATCAAATTGTCATCGGTGAACTGAAGGAAAGTGTTCCCATTGAAAGATGCTATTCGGTTGGTAATAGCAGCGTCGGCCACTTCGTCGCAGTGCTTATGACAGACGCATTTGTATGTGTCGAAATGGGGTAAACATTGGGCCGAATTCCCACACGGCTTAGCGACGCAAGGATGAGGACAGTTGTTTATGTTGACACCGGCGAGAGCTTCGGCTAATATTTGGAGGGGCTGATTGTTAATTAAAATCTAAAAAGAAAAATTTGAAAAATGTATTTGACAAAGTATAGACAAAGTGTTGAAAATTATACACACACTCACAAACAAATACGAACCTTTTGAATACATCCGACAAACGAAGTTCGAACCTTCACTTTAGGTGACACCATATCAAAATTCGGCAAACCCCCAATGTACAGATTGAGTGGAAGGTAGAGCTGAGTAAAAGCGCCGGGCGATAGGATCTGACTTGACGGATAGTTGTCAACTTGGAGTACGGCAAGTCGGCCCGTTCGTGAGATTTTGATTTCGTGCCAGGATCCAATACTCAGGGGTTCGGAGCTCCTAGAATAAGGTAGAATTCGCAATTTTCAGCATTCAATTTATTCATTAATGCAATGGTATAATTTATTAGGACAAAGAGGATTTATGACAATCTTTTTAAATCCTTTCTTTACAACCAATACTAGTTTTGGATGGAGGGGGTATTTAAGCAAAATATTCCTCAGTCCTACTCCACGTGTTTTATTGCCCGATTCGCTCGTCCGATCAACCCGTGGCCTGTGGCCTTATTGCACGAAATCCGTAAGTTAATCCGCGCCTAGTTCTGAGATTATAACAACATTTTTGAACTGAAATTTTCTTTCTATGCTTATTTATCGAAATAATGTAATCAAGAGAAAACTTCGAGTTTTATGAAACGGAAGAAAGTCGGGATGAGGAATAGATGTTTCCAGTGAAAACACTGTTAACCTTTGGATTAGTAACATCGTTATATATGTACACAAGGCATGTAATTATACAAATGAGATACGCAGGCGTAGTTGCCTACGTACGTTGTCAGTCATGCCTCGTTGAGGAGTGTCCAAGACAAACCGGTTTCACCTGTTCGGCATCTTCAGTGTTTGAATGTCTACTGAAAACTCTTTTGAACTTTTCAGTAGATATTCAAACACTGAAGATGCTAAACAGGCGAAACCGGTTTGTCTTGGACACTCCTCAACGAGGTATGACTGACAACGTAGGCAACTACGGCTAAGTATCTTTTTTGTACTGTTAACGTTCTTCACTTATTCGTTTTACAGAATAGGAAAATTTGGGGATTTGTTTTATTATATTTATCAACCGAAATCCCCCTATAAAAATTATCCTCGCCGCCGATTTTTATCCTCTATAAAAATTATCCTCGCCCATTCCCTAAAACATCTTTCATAAATTAAAGGGGCAGGAGTTTAACGAAAATGGGCCATGCAGTTTTTTTTATAAAAACAAATTTTTGGTCAGCTCGGTCAGCCTACCGCGGAACCCCCTGCCTTCAAGAAAGACCCACTAACCAAAATGGAGGACCTTGGTGTTTTTAACCCCTAAAATATCGTGTTTTAGTGCATATTAATTACCGTGCACTCCATTCGACTATACCTATAACGCGTATGTACGGAAAGAAGTCATTTTCTATGCAAAAAAAGTTCTCTAAAATATTCAGTGCGTAGGCACTACCAATTACCTTAGAGTGGCTGCACCTGTTCCTAGATCGAAGGAAAACTCCAAGTGACCCTCACTGATGTACATCGCGATGAAGTCGCCCATTCCGTCGGCACGGTGACCGTTGTAGAGGATGACTCCATTCAAATCGTTCGGTTTCAGGACGACGGTGATGTCGAGCCAAGAGAATACCGATGATCCGAGGCCCGGATACCTCAGATAGCTGGAGCCGTTGAACGAGGGAACTTGAAGGTCAAGACGTGTCTCGCACAGATCACCCGTGTAGCCCAGAGGGCAGAGGCACACGGCCGTGTCTTCCGACGTGAGACACTTGCCTCCGTGTTGACACGGAATTCGACTGCATCGATCGGCCACGCATTCGTCTGTTTTGTGACAAATTTGAAAGGCCGTAACGCCATCGCCAAAATAAAAATGAAAATGAAAATATTCCTTACCAATGTCAAAGCCTTTAACCGCATCGCCTTTCGGAACACCTGCAAATTTATACACATAGTCGTTAATTTGAAGATGACGAATGCATCCTTTAAATCCACGATCCGTCGGAAGCTTCTCCTGAAGGCCTGACGTATTCCCCCGCCCACCGATGAAAACGGGCTCTCTGAATGTCATTCTTGAAAAAAGACCCTGTAATGATCAAACACAAGATTTTTCAGTCATTGGTGAGAAGGAAACGCTGGTATTACAACGTTTCAGGGCAAGGGAGAACGTAATAACATTTCACAATTAATTTAATAGATGAGGGTTCTTTTGTGTAATGGAACCAAGGAAGCTAAACGCAAGGAGTGGCAATTAGTTAGTTTACCTTAGACCTTCCCTGGACATGTTTGCCGGAATTTAATTGAATCCAAGCATCCCAACGGTGTCTGTACAATGTAATTCGATTCCACTGATTAAGATTTACCGTCTCCTGCGATCTTACTACACCCACTCCGGAGCCACAGTCAAACCTGCAAAAGAGATATTTAATTGCAACGTGTGTTCTCTTCATTTTTTAAGCGTACTTAATTTTACCTAAACTCGACAAATCCTTTGTGAATCAGCAGTGACATAAAATCGCCTGCGAGATCGTCTCGCTCTCCGGTTAAAAAGATAATACCATCCCATACTTCTGGTCTGAACTCTATTTCTAGTTGTACGTGTTTATACGCGGCTTTAAGTGCTGGAAAGGCTAACCAACCTTGCCCAGAAAATCTAGGGCTTTGAATGTTAATGTCTGCGAACAAACATTTTTTTAAAAACAGAAATGTTAATTGTCGATGTTTCTTCGTGAATAAAAAAATAATTCACTGAATCCTAACCAGTTTGACACTTAGTGCCCGTCTTGCCCAAAGGACACTGACACCGGGCTGGATCAGCCAGACAGATCCCAGGTCCGCAGTCTTCGCACGGCTCTGGGAGACTTTCCGTGGCTCCGTTGCCTCGCGGCGTCGTCTCTTCGGGTTTTTTCTGTTCCAGATTGGGACTCAGCGTCGTACTTGGTCCGAGCATCAATTGCGCTGAGAAAGAGACGTCTTTCTGGTAGAGGACGTCGTCTTCAACGTCCACGCCCTCCCTGAACGTCTCCATCGTTGTATTCAGCTCTAGAAGCGAAATTTCATTTTTCAAAACAATGAAAAGTGATATATAATATATATATTTAACGCCTCAGTAATTTTATCGGAAAAAGTAGAATGGAGAGGACCTACTACTCCAGAGTGAATCACTCTCGCCTGTCGACAAGTGAGAGATGATGGTAAAGAGCTGGGTTGTTGTCAAGGAGATTCAAATCTGCTGTAAGGCAAAAAGGTCGAGAGTGCCCTACACTCTCTGAGCGTGGGCGGGGTAAAAGTTGGGGGAGTCAATGATGTTTATAGGTTGAACGTGGGTGCCGAATTCGTTAGCTCAAAAATAGAAAAATAACGACAAAAAAAAAAACGCAGATATATTCCACAAAATAATCATTGTGCTATTGAATTGGAGCAAAAAGTGTACAAAGAGAACTTCAACGTCACAATAGTCCTTCCCCCTCTCTCCTGATACACCAAAAAAGAACAGAAAATTGAGCGAAAGACTTCAACTGATTGAAAAAAAAAAATATTGCTTGCGTGGTAAGAAAGACATCAGACACCACTAACGATGTAAAAATCTTCGAATGAACAATGAACATGTGATTTAATTCGTTAAAAAACCATTGGATTTCAAAGATTTTTATTCTCTCCTCCATCCCAACTCGTTCTTCAATTCCAGACAAGGCGTCCAATATTAATCATAGTGGCAACTTAAAATCCAATTGTAGTAGCTGCACGAAGAGAGAAGAAAACCTCCAAGTATTTCTCTATTGCTTTTATTTTAGACAAATGGTCTGTCCGCAGCAATGCTTGGCATTCAGCCGCATGCTTTGTAGAAACTGTGTGAAGAGCGTATTTTGTTGACGGTAATGAGAGAAAATCGGTCTTATTAACGTTGTGCAGTTTCTGACGAGGTTATAAAGACTGCAAATTATAAGTCTCTATTCATTTTATTTTCCATGAATGATGAATGATCGTAGCGGGATTGATGATAAAAAAAGGGGGGGGGGGGTGATGCCTACCCTTGATCAACCCCGAAAAGCTAAATTGAATGTCCGCCAGATCCTGCCCTTTCAAAAGTACGATAGTGTGTACAAGAAGCGGTTTTACTTGACCGCTAACGTTCCTGACCTGCGGCTGACCTAACTCCAGGCGCCTTTGACTCCCCTTTGACCATAACGGAAAAGGGGGTTAGTTAATTGACGGGGTTCAATGGAGCGTGAATCGCGAATAAAAAGGAGGTGGAACCGAATTTTTTTTTTTTTGCTACTCACCCATGCATGAATAGCCATCGTGGTGTAAAAGAAACCCTTGACGACAGTCGCACTCGAACATGCCATCGTGGAGCTCGTAGCATAGCTGCTCGCAGGGGCTATCATGTCCGCATCGTCCTAGAAAAAATTAAAATGAATGTGCTAATTAGTATGAATAGCACATCGTGGCAATTTTAGTGGGGTGTTGGGAGGGGGGTGCAGGCGGTGCCAAAGCACGGGAACGCAGGTGGTCCAAAGAGGTGAGGGGTGATCCCTCGTATGTTATAATTAGGGGAGGGGGTGAAATGAATTTCTTTCCACATCATTTATGTTCAAAATGAACCCGTGTGACTATAAAAATAACGTTTGTAGATAAAAATATGATGTTGAGCCTAATCGCTCTGTAGCTCCTGCGTCCCAGGATGATTGATGACGAGATGGAAGCGTTTCATTCCCACTACAGTTACTTGCATGCCCCCACATTTTATCCGGCCCCGACATTTTATCCATTTCAACTGGCAGATGCGATAGCATTTCCTATAACATTCCTGTTTATTATTATGATTTTGAATGATGTTTTAAGCTCAGATCAACCGATATGGATACATGTACCACGTTAACTATGGCCCCTAACACTATCTTCAGTTATTTTGCTTGAAACATGACAACACTTAACATCGATTGTTTTATTACAACCCCTCCACAATCCAAAGGGCTGCCTTTCCTCTTCAAGTTTAATTGCCCACCTCCCCTTCTTCTCTAATTCAGTTGACCTCGATACAGGAGTCCCGGAACTACAATTCAATCTCCTGAAAATGACAATTTGGCAACGAGATTTGTAATTTCGCCCTCCCCCCCCCCAACTCACCAGGTCCGGAAGCATTTAATTAACTCGGGAAATCTAGCTAGGTATAACGCAGTCCCAAGATCTTAAAAACAACCTGCTGTTGGAAGAAAAAAAAACTTCTTTACTCCAGAAGTATTTAATGTTTGTCGGCTATGCCCAACGAACTGTTCAGAAACACACGACCTAGTATTGGGCCTCATGTGAGTCATATTCGTCACACTAGACAGCGTCTGATACTACTGAGCACGGTGGTCGTGAGTTTCTGTTGTGTGCAGTCATTTTATCAGGCTAATGTACCCAGTTTTTGGGCCAGACACGTGGATTCTGAGGTCGTTGGTGTAGCATATCTGCATGCTGAACCAAAAGGAGACAAATTGATGCAGATCTCCGCTTTGAAACAACCCGGCCAAATGTGAGGCCGCCGCCTAACCGGCTGCACTGGAGCCCAAGACCCCTCGATAACCCGCTCTCGGAGACGTTAAAATCGATCACCTCAATGCTCTCATTTTTGGCCACATTAAGGAGCTCTGACAGAGTGGCTGCTACTCTGTTGCGTTGTGACGGGGTCCAGCTGAATTCCTCAGGGCTCAGAATCAGCATCCGTCTTAAATCGAACAATTTTGAGGAAATTAGGCTAAAATTTGAAAAGGTTAATCCCTTTGACAAAAATTTAAAATTGGATGAACGTGCCACGCACTACGCAGGTGCTCATCTAATGTCACTTCAAGTCGAGCCCTCCCTTCCCCACCCCTTCCCTTTTCAATACCACTCCGTTTTCTTCGGCAAAGCAGCTCTCGAATTTACAGATATTGAAAAGATGAAAGGAGAACCGAACGTCGAAAATTGTAATCCAGGATTACAGTGTTATTTAATTTTTTACGTAAATCCACCTCGATGCCAATATTCCGTGTTTTGAAAAAGTGACCTGAACACAAGATGGGGTGGGGCATTAAATACTAAGGGGTTTCTCGACTCGATAACTACGAAAATCGAAACGGATTTTCGATTAGACGAACAGTTCGAATGGTCATACAGGGCCTGAAGGAGGGCTATAGTTTGAAAGCTGAGAAGCCGGGTAAGGCGGCAAGTTTGCATTTTCTTGCCGACTGTGAGCACTGAGCCGCTCACCTAAAAAAGGTGCCCCCGGAAAACCGTTAGCCCGGAGCGCGCTGACTGTTGAACAAGCGGGAATGTCACGGAAGCTGGTATACTTAAGGATCGGCGGAATAATCCGTCAAGGGAATAAAGAGAATACAAAAATGATAATAAGTAATAATAAAAGCAAGAAAAAAATCTCGCTGAAGTAGTATGTAGTAGAGAAAAAATGAAGAAGCTAAATGGAGGGTAAGTAATACGTTTTTCTAAAGTTTTTAGAGAGTAAAAAAAAGGGGGAAAAAACAGTGGATGATACTTTAGCTTTCACCCTTTCCCTTCGCGCCTCTTCATTGTCAGTGAAGAGGTCTGTATTTATAAGAGACTCTGGGCAGAGGAAAATGAGAGAGAGAAATGAATAAAACTAAAGTGCTAGGGCTATATTGAGAAGGTGGAGAAGTGGCCCTGGTCTGTCATTGGCCTTGGGGTCAATGGGTGGCTTGAACCCCTCGACTGAGCAGTCGTTCTAAGCCAACCTCCACCTTCTCATAACTACCTCTTCCTCTGGCGCTCTCCAAACCTCTTTTAAATCTGCCCCGCTTTTATCTTAAACAAAATACGGCTTTCAATCAAATCTTCTCTTCTGCTCCTGTATACACCAATTAATTACTAGCGTTAAATGAAAAAACATCTTTTTGAATAAATGATAACGCCAGGAATAGAATAACTGCGGGGAAGACGTGGTTCTGAAAAGAATTGGGAGTTTGAGTAAAGCATTTCGAAATTAAATAGTAATTTATTGTTTGCCCTTTTCATTTTTTTTTTTTTTTTTTTTGTACAAGCTTTTGATGTACAAACTTTTTTCTTCTTATCTTATCCCTTTTGATTAATTATAAGTTCATTTTCTAAGTATTTATCGTAAAAAAGAATTGAAAGCCCCCCTCCCTACATTTTTACTATTTTTTATTATCAGAAAAATGAATTCCGCGATGGGTCGTACAATTTACCATCAGGGTTCCCTTTACTGAAGTGAGCTAGAGAAAACTAAATTACTGAAAAGAATGCTTGGAGCGCTTTGGAAAACAACATTTTTACAACTCCCCCCCCCCCCCCAGCTCAACGCATCCAATGAACCGATCATTAGCAACGCTCAAAACATTTATCACGTCAGTTTTGTCATTCTCTCTCACTCTCTCTCTCTTCTCGTTTTTCCCCTTCCCAATAATTATTCTACTCCGTCTTTCGAGTTTGCTTAATGGTCCACGTTTCTAACCCAATAAATTTTGTTAGGCGTGGAAGATGGGTGATGATGTGATGGGGTACGAGGGGATGAAGGGAGCCTCTTGAGAACCTTGTAATTTAATTTTTTATTTAACTCGCTCGGGTAAGAGACGAGATTTCCTTCAGGACAATAAAAGACTTATTCAGGGAAATATGTGGTTTTACAGATTGAGGAAAAGGTCGAAGGAATGTTTCTGCTTCTCTCTTGAACATGAAAAATAATAACGTAATAAGAGAGAGCATGCAAAGAGATTAAAGCAATTCTCTGAGAAGAGAAAGAAAGTTGTTAAAGAAGGAGGTTGAGAAATGACGTTTTAATTTTATGCTCGCTTTTGACGGGAAAATCTGAAATGTCACGCACCGAAAATAGGGCATCGTATAATGCAAAATTAAATTATATTTTAGCTGTAAAACCTAACGAAATCACCGAGCTGACCTGAAGCAACATTCGAAGGGAGGCAGTCAACTCAATATAAAGCTTATTACATTTACCGGTTAATTGATGTTCATTCCACGTAAATTCTACCGTGAATTACAAGAACAATAAAGTTAAATGAAACGTGGTAGGTAACGATGAATAATAACTAAAGACAAATATAGTTTCAGAAGTTACTCTAGACCCGCAAGGAGCGTTGAGTCATGCGTGTTATTGCCTATCTTCTCGAGCCATTCAATTATGTATTGGTCAGAAGTCGGCCGTCTCGATCTTCTCGGCTCAATTACCGGGCAGATGAGAGCCAGGACCTAGAAGAGCTGGAGGTTATTCCGCACTCAAGTGCATTCTGATTGGTGTGTGTCAAACCCTCATCATTATCGCATAGTTAATTTCTATGTTCATGAGCTAATTTCCAGCTAGATATTCAGTGTCAGTGCCTGATGTTCCGATGTAAAGTCTCGGATATCAGTCAATTGCCATGGCTGAACTAAATATTTGTTGAGGGGGGAGGGGTGCACTCGTGAGTTTGTGGGATAAAACAACGAGTTTCTCTGGTTAATAGCCCATGGTACTTTACACTTTAGGATTAGGAGGCACCTTTACCCTAGCACTTTAGGAGGCATTAATTAAACTTCCATTTAGCTTCGTTTTCAGCGATGTTCTTCTCTAATAGGAATGCGCGTTGTCTAAGCGAGTAACGAAAATTTTGTGGATCCTTCGAACTGAAAAGTGGAAATTCAATCCGAAAATTCTGAGTTATCCAAACACTTTTTTTGTGGCGCTTTGAACGGAGAAGGTTCTCTGAGAAAATCCACCATTTGAAAAATTCGCGCTTGTGCGAGAGTTTCTACTGCAGGCCCGAAAACATCTCTTAATAATAGGAGAGTGATCAATTGTGGAAAAGGGGTGGAGAGATTCTCCTGTGAATTATGCAGGGAACTCATTCATAAGCCTCTTCATTCCTCAGGTATCCTCTTCGTGCATTACGAATTCTCCTCTCCTTTGGCATCACCCGTACACTACATAGAATACATTTCTAGTCTCTTTCCGTCCTCCTAGAAGCATAATGTGATGAATAAATTCCTACTCTCCCCTCCCTTGTGCATTCACCAAATCACCATACACCCAAATACACCGCACTCCAAAATTTATATAAGAAGGGCGCGAACGCGAGTTTACGCGTCTCGACTCGTGAAATAGTAACTAATATCGTGGAATATATTTCAGGGATCACATATTCGAGAAAATCAGCTTGACAGATTTTTGGAGTTTGCTTATCTGCTCGCAGATGAAAGTTTTGACTTTGGGATTGTTGATCCTTCGTCAACCATCTCTCGTCCATTTTTTAGCGCTGAAATGAATTGACGTGGTGTTGAACATTGGCGAAGTAAGAGTAAGTCCTTATGTCTATGGGATGGGATAACGTGCTGTTGCCCTGTTTATCATCATTTCCTGACTTCCACCCGATTCATGCCAGCAAGAAGAATGCTTATTATATCTACCTAAGCATTCTTAAGCTTAGTAGCTAAGCTTTGAAGTACATATTTAGAAAAGATATTTCGAGGGAGCCAAAAGAAAACGTCGATGATAAAATTCTCTTTTCTTGTCCATCGAATATTTTCTTTCCGAGACGAAAGCTTTGAAAAATAGTTCAAACAGAGAGCCCTCATTGTCCTCTCAATTAAAAAAGGTAAAGTACATCCCACTCTCTCCAATGCGTTTGAAGCTTCATTATTCATTTGAATATTCCGGATTAATTAGACTTTTTTTTTATAGTCGCTCTCGTTTCTCACACAACCTTATTACTTGCTTTCGTCATTAAATTTCCTTTGAGTGGAAACTTAAAGTGTCGGTGGTGAGGGGGGCAGATGGAAAATGCCATCAGGGTATTTGGCTCCTTCTGAAACGTAGTTAATTCACATTTTAAGTATTACGTGGGTTGCATTCTTATTTATAGACTTCACAGGCGTAGATGAAGTCTCACCGGTAATATTCGTCCTCTCCCTTAGGTTTTATATTACATATAATTTTTCGCGATTCTCTCAGGCTCCTCTTTTCACTATTCATCAGTTCAAAGAAACACTCGGCATCGTTTCAGCATATAAATTACCTTTATCTCTGGCTTGTAATGTATTTTTTAGTTATTTCTAGAGATAGAGCTCCTTTTCATTTTCGTTCGTGGCTTTATCATGACAGGTGTCTTTTCTTCGTTATTAATCACATGAGAAAACGCTAGTTCATCATATCTGCTGTTACCGCTTATTGAGTCTTCGACGCGACAGTGATAGTGTAAAGTGGCATTATCCATGCATGTCGACTTTACACCCGGATGTTAAGGAAAAATATTTGTAAGGCTTCTAAAATTCCGTGTACGATCTTTGATACAATGGTGGGGATAAATCATAATTATGGCAACCTGTGACTTTTGAAACCTCTAGCTGAAAAAAAGCACATCTGAAGATGACGAAATTGGCGTGTTCGAATTGACATTGACGCTTCTGGAAACCTTTAACTGTTCTTTTAAGATAAAAATAGAGAATAATAATAACATACATCAGGAGTGCAAATAGCCTGGAAAACGGCTGTTCTACAACTTGTTGCATAAACATTTATGGGTGCAGCCTGAAGCGAAATAATATTTGCATCGTCTGAACAGAATCACGTGCCGTATATATAGGAATTTATGAAAATCATGAATGAGAGACTGAATTCAGGAAGTTTGGGGAAGAACTTGGAAGTATCAAAGACCGCCTGCATTACAGCTGTCACAGATAAAGCTAAACGTATAATTGTAAGTTATGGGCAGTAAGTAGCCTGAGAGTGGCGCGCGCAACTCTATTGATTCCACCTGCCACATTCCCCTCACTTTTACTACATACCTAGACACTATATCGTTAAATATTTATTACTCCCATCTTTAACTTCCCACGCGACTAACCACTTCCCCCCTAACCCCTTAACTAATTCCCGATCTCCTCGAGAAAAATATTTTTGGTCTCCCCTCCTCTTTCCACAAAATATTATCTTGTTAGGTTTTTGTAGGGGTGCCGCAGCAATTTCCCCCTTTTGCGTGCGCTCAAACCACAGCGACGAGTTTTTTTTTTTTTTTTTTTAATGAACGTCACATTTTCCTTGAAGATAGTTGTCCACCCTGTAGACAAAAAATTAACTGCTGAAAATGTAAAATGGTTCTGTAAACTCCAATTTATACACGTTGCGGTGAGAGAGGCCAACCGCAAACAGGACAAAAGGACTTCGGCAATGTTCTCGGTTTGTCGTGGGGAAGGGAGTGACCAGCTTCCCCTTACCACTACCATTGTTCAACGAGAGGAAATTGCTGGGATGCTCACCTAGACTGAAGATAAAAGGGCTTAAAACACGAGGAATTTAGAGAAGGATGTTGAACTTGTTGTGACCTTGCTTGATCGCGGGATTTACTCCACTGTAAGATTCTCGCGTCGACATATAATTCTTCAAGGTTTACTTTTGGCAGGTTTAAAGCTTTCTTTCATCCGTTCAATCACAAAAAAGTTGATAGCTACAAAGCACCAGGTTTAAACGAAGTAACTAATTTACTAAACTCAATTTGTGGTCATTTGTTAGCCTATTGCTTTGTACTTAAGGCAGACTGGTTTAAAATTAATTAACCAGAAAATTTCCTTGGGGGATCTCCACAAAAACCTCAGAATTCGTGAATTAATAATTTCCATGGTATACTTGGCTCCTCCTCTCTTCTGTTTGAAGACATTTATCAGTACCCCGCGTTGTTGAGTGTTTTTCGCGGTAAGGGAAACAAAAACATCAAACTTGCGGTCTTAAGATGCTTTGAGTGGGAGGAGTGGGTTTCTGAGATGTAGGGGGAAAAAGTCGAAAGAGGGACTTACTTCAAGGAGTGCTGGCATAACATTCTATTCACGGTATAGGAACTCGTGTGTTGACATTGACGGATGGCGGTCTAACAAGGTTTGAGTGCGTCAAGGGTCTTCCCCCAGGGCAGATTCAAGGGGCAGTCGATTGCGTGACCGATGATGGGGTCCGTCCTGAAAACGTGCTTCTAGGTATCAAAAAACCCCCGAGTCACAGGGAGAACCCGTTGAAAAAATCGGCTCGACTGAACGAAGATTCGTTCCGAATTTCGGATTGCCCGTGTCGAGCAAGATACGATGTATCGTCCAATTCAAAATTTCGCCAATTTTCACGAAAACTGAGAAAGGGTTCTTGTCAACGATAGGCGCTTCAATCCAACGTGGACTCAGGAGGCTCATTCCTTGGTGCTCTTCTTCAACATTAAGACCACTTTTGATACTATACGCAGATCAAACATCCTTAATACGTAGAACTCCCCCCCCCCCCACTCAGCCCTTCATACATCGTCAGGGGGAGTTTCCTGGGGTCGGTCTTAAGACTGCAGCGGCATGGAAGGGCATGTGGCAAGTCCAACCTCATACCCTCCACTAGAAAGAAGAAGGTAGGAGACTTATCAGAAATCCTTTTCCGTAATACCAAGACAGTCTCTTCAGAGGAATATGAAGTATCTCGGTGGAGCACTGTGGTCCACACTCACCTAGAAAAACGCCTCGGCAGGCTAGCTTATTGGGGGAAAATACTCCTCATGTAGGCGATAAGATTTAAAGGTTAAATGTGGGCACTGAAACAACGGTTGTAACATCTGCAATTACGTACGAATTATAATATGGAGATAATAAGTAATAGAGACACAAGGCTGAGCCAATGCGGCGTTCGATGGACGCTTGACTCACAAGTTCGAGTCCAACGAACACCCTCATCAATCGTATTCTGCGGGAAGACTATGCGCAATTTGGGAGGAGGCACACAATTAGGGCACCATTCCCGAAAGAACACAAGATTGCACGTCTTGTTGGCTTGTCAGCACTGCCTCTCCCTCTTCGATCTCACTGCAGACTGCAGAGAAAAAGCAAAATTTACCTCGGGGCTGAGTCATAGCCATAAAATAAATCCGTTTTTCACTCTTTATGAATTTCATACCATTCTTCTCATTTTCTCTCAACCCTCTAGATAAGAAAACAAAAAATTTTCTTTTTTCCGTCTATTAGATCCTCAACCCCCTATCCATCAATCTCTGCGAATACGCAACGTACGTAATATGAACATTTTTCTTTCCGGTGTGTTATTTACGAAGGATGTGCGTATTTTTGCCCGTATCTTATTATTGTCTAATGTAGTGAAACACTTGAAAATGATGAAAGATAGCGCCGCTTTTTCGTTTGGGGATGTTTTTTAAATAGAAAGGGTGAATTCTAAACGTTGCCCAACTGTCAGCTAATGATTGATCGGGGAGCGATCACGACTATATTGTCTGACCCCCTGCGAGGCACCCTTAGCACTTCGTCTTTTCTCATCATTTCAACGTTTTTATTTCTCTTTTCCAATCTTCTCGTTTACTCCGACATTTCTAATGAATAGATATCGCCTCCACCGAAATCTTTTTTTTTTAGTGCGGGACCTCTAGCATCGCTCGGCCAAACGCTAGTCAATATCCTCCTTCTGGAGACAGGGGGCTTCTTTAAACTCATTGACTGGAATATGAATGGGCAACCTATTAGTTTCGGAAAACACATGATCGATCGTTTCCTGTGCTGTAATGACGCAAACAATCGCCCGAAGAGAGAGGGTGAGGGAGTGAGAAGTATCTACGTCCTATTTAGAGTTTGAAAGGAATGTAGCACAAATCTTTAGCTATCGGTGTGGCACGCCAGAATCAGAATAGCGTAAAAGTCAAAATAACCAACATCCCAATATAAAAACCAAAATAACTAACATCCCATGTGGTAAGCACAATTAATTCTCGTGTTAGTGTCGTCAGGCTTTCACTCATCACTTTTAAGACGACCGATGGAACATTCTATTGAAAATAGTCCTGTCATTTCCGCTGATGTTGGCAATGAAACGATTTCTTTGATTATACTTTTCCAGAGTCTTGTGTAAATTCTGTTAAAGTTATTACTTCTCTCTCCTTCTCCATTCATTCCGTTTTCTTACAGCTGTTGCCCTGGTGATTTTTCACCGCAATATTTGACGCATGGCAATTTTTTCCCCCCTGCAATTCAGACCCGTCCTCTCATTTCTACCCGAAGCGATTCACCTTCAATCGAATGTTTTTGAAAGGTGAGAGGGACGAGTGCTTCAATTAATTTATCGATTGATGTCATCACCTCACTAAAAGCTTATATATTTCAGGGTTAGTGTCAAGTACAATTGAGGGGCACACTTAATCGTGGTACTGTCAAATTATTTTGTTTGATAATGGTTCAACGATTAGTATTTGATTTATATGGAATTAAACTCTTCATCAAGTAAACAAGACACCGCATTTGAAGAAGAAGGCAGCTCACCGAATGATTAGTTATTATATAAGTATGGTGGTACACGTACGATGGATTTCTTGAGATGTCAGGATATTTTTCTTTTTCTTCAGTGTTATCTTTGTGACGTGTATATGATAATCGTCACCAACGCTCTTCAGAAACACTTAAAACCCTTGCCCCACCACCAACCCACTTACTCACTTCTCGTTTTCTGAAGACGTGCTCGCCTTCGTCTCTCGCATGGCCATTCATCATAGTCAGGCAATGTGTAGAAAAGATAGTGAAGGGGGGGATGTAGAAAGCGTACAACATCGTAAGGGCTTAATATAACGCTCGTAGACTCTCCGCTCCCGTCTCACTCCACATCAATTTAGTACGACCAGAAGGAACATCATGCAAGGCCCTCTGACACTTCAGGATAAACAACGCTGAAGCTTAAACAAGCGTTAAGCTCATCTTGCCTCGCCATTACCCCTTTCCCCAACGTAGTACCCTGCCTACAAATTGACTCTATATAGAGATACAGTTTCCGATAAATTTTGAACTCTGGAATGGCGCATTTCCGATAACATTCTACGCCCCTGGGACTACCTGAATCTGTACCATGTGAAGTGAGCTCGTTCTTTTTACGGTCAAACACAAACCTTTTGACCAATCGAAACTAAATTGTTCAACTTCAAACTCATGTTCCTAAATTAAACTGGGAGTTTGACAAGAGTTGAAATGGGATTTGGAAGGGTAAAAAGGTTGGGCAACAACCCTTCACTGTCTCGGAATTGTCATCGAAATACTAGCCCACTCAACTCTTCGGGTCCCTGATGGGGGTTTTCACTCAAATTTAAATCACGCTATTTAATGATTGGTATCTTTCTCGTTTCTACTGAAATTGAAACTTCATCATATTCAGAGATTCCAAATATTTACCTTTGGGTATTGTGTTGTTTTAAATAAACGATATTTCTCGGGGCGCCCTCTTCCCACCCTTTTAACAGCAATTAACGTCGCCTTGGTGTATTCAAAATCTAGTTCGTTCATATTCGAATGGAAAACCAATACATGGAGTTATTAATTCAGAACAATCGCTGTAAAACAATTCCAGAAAAATATACCAGAAGCTACATAATTGTTAAGCACAAGGGTAATTTTTATTTCGATACTTTTTTTTTGTTCAACTGCTGCCATGTTCCTCCCTCCACCCGCTGGTGACATTTCTCCCGGCTGGAAGGTACCCTCGCCAATGCGGTTTTTCTGATTTAGGTGGTGGCTTAGAGGTTAAATGTCTTGTTTCATGGCTAAATAGTCAGTTTATAAGCGATAAATATTAAATAAAAATACAGTTTCAGAGTGGATACTGAAGTAAAGACACTGACAATGATTTTACAGGCAGAATAGACTGATTTTTTACAAACCAGTAAAGAACAGCCAGATTTTGTGCCTCAAATAGCATATTGCTGAATGCAAAGTTATATCCTCACATGGGTGTGTAAAATATTAAACTTCTGTCAAACCCCTTCCTTAAGTCTTCGACCAAAAAAAGTGAGCTATAACCAGTCAAGAAGGACATGAACCTGCGGCCAGCGCTCTCTCATTCGATTAGTTGCAACTTCTTTCAACTACTGCAACATCTTTCGTTATTGAAATGGTTGTCCCACTGTTTACCAAGAATAAGTGTTATTATCAAGCCGAAAATCCATTGAGGGGGTAGGGAAAAATAGCTAGAGGGGCTGATCACAGTAAGGGCGAAGTACATGTTTAACTTGACGAGCTATATGGACGTGGGGAAGAGCCACTTTGATTCTCCGCCCCAGCTTTCTGCCTATATCAAACCAATCCCTTCTTTCCCTCATCTGTCAGAAACAATCCTCTAGAACTCCATCCAGAGGGATTGACATGTTCCTGTAACTCCACGCACCACCTGAGAAACGTGGTTTTAAAAAAATGGCGTATATCGATTGGAAAGTCCTGGGAGCCTGGGAAAGATTAGTTTCCGCCAGCTGCCTTAGCCACCGCCATTTCCCTGAGCGTGGTTTCTGAAGGATTCAAGAGTGGCGCAGATGAAGCGAAAATTCAAGTTTTGTGGAAGATTTCCATGGATTAAAGCCCCAGTGGAGGGGGGGGGGAATTCCTTTCCTGACAGTGTCCATATAGAGGAGAAGATAAAGAAACCTCCCCAGGAAAGTGCCGCTGGGGGTACGTGTCCCTTTTACTACGAAGTTGCGGCCTTTCTAGCAGCCCCGCCTGTTCCTCATCCCGACCACGTGTTGCAGGTGCTTGATGTTTCAAGAGGATTCGACGTTCTTTAAAACGCCCTATGACTGCGTACAAATTCCCATCACTCACGATGCCCTTTTAACAAAATTTTGCCCACGTTCGATGTAATTCCCGTCTCGGTTATCAACCCCCACTCAGAGATTTAGTCAAGACATCTAAGCATAATTTTTTGTGAGACACTCGTGACCCTATCGTCGCTTTTAGGGTTCCATTATCTTACGCGGTTGGGGGGGGGGGTTACAAGTCCTGAGTGCTCTTCTGGTTAAATTAAAATTGATCGCCCCTTTCAACATCTCAAAACGTTGCGTTGTGCTCCAGTTTTTTATTGTTTCCCCCCCCCTCTTGTTTTCAGATTTCATGAGTTTTTTGGAACGGACAATGAGAGTAATGTAGTCAAAGCTAACAAAGGACGCTCTCGCCAGCTTTTGTTAAACAGCTTCGCTGGTATTTATAATGCACTTTGTTTCGTAGGAAGATGAAAAGGTTTGTTGTAAACATATTTTGTATTTATCTTCGTAGTTCTTCAAACCTTCATAATGGGGAAACTCCCTTCATTAATATGTCGACAGTACCGTAAACTTTACTTGGTATGGGGGAGGGGGGAGCGTACCAACTCGGTGGAAACGACTGCATGGAGCGTGAGCCCTCTACATAATTATTCAAATAAGACTAAATTGTTTTTCTCTTATTGGGTTTTCTTTAAAAGATTATTATAATTTACTCCTGAAGAACTGGAAAAAAGTTAAAACCCTAATTAACAACCTAAAAAGCTCACACACCTTTCCACCCACGAACGAACGAACTTCGACACCTTCAACCCTATAAACTCCTCTCGGAAAATAGTTTTTATTGTCGGTCCCATCCTTTTTTCGTGTTAAACAGTTGAGCGACACGAGAAACAATAAACGTAAGGGCTAAAGCTCCAAGCTCATAAATAACGCTTCTAAAATTTTCTACTAAATCGTACAAAGCGATTTAATCTGAACCGAATTAATTTCAGTTAAAGATGTTTGAATCGTTGCAGTCTAACTGGAGTTATGACACATTTTCAATGGCTCAGCTTCCGCATTAATGAACAGTAATTGTTTTTTAACCATTTCAACGTCATTGTATGTTACGCTCTATTAAAGGTGTTCTTTTATGAAAAGAGAAAAGGAGGAGGGACTACATTGTGCGTGTTCAAAAACAGGCTAATTGAATCGAGAGAAAGAGAAGTAAGCGTTATGCAACCTCAAAATGGCTGAAAGGGGTTTTTAGGATTTTTCATTCAGCGGCTAATTGACACAAACGTGAAGGGAAGAACGAGTTAAATCCTCCCCTTTTCTTCCACGTTAAATCTGCTGTAATTTGTAAACCCATATAGAATTAACTTTAAGAAAATATTAAAAGTAAAAAAAGCGTCCTAATAGACTGTACGAGAGGGCGTGATAACCGAGAAAAAAAATAAATAATAAATAAAAAAAATAAAATAATAAAAAATAAAATCGGACCTTCCTCTTCACGTAATTTAAAGAGTGACTGAGAACTTAATTTTGTCAAGTAAGGACGACGATTATATGCACCTTTAAGGGGAGACTAATGAGAGCATCAAACAGTGAAGCGTGTGTAAGTGGAGAGGGGTCGGGGTGAAAAGGGTCGAAAACATAAAAGGCTGACCGGTCGGCTAGTGAACTTGTAACTAGTTTTAAGTTGTTTTTTTTCGAATATCGATTTTCTCAAGGGGAGACATAACTAAATACAACTGATTAATTAGTTAAAATTACATTGATTTCTCAAACGGAATAAGTGTTTGTAACCTAGTTACACAAGCTAAGCCACGCAAGGTGCTTTTCTCTTTCATTTAAATCAATAGCAAATTTGTTCCTTTACTATTTTCCACGCAATTTAATTACGTTTTTGTATTATTAGAAATGTAACAGGGTCATCTCTGGGATATACTGGGTGATTGTTACGCAACGCTGCACCACTTAGCAATTATCTGATGTTATGAGTTTTTGAGCGTATGGGGGTGGAAAAAAAGAGCAATTGAAGAACTTTTTCTTTTGTTGTTACTCTTTTTAAAAATATTTTATTAGAACCAGTCTCAAAACTTGATGTTATTATTGTTTTTATTTTCCTCAACTCGCACAGCGTGACAAGTATATAATCATAGCACGCACTATAAGCTTTAAGGTAGACAGTAGTACGTGACTCGGCTGTTGTGAATTGAATATGAGGGTGAGGGGGACCCATTGACTCAACTTTTAAATTGAGGAGAATTCGATAACCTGACAAAATAAATAAAAATACAAAGCGAATAATGGACGGGGGGGGAGTAGGTTGTTCCACTTCCATGTTCCACCAAGTAAGCATACTAGAGGTAGTATAAGTAACAATAAAAAAAAGAAACGTGCCAGATCTGAAAAGGATTTCGTGTTCTAGGACCTATAAAGAGCAAAAAAGTAGTTTTCCGCTCAACGTCTCTGTTTTTATATTTCATCGCATGAAAGGCTCAGAAAAACCATTTGGCTAAGCGACCTACGATACTGAATTGTTTACTGGATATTTATTAACGCGTGTTTCATCAATTTGAGGACAGATTAGTCGGATACACGATATTAGAGGGTGTTGCCCCCGGAGGGAGGGGAAAATTCAATGTACAAACCACAATAATGCAGCGTCGCGCCGAGCTGAACTCCCCTGTCCACTTCTATAATTGGAATCACACACTTCAAGCTCTTTACTCAGTACGTGGTACTATAATTTTCAGCGTGTTTCTCGCTTTGTCCCTTGTAATCGTTCACATACTGGCTAAAACCGAGTGGATAACTTAGTATCTCTACCCCCCCCCCCCACTGATCCAACTGTCTCGATGCTATTACTAACCCTTCGTTTCTCACATTGGAAGACGCGTCATGAATAAATGAGGTCTAAGTTCTGAACGGGATTCCTACGTTTCATGCCTTTCCTGCGGATGTGACCGTGATGAGCAAAGGGGTGAAGAATTTTACAAATAAAGTTTCAATTTACCGTGTGCTTACATAGTTTCAAACAAGTGAAAGAAGGAAAAAATGAACCGACCTCTATTTCCCTGTTTACCGCGAGATAACACCACGAGAGGGTCTGCTTTTGAGCTCTTCGAGGGGATAATGTTTGGCAAAATCCCTTCGACTGGGTTGCTTTGTGTGCAAGTCGCTTACAAGAGGGAGAGGAGAACAATCAACCTATAATCACCTCTCGTCTTCGAGGAGGAAAGCTAGTCTGAAGCAGATTTGAATCTTTCAGAACAAGAACATGGAGCTGACAGTAAGAATAGAGGAGGTTCTCATCAGAATAACAGATTCGACGACAGGATAATCCTGCCAAGTATTGACTTTGAAACCAACTAACGTTCTCTCTTGCTCTTACTCGAGATTTCAACTCAGCAAGGGTCAGTTCATTCCCATTAAACTCTTTAAAAAATTGTTTTTTAAACAATGAAATTACACGAATTCCCGGTAATGCTTTTCACGAAACAATTTTCACGGGATTAAAAAGAGAAGAAAAACTAATTCGAGCTGGACCCTTATTATAAATGAAGACGAATGCTAGAAATTAGGATAAATCATGCAATTTTTCTCACTAAATGGAGAAAGCTTTCTTTCCAACTCACAAATTCGCTCTTCCCTTCCATTCAGAATTTATTCATCCCTCCTCCTCCTCGCCAGTAAATTGCAGAATAAAATGAAGAGAGAGACTGTATCTTGCTAGACGAAGCTCGAGTATATTAACCGCAAGTTTTGATTCAACGGAATCGTTATAATTTTAAACAGAAGCCCTTTATAAAACTGCATGAAAAAATGACTAGAAAGTCGTTTGAAGGTATTGGGAGATGAAGGCACACGAAGTAACGCGTCACAACTGTGATAAATAGTGGACTAAAGTTTTTATCCTGAAATAGGGAAACTCTTGAACATTTTACCCGTCTCTTGGTGGGAAAAAACCAATTGTGTTACACGAAGAGGGCGATGGGAGTATAGAAACGTAAAAGGTGGTGGCCGTCAAATCGATCGGTAGTTTCACAGCAACGCACGAATTCACCTGGCTTGAATAAATAATAAGTTTGATGCATTGTTCAACTACCTGAGGATCTTTGTTTTAATTTTTCCCTTCAAAATGGCTTGGTTTTCAAGCATTTATGGGTGGTATTGCAATGAGAGCTGTGGGATTTTGCGCCATAAATTAATTTGAACGAATTTACCGAAATAACTTGGATTTGAGAGTGCTGGGTTTTTGAATATTACGTGACGAAACTCCAGTTGAACAGAATCTTGGACCAAAAAAGAATACTAAAATGAGTCATATTTTTACTGTTCTGTTTATAAAAACGATTACAAAAATGCACGTTAACTATTACCTACATTTTATACACAGTTCCAGTTAAAATGTGTTTTTGCTTGTTGGCTGCAAAAATGTTTTATTATATTTCAATCGACATTACTAGAATATTTCTTGGCTTCGCAGCTGTATGTGTAAGAGCATCAGCGAATTAACTGTCACTCATTCCAGTTCTCATTCAGAACACTCAACAAGTTACACAGAGAATCCCCACGACACCGGCAATTTGTCTTAAACTTCTAAGTTAGTCATCGCTGGTACAAGTGGTTTTCTGAAGAAGGAAAAACGTAAAAAGAATCTTTTAAGACAATTTATAATAATAATAAACCTATAACCTCACCTAAATACAATTGTATATTGCAACTCCTATAAGTTAGCACTGCATTATTCCCTATCACCACAATCACGAGTCAAAAAATTAATTACCTACAGCATTGCCCGAACATCAAATTGATTTTAACACTTACAACGGTAAAGCAACTCTTTCTAATGGCCGTATTCAGAGATCTTCCTTATCGGAGCCTTAACTTAAGTTGTGCAAAGATCATACGGTTTATTAAAATGCACCACCCATTTTTGAACCACTTCCCCCCCCCCCTAATAAGCCCCTGAGCCCTAATAAGTGTCTGATGTAATTCGCATAAGTCGTTTCAACCTCTTTGAAAAGCAATTAAGCTTGAAGCAAACCTGTACAGTTAAGACGCTGTTTAACCATTAACCCTCCCCACCGAACCCTGATCATCCAACTCTAACACAGCCTGGCGTCTCCTACACGAATTTAAGCGTCTATAGTAGAAATATTTCGCGATGAGTGGGGAGAGAGAATCAGGGTGAAGTAATTAGAGCATCATGGATGGCGGCTAAGTTAGCGATAAAGCCAAAGACTTAGGGAATCTCAAGTTTCTGAATCGATCACTGACGTTTTAACTCCGTAAGTCTGAAAAGGTCGATTATAAAGACCCCACAACTATCGCTTAGGACAGATTGTGGGCTAACTGAAAACTTGTCATTTCATGTCAATATAACTCAGGAAGCTCAAATTGATTTCACTGTGATGCGGTCATTTTCTTAACACTTATAACTTTCGAATGTTGTGGTCCATCCACTCACGACCATGGTAGAAATTCACGGCCGTAGCAAGAAATTTGGGCATTTTTATTTCCTGCCTGTCATCCTTCGTGAGAGTTCACCATTGCTACAGGCAAACATGTTTTACTGCACACACCCTGTGATTTCGGTGTATTTGGCGCCCTTTTTCAGGGGCTGTACGTAATTTCCCGCGCAGGCGGCGCAGTGCCCACGCTATCCACAGCCCTGAATTCCTGGGTAGAGCCTCAGTGGTTGGCTCGCTCAATGAGTCGAGAAAATCGGCCGAAAACCATTTAAATCGTTAAACTCTCATTTTGCCCCCCCCCCTCTCTTAGGGGGCGCCGACCGGCCGGAACCGGTTGTATTCCGTAATTTACCATAGTGCGAAGGACTCAAAAACTCCCTCAGATTTCACAATTGGAGAACAAATTAACGCGAACAACTGGAGCAAGTCTTCTTGTTTCGTATAGACAAGCAGCCACTTTATGCACATGTTTTCGGAACGGTCTCAAGGTTCAGTAGTCACTTTCGTGCTCAAACACCAATTCCCAAAGTTCACTGTCTTTTATAGCTCAGAGTTGGAGATGAATATCCAGTTTTATGCCCTACGAACGCAAAAATGGTAGCCATACAGCTGACTACGCTTAGAGCATGACGTATTAAATCACACTTTTCTAGCTTGCTATCCAATATGCATGTGCGAACATAGTATATTACGATACGTAGGCGTAAAGGAGCATTTTACACCTCAGTATCGTACGCTATTTTTCCTACGATCGTACGGATATTTTAGTAGTAGATTACATTACCAGATTAGTAAGTGGACGAGGCTTGCCGAGGCCGCTAATTAATAACGAGCGGGTAATACCACTTAATAGTCGAGTGATGTACGTTATTTTTCGCGCAACCGTCGTCGAATATTACCCAGTTTTATTCTTTGGACAAAAAAAAAAACATGTCTTAAGATATTTCTACAATCACGGATGAGGTGATAACATTTCAACAAGCTTATAGAAAACTGGCATGTAAAAATCTTTTCATGTCAGTTTTAAACCTTTACTGTCCAGTTTTCAAAAAATGAAGCTATAAAGGGCCAGGTTAGGAAAAATTAAACTTACTGGAATAATCACGTTATCGTAATGGGCAACTTACGAAGCAGGTAGCGTGAAAAAGTCATTTTGGTGCTACCTGCTTGGTAAGTTGCCCATTACGATAACATAATAACTCCAGTAAGTTGAATTTTTCATAACCTGGTACTTTATTGCTTCAGTTTTTGAAAACTGTACAGTAAAGGTTTAAAACTGTCATGAAAAGTTTTTTAATTGTCAGTTTTCTATAACCTTGTGCAACCTTTGTTGAAATGTTGTCACCTCATCCGTGATTATAGAAATATCTTAAGACATGTTTTTTTTGTCAAAAGAGTAAAACTGGGTAATATTCGACGACGGTTGCGCGAAAAATAACGTACATCACTCGACTATTACGTGGTACTACCCGCTCGTTTTTAATTAGCGGCCTCGGCAAGCCTCGTCCGCCAAACAAAAATCTCGCAGTGCACCACTTACTAATCTTGTAATGTAATCTACTATTAATTATTTAATGTAACTTGTTCTGTAGAATCTCTCAATCAAATCTAATATAAGAAACAAAATCAGTGCGTGAGAGCAAGCATTGCAGGCTTCGCTTCCTCAATCCTTCCACCGACATGATCAGCTAACTACGGTCAAATTCGTAAATAATTTGAATTCCACCTGGTGGTTCCACTCCCCCTTCGCATATCTTCACTCTTTATACGCACGGTAAATTCAGCGTGCGTAAAGTAGATCTTTACGCACGCTCAACGTTTAATCAAAACCCTTCTTCACAAACGATCGTAGGAAAATATACTTTTTGGTGGTGCAGTCATATTATTCTCGAAGCTGAGTTACCATTTTTCAACCAGTGAGAAAGTTTCTATTCTGATGTGGCTTGAATGGATGCATCAAGCACCCACAGTGTGTTCTTGAGGGCGACATTTCAAGCTTCTGCTGTTGTTGGGCCCTCAACTGTTGGTGAATAGGCGCAGTTCACGATTTTGAGGCTTTTAATGTCGAGAATGCGACTCTTCCTCTTCAAGTTTTGAAGACGGCGAGGATTAATTAATTCATCGGATAGTGGTCACTGGCAAAATATTTAACGATGTATAACCACTGTGTACACTTTTTAATGGTAATAATAATACTGCTGGCGGCTCTGGGATGAGGGATCTCCCCTCCCTCTTCTGGATCTAAGCCCCTGGGCTTGCGAACAAAATGCTCTATTAATGAAATTTATAGGCTAGTCTGAATTGCAGTCAAAACATAATATAAATCCTGTTTTCAAATTTATAGTTCATATTAAAACATGGTTTAAAAGGCCTGCTATGCGATAACGAATCTCAAAACAATTCCCCGGCAATTCTCAATATATAATATTTTATGTCGCTATTTGTGCTCCCCATTTTCAACGCAGCTATAGTATTCCTTCTGTTGGCGGCAATATGTCTTACTACAACAAAAGTAAAGGGAAAAGGGTTGTTAGCGATAAAGAGTGGGTAATGGAGGGGAGAAGAACTATAAGCTCCGAAGTTTTGACTCACGGTCGATTCGACGCACGGTGCTGACGATAAACCCCGGAAAAGTAACGCGCGTATCCTCGTGATGAATACTGATCCAGTCGGTTTATTTTGTGAATACGTGAGCATTTTTTTTTTTTTTTTTTTTCCTCCCTCTCATGGTGACTTTTATCTTGGTTCGAAAACCCAAGAAACAAATAGCGGGATTGAGTTCCAAAGGAAAGGGACGCTCTGTTAAACAGTGTGTTCGCTATTTGAAGGGGCTGGGGGAGTAGGCGAACTGAATTGGCCTATTATTTTCCGCTACTCAAGTAACACTTTTTTTTTTCTCGGGGAAAAACAAATATCAGCAAAGCACTGCTGTGGCCTGGAAAAGTTGAGCTTCCCTTGAAAATGCAAAAAGTTATTTTTAGGGACTGGATAGCTCTGAGTTGGAAACAAATATGGGGTTTGGGGGGTTGAACCGTTAATTGAAGTGGAAGCATGTAAAATATAACAGCCCTTCGATTATTTTTGCCTTGTGTATCCACGAAAAAAAAGATTCAAGTTATATTTACGATACAGATATAATCTGCGGCGAACGACTGGCGTAGCTATATTGAAATAAATATCAATTAAAATTAATTGAGCGATTTCGCGGAAAAACAACCTTCTCCTTTTCACTTATTCGTAAATTTTGCATTCCCGTGTTCAGGGTTACTAGATGGTTGAAATACGCTAGAACACATTCAGTTGATAGGGAAAGGGACGAGGGGGATAGTGGCAGTGATTGATCGCTAAAGTCTTTTAGGACGGTAGGAGGGGTTGGAATGGCGGACTTCCGTTCGGAGGCTAAGCCAATTTGGTTTTTAGGAAAGGGGAGGGACACCGTCTACACATTCACTTCAGGCCGGTTTTTTGATCCCCCAATGAGTCCCCTTTCCCCGGTGATTGTTACGATATTTTCAATCGTTTCTTATTTATCATTTTCGATTTATCATTTTATGAAAATTTCCACTTGACAAATATCGCTTGTGTCTATTCGCACACTCGACAGGGAAATGATTCCAGTTGTGAATTGGATGGCAGCGTTGAGGATAAGCTATGTAATCACACCACTGGGGACTATTCAAACAATTTATCATTGAAATGCATGGTAAAAAAGCCGCTCAATTACTTAATTAAAGACTTTCTCAAACCCGTCAGTCGACGGAAATTTTGATTGAAGCTTCTATTTAGAATGGTGAAGCGACTGACTCATGCGATTGGATAAATTAAACTGGAGGTTAGAGAGGATTCAACTATTAATCAACAAAGGACGATTGATTAAAAATATTCACTTAACAGATGACACGGAAAGAGAAACACCAAGGAGGACGGCAAAGTTAGGCAACAAAACGCACGACCGTAAAGTCTTGAAGGTTCGCGAAAACAAGTTGAGCTCACATCATCCCACTCGGGGGAATAAATAAATTCCAGAGATTGCTCCTAAATCTACAAGTGGGCCTCGGGAGAAGGCAACACTTCGCGTGTTCCCTCGTGTTAAAACAAATTTTGCTTTGTTTGAAAAAGAATAACAACGGACAATTCAATTATTGCTTGACACAACGGAGCCATTACTCATCGAAAAAAAAAAGTTGCGTGGAGGGGTACAAAGGGATGAAAATCTCCTCATAGTAAAGTCGATCGATAATAAAACGTGAAACGAACATATTTTATTGCTTTTGATAATCGCGCAGGCTAACGCTATAACGGGAGTCACGTATTGACAACGTGCGTTTTTTGGATCAATATTATATGCCCCCCCCCCCTACCTGTCTTCCATTTTGAAACAATCTTTTAATTCCGTCATTCATTCAACTCTAGGAAATGAACGTCAACTTTAGCCCTCAGGAAAGAGTTTAGTTTGTATTAAAAGCTTTAGAGAGGAACGAGTTAGCCATTATATACACCCGGTTTCGAGCAGGGCGCAAACATTAAAACGTTACTTTTTTCTCCCGGCCAACCAGACAGATGGCATTAATACGTTTCTTGTCAGATGAGAACGGAAATTCAGGTTTCCAGAAACCATAAAGGCATAAAGGAACTTTCATAAAGCGAATTCATTGAATGCGGAGTCCCACAAATCTCACCTTATATTGTTGTTTATGGAAAACATATATCCCTACCCCTTTCCAACAAATACAAAATCACTTCCCTCCATTGTCTAATGACTAATATCGCTTTCAATTCCAATTTTCTGAACATACCGTACTCAATTGAAAATTATTTTCATTTGGATGACTTAAAAAATTAATAACATCCACTTTTGAATCAAGGCACTATCATTTATTGAAATAGAAATGCGAAATGCGACGATTCTGGTTCTGTTGGCTGTGCTTCAATTGTAAAAGGGAAAGCCTCATTTAAAATAATAATAGCAATTTGATAGTTGCTGCTTCTCCTTCTTCAAGAACCCCTTTCCTGATTATGTTATCATCGTCATTTCGTTTCCTTACTGGAAAGAGCTCTCGATAAGGTTTAATGAGCAAAATAAATTTTTAATTCCGAGATACCATAGAATTTCTCTCTGTCTCTCTCTCTTTTTTTTACGGTGAAAGGCAACCTCTTCACACGGTCCTTTAACCCTTAAAATAATAAACATCACTCCTAAAAATCTAGTTCTTCTTTTTTTTCCACCCTACGGGGTTCTTACACAAAAAATGCGAGGAAAAAACATGTGTGTAGCTACTTTGCAAACCACTTGTTGATCTTATGAAGATATGGAGGATTACTGCTACAAAGTAATGATGTTTGCAGTCATTTCTGAAATTGGGAAGCTGAAAGAAGTATTTAAAGTTTTTTTTGACGGATGAGCTCGAGATTAATAAAATTGAGTGCTCTACGTGTACTCTCCTCTCAAGTTCGAGGAAGCCGTCTTTTAACTTTTCAGTTTCGCCGCTTTTAATTAATTATTTTTGTTTATCTCGAAAGATCGTGGGGGAGTCAAGTTCCTCCCTTTCCCTTCAAGTCTTATTCGTACGAAACGAGGGTTGAAAAGATCTTGTTACTTGAAACACCTAACATCAGCAGTTTCAATTAGTATAATCATACCATACTAGCCCATTTTGTATAAAGCCAATGTTTTAACATCTAACAACGATCGCTCATGCTGTATAGAGTTGAGTCATATTGAGGCTTGAGGATAAAAGCAGTTCCGTCTCTATTACTAGTAAATACAATGCCATGGTAAATTTCAACAATCCTTTTTTTCTCTGCGCTGAGCCGGATTTCTAGCCCCCTCCCCCTCCCACTTCTCCAACCACCTAACAGACCGACGACAGCATAAAACTTCAAGTTTTCAACCTTTAAATAATGAAGTTTTCCAGTTTATGTTCGCCTAACACGATCAAAAACGCCATGTTCTAAAGACAGTGGATTGAAACCGACGAAAAGGGGCATCGATTCGGAGAGAGCAAGACATAAAGAGAGAGAGAGTGAGTGTGAGAAAGAGAAAGGGGAAAACTTGTGCCTCTTTGGCACCGTTTTTGACAGGTGCGGCGTTATTTTGGCCATCTACTATTCTTTCTTTCACTAATTAAAATTGATCGCCCCCCCCCCCTTTTTTTTGTAAAATTGTTTGTGAGATGTGAATGATGGGGGGCTGAGGGCTAATATTTTCAGTTAGAGACAACAATGAACAAGTTTTGGTCAATATGTATGCGGCTTAAGGCCTCAGCATAGAACTTCTGATGCATTGACTCAACTTCAATGGAGATATGAATAATTCTTTTGTTGAACATACAAGCGATTATCTCCGAGACTTTAATCCTATTAATACATCTCTTGCCACCGAGTTGTCTATTGTTTCTTAAATGTAGGTCACAGCTGTCCTCCCCCCCTACACTTTCCATGCTTTCTGTTCATTACATTTTCATTGGCTTAATTATGACTATCAACCTTCTACAACCCCCCGTGGAAGGAAACTTTTATTACGTACAAAATGTAATTTAGATAAAACGATTTAACAGAGTAATCCAATATTTTTCCAACGTTAATTTTAATGATCAGTTATTAAGAGGCGAGCGAGTAAAGGGCATGTTTGATCAATAATTTATCCTGAAATGAGTGTTTTTTGCATAACGTTTTAGATAATATTGTGGGAGAATGTCGTCTGATGATGTTTCCACAATAATGACAGCCATCATTACTCCTTCATTTATGGAAAATCGAAGTAGCATATTCGTATCACTGCTATCATAGGTCATCTGTGCACGGACAACTTTTTCAAGCAAAAAACAGGTGGATCTTCTTTCATTCCAAACATAGCATTACTAATTCTAGGCCAGTATTACTATACTCCAGTCGCCACGAAATATGGCTAAAAGAGAACATTGAGGGAATCACCGGTCCATTGACGGTGATGAGATGACCATATAGCAAAAATCCCTCCCATTGTCCCATTCCCTAAAAGGATAAATTTCTCTGTAAACATCGAACGTACAACTTACTTGTGAATTTTGTGGCATTAGTTCAGCCTTCTCCCATTCACGATGGGTATAATTTATTAACGGAGAGAGCAAAGTAATTTTGAAGGCTTCTCATGTAAACAACAACATTTTAAAAGCATTAGGAATAAATGGGTGAGGAGATATTTCTGAAGCATCATTCATCATGAATGGGATAGCATTTGACACAAAGGTGCGAGAGTGGCAAATATAAACCATTATAAACGTCACGTAAAGGTTGTCAGTGGCAACAAAGTTCAAGAGGTGGCAAATTTCACGGATTATCACAACATAAAATTGATTTCAAAAGAATGGCGACAGCAACAACAACCCCAGGAACCGTTTTTTTAAACCCTCCACCTCTCTCAATCAAGTTTCGGCATCGAAAAAATTCTGTAGTGCTGTAGCAATGGAAGGTTTTCATCAGTCAAGCGTGGGCAGTGGGGGACTCTAATTTGAATTTTAGAGAGGAAAACGAAAAAAAAAAAAAAAAAAAAAAAATCACCGAGTCATTGTGAAGGGAGGGTCCTTTTCACTTCATGCTGTCCTTGAAATTGGCCCCTGGGACAGAGTTTTTTGATACTTCAACAACAATTTTGTCTCATCAAATCATTTTCCGCTATGGAAACTACCTTTTTTTTCCTTTAAAAAAATAAAACGCGAACTCCGTCAAAATACTGGTAATTTTACACCATAAAATTAATATTCAGCAAACAAAATTGAATTTTAGAAACTCGGGTAGTTTTTTAGTCTCAAAAACCGAAAATATAGCTGCACAAGTAGCAGACAGACATATTATGTAATGTATGTATATCCCACCCCTATGTACATAATATCCGCTCCTATATGAAAATATATAAGGTTGTTTTCTAATTGAAGTCAGTTTCTAGCCTTTTGTCGAGCATAGTGAGTTCCTAGGGCTAAATCACCAGTTTTAGGACCGAATTATCCGAGTGGCCTAGATAAAACACATATAAGTTCCTTGCAAACCTTTGCCATGGGCCAACATTAGGGCTTCCTGAGAAAGAATGGGAATAGAGTGTCCTCCTCAAGAGGTTGGGGGGGGGGGGTCTAATTTTGTTTCACGTAGACATTTTAGCGTCGGAAACTGACTTTCCGACGTAGAAACTTACTATTTTTGACCCGAGGGGTCAGTGAACTGACCAAAACTTGTTAATCGAGAAGAGGTGGTCTTAGTTGGATTCAATTTTCTAGTTTGACTTCAACAGGGGCTATCAAGCCCTAGCTTTAGGGCAAGACGTTTTCTGTGGTTTGAGCCTTTTTTGTGGTCGGAGTTTCTCTGTGGTTGGAGATTCTCTGTGATGTGAGATTTTGTGGGGTTTGAGCTTTTCTGTGATTTGAGCTATTTTCTAGTTGGAGTTTGTCCAGGGGCGCAAGTAGCAAAATATTAGGGGAGGGGTGAGAGTTAATTTTACCACCTGGCTGCTACAGTTTTACCACTTGCTCCCCTCCCCCACCTCTCTTCAATTTAGAGGTATGCCTCTGATCTAAAAATGAAGCATTTTGTTTGGTTTTATAGACTTCTCAGACACGTAACAATAAGCTTATTTACGGTAGAGTCTAGGGAGTCTGGAAAATGATATTTGTATATTTCGATAAGGAATTTTGGGAACAAAAAGTCATAAAGACTCGCATTCAGGGTGACCAGTCGTAAAAGTAGTTTCCGAGGTCGCCTGTAACGAAAAATTGGGACAAAAGTAGGACGCTTGTGACGTAATGTCGGACACAACAGTGGGACGCCTGAAAATATCAGTTTAATGTTAAAATTGTTGTTGACTCGGTTTGAATGAGCCAAATCCGCAAAATTAAGTTTTGAAAGAGTGAAAGCCCGCAAAAATTGAGATTTGTTCAAGGACCAAAATGATAAAATTTGGGTTTTGAATAATTAGTCAAATCCGGGAATTTGGTTTTTGAAAGAGCTTTTGTTTCCTAAATTGGAATTCACTGATTTTAGTAAGAGCACACCCCACGAAATTTGGTTTTGAAAAACGTGCAAATCCAAGAAATTAGTGTAGGAAATAACAGAAATTTGTGTTTGATTTTTAAAGGGGGGGGGGTGTTTCAGGCGGGTTTCCTCGACCCCTTCCCAGTCACTCCTCGCCTAAACTTCGCACATAAATTTTGGCTCTATTTCTGCATCAATATTCGATTTCAAAGTCTAATTTTGATCTTTAGGAAGTTCTACAGTGACGTTAGATCTTGCTTTTCCAGATTTCATCCCTGAAATTACCTTGAAACACATTCAAATTCTAAAGTGCTTTGGAGTTATTTTAGGGATAAAATTTGAAAAGCAAGATCTAACGTCTCTGAAGAACTTCGTAAAGATCAAAATTAGACTTTGAAATCGAATATTGGTGCAGAAAAGGAGCCAAAATTTATGTGCGAAGTTTAGGCGAGGGTGATTGGGAAGGGGTCGAGGAAACCCACCTGAATACCCGCCTTAACGTTCTAAATTTGAAACACTTTGTTATGGATGACAGAAATTGAAGGTTGAAAACGCCAAAATCACAAAAAAAAGATTTTCCGCCATATTAGTTTTTTGAATTAATCGAATCTCCGAAACTGATCTTAAAAGTAGCTGAATTTTGGGTTGATTAGGCAAATTTTCCCGAAATTTGATTTTAAATGAGCCAAGAGCACAATATTGGGTTATGAAAGAGCAAAACTCACGAACACTTGTTTTCGGAATTTGGGGGGGGGGGCGCCGGGCTTTGAACCCGGCAGGCGCCTAAGCCTCCATTGGGCTTCTACGCCATACCCAGATCTAACTGTGCACTTCACACCCGTACTACGCGGGCGTTTCGGTCGGTGGTTTGTTGAACGCACACCGCCGGGAACGCCCACACGAAGCCGAGTGTGCCGTGTCACAGCTCGCCGCAGCCTTAGGCCCCGGCCACACTATACGTTTTTTGTCGTGCGATCGTACCACAAAAAATCGTGTTGAAATCGTGCCTTCATACGTTTTTTAATCCTGGGCGGTCACACTATACACGATTTTTGTCGTACGACTTCCCCTCCACTCTTTCTCTTCCCGCTTTATTTTATTGTCAATACACTATCTTTTCTAATTAATTAATGTTTTAATTCTGGCGTTCTCACTTCCGAGTGGAAGTACCCCCTCCCCACATTGGGTGTGGTGTTTATACTGGTAACTTGAGTGTGAAAAATCATACTCATATTATGTAGTCGTTATTCGTTTTCAAATATATTCCATGAATGAACAAGATGAAGGACGAAAGAAGAACGTAATTGCCGCGCTAAAAATGTTAGCTGTTCAGAAAAAAAGCGAGGGCGAGCAGCCTTTGAGAATGGTGGAGGAGGGGTCTTCTTCGAAGACATTAGTATTCATCATTTTTTTTGTCCCAAAGAGTGGGAAACATTTGAACCACACTTATTAATAAGTCACAGTCAATTTCCTTTTCCATTTTTCTAATTTATTGATCACTCACTCATTCACTTAATTTACAGATCAAAAAAACGTCTCCTTGCTTGGAAGCTCGCCTTTCACCCTTCCCTACCAACCCCAACCGTCAACCTCCACTCTCACCACGAGGTTTTCAACCATTTACGCCCACCACCCACCGCCTTCTCCTGTTTTAACGGACGCTCGTACGACAAAAAACGTGTAGTGTGACCGGCTCCCTTGGTTTCTTTATGTTCTCCTCTTTTTTCCTACGGACGATCGTACGATTCCTACGTACACATGGGCACGACAAAAATTTCTCTCCATCCCACAAAAAACGTATCGTACCTAGTGTGACCGCTCCCATATTTCTTTATGTCCTCCTTTTCATACGACTTTTTGTCGTGCGATCGCACGACAAAAAACGTATAGTGTGGCCGGGGCCTAATAGTGTAATGGGCAATAGCTGGATTCGAAGGGCTGAGTTGCGAAGCGAGCATTGTATCCATTACACCATCGAGGTTTTCGGAATAGTAAAATCCGTGAATTTTGAGGTTTTAGAGTTTGGAGTTGGAGTAATTTGGTTTTGAAAGGGCCACGCGGGATCGGTGTTGAAGCAGATTGGGGTGAAATTGAAATCGGTTCTGGTGACGTTTTTTTTTTTTTTTTTTTTTTTTTTTTTTTTTTTTTTTTTTTCTTTTTTTAAGATGAACGAGAAAGATGTTTGGAGTTAACCAGACTTTATACGTTGAGGCCGAAAAGTAGGCCAAAAACAAAAGAGGACACTTTTGACCTCTCTTCAGGACACCTGAAAAATGAGCCCGGACTCTCTGAAATGTAGGACATGTCCGGGGAAAGTAGGACTTCTGGTCACCCTTCTCACATTGAACAAGCAAAAGTTGTACCTAGATGGGCGTCAGCTGCCCTTGAAAAAGGCCTTCTCTATTGGATTTGCCGATTTGGCCCTTTAAAACCACTATTTGGCAGATTTTTCTTCAATTCGCGGGTTCGGGCCACTCGGAAAAACAATTTTAAAGATTCGGCTCTTACAAGTGGAAACCCAATTTTGCATGTTTGGCTCCTTCAATAAAACTCAATTTTGCGGTTCTGACGCCTTCAAAGCAAGTTTAGGGGCTTGAACTTTTCTATGGTTTGAGCTTTTCTGGGGTTTAAGGTTTTCTGTATAGTTGGAATTTTATTGTGTTTCTATTTCTGCTAATCAATTGGCACAGCAATTAAATCATCGGTTCAAATATCGATCCAGACCATGGAACTCACTTGGGTTCAATTATTTTTTTCAGGCACGCACTTTCCGCTCTGTACCCGCTCATTACTCGAATTTAGTGGCCCTGCAGTCATGGAAATAATTATATCTATCAGTTTAATCGACGCGATAACGCTTGAAATCGAGTCCATCGATGACTCTTTTTTCTTCTTCTTATCCCCTTTTCCTCTACTTTAAATTTTTATTTCCGCGGAGAGAAAATCCCATTTTTCCCTTCCACGGACCGGCCTCTGCAAGAGTGGGAGTTTCGTTGGCACTTTTTGTTTTTGGTTTTTTAAACCTCAGTTTATCATCTCTCCAACATGTTGAATGTTGAATTATTGATGTTTTAAGAGATTTTTATATATATTTCTTTTTTTGAGAAAAGGGTTTGCGTAAAAAAAAAAATGAAGTTGAACAAGAAATGGCGAGGGGAGGGTTTCAAAAACTTTATATAATCGAGAAACCACTGAAAACGCTGTAAAAGCAGAGAAACTTTTCTTGTTGAAAGATATCAAGGAGGGGGAACGAAGAAGTTTTACATCCGTGAGTAACAAAAAAAAAACTTAAGCGCATATTGTTTTAAGAAAAAAAAAAACAGCTGGTGGACGTTATTGGATATTCTAATTAATTTTGGGTGCTTTGAATAATCAATAAAGAAAAGATTGAAATTAATGAGTCACTCAAAACATAACGTTTAGTGGGAAAACGTTCGTAAATAAATAATAGGACATGGAATTTACTGGACGCTCACTTTGCCAAGTCGATAAGGAACTGTAGCCGGAAAAAGCAGTAGTTTGCTGGATAGGTATCGCGGGGAAAATTTTATTTGGAGTTCTTGACAGCGAAAAATAAAGTTCACTGGGAGGATGATAAACTGTTTGGAGGGCTGACACTCTTCAGTGTCCTACGGAAAAGGAATCCAAGAGAGACAAGAGCCGAGAGTTTTATTTTAACAAATATTAAGTCGGATTACCTAAACTTCTACGTTCGATATAAAAGCTTTGGGGTTTTGGATTTGAGGGAAAGTTTTAATCACTCACGCTTCTTCCTAGATGTCATTAAAACTTGAAAGGGAGAATGGAAAAACATCAATACAAACTGTTATAAAAGTTTCTGTCAAAAATGACTATTCGAAGGAAGAAAATAAATCGATTTTCCCATTTCGTCGAATTTTCGTTTGGGGGTTTCAAGAAAAAAAAAATCTCTATCACTCTATTTCTCGTGTCACGAAAAATTCTTCCCAAACAACATCTAGTCAACTGGAAACAGGCAAGCAGAAAGCATTTCCCTTCTTGGCCCTACAAAGAAAAACCATCTTAAATCCCCTCTCTTCACCAATCCCAACCTTTTTCTGCCTTTTTTCCTCCTCCACGTCCGGACCCATTAAACATAGTTTGTAGACTCTTGAAAAAGTAAAAATAAACAAACAAAAAAAGAGAGGGAAAACAATATTATTGCTTATGCCTCCGAGCGTCAGGACTTTAAAAATAAAAATAATTTCACAATTCTCCTGATCTCGGAAGATTTTCGACGGGGAAGTGAATCGAATGAAATGACGGGCACATCCTGCTTCCTACTCCATCCCCCAGCTACAAAATCACCACTTCAGCAGTATTGTGACAATTTAAATATCCGTCATTCTTTCCTCTCCTTACTATAGATTTTTTATTTTTAAACATATATCGTCAGGGATGAAGGATGGAGGGGTTGAAAGAGAAATGTGAAAAAAGGGTGACTCGTGAGGATGATAACGGGACCGCTCTCCTAAAACATTAAAAGGTAAAATTCAAGTAATTTGAATGCGTTTGATAAATAGGATTGTTATTGGTACGTTGCCAGCGATATGAGATGATGAGAGGGTGATCTCAACCTGAGACCAAAATTATTGAAGGAAATTTGATTATTAAATATATGGGGAGCATGTTAATTGAAAGGGGGAAAACCATTGTGTCCGTGGAAAGAAGCAACAGGACACTCCCCCCCCCCCACCATCAATTACCCACGCTGAATAAATACCTATACTCGTACAATTTCATTATTAATGTAAGGTAATGGATGTACGTGGTGAATGAACTTTGACTATAAATTATAACTAATTTTATAGGGTTGATAGGGAAGCTTTCGTGATTTGAGTTGACTCAAGAAAACATCATTCTGTTCATTGATTGAGTTTTTCTCCAGTTATATTATAGGAGAAATTATTAGGATTGCACGGCTTTTGATCACAAAGGAAAGTACTGTGGCCAATTGATCATATTTTGTTATGGTTCAGACGATAACCATGAGGTAAACCATATCTATACCTCGACTAACAGAAAAACTTTCGGACCCGGCTTTCTAAGCCGACTTCAACGAGCTTCAAACTACGATCAAGCATACCTTGAAAAGCCGCCTCAAACTGAGTCTTGTCAAAATCGTTGGTTGTACTCGAGGCGAAAGCCACTAAAAGGGCAAAATGAAAGACGGCGGATGATGATATGATCATATTGTCGAAAACAATTGTATAAAAACCCCTGTCCGCTCGTTTCAGCGCATGATGATGCCTGCACACTGCCAAACTGGCAAAAGCCTCGGCTTCGTTGAAGGGGTTTGTGTTGCCAGTATTGAACTCAAATGGGGGGTGGCGGATGAATTGACTTCACCACCACCCAGAAGGAACCGCCACTGTGAGTCATTTCTCTTCTCTTTTTTTTTTTTTTTCATCCACTGATATATCGCTCTCTCTTTTTCCCTAGACCCCGGCATTAGTCTGGCCCTATCATTTCGGTCAGTCTTTGTTCTTGTGGTGACAGGAATAACTTATTTGATGATAAGATCCAATATTTTTATTTTTATCCCCCCCCCCCCGGCGATAAATTATTTTCAAAGAGCACAATGTGCTTCATCAAGTTGTCAATTCTTATACAACCCGTCTTTTCTTTTCCCTCAAGAAAAAAAAAGAGTTAATGAATGGTATCACTCGAGTGGAGAAACCACTTCACTTGTTTCAATTACCATTCAACATAATGGTAGCCACTAGAGCTGTGAAGCGAGTAAAGTTCATGAATGAAGAGCCTATTTCTAAAAATTATCAATTAGAATCAAATCACGTGTATCCTTCGCCCCCGATTTCAACCCTTCGTCATCATAACGTCAATCGGTTGGGTGGGGGTGGGAATTTAAACGCCCGCGCCGGCCGGGAGGCTGAATAAGAGACAGAAGACACATCCTAGTCAAATCGCTCCCGCGCCTTCCCCCCCCCACCACCCCTCAGCACTATCATTCCTGAATGGAGGAGGATGAGGGCGCTCACCAGGATTGCTCTTTTTAATCTCTTCGTTTCAAAAAGAAAAAAAAATTATAAGCAAGTGCTGCATTCTGAACGAACCGGTAGAAAACATTCTTGCTATGCTTCGGAAGGGGATATGAAATGAAAGCCGCTTTGCTCACTTTCTAACAACAGTACGACCCGAACAGCCCGCAAGATCGTAGTAAGTACATAATAGTAAATTTCATTCATTATAATGCGCTTCTTCACTCCATTGGTTTTTTGTTTTTGTTGATAATTTTTCGAAAACTCAACGCCATTCTTCATTTATATGTGATTATTAATAATTTCTTCGTATCCATCACTCTGAGGATAGTGTAAAATACATTTGAACAGCCCAACATGTTTATATTATTGGAACGAAAATGTCTTAAAAATCAAACTAGGAGAGTGTCGCTGCCCTTTATAGGAACTCTTTAAAAGCCCACAAGAAAAGAGCTTTGACACCTGTAGATTCTCATGAACCTACATCGTACGACAAAAAGTTTAAATATAATTTGCAATTCTTTTTCGCTGCTAAACTGAAAGAAGAAATTACGCAAAATACCTTTTTAAAAAAAATCCCCCTGCACAATTGAAGCCAAGCCCCGTTCTACTCAATCGTAGTACCCTTGGTAGCTTTTTACAAACTCCACACGTGGGCCCTTCCTTCTTTGGAAGCTTTCACCTTTTCATCACCCGGCTACTCAACAATTTGAAAAATCCATCCCAACAAAATTGTGGTCTTCCACCCCCTTCCTCCGTCCTTCCATTCCTTCAGACTGACCTTCATGAAAGAAGAGAAGAAAAAAAATCCGCGAGTAAAAACATGGAAGTTCTTGTGAGCGATTTTTTTTTTTTTATTCTTTGTTTTCAATTTCATTATACCCTTGAAAGTCCCGATAGTTTGCATGACGTGTCTCCTTATGATTCAGGCTGTAAGGGTATTGGTGGGGGGGGGGGGTTTGGCAAGGATCATAAAGATTCACGCACGTTGGGAGCCCTTTTTATCTTCTTACCCTACCACCACTTCCTCTACGTAAGAGCCAAGTGTATTGAGAAGACGTGAGACTCATGAACAAAGTGTTTCCCGGTTCCCTGGGTTGAGTTTTCTGGGAACAGGCAGGGGTTGGTGGCGATCTACTCTGCATCAATAATAATGTGTAGTTATTATATGGTTTTGTGGATAAAACTGAAACGAATCCATAGACGGAAAAAAGTGAAATCTGGTACTTCGTGGATGAGGGGAGGGGGCGAAGTACCCAGTTTTTATGATTGATAATATTGTTTTCTATTGTTATGCCAATTAGTGAAAGTTTTATAACTGACACGACCTCGAGAGACCTACCTGTTTTTCAGAGGTACCTCTTTTACAACAAGATTTTTGTTCAAGGCTCATGAGAGCGTCTTCATATTATTCTCAGTGTGGTTTCTTTTGTCCTGCTGGTTTGCTCTACCTGGCTTTTTAACCGCGTGCTCGTAGGCCCGTGTGTGAGGGGTTTAACATTAATGAGACAGGGATGCGAATGTGGAGAATGTAGTAGCCTTTAGTACACAATTTTTTTTATACCTCAAATTCAAATTTAAGGCGCTTCTCTGACATCCGGCACTTCCGAAACGTGAAATTACGTGCCTAAAATTTACAGAGGCTGAGACTGTTTTGAGGTCGTATACACATGTATGTAAATATACATATAATCGAGGTGGTATACTCATCAGTACGCATTCGACGGGTCCTTAGTAGCTGGTAGGAGGTTTTGGCCTACTATTTCAGTTCTTCGTGAAAAAATGTCCTGTTTCTACGGCTTGTAAGTCAAGAAATGGAGAGCCTGAAAGTCGAAGAGGTGTTCCGGTCTCGGGTCACCCATTCGAGTCAATTAACTTGATCATAAGATCCTAGGATCTTATGAACTTGATCATAAGACTGATGCCCTAGCAACACAATGAAGAAATTGACAGTTTCCTGACCCATTTCGAGAATTCTTGGTGAAAAATGGGTCAATTACAAACTTTTGAATCGAATGAACTTGTTCAGTGGCTAAATTGTCAGATTCCAGGCCTAAAGTGGCCGATTGTGGGTCAGTTGAGTTACTGTTCGCGGAGGGATCTTGGGACTGAAAACGTCCTGGCGAAGCATTCGCACTCTGCTTTCTGTTCAGCCATTTTCCGCCTAATTGCTTTTTTTGTGGTTTACCTCATTGAGCATCATAGCTACAATGCTGTCACCTCTTAAGGTTTGAACTCTTGAAAATGTTCAAGGGCATTTAGAAAAATTAGTTCGCGAGCCAACGATAAATCTACCGCCTTTCGCTGTTTATTCAGTTGTATCACTTTTTCCTTAAAAACTACGCGATTAGCATAAGATAAAAACAAGCGAATTGACCAACTTGCCATGTGAAAACTGGGAAATTAGGCTCTTGCATCCTCTTACTGTGAATGATACCTATAGCTTTGATTGCACCAAACCCAATTTCTATCTATACATATAGATAATGAGGGTAAACGTACAGGTCCCGAAAACACCGGACTTTGAAGCTCAGGTTTTAGAAATCGACAAAGTATCTATAATTTTTAAATTAGATTCCCTCGCATTTCTAAAGTTTGAATGCACAGTTCTGCAATGGACGTGATTTGAAGGAAAAAGTAGTCATTTTTGTGTCGAAACGACCGCGGCTATAATTTTTTCTACATATTGTACCGATGCATGGTTACTCCACGGTGTTGGTTGTGGGAAGGGAACTTGGTGAGGAGGGGAGGGCTTTCACATTGAACTGTAGATACGTTTTATCCTAATCTCCCGTTTTTAAGAGCCTTGTGTTGCAGTCAGGTGTGCTGAATGGTTCCTTTAAAAAGAAAAAGTGCCGACTGTGCCGAGGCATCAATGACCCTTTCCTGTCTTCGATTACAGTCTTCAAACTCCCTTGTCCCACTCCTCATCCCACTGTTTTAAACTGAAACACAACTTCATACTTCCGGAATTCATTACAAAGCCCCCTCCCTCCTTCACCACTCCGAAAAATATGTGTTTGTTTCTCACTTCCGGATTTTTGCCGGGACTCACTATCAATTCCATTGAACTTAACTCCACTTTGGGGGCACTTTCAGTCCAACACTAATTTAAATGAGTGGAAATTTGTTGTTTGCATAAATATTTGTGGGTTCAAGGCTACGGATGGAAAGGTTCTTCGTCCTTGTCCTTCATAAAGAGACCATTTCAGCCTTGGTTAGTATTGTGTGAATGAGAAAAGGGAAGAATAAGAAAAAAATAAATAACAGTTTTGACAGACTGGTTCTCGTTTCCTCCTAACGTAGGCTGAAACGGCTTGAAAGTTTTATAATTTCTGTTTAATTTCCTGAATTTCAGATCCTTCCCTCCTCTATGTTCGCCTGTTAAAATTAAGGTTCAGTTATTGCTATTAATGAAGATCGAATATCCTAATCGCTTCTTATTTTCTTTCTCAAAAACGTAATTTTGTTTTACCTGGTAAATTACTTCCCAACTTTTCGAGTTAATGATGACAGGTGAGTCCGGGGGGGGGAAGACACTCAGTTATAAAGTAACTGTGCGAGTGTGAGAATCATCGAGTTTTTCTGTGGGTAATTCCCCTTGGGATTCCGCGCCTAGCGAAAAAAGTTTATTTACTCGAACCCAGGCTGCTCGGATCTATAATAAAATCTCGACTTCATGGGAGGTTTTACGGGTCTAGGTAAAATAATCCAATAGGCAAAGAAAGTGACACCGTACAGAAACTATTTTGTTTCATAGAAACATAAAATACGAAACACGTTGCTTTTTTCGTTTTTTTCTGTCCAAATAGAAGTTTTGAGGACAGTTTTTCTTGTTTTATTCGTGCAAATTTTCACAGGGGTACACGTTTAAAACATTATAAACTTCAAGTTCATCATTTAACTCATTAAACCGTAATTTTAATGCCCCCTAACAGTGGCTACAGTCCACATTACGCATCAAGTCTCTCTTACGATTTAAACTGGGGCTTCATAGCGTCGCGAGTTTTTTCTCTCTCTCTCTCCATTATAAGCGCGTTTCTTAATTACGACCGCATTTTGAGTTCCAGCATTACGACAAATGTTTCGCCAGGTGTCACGACAAATATGTAACTCCCTCCACTCTTCCGCAATCATCGTCACAATTCCTAACAATTTGAGATGTCGCCCGGGAAACGGGAAGGAGAATCATTCAAATTATTTTTTCACAACATTTTAAACGTGACGTATCTTTTAGTGTAAATTTGAGTCTATTTAGCAGACCTTTGGGGTGTTTTAAACTGTTTTTACGTCGCAACCTACAAATTCCCCATCGAGGGCGACTTTTATTATTTGTTTCCGGGGTTTTAGTTTGTTAATTACCGATCAATTTACACACACACACCAAACAATACATTTACCCCTCCCCTTCGATCAACTAAGGTTATTCTCAACCCCTCCAAGACTTGAAAAGGATGGCTCTATGATTGCGATCGGTCACTGACACTTTGAAAAACGCCAACCAGCCGTGACCTATAACGGAGGCCTGTTTCGAAAAAAAGAAAGAAAGAAAGGGGATTCAGCAATCTTCCACCCCACTTGTGGAAGAGAACGTGGAGAACAAAACGCATCTCTAGTATGGACTATGGATTTATTATTTATGTTTTTAAATGTTAGCACATAGGACCCCCCTCCCCACCCACCAAAAACGAATGACAAATAAATACCGCTTTTTTACGTAGCCTCAAGGGTGGGTGGAACTTGCCCGAAAGCACAGTAAACGAGGAAGGAGGCAGATTTTAAAAAGGGATTTTTTGGGCCTTTTAGGTTATAATTATTATAAGAGTGTTTTAATTGACAATAATCGCTTCATATTGAAATAAAAGAGGGGCAAGGAGATGCGTATCTTTAAACTGAGAAAATTAGCTCGTTTCTTAGGTTATTTCTATTTTTTGATTAAGAAATAGAAACTAGCGAGGTGTGACGCGAGATCATCGCATAGTTATAGCCGCGCCACTGACATTTTTCTTATTCAAATCATGATTTATTCCAACCAACTTTTCTCACCTACTCGGTACAGCGTCATAGGGAGGTTCCCGCATCAGGGAAGAGTGTCTCCTCCCTACTTGCCCCTTGTTTGAATCGACTTTTGAATCTGTTGAATGTTCAGGTCAGTAGGAGGAATTCCCATGGGTATCTTCAATTTTCGCAGGAAGTAAGTGCTCTCATGGGTTTCCCAGTTTCGTTTGACTGAAAGGAAACACGATCCGCACTTGTCGCATTCATTAGCTTGGATGAAGGGCTCAGGTGGGGGGGATGGTTTACACGCTCCACCACTGGGAAAAAGATTATGAATCATGAGCAGGGTCTGGAGCTCTATAAGCTATTCACGCACAGATAAAATAAGCGAAGTGTAACAATCAAGCTTGTGGTGCTTGTGTCCTTGGATAACTTTGGCCTTCCTCAAAGACTTTCACCTCGTCATTTAAACGCGGTACGCCCAGGAGTCCAGTGATCAAATACGCGAACGATTGAAAAAAAAAAGGCGGAAAAATTAACGTTTCCATTTATTTCGTTCTATTTGTTGAAATATTGGGAAACGTCTCAAATCTAGTTTATTAGAGAGCTTGGAACTGACTTGAGACATTCTATTTCGGAGCATGAATTATTTTTGAATAACAACCTTGTGAAATTGTGTTTTGACGTAATGTGAATTATATAATTTATAGTAGCTGTTTGCATTTGATGTGGGCCGTGAAAAAGTGCAATTGTCATTAAACAATTTGTTAAACATTGTCTAGACTGAAAGATTCATTAGAGAAAAAAAATGTTTCGTTTTTTATCATATTCCTTGTCGATCGAGTGGGGGGGAGATGGTGAAGCTCTAATAATTTATTATTTGTGAGGTACCCCCCCCCCACCAGTTTTTTAAACAAAAATCTCAAGGGAAAAATCAATTCAAACAAACCCAAGGAATCAGTTACGCTTTCAGTTATTCGTCCACGTTTTGAAACACAAATCCAAACCGTAATATTTTATTCATACAGTTGAGAATCCCTTATGACTGATGTTCTACCAGCATGAAACATAACTCCATTGTTAGGAGCATCTACGTGGTCATGACTCATGAACAAACAAAAAAAGTGTATAAAGACATAGTTTAGTTAATTATCAACTCCATCAAGTTTGACAATTATAGGGACATAAGAACGCCCTCTAAATAAACAAAAAGTGAAAGGTCGACACTTGGTCATGACCAAATTTCATTAATGACAGGTGGGAGAAAACGTGTAAAAAAAAGGTCCCCGGGGCCTATTGTTTCAAAATATGTATCCTCTGTGACATCGTTGGAGCTTTGTTTACTTATTTATACATATATTTTTAACTGTATCGCGAAACCATGACAAGGGGAAAACCTGAAAGAAAAGGAGGAGAGCGGGCTTGATAATTTAACCTTGGGTTTAATTTCCATCAACTTGCATTGTTTGGATGCGTGGTTGATTGTTGAAGGGGGGGGAGATCATGTGGGGAAAAGTTGTTCGAGGTGTGTGAGGCACTCTTGATGTAACAGAGAGGTTAGAACTCCATCTGACTTGGAATTTTGGTCATTTCATGAAATGCATCCTGCCTCTTGGCTCTTTAAGAAATCCTCTTTTTTCACGATATAGCACGATAGGGAGCTCTTTTGCACGATAGTCCATTCCAATATGCAAAGCCTCCGTAACAAGATCGATGAATTAAACCTTTTTCTCCACGACCGTCTGGACGTATTCGTCGCAGCGGCTACCGAGCATTCGCTTCCCAGTTCTATTATTGAGTGTTTCGCTCCTTCTGGGTTCAAATGTGTGTCTTTCTTCTCCTGAAAAAGTATCGTTCATGGAGGTTCTGCGATTTTTGTAAAATCGTCATCCGCTATCACCTAGCTTTCAGGGTGAAGGAGTCTTGGTTTTTGCTGTGCGTCTACAAAAATCCTGATGTCGTCAACCGCTGTGTCTACCGTCCTCCCAGCGCTTCATTTGGCTCCCTTTAACGAACTCTTTGAAATCTGTCTGGTGTTCGATGGCTCTTTTTAGAAAGATCTCGAAGAGTTCGTTAAAGGGAGCCAAATGACGAGCATTGTTTTTAGGAAGTTTTCCTCAACTCTAGCTGAAACTGAGTGCTTTTTCTCAATTCTACCTTCATTTTCTTCATTTTAGCCGTGAAAGAAAAGGTCTAAAAAAACTGTGAAACAACGCATTTTTTATTTACTATTTTAATTACGGCCAGCAGTGGGCATCGCCTAACCGCGTATTGGTGCGTTCTTTCAAGTTCAGCCGCAAAAGAACAGTTTTTCCTCAATGTAACCTGTGGATTGACGCTATTTCTAAAATTTAACCACCAATCAACAACATACGGTGACAAATTTGCCAATTCGTTTTCCCTCAATTTTAGCCGAAAATTAGTGATTTTTCCCAATTCTGCCTTTAGCAATTTTTTCTCCCTTCAAATTTTAACAGTGAAAAGGTCCACGTAATTCGCACGTGAGCGAATTTAATTAATTTTGACCCGGACGTTGCATCGCGAAACCTTGAAATGGGCGTTTTTCTCAAATTCACCTGCGAACGAACAATTTTCAAAAATGTATTTGCTAAGTCGCGCTCTTTGTTTCTTTTTCGCAAATGTCAGTTGTGGGTTGGAAATTTGGTTCGAGAAACCACGGACTGGCGCCTTTTCTCAATTTTACCCGCGTCAATGAGCTCTATTTCTCAATTTTAGCCGTGAATTGGCGTTTTTCCTCAATTTTAGCCGCAAATGAGTGATTTTTCTCAATTCTACATTGAACGAGCAATTTATTTTGTCAATTTTAGCTGTGAAAAGAGCTCTATAAACCATGAATTAGCGCATTGCGCGCGAGCGTGTTTTCTCAATTTCATTTTTTTTTTCTTTCTTTCTTTCTTTATTATTTCTCAAGTTTAACGTGAATCAGCGCTATTGAATGGGTGTTTTTACTCAGAGCCGCAAAATGTCCTTTTCTGGATTTCATCCGCGAACGAGCACTTTTTCTCAAGACGTGTGCCCCCCCCCCCTCCAACTGTGGATCCGTGCCTAGCTGGCTGCCCACCCCTTGATCACGGGCTTGCTACGCCACTGGTTCGAGCTAATTTACCGATTTACATAAAGACGAAATAAATCAGGGGGCCTATTCTCTAACAATAAAGCATTATTTTTTTCATAGCGATATGTCTATTTCATTAATTTTTTCGAACATATGAATGAAATTAACATATTGCTTCGAAAAACATATTGCTTTTTTGTTACAGAATAGGCCCCCGGTCGTGGCCGACTATAGTCAGGAGACAGTCTCCGGGCAAGTCCGGGCCCAAGCCGTATAGGGTGGAATTGCACAGTTTCTTGACCGTATAATCATCCCTCTGTGGCAAAATTGGCAGTTCTCGGGTCGGATAATCCGGGGATAATCGAATGCTCTGGGACAAAATTGACTGTTTTTATGTGGTATTTCACGGTGGGAAAGAAGCGGTAGGTCACGTGGCTTCACCATCCTTTGGAAAACTCGAATTGGTTATCATTAGCAGGATACTAGTATGCGCTAAACATGTTTTTTTGTTGCTTTATTTCCCTACGAAAATGTATTTCATACCGGTCCGACGAATAATCAACCATCTGATTATTATTTGAGATGCTATTTCCACTGGGGAAACTCGTTAAAAGTTGGAGGAGAGGAATGGGAATTTAAAGGTGTCATGAAAATTTGTCATAACCCACTTTCTTAAACGCGATTGAAGTTTGTCTTTTAACGAGGCGTACCGAGAAAATCAGTGTCCGCGTAATTCTTCAATGAAGCATTCTGCAGTTTTTTTTTTAAACAAGAACCTTTTTCCACGGTATTCATGTAATTAATTCACCTCACAAGCAAAAAAAAAAAAAAACCATTGAAATCTCGTTTGAAATATTCAAACGAGACGTGACTCATTTTCTACTAAAGTAATTTTTTTAATGAATGTTGTGATTCCCAGCCGAAGATCGCATTGCTTTAAATGAAATACACTGCATCTATGTTACTGAACTTTCTCGTTTGAAATGTAAAAGGACGAGTTCGATGGGGTGGGGGTGGGGGGCAGAGCACTCTGATATGCGAACAAATCTACTAAAGTTCCACTTTATATCTTTTCTTTGGTATGCCGCACCTGTGCAGCATCTAAACCGTATATTTAGTACACTCCCAATCTTATTTCGACCCGAGTGACTTTTAAACCTATATATAGGACCTTCTCCGCCACAGCCCACTCTTCTGTAGACTGACAGGAGTCGACCAAGTTCACCAATTTTGTTGGTGTGTGTGTTGGTGAGTTATCGGAAAATACCCTGGGAAATAAATTTTTTTTTTTTTTTTCGCTGCTCAAGAGAAACTTCATTCGATTAACTTAAGATTTCCAATACCAACATCCCCGAGTATAATTTCAGCCTTTATTGTTTGAACTCGAATTCTTTTAGGAGGAGTCCAGTGTTGCAAATAGACTGGATGACGAGAAACAGGAAACCGATCGTGAGAGAAATAGATAATGAATCTGCGGGAATACTTTGTTTTCTCACATTTTTTCACCTGCGTATTTTATAGAGGCGTCCAAGGAGACATCAGCCTCACAAGGGAACCAAGTACAAGGTCGCTTGTCGTAGCGTTTTGTATAGTCTTCACAGGGCTAGTCAAGCTTTAGAATTGTTTGCTATTGTGCATTATAATGACCTAGAAATTACTTTACATCTCCCCCTGCCAGTTTATTTCGAGGAAAATGAAAAGAAAATGATAAATGTAGAGATTATATTGGCTTCGTAGTTCGACGGGGCTTGTTGCTTCTGAGCTCCTCTTGAATGAGATCGAGAAGGATTCGAATGAATCGACGACTTCGAAGTCCTCTGAAATCCTCTTCGAAGAGGATTTCCAGAATAAGTTTATATTGATTGGTCCAAGTGAACTATTTTCCATATTTCTCCATTTTCTCAAGTGGCAGAGGGTAAACTTCACTGGTCGGTGAAATTCTCCTTGAGAGTTTTTCACCTCCAATACGCGAACTATGCAAAGCGTACAGAAAGCAACTACAAACCCACCCATGGAGGAAATATAATGGTAGTACTCCTAATTTTTTTTTTTTTATAGCTGTGCTTTTTTTTTTTTTTTTTTGTTTTTTTAAAAGCTTTTTTTTTACTTTTGAGTAGCTGTTTCGCGTTTTTGAGAATTCCGCTTTGTTTTCGAGATGATATTTGGCATTTCTTTTCAACAATAAATCGCCAACACAAGCTCATAAATACGTAAACTACTTGAAATAAGTAAATCGGTCGTTGAAAAGAGGCAAAGAGCGCACTATTTTCTTCAAAACTTGATCTTGGCCGGTTTGAGCAGCCGACTCCCGTTGAAAGCTTGTTTTTAACGTTTCTATACTCAATTTTTTTGAGGAGATTTTTTGTGTGATTCATTGGAAAAACTGTCTCGTACTGGTAGCTTTCTAACGACTTGTAAATATTTAACAGTTAACAGTTTGCCAGTTTAGTCAATTTAATACTAACAGGTTTCACAAAAAATTATTATAATTTGCTTTTACAAAAATTGAAATTGGGAAAGCCTGTTGGTGTTGATGGTAATAATCAGGGCCCCTTGCACTGGATAACAGTGGGCCTCCTCTTTTACCGTATTTCGCTCACTAAAATAAATTTTGTTTAATTATGATATACTAATTTCATGGGTTTCGCGCACTAAAACCCCATTTTTTTCCTAGTCTGACTCACTAAAAAAAAATATGTTCACTAATTTCGCACTCTAAAAACCATTCCGCATTATTTTTCTCGCTAAAAACCCCATTTTCGCGGTTCTGGCTCACAGAAAACCCAATCGCGGTTGTTCTATTGCTGAAAAACCAATTGTTCTACTGTTTTTTGCTGAAAAACCATTCGCCCCTACGATGAAAGAATCCAGTTTGGGGGGAGTAGAATACCGCGCTTACCATCCCAGAGGGGGGGGGGGAATCCCAAGTTTAATTCCAAAAATATCACTTTCTCCGGGGGAAAAAAAATCGCCAGTTATTCGACCGAAATTCTTAAATATAATGCAAAAAAGACAGTTTCACTGCAGATATGTTAGGTTTCGACGGTTCACGACCCTTTAACTGTGCTAATTCAGTGTCTGGGGTCGAATTGACAATTTTTCGCATCGATTTACCTCGCGCAAATAATTGATGAGCTACCGAGTCTCCAGTAGGCATTGGGTTGCGTCTGGCGTATCACGTGAAGCTGCTCACCCCTAGATCGAACGATGGATACGACCCTGCTGTGGTGACTAGCGTTTTTTCCTCTTTTAGGCAAGAATTAGTGTTTTTTCTCAATTTTAGACGCGAATCAGCTATTTTTTTCATTTTTACCCGCGATTAGATTTTCTTAACTTTAGCTGTGTATGAGCGCTTTTTCTCAATTAGCGCTTTTCACAAATTTTAGTCGGCAATATGAGTTTTTCTCAGTTTTTGCCTCGAATTAGCAATTTCTTTTGCCTTAGCACTTTTATCACAGCAACGAAGTTCTGTGTGAAGTCAAATTAAGTCGCGGATTAGAGCATTTCCAACATGTTTGCCATGAGTTATCACTTTTTCTCCCTTTTAGCAACCAGATAGCGCTTTTTATCTATATTACCAACGAATTGGCAATGCTGTATTCACATGAAGCAATGAATTATAGCACTTTTCTCATTTTTAGCCCCGAATTTAGAGTCTCTTAGCAATTTCAGCTTTAAAAAAGCCCTTGTTCTCATTTTTAGCGGCAATTACCGCGTTTTCTAAAATTTGGTCATGAAATGTGCGATTTTTTCACATTTAGGCATGCGAGTTAGCACTTTTTCCTCATTTTAGCAGCGAGCTAGCGATTTTTCTCAATTTTTAGGCGGTGTCGGGTTGATTTTTGCGTGAGTCAGTAAATTTAGGATGCCCCACAAATTATCGCTTTTTTCAAATTTAGCCACGCATTAGAGCTTTTTTAAGAGAGTACAAAAATGAAAAGTGACAGGGTCGGTGATTCGACCGGAATATCATAAGATGTGCCACTGAGGAGATGCCCAAGTTAGGGTGAAAACCGGTTTTGGCGTTAAAAAATAAAAAGCAAAAGTGAATGCAGACGATTTCTTTATCCTGACGTGATCAACGGCACCACGACCTCATCGCAAAAGCTCATATTTCACATTTAGTCATGAGTTAGCACTTTTTCTCAACTTCAGCCGCGAATCAGCGGTTTTCTCAATTTAAGCTGCGAATTAGCGCTTTTTCTCTATACTATACCAGAGAATTGACGACGTATTCACATATGTAGCAATGAATTAGCACATTTATCATTTTTTCCCCCGAATTAGCATTTTCTTCTCTATCTTTGAAACTGCCTTCAAAAATCACGAATTGGCGTTCTCCTATTTCCAGCTTTAAATATGAGCACGTTTTCCCATTTTTAGCCGTTAATTAGCTCTTCTTAATTATTGTGGCCACGAATATGCGATTTTATCACATTTAGCCATGCGAGTTGGCGCTTTTTTCTCATTTTAGTGGGTAATTAGCAATTTTTCCTAATTTTAGCATCAAACTAAGAATTTATGCTGCTAAAATTGAGAAAAATAACTAATTCGCTGATAAAATTGGGAAAAGCGCTAACTCATCGTTAAATGCGAAAACATCGCAAATTCATGTCGAAAAATCAATTAGTAATTGTTTCCGGTTTTAGCAGCGAATAAACGGTGTATTCACATATAGCGTTGATCAGCGAGAGCGAGAATCAGGGTATATCACTATTTTGAGCGTGGATTAGGTAAGGACCCCCCCCCCCCCATCACGTTTTAGCCCTCTCAGCGTTGTTACGTTACAGCAGGGCCGGCCAACCTTTTTTGGTCGTGGGCCATAAACCTGGTTGTAAGAACTCGAGGCGGGCCATCCATCCTCGCCCCCCCCCCCCACCGAGCACAACACTTTGATCCTGTAGCAAGAGGCCGTGACGCTCTGAATAAAACGCACTTGGGGCTTGTTCAATAACTTCAACAACATTAGTTAACCACAGGTAGAATTTTCCCTTTGCACAAAAATGTGCCCTGGGGCAGCTCTTTGCAGTGCCCGACTTGGACATTTGGCGCCCCCGGGAGAATCTTTCACCAACGACCCTTTGAAGCTGCCTTCAGGAGCCGTGAATTAGCGTTTTTTCCATACTTCATCACTTATTCTCAATTTCATCCGCGAATTAGCGATTTTTCTTGCAATGAATTTTTTTTTTTTTCCTGATTTTAGCCGCTAATGAGCGATTTTACCCGAGAATTAGCGCTGTATTTTCTTATTTTAGCCACGAAGTTGCCTCCGGAAACCGCGACTTGCCATTTATTTCTCAATTTATGTCTGTGAATTAGCAAATGTTCTCAATTTAAACCCATAAATAGCCATTTTTCTTTATATTAGCAGTGAATTAGAGTTTTACCTAATTTTCGCCTCCTAACGAGACGTGAATGAGAGTTTTGTTTCCCATTTTTCGCCGCGAATTAACGCTTTTTCTGAATTTCATCCGCGAATTAGCGCATTTTCCTCATTTAGCCATGGATTAGCGTTTTTTTCCCACACATCAGCGCTTCTCAATTTTATCAGTGATTTTGCGATTTCTTCCCATTCTGTGGGAATTAGCGATTCTCTCCACTTTAACCGTGATTTCGTGATTTTAGCAGCTAATGAGCGATTTCCCCCAATTTTATCCGTAAATTAGCACTTTTTCATAATTTTTCCCGCGAATTAGCGTTTTTTCAGATTGAGCCACGAACTTGCGTTCTGAGTTAGCCGAGAATTAAATGTTTTTGTACGAATTAGCGCTTTTTCTCAAAACCATCGGTGAATTATCGATTTTTTATTATTTTATCCGTGAATTAGCGTGTTTCGTGATTTTAAACGCAAATTATTGTTGTTTTTTTACACTTTATCCGCGATTTTAGAGCTATTTGTCAGATTTAGCTGTGGCGTAACGTTTTACCTCGCGAACTAGCTGTATATTTGTCTTAATTTTAACCGTGATTTAGCACTTTTTCTCACTTCTGTCCGTGAATCAGAGATTTTTCTCAATAATTTCAGATGTGAATTAGCAGTTTACCTCAATTTCAGCACCAAATTAGCGTTATGTTCAATTTTGTTCTGGATTTAGTGGTCCCGAATATTAGCACTTTTCAAAATTTTACTTCCACATTTTTTATCCGCTTACTGTGCCTTCTCAATTTTAGCCGCCCACGAGGAGGAGCGCATTATAGCGTTTTTCATTTACACAAAAACCCGAGGGGCGCCAACATTAAAAGTTATAATTTACCACTGCAGGCAACGGCCCGCGGCTAGGGCGGCAGGCGGCTAGGGGTGCCCTGAGCATGGCATAGACCAGGATTTCCTTCAAGCTGAACATAATTGGCTCACTTCGAGCCGTGCCGAAACCAAATATTTTTAGGCGAATAGCCAAGCGTTGATCCCCAGGCATATGTAGAGAATGTAACGGTAAAATGTAAAGATCCCGTAACTTTATTTCAAAGTGCTTTAAGGAGGGGGGGTAACAAGTATATGCTGCGGGGAGGGGTGAGTGATAAAGGTCCTCTGAGTGGGCTAGAATGCTTATATACACGAATAAATTGTTAAAACCTCCCCATTTTTCGAACAATTCACCTGTACAGGTCTCCTGTAATTTTTCAGATTGGGAAATTAAATGAAACCTCTTTCCATTTCTAAATTATCAAGCATGCACTTTTAACAACTCTTCTCCGCCCCCCTCCTCCACCATTGTAGCTAGTTGAATTCACTTAAAGCCCAGGCAGCAAGCTATCTTTAAAGCAGTGATTGTGCTTGCCACTGTTGACATTTCCCTTTTGTCCCCTTGACCTCATCATCGCCACCCCTGCCACGACCACTAACTTTTTTAGACCAAACTTCCTTTTTGCCTTGCCTCAAGGCACTTCTGTCTACAAAAGCATACCCTTTTTAAAGTGGGTTTTTTTTTTTTTATCGAGTTTCAACACTTCGCGGCATTCAAAAATAAAGTTTATTAATAATTTAATAACGTAGGACCTATAGAGAAGCCTTCTACCAAGATTGAAGAATGAGATTTTAGTTATTTTTTTGTTTTTTCTCGTGTAAAAAAAAGTTAGTTTTAGCTTCATCAACTCGAGAGGTTTTCTGGTATCAAATAAATTCAACCGTCAGCAAAAAAGTCCATGGGCAACTGTTCCAGTTTTACTGACTCTTCTTTTGTCAACGTGACCCTTAATTTCTCCTTATCCAAACAACAGAATCCCGCGCTACCATCTTTGTATAGATTTCCCAGTACTTCATTATTGTGATCGAGAGCGAGACACCTGTTTCAGAGAATCAATCGAACTTTAAAACTTGAGTTGCGATTGTTTTTTCCGGTGATTTAAGTCTTGAACAAAACACAGACAAGTTGAAGAAAAGTAGGTAATTGATTTTCTGAGTCATTAAACGCGAACTTCACGAAAAAAAAGAAGAATTCGTTTGGCACACGCTCCATATCGACTGACCCCCTGACACCGATTTCATGAACCGATTAAAAAAAATTGTAGTGATGAGGGGGAGGGGGGTCTAACAAATTTCTTCGATTTTGAAATAAAATTCACTCAAAGTGTTTTTGTGAATGGATAAGAAAGAAAACGATGAAAGATAAACCGACACAAAGTAGCTTTTGTTTTGTAATGCTTAGAATGGTAGAGGGTGTCAGGGCAAGGGGTAACGTACGCCTAAGTGCTACTAAGAATTCTTTGTGAATTTCCTCTCGAACTATAAAAAAAAAGAAGGCACTATTGAATGGGGGGGGGGGTACTTTGCCCTATTTTATTACATAGTCCAGTGGCGTAAACAATCTCAGTTTAGGTTTAAAAGAATGTAAGATACGTTCCAGGCATTCTAGAGGGGAAGTGAATGGGGCATGAACTTAGTATTCTTCTCGTTCAAGTTGAATTTCGTTTAATGCTTAGATTTCTTTTCTCCCCCTTTTCCCGGTGGAAATGAAAGAATGAAGACAAAAAAAACAAAAAAAAAAAAAACTCCTGTGAAGAGAGAGTGAGGGGTGGTAGAAGCGAAGAAAGGTTTGCACTTGTAATAAGGTGAAACTGAAAACACAATTAATTTCACGAAATGTGCAGAGTGAAGCCAAACTTTGTGCCAGGGGAGATGCCTCCCCGCAATCCCCCTGCATACAACATTGTAACTTAGGGGGCCTCCTTGAGACGCATTTGTCGGTAGTTTGTGCGATCTCAAAACGCCTTTTTCATTTTGACCCTAACCTCTTACCTAATATTATGCTCTGTTTGGTTTAGTATGTTGGGTGTGACGGTAAAAATGCCTTACTTTACGGTGATTAGGATGCCACATCACCCCATGTCGAATGGTTGTGGCAGAACAATGTTTCTCATGCTGCCACCTATTTAGACGTAGTCACTCACCCTAGGAACGCTAGTCATTGATTGAACATGCACAAGAAATACACGTCGCTGTCACTCTTAATAACTTTGTACTCTTAATGTCTGTAGAAGCAAAATCGTTAATCACGGAAGCCTGCAGTTTAGATGTACTTTGAGCGTAATGAACGTGACTCAACAAATAGGAAGAGGTTGCAAATACCCCCCCCACCCCACCCTTCCCTAACAATAAAAAAAAATGATAACACTTTTTTCAGGAAACTGATTTATATTCTGTGAACTGATGTGTCATAGAAAGTTCAATGCCATTGCTTTAAAGGGCCTTGCCTCTCTCGAAGAGAGAGACAAGTTCCAGTCGAAAGCCCCCTCTCCCCGCTCCGAAAGATTTGCCTGCCCAACCCAGACTCTTCCCCCCACCCACAACCATCACCACCACACACCCGTTCGAGCGAGAAAGAGAAATCGCGAGAATGTGCCCTATGTGCGGTCACACACTTCACATCAAGACATTAATGGAATGGAGAGGGGGATACTTTGATTCTCAGCCGACGCTTGTGAGCTTTGGTTTCCTGAAAAAAAAAAAAAAAAAAAAAAAAAAAACACAACTACTTTCGCGTCGTGCGAGAAAAAGCATAGAATCTTCATGTTTGCGAAACGGAAGGCAGTTAGTTTTATGCTATTGACCTTAGAGCTTTATGGAGTTCACAGAGTAAATTAAAACGTTGTCGAGGCCTCGGTGGGCTATTCAGAATGGTCAAAACAAGTACCGATCGGATTGCCATTGATTTCCAGTTTGTCACGTTCGTAGTTTAAATACATGACATAGATCCGTTTTTGCTTCCATTTTGGTGTATAATTTCAAACAAACCAAAATACGTGTTTTGAAAGTTGTTCGTGCCAATAATTTTAGAACTTTTTAAAAATGTAAATTTATTTTAGTTTCTCAACAAAAGTTTCTTTTTTTGGCTAAAGTATGAAGGAGATATTGAACTGTTCACCTGGATTCTCTTAGATATTTTGTTAGTTGACTTGTGGAAATGAGTATAAATCGATATTCCGCATTCATACTCACGGTCCAATTTATTTGGTAGTGAGGGCAAAATGGTTGATTACTCCAAAAGTATCAGCGTTTCCAACCGAAACAAAGTTTATACGACCCATGAACGATGAAATAATTAATGGGTTGTGGAGAGTAAACAGTAGGCTTTTCTGAGAATGGGATGATGGAGCGGGGGTAATGTCTTTTGCTTTCAAAGGGTTAAACTTTCTGTTTATGTTCGATCAGCTATGGTGAAGTTGCTGCTCGCCCTCGGAGCCGTATTTATAGGCGGCGGACTGTGCTTTAAACAGGGGGCGCCGCCATCGATGTGCGCGACGATGGAGCCGCATCACAAAGGGGCTATTCCCCAGTCGTCCAAAACTCCCTATGAGATCCTTTTGGATGCCTCTGAAGGGAACGAGGGTATTGTCAAGGTATCGGTGAAAGGGTCGATTCCGTTCAAGGGGATTCTCCTCGAGGGACGCCAAGGGAGCAACGGGAAGGAGGGTGCTATCGTCGGGCAGTTCATCAAAATGCCCGAGACTCTGAAGACACTGTTGTGCGACACGATGGAAGTGAGTAACTTCATTTAGACCTCTCACTTCCTCAATATTATCGTTTAAAAAAATGAACTTTTTAAGGATTCGGCAGTCACTCATACATCAGGGGAGGAGAAAGAGTCTATTGAAGTCACCTGGCAGGCACCTGCTGATTTCAATGATGAAGTTACTTTCATGTAAGTATCAATGTGCGCATGTAACGTCACACTATAAATCTAACATTAAATTTATGTGCAATCATGTACCCCCTCCCATCATTTTAAGTCTTATCCGTTCTTAGTCTTATCTTTTAAATGGGTTTAATTGATATTTTCAGGCGTCCAGATGGCTCGGACGTATGAAAAATGTAAGGATTTCAAGTCATGCACCCATAGAAAAATAGTTAGCATGTTTTAAAATCTCTTGCCGTATACTAAAATTCGACTTTTCGCTTTAAGGCCTCTTATAGTGTGAACTTGCGTTAAAAATACAAACAACGACAATGCAAAAGTCATACTGTTGGATAGGTACGCCAAGATTCCTTCATTTTAGTGGTTTGTTTAGTAAATTTTTTTGGGTGCCATAAAAATGGTTGAAAACTCCATTATGGCTCAAGTGAAGGAAAAAGTTCCTCTGAGGAGTAGCTATTGTTTGAGATTGATCAATATAGGTGCGCGGACAAATTAGTGGGCCGGGAATTTCCCTTCAAAATTCCCCCATCCCGCTAAACTCGCCAACGATTGACTCGCGGTGCTATCCATTTTCACACTGTATTTTCCCTCAATTTCCCGGAAGTAACCCCGTGATGCCGTGATAGCACCAAGCGCACAAAATAATATTAAAAATAGTGGCGTTGTTTTACGCCACTGGTTGAGAGGAAAATAATTCTTTTGTGCCGAATAATACATTTCGTGGCCAAGGCTATTTCGATATTTTCCGTGCCGATCAGAATCACAATAGTTTTTCGGGTTAAAAGCCCATTTCAATGGCGGTTTAGACTCCTTTAGAAGCATGAGAGTTTCGAGAACTGGTCATTTCAGGAACTTTCTGGGTTTTGAGGCTCCCAACAATCTTAGGGTTGAATAATCGTGATTTAGGTCAGATCCTGGGAACAGAATTTTTGTTTGCAGCTTTTGCCGTCCAGATCGGTCCGCTCAGATTCAAGCGTAGTCCCAGAGGCCTAATTATTGCGATGTACGGGGGTTCTGAGGCAGACAGTGCCTGAAGAGTGAAGGAATGCAGAGCGATATCTACGCTAGGCCCTCTTCCCGCTTGTATTTTCTGTTGCGAAACAGGGACGCCAAAAGGGGTTTTTTTCATATATTTATTAGGGATATTTGTTCTTGCGCTGTGGAAACGCTGGCTGCAGTGTGACAGCTCAGTCTCAATGAATGATCCCATTCGCTTTTGCAGCTGTTTAGCGCATGACTCCCCCCCCCCATCATGCCCTTATATTTTATTTGCGTGTGTTCCCTTCCATTCTAGCTCAACTGTGGTCAGCAACTACTCAACCTACTGGACGAACATACTAGCTAGTCCTGTCAGAGTTACCCGTGGAGCTGTGTCATCTTCTGCTAAGAAATCCAATTCGATTCCAAACGTAAATATTTGTGAAGTCTTCGCATATTTCAGTTTAATTTTACACATTCACCCCACCCTCCTCCCCCAACCGGCTTCTTTAGACGCTATACAATGACTGCAGCTCGACCAAGAACTGTGTAGGGTCGCCGCTTGGATGTATCGCCAAAAAAGACTGTATCGCTCTTGTGGCCGTATCAAAAAAACGTTCGGAATATCAGTTTGAAATGATGGCTTTGGGAAGCAAATATATCGCCGTTGGTCTTTCAGAAGACAATAAAATGGTTAAAAATATATTTTCACTGAAGTGTGAGCAATTTTAGAGTAAATAATTGTTGCAGGGAGGAGATAGTGTGCTAGAGTGCGCGTACGAAAACCATAAGGAGGGATTCGAGGGTGTCAATGCTTACAGATCGTGGAATATACCAAATCAGAAAAGAAACGAGCGTTTGGAGGTTAGTTAGCTTCACTATATCTTTAAAGAAGGTGTTCAGCTACATCGTAAATTTTGTATTTTTCAGACGCAAACCGGGTTGAAATTAATAGAGGGAAATTATGAAGATGGAAACGTATACTGCAAAGCTTCTTTGGAATTGGTAACTACAGTAGGCGATACAACATTCGACTTGAGTCAATCCCCGTACTATTTGCTTTTAGCTGCTGGAGGACAAACCTCGGGTAAGTCTTGAAAGCCGACCCCCCCCCCCACCCAATATACATCTACAATCAATAAATCGTCGATAATTCAAATATCAGAAGGTAAAATCGGTTACCACGACGTTGCTAAGGAAGTCTCGACCGACTCACGGCTTCTTTCGGATTTAAGCCCACCCGTCATTCATGATTCCTTCTACGACGGATGCAACTCGCAGAAAAACTGTTTCGGTCACCCGGACGGTTGCGTCGAGACGCAGTCCTGTGAGGCCGTCGTCTCCGTGGTGGCTCTGGGCGTCAAATATAGATTTCAATTGAAATCTAAAGGAGCGGCGTACGTGGCGACTGGCCTTTCACATGACAATAAAATGGTAGCTGAGGAGAATTTTATATTTAATACGAGAACGCGTTGTAATCAATTTTTCTGGACTCAGGGAGGAGACAGTGTGATGGAATGCGTCAATGAGGATGGAAATGTGAAGCTTTACATGTCGTGGAATAAGCCGAATGAGAAAGCCAACACTAGAGCTGGTGTTGTAAGTTTTAATTTACGAAATAATTGATTATTTAATCGCAGAAATTGTAATAAAATTAATGAATTTATTCAGAATCAAGACGCTGTAACCATGATGAATAGCAGTTACTCAGACGGGGTTATTTTCTGTGAATTCACCAGGCAAGCATCGTCTCGAGTTATGAATCAAATGTTCGACTTGGCAAAAGACAATTATTTCCTTTTGTTAGCAACTGGTTCATCTTTAAAAGGTTTTAACACTTTCAAAGCACCATCAATCAGTCCCATTGATTATTTTTTTCTCGATATTTAAGACAAGAGCGTGGGATTCCATGACCTCGTATTCACATCCACCAGCCAGCAACGCGCCCTGTCAGATGTGGGAGCCTTCACGTCACAATCCAAATTATTCATAAGGCTTCATGGAGCGTTCATGGTGGCCGCATGGATCGGAACGGCGAGCATCGGAATTGTCTTCGCCCGGTATTTCAAACAAACATGGGTCGAGAGCTCGCTGTGTTCAAAGGACCTGTGGTTCGCTGTAAGTAGACCGTTAAAATCCAGATCGGTACTTCGTTATAAAAGTTTATTATTTATTTCAGTGGCATAGATTTTTCATGCTTATCACGTGGGCTCTCACTGTTACTGCGTGTGTTCTCATTTTCATTGAAGTCGGTGGCTGGGTGGGGCAAAACAGTTTCATTCACGCAATTCTAGGCTGCATAACAATCTTCCTATGCTTCATTCAACCCTTCATCGCTGCATTCAGACCACATCCTACGGCGAGAAATCGTCCAGCTTTCAATTGGATTCATTGGTTCATCGGCAACGCCGCTCACATTTGTGCAGGTACTCAATAACGTCATTTTAAAAACAAATCTTTCAAATCTTAACAATTTTTCTCCATTACAGTTGTCACGATATTTTTCGCTATTCCTCTCTCCAAGGCCGAGCTCCCAGAATGGTTGGACTGGATCCTCGTCGCCTTTGTTGCTCTTTATGTCTTGGTTCATCTTGTTTTGACGGTAAGGTTCCTTTAAAAAGAAACAATTCCAAATATGAGCCCTCTCCTTTCACCTCAGCCTTTCAACAATTCTCTACGAGACGTAACTTTTTACAATTTTGTTCTTAGATCGGAGGTTGCATAAGCGAGCAGAAAGGTTCAAAAAGAGTTAACTCTTTCCCAATGAAAGACGTTAACACGAGCAGAAGTGCTTTGAACGGTGTCGAAAGAAAAATGGATGCACCGGTAATGAGAACGACAATCGTTAATTGTTTACTTTTGTCGTTCAATTTATGAGTGATCCAATCTCTTAAGACTAACCAAAACTAACCCTGGAGAAATTATTCTTCTTTTTATACACAGTAAATAGAAATTTGTATATTGGTTTTGTATGTTGCAGCTCACGGGCTTCCGGAAATTTATGCTTTTCATCCATGTCATTGGAATTACGGCGATCACCGCGGCAATAATTGTGATAATTACTCTAGCGCCAATTGAAGCTCAATGGACTTCATTTCAGAATAGGATAATGTAGGACTAATTTAAATGACGAATGCTCGCTTTTGTCTGACGCGCAACCGAAAAAACAAGGGAAATATGCACGCTGGAAAAGTTCGAGAATCATATTTCAGCCAGTTGCGCAGAAGATACGAATGAAATCAGCCAAAGTTTTTTTTATTATTCTTTTTAATACTCAGAAACGAGCTAATTAGTTCAAACTCCGTCCGTTCGATTAGCATTATTTTCGTTACCAACTAGATCTTATTTTATTTGATTCATTCTAATTCTTCGTGGGTGCTTCTTAGCTGTTCAGGCTATATCAAAGTGAAAGAACATTTCGAGGTGGCATCAAGTAAAAAGCGTAATTTTTTGAACTGAAATTTCAAAATTGACGAAATTTGCGGTGTATTCGCAAAAAAAAATTGGTTGATTTATTTTTTTCAGTGAAATTCTTTGTTTTGATTGGTTATTCGGTGCCATTTTAAGCTAGTTAGTCGTGGAGGAGGGGGAGAGAATCTCATGCCACAGATAGAGAAGACAATAAATAGTAATAACAAAAATCCTGCCAAATGGGGCTCTCTCGTTCTCGAGTTCTTAAATTAGAATAATGCGTCTCTAACACCACCGTGTCATCACAAAATCGAATTTTCACGTTACTAGTCTTTCCTTTTTAATTTTGATTTTATTCCCTTGTTCATAATCCGTCCAAGGTTCAAATTGGTGTATGCCACTAACGAAAAATCTGCTGTGATCCGGCTCAGATGTATCAACCCACAAGTGGGTGATTTTTTTTTTTTTTTTCTTATCTGCGAGAAAGGCTGAGGACGCCATTTTCATACAAGGTCTTAATGAATGAAAATAACTGTGCACGCCGACGTCGTCCGAGCTTGTTTTGTCTTCTTTCAAATTGCACACATTGTAGGCCGCAGCTAGTTTTGTCATGACTCGACGGATCCGAAGAAAGAGCCCTCGAGGAATTTCAAATCGGTGGAGCACGTTCGTTGGGTGCAAAAGTCACCCAGAAAACGGATCATATGTCGTCACGGGTAGGCCATGACAAAGCTGTCTGTAGCTATTGAAAAATGTGAGTGAAGTTGGCCTCCTTTTCCAGCCTTTTTAAAAATATTTTTACTTTATTAACATGTAAATACATTCCATTCTATTTTGAGAGAGTAACTGTATTTTGTAATATAAAATGTTTCCCTATGGGTATTTAAAAATTATTTGTTAATCAAATTTTTTTCTTTATTGCTGTTTCTCGTGTACCTGTTCGATATATTATAACTTGAAAGTTGCATAATAAACCTTTATATTTATTGATATTATGTATCTTCATTTTACGCATAATCCCTGTGACGAGCGCGAAAATTTTCCCTGCATTATTCCAAAGTAGCTCCATGCAGGGGCGTAACCAGCCCGTAATCAAGGGGTGGACAGCCAGCTGGGCACATGTTCACAGTGGAGGGGGGGGGTGCGCACGTCATGAGAAAAAGTTCTCGTTCGCGGATGAAATCTAGAAAAGGACATTTTGCGGCTAAGGCAGAGGAAAAACACCCATTCACGGCTAAAATTGAGAAATAGCGCTGGTTCACGTTAAACTTGAGAAATAAATCTCGTTATTCACGGTTGAAATTGAGAAAAAACGCCAATTTGCGGTTTCGCGATGCAAAGTCTGGGGCGGAATTAAGAAAATGCGCTAATTCACGGTTTATAGAACTATTTTCACAGCTAAAATTGACAAAATAAATTGCTCGTTCAATGTAGAATTGAGAAAAATCACTCATTTGCGGCTGGAATTGAGGAAAAGCGCCAATTCACGGCTAAAATTGAGAAATGGAGCTCATTCACTCAGGTAAAATTGAGAGAGCGCGCCAGTTCGTCGTTTCTCAAGCATCGGTAAACATTGCGAGCAAGAGCTAATTGAACGTTTTTATACACATATATGGCAAGTTTGCGGGTGAAATTGAGAAAGAGCCGTGACTTAGCGCATACATTTTTGAAAATAGTGCTTATTCACGGCTAAAATTACGGACAATTGTTCGTTCGCCCGTGAAATTGATGAAAATACCCATTTCAAGGTTTCGCAATGCCACGTCCGGGTCAGAATTAATGAAATTCGCTCTCACGCGGGTTATGTGAACCTTTTCACTGCTAAAATTTGAAGGGAGAAAAAATTGCTCAAGGCAGAATTAGGAAAAGCACTAATTTGCGGCTAGAATTAAGAGAAAACGAATTGGCGAAATTGTCAACGTTTGTTGTTGATTGGTGGAATGGGGAACTTGCATGAATGCCCGATTTGAGGGAAAAGTATACCAGTGAATTGGCACATGCGGACAAAGATATCAACGGCAGTTGCAGCCCGATTGGTGCGTCTGGTGTTTTTAAATACATTTTAAAGTTCGTCAGGAGGGGATGGATAGTTCGAGGGAAAAATGACGTCAAAGAGCAGTTTTGAAGCATTTAAGGAAACTCTAAAATGTTTTGTTTACAAATAACAAGAAAAATTAAACCCCAGAAAACGGGTCTTCCCCCCTCTTCCCAACACCATCCATTTCATTAACTGCCCTTTGACGTAATCAACCCCCCACTCAAATTTTTTTAAAATTCGCCTTAAAAACCCTTGATTGATTTCAATGTTTAATGTGGGCAATTGTCTTGTTGAAGAGCCCTCTTCAAGAAACACGAGTGATTGAAAAATGAGCGAGTTCCCCATTCTCGTGGCTAAAATAGCGCTCATCCACATGTTAAATTGAGGAAAACTGTTTTTTTTTTTTGCGGCTGAAATTGACAGAGCGCACCAGTTTGCAGTAATGCGTTATTTCACGGTTTTTTTGAGACCTTTTCACGGCTAAAATGAAGAAAATGGGCTAGTTCGAGATAGAATTGAGAAAAAGCACTCAGTTTCAGCTAAAATTAAGGAAAACGTCAATTCGAGGCTAAAAACAGTACTCATTCACGAGTAAAATCGGAAGAAAAAAACTCTGTGCAACTACTCTTGAGAAAAACTGGATCCACGCCTGTGGGCCAGCTTCTCTGGCGAAAATATGAGATGCACCATTGCCTTTTAGCAGGCTTATAACAGATCTGGAGGTTAGAATCGCGTCAATTCGCGGTCAACGGAGACTAAATTTGCACAGAAATGGCCACTATCCGTCAAAAAATAAATATCCGCTGGAAAACTATCGTTTGTAGCCTTCTATTTCGGATTTTATGTCGAAAACCTGAAACTTCCCCCCCCCCCCCGAAAGTGATACTTTTGCCGCTAAACTTTGAATTTTAGACCTGAGACGGTAAGCAGAGCTGGAATTTCCTCCCCCGCCATAAGTCTGGATGGCACAGCGGGGTAAACACGATTTGAGCTAGCCAAAAACACACGAAAATTGCGAAAATGGGATTTTAGTGTGAAAAATCGGTTTCCAAGCTAAGCCGACCCTTGAAATCGGTTTGTCAGCAACAAACATCGGCGAATTTTTGATTTTTGGTGAAACCGATAAGCGAAAATGTGTTGTTTTTTTTTAGTGAGAAAAATCCGCAAAATTGGTTTTATGGAGAGGAATACAAGAAAGCCAGATCAGGGATTTTTTGGGGGGTGTGCAGCTGCCCCATGAAATCTGCGCTTTTGATTCTAGGGGAGGGCAACTGCCCACCCCTGCCCCCCGCTGGCTACGCCCATGGCTCCATGGATAACTATATCGTCGAAGTATGCTGCGATCCACATCAGTCTGTCATGTTTTCATCTGGTATCCCATGTCTTGAAAAAATTTGCTTTATCGCGGTGATTACGTTAGTAGTAATGTCGGAGAGAGGAACAAATTCCAGGAACTTGGGCGTAAAAACCCAATCGATTTCAATTTTTTAAAAAACCAATTGAAAGCTTAAAAAATGGCCATGTTTTTCCTATGGTTCGTCGATGCTCGACCCATTATGAATTTAGCTAAAATAACCACAGGAGAATTAAATATCACTCTTTTCCGCTTTTTCAAGTAATAATTAAACATACCTAAAGACGACTTTTGCGTTTTGGTGTTGTGTTTTCCAAAGCGAAATATTGTGATCTTTACAAAAATGTCACTCCTTTTTTCAATTTTGAAAGGTTACCCCATCAGAGACGATTCTTGAAGGAAAGAGGTGGTTTGGCTTAAAAAGTACGAAAAATGCTGTAACTCTGAAACGAAGCGTCCGTGAATCTGAGATTTTTATCAATAATTTCAGCCACGAATTAGCCATTTATCTCAATTTCAGCCCCAAATTGGTGATATTTTCTATTTTGGTCTGGATTAAGTGGGCACGAATATTAGCTCTTTTCAACATTTTATCCGCTTACTTGCCCCATAACACATAGAGCACCAAGAGCGCCTACTCCATTTTAGCCGCCCATGAAGAGAAGCGAATTGTAGCGTTCTCCATTTGCAAAAAAAAAAACCGAGGAGCGCCAAAATCCAACATTAAAAATGATAATTTACCACTGCAGTCAACGGGCGGGCCGTTGTGTAAGGTCCAGCGGGCCACTTCTCGGCCCGCGGACCCTGGGTTGGCCTCCCCTGGCCTACTAATATAGTCGCCCCGCGAGGGCTAGAAACGGCCATGTATTGGTTCTAACTTTTTGCTCCCTCTATTATTTTTCCAACTCCATATCTGTCTCCAGATCTCGAATATCTTTCGGATCCGACCGATAAATCAAATCTTTCGGATTTCCGTCGGTGATCTATCTCAATCTGCCAGATTTGCTCCTACAAGTTAGTATCTTGAATTGTTTGTTTTTAAGGGTTTCTAAAAGTTGACTGAACAGCTTTTTATGGGTCCTCCTAATTTGCGGACCAACATAACGAATTCTGCGGACCAGCCCATAACTCTCCGTAAAGCGTTCCGACTGGGCTGATTTTCTGTAATTATACTTTACTCCGATGGCAGTACAAGCCATCAGAATTTGATGACGATCCATTAATTTGCTGACCCCCCTCTCCCCACACCACACGGAGTTGAATTCTGCGGACCAGTCCATAACTCTCCATATAGCGTTCCGACTGGGCTGATTTTCTGTAGTTATACTTTACTCCCGAGGCAGTACAAGCCATCAAAATTTGATGACGAATCAGTCCAGTCGGAACGCTTTACGGAGAGTTATGGGCTGGTCCGCAGAATTCGTTATGTTGGTCCGCAAATTAGGAGGACCCGCTTTTTATGTAGTTTCACCCCCCTTCCCCTCCTTCAACTAAAAGTCTACACCATTGTCTTGAACTAGTGAAAGGGGGTGGAAAGGAAAGGGTTCTCACACTGTATGTACCATACCTGTGAGGCGTTCTATATGTGGCTGGAAAGTACAAAATACATAGCTGAGAAGCTATTCGTAAAGAGTGGTTTTTGCCAAAAGTAACGCCCAGTCAACTTCTCGACCACTCGAACGCTCCGCTGGCCTTTTTCTATCCAAAGCTCTTCGCGAACGTTAGAGATGGCTGAGATTTTCCTTTTATTTCCCCTCATTTCCCCCAGTTTTGCCCTCATCTCTAAGAAAATAGGCGAAAGTAAGCAGAGCATAATAAAACGAATTCTATGAAGAGAAAGCACCCCTCCTCCCGCTACCAGGTTACCACCTAGGTGAAATACATAGACCCACTCGCGTTTAGCTTCATGACGTCAAGGGAAAGGTAAGGTTTAGTTGACTTAACAGTTGTGTTAGGACTTGGGAGAAGGGCCTGTGACAAGGCGCCCAACTTGAGTTTTGTTGGGCTCGAAACCATTAAATATTATTCTTTTCAAGTTATTTCAAATGAACTGGTGCGTGAACAACAAAGACAAGATGCAGCGCGTTGTTACTTCAAAGGATTTATAGTGAACATTTTTTTTTTATTTCCGCGGAAATAAAAAACAAAAATGACGAACGTTCTCAGAAAGGAGTCATCAGACGACGAATTTGATTTTCTCTTCAAAATCGTCCTCATCGGTGACTGTGGGGCAGGAAAGACGTCCGTCGTTCAAAGATTCAAGACGGGTAACTTTATCGAAAGACACGGAAACACGATCGGAGTGGATTTCTCCATGAAGACGGTTACTATAGAGAATAAAAGGATAAAGGTATGTGTGAGATGAAAGACGCGGTGAAACAGCGATTTATTTTAAGATTTTTCCTTATTTATAGCTTCAAATTTGGGATACGGCTGGTCAAGAAAGATTTAGGACAATCACCCAAAGCTATTATCGCTCCGCCAACGGTGTTATCATTGGTATATGTTTGTTTATTTTACTCTAAGCTTCTTGTCAATGTTTTAATTTCTCTCCCTCTTTGTTCTTGCGTGCATAATTAATTAGCTTGTTTTTTTCTGGGCCAGCGATGACAATGACGTTTGCAGTCCAAGCGTTCGTATACTACAAAGAAGCCCCCCCCCCCCACACAACATCAATTCCATTACTTTCGGTTTTGATGTGAGTTGAAGGCTTGCTGGGTTAATGTCTGGAAAGCTCTTCAGCGTTACGTAGTACGTTGATATCTTTAACGTTGCTTCTATCCCAGGCAGTCTGCAGGAATAGCCCCATCGTCGGATGAAAGTAGTAAGAAGGGTGCCCTCAGGTCTTACCTTACTGACGTGTCATTTGTTCAATTGAGTGCTGGCTCGTGATTTCGAGGGTGCATAATCGGCACTAGCTGTGCCAGACCTAATACGACCCCCACTCAAGTTGACACAAATAGTTAACTCATTAGTAAACAATTCAAGACTTTTTGGGGCATTTTCAAGGCAACCGCATTACATGCTCTTCTCCTTACCACCAGTGGTGATTCCAATTGTAATTGTCATCGTACAGAAATAAATGCATCAGACGATCCTGAATGGGGGGATGAGCACCCAAGTTTTCTCGAACACGATTGGTGCATTCTTGGATGCCACATATGATTTGATAGACCGGCGGGGTGGGATTTCTATAACGACGTTGCCATTTTAAGACCGTGCCCGACCACAATACTGGCGTCCAGTATGCTGTTTCAGGGGCGTAGGTAGGAATTTGTCTTTGGGGGGGGGGGATCAGATTGAATTCTTGTAAAGTGGTTGGGAGGGGGTAATTTCACGTTTTAGTTGTCATTTCACCCAGCCTGCACACTCTTGAATCTACCAGACATCTTGCTGGCCCTATCATAGTCTTGCCCGAGAGCAATAGTTTTTGCCCCAGCCCCTCCCATCAAAGCCATGAATTTGCGCATTTTCTCCACTTTAGCAGCAAAGTAGCGTTTTTATCCCGTGAGCGATGTTTCTTAATTTTCGGCGAGTTTTGGCGCTTTCCTGAGTTTTCGCAGCAATTAAGCGATTTTTTCAATTTTTTACTTCCATGTTCCCGTAGGGAAGGAAGTTTGGTAAAGGCCAAAAAAATTTTTTAGTTGACTCCAAAGTCGTGTTCCTGGACCTCCAAAACGCCTAAATTTCGATTTTCAGTATGGCTTCTGTCGTCCCTCATCCACTTTTTTCTCTACAGATCTGGACACGAGTGATGGCTCAAAAGTTGTGTCTTAATCTCTAGATGTACACAGTAAAATTTAAATTTAGCAAGGGATTAGCACTTTTCTCAGTTTTAGCTGAAAATTAGCGTGTTTCTTAAGTGTTTTCCCCCAATATATTAGCCGCAAAATAGGGGGGGGGGGCTTTTCACGAATTAGCATTTTTGTAGTTCACCATACGCAATGCATGAGCGATTTTTCACAGTTTTACTCGTGAATTAGCAGTTTTTTCACCTACTGCCATAAATTGGCGCTTTTTCTCAATTTCAGCCTCAAAAGTTGCCTTCAGAAGTCGCGAATTGGCTTATATTCAGTTTTTGACGCAAATTAGAATTTTCCTCAATTTTCTAGCCGCGAATTAGCGCTTTTTCTTAATTTTAGAAGCGTCGTAGTAGCGTTTTAAAAAAAATTGAAAAAATCGCTCAGCGATGATTGATGCTTTTTGCTGTAAATTGCTTGATTGACTTATCACGACCCCAAAAAAATGCTAAACCGACAATTCGTGCCCGGGAAATGGCGAAACTTACCATTCGTGCTTAAGAAATGACCAAATACTGAGCCCTCCACGCCATTAAAATGGCTATACTGCATTTGCGCCATGTATACGGCTTAATTGACGCGGTTCGTGCCACGCAAAATGGCAAAATAAGAGGCTGATCGCGCTGTAAAATATTTATTGACTCAATCGATGAACCAGTCGTTCTCCCCACCAAATAGGACCGTCTCCACCTTACCCACTGAACTGAAAGAGGAAGCTCAAGCCCCCTGAGCCCCTCCCCCTTGATCCCCGCCTGCCAAGGTCAAAGTTTTACCGTGTACCGTGGCTTGGAGCTCTGCTGTAATTCTGGCAGCTGTCGATTGAGTGGATAGCATGTTCTCAACGTACTGTCTACAACCTTATACGAATGTGAGCAATAAGTGGTCCAAAACGGTGGTTTCAAAGTGAGAACCACTTCAACCGGCCATCTGATCGGAAATTCGTCTCAATTTTCGGACTCCCAGTGTCGAGGAACCTCTACATTTGCGGTTTTGCCATTTTTTTATTTTAAAAAATTTGATCATTTTTGCCAGAAATTGCCCAGGGACGGTGTTTAGGCTGAATGTTTGTTTTCAAAGTGTTTCTATTTGAACGGGGCGGGGTCTATGAGTCCTTTGGACAATGCTCAATTGCCCCTAGAAAACGTGTCACAAGAGGTCAAAAGATAACGTGGGAGCGAGGTTGAACTCAAGAGATTATTGGGTTCGTCGAGTCCAAAACTCAAAAGTTCCAGCGGCGGGACCCCGAATTTGGTCAGGGAAATTCACGAAATTGGTTGGAGAAAACCGGGAAGAGTCAGGGAATTCAGTACGATCCATTCTGTTGTAACCCTGTTTTTAGGCTCAGGCCTCCATTTTGTGTGGCTAAATTTTCCGTTTTTCTCGATAAATTGTCAGTTTGTGAGGTAAAGCTCACAATTTAGCGGTGTGTGGCCTCCACCTTGAAAAGAACGTCAAAAACAGTGATAAGCCAGTGTTCACTGGCTTTCAAAACTAATGGTTTTCATGAAAATATCAATAAAAATATGCGTTCTGAAAACGTAGGAATGACACTTCTCCCAACCATAATTTTCGCTTACCCCCGAAATAGACCAAAGATCACAGTTCCAAGATGCCTTCCCATTTTCTAAAGAGTTTGCATCTATTTTCCGCAGTTTATGACATTACTAAACGATCGTCGTTTCTGAATTTACACCGATGGATAGAAGAAGTTCGCCGATACACTGCTTCCAACGTTCTTCTCATACTAATCGGTAGGGTGTTAATAACATTAAACACCTTTTTTTTACGCGTTATAACCGTCCACTTACCCTCCTTCCCCCCCCTCTTATTAGGCAACAAATGCGATTTAGACTCTCTACGAGAAGTAGAGATTGAAGAACGCGAGTCAGTTGTCGAATATATACCAGAAATCATTTGCTCTATGGAAGTGTCCGCTAAGGAGAACACCAACGTCGAAGAGGCTTTTATGTTACTTGCGACTGAGCTTAAAGTGAGTGACTTTCCTAAAGTTTTTCGCTTAAAATTTTGTTGAAAGAAAAAAAAAAAAATTGTTTCAATCAGAGACGTCACGACAGTATGGCCGTCGAAGGTTCCCCAGACACCGTCAAACTAAGCGAAGGGAGAACTGTGAAACAGTGCAGTGGGTGCAATTTTTAGGCTTAAAACACTCACAATCAGTTTGAGTTTTAGCTTTAATAATAATCTTTTAATGCTCCGTTATATTGTGACTCAAAAGAGCCATCTCTTGCATAGTGGTAGGATTGCATTACGAGCACCTTCCTCAAATTGCGCCACCAGTCAGTGCCGCAATTCAGTATTAAATCATATCCGAGAAGACAACCATCAATGCATGCCTCAGCACTTTTATTTTTTATTTTACAAAAAGTTCCTATTCTTTACAAACAAAATTTTCTCCAAAAAGTATTTGTGTTGGATCTGTGATATTTCCGTTGTATGTTTGTCAATTTACCGTCGCGCATTTTCGTCCTATTTATATTTTACCGTAATATTTCACTGTTCTTCTAGTCCACTGACTTATTAACGTCAGTTATGTACTTAAATTGACAATAATTGTACCATTGTTTGCCTTTTTAATTAGTCTTTCAGCAAAACAATTAGGAGTTAGTCTAATTTTGGACGCTTCATGCCTTGGAGCCAAATTAATAATGGCCTTTTTTTTTATTATTTAAGGGAAGACGAACTTTGTTCTTGCATCCCCCCTCCTCCTTCACCTCACCAAAGCACTAAGTTCCACACTTCTAGGTAAAATGGCCTGTTATACTTCTTTGGAGCTGACGATCGATATTCTCCGACTTCGAATACGAAATGAAATTACAAGACAAATAAGTTCTATTGGTTATTTGTTGCTATGCTTTCAATTAGTTGGCTGTGACGTAACTTAAATCTTTTGATTGCGTGTGAGTGTGAAAAGGGCCCTTCATTGCAATCGGTGTTGGCTCAAAATTCTGATGTTAACTTTGAATCTCGGCTAATAGTGTTAAGCGGGGCAGTTCTCATGGGAACTAGATCCCTTAAAACAATAAAGAGATAGCAATAATAGGTACGAAGAAATGTTAAACTTAATTTTGAATTCACACTTTTGATAACTTATGAATTAATAAAGAATTGTATTTATTTTTCTTGTTAAACAAAAACGATAAATTTCGAGTGTTCGCGTATTTTAAACACGAATGCCCCCTTCACAGTTGGTTCAACGTGCTTGGCCTTTCTTGGGGGTCCGGATTTCGGATATTAAGAAAAGAAAAAAAAAGGAACGTTTTTTGAAGGTTAAAGCCTTAACTGAGGTCGAATGCTCTAACTGTGGTCGGACCATTGCTGTGGTTGGGACGTTACTGAGGTCGAAGGCTCTAACCGTGGAGCTGTTCGTAGTTAAACGAACAGCTTCGCTGTAGTTGGAGATTTTCGTGGTGTGGGAACTTTGCTGTGCTTGGAGCTTTGTTACGATCTGGGCTTCTCCTGTGATTTAGAGTTTTGCTGTGGTTGGAGCTTTGTTTGGGCTGGACCTTTGCTGTGCTTGGAGCTTTGATAATGGTTGAAGCTTTATTTTGGTTGTAACTTTTCTTTGTTGGTACTTTGCTGTGGTTTGGCGCTTTGTTGTGGTTTAGAGCTCTGTTGTGGTCCGGATCTATTTTGAGGTTGGAATTTTGCAGTGGTTGTGCTTTCTTTGTGGTTTGGAGCTCTGATGTATTTGGGATTTTTTGTGCAGGTTTTGTGGTTTGGCACTCTACTGGGTACCCGACTTTTCATCAACGTCTTGTCTGAGAGACGTAAAAATCTAACATTTTCTAACTCAAAATTGCCATTTTTTAACCAAAAAGCTAAAGATTACACACTGCCACATATCTGCCGGTTTTAACACTGGCGATTTTAAAACCCGAGGCTTTACCCCGAAATTGATTTCACCCTAAAACTTGAGGGTTTAACCCAAACTAATGAAAAGCGATTGATCTTTCCAAAACAGGCCATTTGCATTAAAAACTGCCGATTTTATCCCTCAAGTGGTGATTTTACTCGATAAACGTACTAACTTTGCTAAAGCTAATGTTAGAACTAAAGCTGACGTGTCCTCCTCCCCTCACCACAACCACAATGTCACTACAAAACTGGCGATTTTAACTTAAAAATTTTCTGTTTCATTTAAAAAATGAATATTTTACACCCTAAACGATGATTTCATCCCGAAATTGGATATTTTACTCCAAAACTGACAATGTCTCACTGTAAGTAAAGTTTTCCCTAAAACGGATGATTTTAGGCCAAAAAGGACGACTCTGCCTTAAAAACCGGCGATTTCACCACAAAACTGACGAATTCATCCCTAATATGACGATTTTATACCAAAACAGACGATTTCACGCCCCATAACTGAAGACGTCTCTACAAAACTGGGGGCCTATTCTCTTATAGAAAAGCAATATGTTTTTCGTAAATTTCATTCATATGTTCGAAATTTATTAATGAAATAGACATATTGCTGTGGAAAACATATTGCTTTTTTGTTAGAGAATAGATTTAACCTCAGAAGTGAATTATTTTACGTTAAAACGGGGTTTTTACCACCACATGACTGACGATATTCTGTTCTTCTGAATATTTCTCTACAAAAACTAGACAATTTAACCCCAAAACTGAATGTTTTAATGCCAAAAACTTACGATTTCATTCCAGAAACTTTCCCAAACTGACGATTTTACCCTAAAATTAGCGGTCCCCCCCCTCCTGCCAGATTATTTTACCTCAAAACTGAATATTTTACTTCGAAACTGACCATATCACAGCAAAACTGGCGTTTTTCCGTAAACAGATGAAGTTACGTCAAACCTAATGGCTCGGTCTTGAAAACTGACGATTTCATCACACACACAAAAAAAAACTGACGGTTTCAAGCCACAACTGAACATTTAACTACAATACTGGAGGTTTTACTAAAAATTGCTAGTTTTAACGTAAAATTGAAGTTTTCAATCTAAAACTGATGATTTCACTGCAAAACTGGCGATTTCACCTTTGAAAAAAATTGGGTTTACTTACCTAGAATCTTGCGATTTTTGCTCAAAATGGTTATTTAATCGCGATTTAGGCCCGGGTTGACCACATGAGTTCAAAGTTTCTGTTTATCCTTAAAAAGAGTTTAAGAGCTTATACCTCAATCAAAATTTAGCATTTAGCATACAAAAAAACACGTTTAAACCCTTAAGAACGCTTAAAACGGACATTGTCGACCTGGCCCTTACGTGCCAAAATGGCGATTTTAGCTTAGAAATAAAGATTTTAGCAGGCTATAAAATTGTGATTTTGGCCAAAAACTGGCAATCATTAAGCTTTTTTTATCACTAAGCTGGGGATTTCAGGTGTTTTTTTTTGTTCAGAGAAGCAAAATCTGAAAAATTGACTTTTTATAGTTGGGTCAGATGTGCGAAAACGGTATTTTAGTGCGAACAACTAGTTAAATTGGTCTTTAAATTATGTCTAGTGATGAGCAAGTCCAGGCCGGTCTCCCAAGACCAAGACCGACCCACTACCCGCAAGACCAAGATCACCGGTATAGTCTTGCGCGACCACCAAGATCTGATTCACCCGATTAAGACCCAAGAAAAATTGTTCCTTTGACCCTGAACCAACATTGCAAGGTGTGTGACAGCCATGGAAACTAAGCTTCTATCGACTAAATTGATCGGAGCCCTGAAATGAAGAATCGCTCATCTTCCCATCTTCTATTAACATTTAGGTTGTGTCAGATCTCTGAAAACGGTATTTTAGTGCGAAAACATAGTTAAATTGGTCTTTAAATTATGTCTAGTGATGACTAAGACCAGGGCGGTCTCGCAAGACTGGTCTTGTTCAAGACCAAGACCACAGTAGTCTTGCGAGACCACCAAGATCTGTTTCACCCGATTGAGACCCAAGAAAAATCGTTCCTTTGACCCTGAATCATGAAATAATTACGTTATTCACGCATTTTCACCAATATTGCTTGTTTCTTTCCGACATTACCTTTTTTGTAGAAAAGTTTGCGAACAGCATCAGCATTACACCCCCTCCCCTCTACCACCCAAGTCATTTATCGAGATTTTTCTTTTTATATCAGAAAAGTACAAAACCAATATGGCTACCTTTTAACGTAAATATCGACATGCATTTTTCTCACTCACACAAGGGTTCCAGTAGGACACCCCACCCCCTCCAATAACTACAACTTGAACGTCCCTCAATAAATCATTAAATCCGAAAGTTGATAAACCTCCACTCTAATTCATGATGTTATGTGCATTTACGTAACTCTTACACTCGATTTTAATCGGGATGCATACATTGCGTACATTTTTGCAAGACCGCAAGACCAAGACCAAGACCGCTCTTTGCATGCAAGACCACATCACTAATTATATGTTACCCTTGGCGCAATTCGTTTTGTGGGCAACAAAAATCCTCGAAATTGATTTTTCGTGCGTGTGTGTGAGCGCCGACGAAACAAAATGTGATTATCCGGAATGATTTACACTTTCCGGGGGTGGGCAGCTGCCCCACTAAATCTGCTCTTTCCGAGTCTAGGGGAGGGCAGCTGCCTATCCCTGTTCCCCCTCTGGATACGCCCATGTATGTGAATGAGGTCATGTAATTGAGACTAGCCTGGTACATGCTTGGTTTAGATAACTGTTACATAGCCATCAAAGAAACTGACCATATTTGCCTTTGGTGCCTTATATAGAATTGGGTCTCAGGGAACATTTTCCGCGATTCCAAGGGATTGGACGTTTACACCCACTCATTAAAACATTCTTTGCCCCCCCCCCCCCACAACAGTGCCCAGATTGCTATTTTCAAGTTTTTTTTTTTTTTTTTACCTTTAGTATAAAAAGAAGTGTTACGCCCCCCCCCCGTATTGATCCTATAACCTCATAGGAAAAACAAGTATCGCGAAAATAATAATTACGCGAGGTTATTAATTCGTGATCGCGAAATTATAACTTTCGCTGGTGCAACGGGGGGCCCCTCTTCCTTCCCGAGCTTCATCGAATTCAAACGCAAGAAAAAAATAAAAATCAATAACGGTCCAAAAAATAAAAACGCTGCGAATTATCGAATAATGCCTTATTATTTCGACTGTTTATGGGTTTACTACTCATGGATGTAGTCGAATCCGGCTTGAAATTACATGAAAATCGACACCCCACACCTCTATGATCCCAAATCCTTTGAAAATCCCCATTTTGGACCCGCTTTTGACCCATAAAACCCCAGGGGTTATTTGATCAAACTGATCAGATGTTAGGACCAGCTAGACCCCAAATGGAGTCTATGTGCGAAAGAACGAGTTTTTTCGAGCAATCCTAGGGCAAGATATGGGCTGGACGGCGGACGGACATTTTTTTTTTATTGTTATTTCAGATTTGGATTCTACGCACTTTGAAACGTAAAATTACAAATTTTGAGGGGGGGTCAAAACAATTTTTTGCGATACGATTACAAAGACTTATTATTGAGAAATAATAAGTCAAAAAAATAGTCCCAACGAATGCTTACAAAAAATGCCTCTCACACACCCCCTCCCCTCAACCAGAGGAGTCTTAATTAGTTGACCTCTTGGGAACACTCGGCTTTGGGGGTATTTAGGATCCCGATAGGGGGGAAAAACGGCTGAAACGATAATGTCCGTAGTGCGGGGGCGGGGTAGTGGTTTACTGCGTCCATGGGAGGATAGTGCCGCTAATTTGTATACCAAAACATCACCTAAAAAACGCATTGTAATTTGTTAATAATTTCCCCTTAATTACGTCAAGGGTAAAAGAAGTTTTGTTCCGACAGCAGCCTGTCGGGAAAAGTGCATCTCATTCATGCGACAATCGAGTCAAACCTCAGTTAGAACGATATCAATCAACTATGAATGGTATTTAGGCCGTATGTGAAAATCATAAAATCGTGTTTCTTTTTACCGCAGGCCCCTTTTTTGGCACCAACTGGGGGGGGGGGGGGAACAAAATGATGAAAATGAAAAATGAAACAGAGTCGGTTTGGTTGCCTGTACGACACGATATGGGAAGGTGGACTCTTGTTAGAGGAGTTACTTGCAATTAAAATCTCCATCCCGGCCTTTTCATTCATAGTTGATTGATATCGTTCTAACTTATGAGGTTTGACTCGATTGTCGCATGGATGAAATGCACTTTTCCCGACAGGCTGCTGTCAGAACAAAACTTTTTTCAGATTACGTTAATTTTCAGATCAGTTGCATTAGGTTAAATGTATGTCACTATTTCACCATTGCGGAATGCGGAGTGCCTGGGTTCAATCCGAAACAATTTTTTTAAATTTTTTTTTGTTCCTTCCTTTTTGGCCCACCTCAGGATTTTTCACTCAAGATTTATTAGGCTGTAGGCAAATCAAATAAAAGAGACGGCTCAAAATACAATGGCAATGAAATTTTTTGCTAATTGGGTGGTCCAGTAAGGCATAGCGTTAATTTAATAGCTCCCCTCCGCCGAGAACTCCCCTGCCATATCAACGGGTTTGGTTCACTAGGGTCTCATACGAAAGCGCGTTCATTTTTCATTACTCGAGTCAATTTTGGGGGCAATTGCAGGAACAGTCGTGCGGTAGCGAATTTTCAACTAATTCAAACCCCTCTTTCACATCGTTCCCGTGGACCGATTCATCTGGATCACGAACTCGTCCGAGATATTCACGCTATTGATTTTTAGACCAAATTTGGTTGCCCTAAGTCAAAAATTGCGACCGTGATCGTGCTAACAAGCGAGGGGCCATTTATATATATATCACATCGAACCGACCTCGGATTCGTGTTCTAGGGGTTCTGAAATGTGAAAAAAAAAGTATCACAACCCATATGTGCGACCATCAGGGCGAGACCAATAGTGCATTTTTTGAATGAAATGCACTAAAATTAAAAATCAAAAAATCATATTGAATTATGCAAATTTCATTGCCGTGGTGAAGATGAAATAAACTCATCAAGGGATCTAGGATCCAAGAGGATCATACACTCAAAATAGTCGAGTAATTAAAACTTAATTTGAAGAGTTATTAGGGTCCTTTTAATTGAAGGATTAAATAGGTTGCGAGGGGGGGGGGGGCAATATAATTTTAAACCGAAAGAAAGACAGGAAAAAAAAAAAATAAGTTGGTCCAGTGGGTATCAAGGGTATAGTGGGCCGAAGACATCCATATATAGTGAGTCACTTGAAGGCCACCTTTATGGCTGACTCACAGAGCACTTTCTAGTTTCATAACCCACGTGACAAAATACAAACTTTTTTTTTTCTCTCTCTCACTCTGCGAGGGAGCAATCAGTTTGAAAGGATCATACATCCAAAAAATCGATAGAAAAATAAAAATAGGTTCACGGCTAACATTGCAATGTGCACAGGTGTGACAGCCATGCAGACTAAGCGTCTATCGGCCAAATTGATCCGAGCACTGAAATGAAGAATCGCTCATCTTCCCAACAACTATTAACATTTATAAAACAATGTTTTAATCATTTCAATTAAAATGATGAGGAGCACACAATAGATATAACATTATGGCTACTTCGCTTGAATCGGTACATCAAGTTCTAGTCACTGTTTGAAGTTGCATTTTTTTTAGACGAAAACATTATTCGTTGGAAATGACGTGAAAAACGCGTGAAGGCAAATCTTTCTTTGTCGAAAAAAAGGGATCAATTCAGGGATCAGACACCTCGCTGGGCCGAACGGGATGGGGCTCATTCTAAGATTGTATGTCAGTGTCAGGCGATGATGTTGACGGGTATGGGGAGCTTTTTTTTTTTGTGTTGTTTGCCCCGGGGGTGGGCATGGCAACTTTACAACAGCCATTATTTGCGCGATCATCATCCGAACTAGTTTCATTTCATTTTGTGATTTCACCAGTCGACAAGGGCGCAGTAAAAAAAAAATGAAGGGTTGAATTTTTTTCATGATACGCGGGTTATGAATATGAAAAATAATTATTATTTAGGTTCGAGTTTCAACAATAACTATGGGGGTTACAGCTACAATGGTTACAATAATTACAATAACCATATGTCGTCAGTAGTATCTCTGGATTTAGACTCGTCCTGGGCAGCCAAATCATGGGATTTGTCCAACTGGTACCTTCCCGACACCTCCAAGGTACATTAAACCTAAGCTATTATGCACTTTCCCTTAAAATAATTATTCACTCGAGCTTACATTCGTGCGATTTCTCGGTACCTCTTATTTATCGATGCTAATAACACGCCTATCAATTAATCACTTAATAATATGCGTTGGCGGATATTAAAACTTCAATTTCTCAAACTGAAGGACCCTTTTTATGACTGATTATTAAAAAGGGGGATGGACAGCCAGGTACGAATTAATATTTGGCGAAGGAGTGCCTCCCCTTTTATCACAACTTAAATCATATTTAATGTTGCATACACGCTAAAAACCCGCTGTTAGTCTCATGACGACTTTTAAATTCAATATTTCACTGAAATAGTGCTCTCTGTACACTAAAATGTTGTTTTTCGAACATCGTTAAGGAAAAATTATTGTTATCTACTGCGTAACAATGACCAGAGGCAAAGTCTTTTGAAAATGATTCTAAAGGAAGGGCAACAATGAAGACGTTAGCTGCTTGACCTTGCTTTGGAATAAAGAAAAACATTACAGTAAATTACAAATAAGTTAGATTTTTAATTTGTAAGGCGAGTGAGTGAGGCGCCACGCCAATTCAGGCTTACGAACATTTTGTTATCGTGCCGTAAACGTGCAGTGAATGCGTTTTACACTGCAAAACTTTGTAGGAAGGAGTTCAAGACCCGTGTAGTACACATATATTGACCGGGTCATTTCGACCTTTGTTTTTCCATTATGAAGGATTTTGTTTATCAAGTATAAATCTATAATAATCTGTCACTGGCCATTTAAACGAGCTAAAAAAGACAGAAAGGGAAGGGGTAATTTCGTGTTTGGAACTGGGGTATTATAGGTGTACAATCACGCTATGCTCTACATAATAGCGATCTATATCCAGGACCGGATTTAGGGGACAAGAGGCCTCTAGGCACTTTAATGAGAAGGGGCCCCCTAAGCTCCATACCTCGAATATATCGCCGCAAACAGAGTAGTTTCCCACATGCAACTTTATGTATCCCCAACTGCAGGCATTTTTCGCCACGGAGCGACAATTCAATCGGAAAACTCGCGCGGTTGTAGGCTGGGTGAGCTAAACAGTTGAGTTATTGTGCTTTAATCGTTAATTGGGGCTTTGGGATACCGAACAAGTTCACTTGTGCCGAAAATTAAGATTTCTGAACAAAGTTTCCAAATTTTTGCCGACTTTTCCCGGCTAAATCACCAATTTTTCTTCTATATATTGGAGCTCCAGAGGCTCAATTTCAAATTTTTCACTGGAATTATCAGTTTTCAGGCCACTTGGGAACTTTTTAAGAAAAAATTGTGAGTAGTGTAGGAAGGAATTGATAGTTTTTAGGTCGAAATTGACAGTTTCTAGGGCGCAATCGGTAGTTTCCAGGATGAAATGTACTATTTATAAGACGAAATTGATAGTTAATAGGAAAAAATTGTCAGTTCATAGGACAAAATTGACAGCTTCCAGGACGAAATTGAGTTTTGAACGGCGACAAAATTTACAATTTTGAGTGACGAAATGGACAGTTTATGGAACAAAATTGACAGTTTCTCGAACGTAATAGGCAGTTTCCGGGACAAATGTCCATCGATAGTCTCCAGGACAAAATTGACAGTTTCAAACGACCAAATTTACAGTTTTGAATGACGATATTGACAGTTTTGAATAACGAAATTGACATTTATGGGACGGAATTGACAGTTTCAAGGACGAAATTGACAGTTTCTAGTACTTACTCGACGGTTTCCGGTGAACGGGCTTGGTCTGCGCCCGAATTGTCTGATACTATACTCCCTCGGTTTGGGATCTTTTGTTATGATGTCGAACAAAACTGACAATTTCCAAGTCGAAACCGTAAGTTCCTGGGGTGAAATTGATAGTTTAGTAGGACGAAATTGACAGTTTAAAGGACGAAATTGACTGATTCAAGGACGAAATTGACAGTTTTCGAGGGAGGGGCTTGGAAAATCCACAGTTCTGATCTGAACCCAAATTATTGTAAGTGATTAAGGCCCGATTTCATCAATCAACAACTAATCACGATTATAATATAAACACTTATATCAGAATTCATATGGGTCGTTATCTGCAAATAATCATGATCAACTTTAAACGAGATCAATTTTGTTGGTTAAAGTGGGCCTAAGTTTACAATTTTTAGAGCGTGAATAGTCATTTTTGGTGATCGTCAGGGCACGAATCATCAGTTCAGCCATTTTTGAAGCGCGAGTGGTTCGTTTTTGCTATTTTAAGGTCACATGTTCGTCAGTTTTTTAAGCCTTTTCAAGGCGCGAATCTGTGAGTGGAGTCATTTTCGGGGGTAGGCAGCCACTTTTCGGGGCTTGAATCTTGAATGTGATACTTATGGTCATATTTTGGGTTCAGGTCAGGTCGCTGTTTAGCTACCTTCAAGGGACCAAACGATTTCCGATAGTTCGATATTTATTAGAGCGAAACACTTTGAAGATTGAAATTTTTAGGCCTTAAGTTATTTTAGGGCACGAATTTTTCAGTTTGGCAATTTTCAAGTGTGTAGAATGGTCTATTTGGTCATTTTTAGAGCGCGAGTGCATGGTTTTGCCATAATCAGGGTAGAAATAGTCAGTTCTAACATTTTCATATCGTGAATCGTCAGTTTAGCAATTTCTAAGGCACATAAAGTCATTTTCCACACCCAGATAAAGTCATTAGCCAAAGACGTGTGTGGCTGACGCTGAACGCTGAATATTCTTGTAGGTTAATTTTTTATTAATTTAGGAAGAGACCAGGGGCCCCTCAATTGCCGGGGGCCTGAGTCTGCCTGCCTAGTCTGCCTAGGCATAAATCCGGGCCTGTCTAAATCTGCATGAGCTCATTCACGGCTAAAATCGAGAAAAAACACTAATTCTCGAAAAAACTGAGAAAAAGCGCTTGTTTGATTGAGAAAGACAACTATTCGAAGCTAAAATTGTTAAAAACGCTAATTTACGGCTAAAATGAAGAAAAACTGAGGGGGGTATACCTAGCGTTTTCACCCAGCTCTCTGAATTCGGGGAGTTGTACATGTGTTTCTCGACACCCCTTCAAACCATACCTCGTCTACTCGACGTTACGTAAATTATCGCCGTATTTCTGGACCAATCCGGGATTTCAAAGTCTCATTTGAATCACCAGGAAATTCCGCACGCGCGTACGATCTTCTTTTTTCATATTTCACCCCTAAAATAACTGTAAAACACACAAACTTTTACCTTGAAAATTCAAGCTTTTTTGACGACTTATTTAGGAAAGCAAGATAGTACGAGCGCGCAGAATATCCTGGTGATTTATATGAGACCTTTAAATCTAGGATTGGTGCAGAAATAGGGCGAAAATTTACATAACGCCGAAAAGGCGAGGTATGATTGGAGGGGGGTCAAGGAAACACTTGTACAATTCCCCCTCAAGGGGACATGCCCGGCGGGGTTCGAGTTTCCAGGTCTCACGTTGCCTCCGGGGATGTGGCGAAGAAAAGAAATCATTGAATCCCCAAAATAATGTATCCAAACCCCCCCCCCCCAACTTGTAATTTGACGCCACGAACTGACTGTTCAACTTGTTGGCTGCGATCATTCGCACCCCCCCCCCACCTTCGTTTCTTCCAGCCCATCACCACCAAGAGCACGAAAACTATATCTTACAAAACCGTTAATTGAGTGCGAAAATTTTCAAGTTCGAAAGCTACTAACGAATTGCCAGTTTAACGATTTTATAGAGCATGAATCGTCTGTTGTGCCATTTTGGGGTAGTGAATAGTCGGTCAAGCCTAGGCGTGAAAGGTCCGGCGATTTGGCCGTTTTTGGCGCGTAAATGGTTGATTTTACCATTTTAAGTGTGGGTATTTTCAATGAACGGTCAGGTTAGCCATTTTTAGGGCGCGTAGCGACAGTTTGGCCATTTTTAAAGTGGGAATTGCAAGGTTGGCTTTTTTCAGAGCACTAATAGTTAGAATAGCCATTTTGGGTGGGCCGCGAGTAGTCGGTTCAGCCGTTTTTTGACGCGCAAAAAGCGCGTCAAGCCAGAAGGGTGAATGGTCAGTACTGGCCATTATAGTCACGCGAATGGTTAATGTTGCCATTTTTGGCACGAAAATGGTCGATTTTGTCATTTTCAGGGCTGGATGAATCGTTAGTTTTTCCATTTTGGGGCGTGAATATAGTCAGTTAAGCAGTTTTTATGGTGGTAACAGCTAAGCCAGTTTTAGGCTGCGAATGGTTGGCATGCCGTTCAATTTTTAGTAGGGCGAATCCCACAATTTCTCAAGCCTCTCCCATGATCCAGGATCCACACCTGATTTTTACACAGTGTTACATTACAGGTTTTCTCCATTTTAGCCACGAAACCGGCTCCCAAAATCACAATTGTGTGTGCTTTTTTTCTCTATTTTTGCAGCGAGATTTTATTACATGCGCAATGAACCGGCGCTTTTCCCCAATGTTATTCGTAAATGAGCCTTTTTCTCCAAAGGAAAGGTGCCTCCACAAACCAAAAATTCACGTTTTCTCAATGTTAGCAACGAATGGGCACATTTTGTCAATTTTACCAGTGAATTAGCGATTTTTCATAATCCTAGACTGGAAAAGGGCGTTTTTCCTCAAAGTTTTTCGTGAATTGCGGCCCTTTTTCTTAACTTCAGCCACGGGTTAGCACTTTTCTCATTTTCAGCGGCTTTTTTTCCATATCTAGCCGCGCATTAGCGCAATTTTGTCGATGCCAGCCAGTTATGTATCGGATTAGCGGTTTTCTCAATAATAAGCTTTTCCTTGATTTCAGCTGCGAATGAGCGCTTATCTCAATTTTAGGTGTGAATTAGCGATTTTTTTTTTTGTAGTTTTATTCACGGATTAGCGACTTTCCTCAATTTCAGCCGCGAATTAGCACTTTTTCTTGCAGCAGCGGATTAGCAATTTTTTTTTTCATGTCTAGCTGTGAATTAGCGTTGTTTGTCAATGTTAGCCGTGTATTAGCGGTTTTTCTCAGTAAACTATGTCGCAAATTTGCTGAATTGGGCTGCACGAAGCAGTCAATTTAGCCGATCTCACGGTGCGTAAAATTCATTTCTAGAGCGGGAATCGACAGCTGAGATATTTTTAGGGGGGACGTAGTGCAGTTTTATAAGCCATTTTTAAATCGTGAATCGTCAATTTCGCCATTATATATGACCTTAGGGCGAGAATATAGTCAGTTTAACAGTTTTTATGGTGGTAATAGCAAATTTAGCCAGTATTGGGATGCGAATGGCTGTCATATACCAATTTTAGTGGAGCGACGCCCACAATTTAACAAGACCCTCCCTTGAGTAAATCCTGGATCCGCGCCTGAATCGAGGATTGTTTTAAATAGAATTGTTAAAATTTTTGAGTGGGGGTTTGATTACGTCAAAGGTTATATTAAATGAAATTGATGGTGTTGGAGAATAGGGGGGGGGGGTTTAGACGCCTTTTCAGGGGGAAAATTTTTCTTCTTATTTGTAAACAATAAATTTGCTGAGTTCCCTCAAATGCTTCACAAGTGACCATTGACGTCATTTCCCCTCGCACCATCCATCCTCTCCCGAAGAACTTTGAAATTTATTTAAAATCGGTCTGCAACTACCGTTGATGTCCTTCTGTCCATGTGTCAATTCACCGGTGTACTATTCTCCCCATTCGGGCTATCAAGCAAGTTCCCTATTGCCAAAATAAGCCCCAATTTGTGGCTAAAATTTAGAAAGATTGCTAATTCGAAAATTTGGGAAAACCGCCGATTCGTGGTTAAAGGTGTCAATTCACTAAATTGAGGAAACGCCAATTCGCGGTTTGTGGCCAAGAGAGTTTTATCAGCTCTTTGTAATGCACGCGAATAAGACAGAACGTTAAAAGTGGAAACGCCTGATAATTTTTTTTAAACATTAAACCTCTACACGATGTTTACTAGTTTTAAAAAGAAATGCAATCTTGCGAGTGGCCTACCCCTCCACCCCACTCCCCGGTCTCTTGATTGACCTTCAGTTAACCATTTGTGTGACTCATATCTAGCATTTCGGATGAACAAAAAAAAAAGATTTCCTTTCTTTTATCCTCCGCTGCCCCACCAATTATTAATATTTGTCTTATCTTGTCTTGTATTCACCCCCACCCTTCTCAAAAAACTTTTTGAAGTAAAATTCAATTACTCCCCAGCCCACAATAAAGATTGTCGTTTTTCGAAATATTTGTTTTACTTTTTATTTTTGCGCGGTAGGGGGGAGACGAGGAAAGATAAAAAGAAGACAAAAAAAGTTAAATCTTGAAGACTTGAAAGAAGAAAATAATAAAAAAAAAGAGTGGGCAAAGGAACTCAGGCCAAGTCCTCCTGGTGAGCTGTGGAGGAGAGCCAGTCATCCTCGTTCAGTGACTTGGGGTTCAGTCTCTTGTTTTTTTTTTGTTTTTTTTTTTTTTTTCGCTATTTGTTTTATTTTTCGCGTGATTCACGAGTTGGTCAAGTAAGTTACTGCGATTTTAAATTAAATATTATTTCTGGAATTTTTATCTAACTGAATTCATGGCCTTGAAAAAATAAAAATTAACGGTTCACTTTGTCTGGGAATTATGGATTTATGGAGAACAGGCAACGCCGCTTGATCAAGAACCATGATTGCATGTAAATCGTTTTCAAATTGTCAGTGTTGTTGAAAGGATTGTAGGCAAGGTGACTGTTTTGTTTATTGTTTTGTTTAAATCATAGGTCATGTACACTAAATATGGTGCTCTTCACAGGAAGAGAACGTCCGTTAAAAAAACGTAAACTCTACCAAAAATGAATGTTTATAGGCTATCAGATAATTTATATTTATGGGGTAATTGAAGAAGTATTTTCCTGAGTTTGAAATTTCTTTCAATTCGATTACTTTAAAGTTTAAACGTCACTTTAATATGGTAAAATGAAATCCTCTCCCCTCTAGCATCACAAACAAGACAAACGTGTTCATAGCGTGGTGTATACATATTTTTTTTCCTCTCAATTCCAGCTCAAGCTTCAGAACAAAGCTGTCGAATTAAAAAAGGAGGACGACAAAACTGGACGCGTTCGACAACTTTTTCAAGAGAGGCGAGGCGGAGCGGGTCGGGACAAGAGCTATCCATTGGAGCCGTTAAAACATCGTGTCAGAAGTTTGGACCGATTGAGTAACAACAACAATCACGCCGGAGGCCGGTCGGATCCGTCTGTGACAGGTGGCGGTCGTCAGACTAGAAGTCACAAGGTTCGGAGTCACCAAGCGAGACGACCCGCTGAGAGCTCGTCGAAGAAACTACCAAATTTGAAAGGTGCTGAAAAAATGGAGAAAAGGATGTCCGTGAGGAAAGAGAGTCCGACGTCGATTCCAACGCTTACAAGAACAATGCGGGGAGTTAATTTAAAGCCAACAGTTGTACGTAATCGGGGGTTTTCGGTGTGATAAATATTACGATTAATATTGTGTTTCAATCCAATTCAGAGAGAACCTCAAGAAATAATGAAAACAGATCCACAGTCAAAACTGGACAAAGGGATTCCGCGACCATTGAGTAGGCCTAGTTCGGGCACCAAGGTTGTATTTTCGTGTTATTTAATTTAGTTCTTTTACCCTAATATTTTCATTTAACTACAGGCCTCCATTCCAATATCACGTCCTGTCTCATCATCGGTACCTTATTTTAAACTTTTATATACTTGAAACAAAATTAAGGATTAATTATTATTTTATAACAACAGCTCTCAAAGCCCAAACCAGAACCAACAAGCTCCCCGAAGAAAAACCCAATAGATTCTCAGAAACAACCACTCAAACCAATCACTCAAAATACGAACAAAACGATCAAAAAAGTACTACCAACAGCTCAAAAGCAACCAGTTGTGAGTTTCACCACTTATGGTGTGATTGTTTGAAAAAGGAAAGTCCTTAAATCGTTCTCCTCCCTCCTCCCATCAAACCTTTACAGAATGATTCGCCGACTAAATTTGTTCCTAAAAAAAGTTCAGAACCGGACGAGTCGGGAAGGGTACCCTGTAAGATCTGCGGACGACCGTTTATGCCCGACCGTCTTGAGGTTCACGAGAGAATCTGTTCCAAGTCAAAAACAAAAAAAAGAAAACCGTTCGATCCGGTGAAGCACCGGCTGGAAGGGACGGAAGCGGAGTCATACATAAAAACTATAAAAAATAATAAGAAAACGGAAAAAGTTGTAAGTTCTCTTTCCCCCCAACTCCTTTTCCCGAGGCTGTAATTTTTAACTTTTCTTGTCGGCTTTTCAGAGTCCACCAAAATCGAACTGGAGGAAAAAACACGAGGAGTTTATAAACAATATTCGAGCCGCTAAAGAGGCTCAAGATCATCTGGCCAAAGGTGGAAAACTCTCGGATCTACCGCCACCGCCTCGCTCCGACACATCTGACTACACACAGTGCCCGCACTGTAATCGTAAATTCAATCAAACGGCGGCCGAACGTCACATCCCACTGTGCGCCAACATGCAACATAATAAACCGAAACCGGGAGCGGGTAAAGCGGCGGTCAAAAAAAGGTTTTGATGAAAACTCGAACACGTCATGCAATAAAAATACTGGGGAAAGGTGCGGAGTGACTTAATGCCCCAATGCGCGAGGAAAAATTAACAAAAATCTGGTGCCTTATATAATAATTATTCTGCTTCGCTATATTTTATTTGTCTAATTAAATTACGCTGAATATCGTTCCTTTATAAATCCCTCTATGGGCCTTTATGGGCTTGGGTTTATGACAGTCCCATTTGAAAGCTTTTGAGAGACTTTGAGCTCGTGGGATAGCCACTGGAAGCCTATACGGAAGCTTATGAAAGCCTTCGAGAGACTTGGTAGAGCCTTAATTAATTTTTTTTTAAAAATTAACGTAAATACGTTTTACGGGAGTATAGGGACCAATTCGGAAGAAGTGGCAAAATAGGTCTCACAGCGCGAGCGCCGCCTGTTGTGGGTGGTGCTGGGGTGGAGGGAATTGGGGTGGTTGAGGGTTATTCCACCCCATTGGTGGATACAGCAGGACTGAACGCAGGGGGCCACTTTTGCGTTGGTTGGGGGGTGGGGGGGGGAGAGGGCTGTTCAAGTTTCTAAGGTCAACATTGCAATTGCGGTGCCATTAATTAAATGTATTGTGTGTAATTTCAGCTTAATATCAACAAAACTGGTTACTATGGCAAAATTAGTGTTTTTTAACAGCGCAAACAGTACAGCGCCTACAAATGAGAAAAGTTTGACAGCTCATACTCCCTGGTCCTGCGCTGTTCCTCTCAAGAGCTCATCCAAGGGTGTATCCCACCACCGACACCGATGATTCGTGCCCTCAAACTAGCCAAACTGCCTGTTCCACGCCCTAAAAACGGCAAATATTACTAAATGCTCCCTAAAACAGCCTAAACGGGCAATTCTCGCCCAATTGGCAAGTTAACTTTCCTAGCCTTGGAAATGGCTAAAAACTGACAATGTGTACCCTAAAAATAACCAAACTGGAAATTCACGCCATAAAAATTGCGGTCATTCGCGCCCTATGTTTGGCTTTACGGACTATTCGCACGTTATACACATAAAATTGATGATATTGATTGACCTAAAATTGATACACAGCCGATCTACGACTGACCTTTCAAGCAATGCATACAAAGTAACGATTCATGCCAAAAAATGTTGAAACCGACCTCTCGCGGCCCAAAAAGTTGCCAAAACTCGCTATTTTGTTCCCGATAAAATGGTCATTCAGCACATTGGTAACACCCATCCCAAGAACGGAGGAACTTAGTACTACTCTCGTGGTATAAAATGGTGTTTGACTGGCTAATTACGCCCTAAAATTGGCTAACTTCACAATTCGTGCCTTAAAAATGTCTACACGGACAAGTTGTGCCCTTAAAGTGGCAAAACTGGGTCCTTATTCACTAACTTTTTTTCAAAAATCGTATGTTTCCGTTCAGTTTTCTTAATTTCATGAATGAGATTTTAATGTTTCTACCAAAGCAATGTTTCAATCTCGTTAGAGAATAAGGCCTCTGGTGTTTGGAGATTCGTTGTGGTTCGGAGCTTTGATTTGGTTTTGAGCTTTGCTGTCGTATGAAGCTTTGCTGTGGTTGGAGCTTTATTGTGGTTAGAGCTTGTCTCTGGAGTTTTGCTGTGGTTTGGCGCTTTCGTGTGGTTTTGAGCTTTGCTGTGGCTGGAGCTTAATGGTTGGAGTCTTTACTTTGGAACTTTACTGTGGTTGGAGCTTTATTAGAGCTTTATATAGAGCTTGTCTCTGGAGTTTTGTTATGGTGTGGAGCTTTATTGTGGTTACAGTTTTGATGTGGTTTGGGTCGTTGCTGTGGTTGGAGCTTTATTGTGGTTATATCTTTCGTGGTTGATACCTTGCTGTGGTTTGGAGCTTTGCTGAATTTTGGAGGTATTTGTAGTGGTTTGGAACTTTGCCGGGGTTGGGCATTTTTGTGGTTTAAAATATTGCACGAAATACTAAAAAGTTTGAGGGCGGGGGTGTCTGTCGTCTGTGAAAGGGTCTTGTTGAGTTATTCCATACCCGTGCCCGAATATTCTCTCCACGCCCCTGACCGGGTGGCATCTTCGAGGGATGACCCCCCCCCCCCAATGGTCAGTTTGACCATTTCTCTTGTGTGAAGCGTAAATTGCCAGTTCGATTATGCCATTTTTAGGGCGTGAATCGTCAATTTTTAAAGCGTGAAGGCTCAATTTGACAATTTTTGACGCGCGAATTGTTGGATTTGCCATTTTCAGGTCAGGAATCATCTATTTAGGCCTTTTTAAAGAGCGAATCAACTATTTATAGGACAGATTTATGGAGTCATTGTTTGTCAATTTTAGGCCGTGAATAGCCGGCTTGGCCATATTTTTACGGCGCTAACTGTCAATATGGCCATGAATAGTCAATGTGTTATTTTCAGGGCACGAATCCGTCACCTTTGATATTTTTGGGTCCAAACTGTCAGTAATGCCGTTATTAGAGCGGGGAATTAAATTAACAATTTAGCCATTTTCCATGTGCGAATGGTAAATCTGGCCATTTTGAAGGCAGCAATCGCCAGTTTAGGTATTGCGGTTGGTTAAGGCGCGAATTGTCAGGTTACCTTTTTTGTGATACATAGTCAGTTTTGCATTTTATAGGGCGTGAATATTAAGTAGGTCAAGCCACGGTCAGTTTTGTCATTTTTAGGGCGCAAGTGATTAATTCAAGGCAGGAATGGCCACTTTTGCCATTCTTGGTATCCGAATGGTCGATTTTGTAAATTTACATGACAGGAATAAACTGTTTAGACTTTTCCTGGCCGTGAATAGTCACTTAAGCAGTTTTTATGGCGTAAATAGTCCAAGAATCCAAGGCGCGCATTGTCAGTTTGGCAGTTTTTGGCACGTGAATGGTCAATTTAGCCATTTTCTTGATCTTTCAGGAGTTTCAGAGCCGCACGAATCGTTGGTTTATCCATTTTTAGGGTTCGTGAAGTCATTTTGGCTATTTTTAGGGCACAAACAGCCAGTATAACTATTTTCAAGGCGCGAATAATCAGTTTTGCGATATTATAATTATTTATTTTATTCGTGTTTTTTTGTTCTTTTTCAACTATGCAGGGCTGAAGTACTCTGTGATGGGTTCTAAATCCCAGAACCCTCCCCATGGGCACGCCACTGCCATCGGAGATAACTCTGGGTCTGTAAATTAGTCATCCCGGTCAGTGCCGTATAGTTTCATTGTGCGTGCGTGGCACATCCAAACAGTGGAAATCCAACAAAGGCTAGTGTTTTCCCATACCACATTTTGGATGGCGTCGTTTGTAACGGGAATGTCTTCCGTTTATTCTTCTCTTCATTTCGGGTCAATCCTACTCAACCTCCTTGTTCCTCGCTAGAGCGAGCCTCTACCTTGTAGAAATGTTCTTCCTTCTCTATTCTTTCTCATCACCACAAATAAGATTCCTTTTCCCCTTTTATAATGTTATAAAAAAGAAAATAATGTTATCAACCGTTGATCTTACTCCCTTGGGAGTAAGCGTATTATTTATTGCTTGATTTTAATGTACCAGTAAGGAGAACTTTACTGCCTAGTTAAACATAAAATATATTTCACGTACAAAATCATACCTTGATTTTTGCAGATTACATTTTTGCAATACAAATTTCGAATGTACACTGCATAGCTATTGACTCTATATTTTCAGGGGGAAACTGAAGCCATCGAATTGATAATTAGTCTCGACCCATTTACAGAATTCTTTTTCAGCATTTTTTGAAAATTCTGTGTTTGTTCCTCTACGAGCACCTGGGTAGAATAAAAGTTATTAAACATTGCTAATGAATTTTTAAATTTTAGGGAAGGTATAAATTTTAAAGGCCGATACCTTGTCTAATGAACGCTTCTTTCTCGTCATTGCTGAATATTCCCAAATCCCGCAAATGTTCAAAATTTAGAGCGGGATTATCCTTGAAATTGTCCAAGGAAACATGTTGGGCAAGTCTTTCAACGTCTTCCTCGGTCACTTGTTTATTCAAGAAGTTGGCTATAGTTTTAATGGTTGTCCTCATGTCCTGAATAAAAGGGACAACTCCTTGAAAATACCGTGAAGTGACGTTTGCTTTTTTTCTAAATACGACTTGTACCTTCATCATGTCTTCGTAGAATAAAAACAGAAAATTTTGTTGATTGCGCCTCGTCCAACCCTCTTGAATGTGCTTTGAATGTTGACCCCATGGAACTAATACAAAAATTTCAACGATTTAATTCGACTATTACGTTTTGTTTGCCTCATTTTTCCATTTTGAATTACCCAATCCATGCGTAAAATAGGCGCTAAATTTGTCAAATGTATTCACATAGTCAGAAGTGCGCCACAGACGTAAATGGTGATAGTATGAAATAACAACGTCCCACGGGTTTCGAGCAACGTAGATGATTTTGGCTCGAGTCCTTTCGAGATCCCATGGGAGGAGACTGGGAGGAAAGTGAGTTTTAACGACACGCGGCGATTTCATATCTTTGATTAGATTATAGGCTGGCCGCGATAATGATTTAATCGCTGCAATATTGTCCAGTCGGTTGGAGTTTTCACGAATGAACTGCCGAGTCGTTTCGTCGTGGAAGAATAAGTCCATCCTCGATAGAAAAAACTAAGTTATTGCGCATGGTGGTACAGTTTGAGGCGATGGTTTGGTTGGTCTTACTCGAAAAAAGGGGACCTGACCCATAAATTTAATCGTCGTGCAGTCGCATAGTCAAAATCGTTAGCTATCAACCAGACCAGCTCCTGAGACAAAGTTGTCCCTGTGAACAGTAGACGTTCATTTTGGTACATTTCGTTAACATAGTTTAAAAGTGTTTCAAAAACCAATTACCTGAACGTGGAAAAGTGCTTAGCCAAATGTCATCCTCTCGAGTCTCGGCTACCAAGAAGTCCCTAGCTTCTGCCGCATATTTACTAGGTAGAAGGCACTTATTAGGGCCAACTTGGTACCACCCCGACCTTTCCCCTTGAAAATCTTCTAGAAGCTCCTTATTGATATAATCGTCAACTGGTTTGATATCTGGGAGTACTCGATTGTTGGCCATTATTTTTCACCCCTCTTAAAAAAATAAAATTAAAAATATTAATACTAAACTAAGGGGAGTTGGTAATAAAGACACGCACAAAATCCTAGTTGTCAGTCTACCCTCGTTTTGTTGCGTCATAAACGTATAAGTATTTCGTTTGTGACTGGCCGAACGCTGAAGATGGCGAACAGCCGAAACGGTTTACGTTCATGACGCACCCACAACGTAGCCTACGATTTTGTGCTTGGTTTAAAAATGATTCGTCAAAAACTAGAGTTGTTGAAGCAAGATCAATATGTCTCTCTAAGCCGTCGGTATTTTAATAAGCAATGAACGGAGTGAAAGAAATATGCAATTCAGCTTTTCTGTTCATAGCAAATCAATTGGTGCAAAGTTGCAAGGGAAATAATAGCTTCTAAATGCCTCAGCAACACGCTTAGTATGATTTAATAATTAATAAGTTTATAAGACAAGTGCGAATATATACGTTTATTCTTACCCAAAATTATTCAATCAAGTCTTCCGCTCCCGACGATTCAACTGAAGTTTCTAAATAACGTGAACAGGTCTTCTTTTGTCAAACTCCATCACCCCCGCCCCTCACAATCGGTCGGCACCACTACTTTTCCTCCTAACTTTCAAATGTTTAGCCTGTCATCAAAGAGAAAGTGAAGAAGAAAAAACGAAGCACGCACTATTCGAATAATTCACATTCCCCGGCGCGTGCCTATAATACACTTCTGTGTTTTCCGACTGAACATTGGATTTTAACGAACTCAGCGACACTTGAACACGGGGAGGCGGCCTGTACCGTTCGAAAGCAGAATTCGAATTTTCGAGCGTGATCTTCAGGATCATCAGTGTTATATATAGCCCTGCGAGGATATATCCCTATATGTAAAAGAAAACAACCATTGGATGGAATGTGCCGCCAAGGGCCAGCTATTGAACTTTTTGCCGCCCCCGGGCTAATTTAACTCTTTGCCGCCCCTTGCGGCTACCCCTCTCCCCCCCGCCACACAGTAGTTAGTATTCCTCTAAGACTTATGATGTAAAGCAAAAGTAACAAGCTAGTGCTTTACAGCGTTTTTCACTAAGCAAACATTATGAACACATGGGACACAACAACATGGGGAATTGAAACATTATGTTCATGGAGAGGACAAGGCATTACACTTGTGCGTGGTGTTTTGAATGGAAAACGCTATAAAAAACTATTTCCGTGGGTCTGGCTGACTAAAAACCTATTTTCACGCGTTCTACTCACTTAAAACCGCATTTTTACGGGTCTGGCTTGCTAAAAAATAAATTATGCTCATGTTTGTTGCTGATAAACAAATTTTGAGGATTTTCCTCACGAAACAACCACTTTTCATGGGTCTGGCATCTTATTGGCTCACTAAAAACCGTTTTTCCTGGATTCCACTTGTCTAAAACCCATTTTCACCGTTTTCTCTCTCGCTGAAACCCAACTTATTTGTATCTTGTGGGAGGAGGGGGGGGGGTTAAACGTGCCGATATCCCCTCCTGCCCTCCACGCCTGTGGCATGTATGACACACTGAAGTCTTGCTGTTGTTGGTGGTGGTAGACAGTGGTGCCGAAACGGTTCCAATAAAAAGTGGAGCAGAACTCTTAAAAAGGACCGACCCACAGCTATGGGAGCCGCCTCCGTCCCCACACAAATCACACCAAACCGCATTGCCTTCCCCGAGCTAGGCTAGGAGTACGGCGAGAGGTGATACGTAGAAAAACGCCAATTTAAAGTTGAAATTGAGAAAAATCTCTATTTTAGTTGCCTCAGATTTGGGAAAAGCGCTAATTCGTGGCTGAAATGGAGAAAAATCACCAGAAAAAGTGATAATTCGCGGATAAAGTGAAGATAAAAATTCACGGCTAAAATTTAGAAAAATGGCTAATTCTTGACTATAAAATTGAGAGAAAGCAGCGATGAATCGCTCAGCAGGCGAAATAATATATACAGCAGGCAAGACCTAAATAACAAACACAAGGTATCAACAAAGAAAAATGTCCACTTAGCTAAATTATACAAAAATTGCCTCAATCCAAACATGATATATAATAAGGTATACTCAAAAAAATGTTGATTCTATGCTAAATTTGAGAAAAAGTGCTAATCGGTAGCTAAGACAGAGAAAAACGTTATTTCATGGCTAAATCCGAAAAAAAATCGCGGATAAATTACGAGAAACGCTAATAAACAGCTAAAAATGACATTAATTCACTGCTAAAATTAAGTAAAACGCCAATTCGCAGCTAAAATTGAGAAAAATGTTAATTAGCGGCTAACACAGTGAAAATCGCTCGTTCGCGGCTATAATATTGAGAAAAACGGCTAATTTGCGGATAAAGTAAGAAAAAAACGCCGACTATTGGATAAAGTGTGGAAAAGCGCTAATATTAAACAGCCAAAAATTTTTTCTCGAAACTCGAATCGTGTTGGGCTATGCCCTTCCATCGTCGTCCGGATAATATCAGTCTAATTAATTTATTAATTAAAATACCGGCGACAGATTTATTCAATATATCCATCTAACAACATCTAGATAAGATAAAATTCGGCGTGGTTTACCGATCAGGAGAAGCGCCTAGAGTTTCGAGAAACAATGGACCTGGGTGGGGTTCGGCTTAGCTCATCCCTCGGAGTACGACTCCCATAGGCGTCTCCGTGGCGCAAATGGCAGCGTGCTGGACTGGTAATCCAGAGGTTGCGGGTTCAAATCCCGCCGGGGAGCCATTTTTTCTCGAAACTCGAATCGTGTTGGGCTATGCCCTTCCATCGTCGTCCGGATAATATCAGTCTAATTAATTTATTAATCAGCCAAAAATCAATAATTCACGGCTAAAATTAGGGAAAACGCCAATTCGCTGGTTCAATCAGGGAAAACGGTAATTCCACGGCTAAAATTAAGAAAAACAAAAATTCCCGGTTAAATACAGGAAAAATGTTAATTCGCGGCTAAAATTGAGGGAAAATGCTAATTGGCGGCTAGTAACAGAGAAATACGCTAATTCATAGCTATAACATTGCGAAAAACCAACGATGAATCGCTCAGCAGGATCAGCTATTATTGGAAAAAAAACAAAAACAATTCATGATTTCTCGAGGCAAATTTGCGGCTAACTTTTCACTTCTAACTAAAATGCTTGGTCTTAAAGCATTGATTCGAGGGTAATATTGAGGAAAAAAGGTCATTTACCTTTAAAATTAAGGAAAATACACCAATGCTTAGGGCATAAGAGCTTTTCCCGTTAAGTCAAGCTCAGAATTCTGTGAGAAATCCGTCGAAATGTATTCCTTCCCGTTAAAAAAAAAAAAAAATCCAACAAATAAGTAATAATCAGTGGCGTGAAAAGCTTAATGATTGAAAAATATGGTTGATATTGGAACGAAATTCCGATAAAAGCGATCATTCGAGACTGAAATTCAGACATTTTTGCAGAATACTTCAGGTGGTGACGCATCTGGGCAGGGAGATAAGTTTCGTGGAATGCTCCAAATTTGGAGAGGGGGGTTGTCTGCTTTGTTTCACATTGTGAGACGTAACTCTTCTCGGGGTCGGGAGGCGGTTGAACGCGAAGAGCGGCGGGAAAGAGTCGGGTATTGGGTTACGTTCAACAATTGCAGAGATATTGTCCATGGGGTTTCTTGAGTCAATTGTTGTAACTGAGAAGGTGTTTTTCTTTTTATTGTTTGGTCGTTTTGTCTTTTCTGAACGATTGTGATGCTAGGCACTGAGGGGGTTTTGTAATGATGTTTATCACAACGCGTGCACTCTTGGGTTGATGACATTGACTCGACTGCAGTAGTAGTAGTAGTAGTAGTAGTAGTAGTAGTAGTAGTAGTAGTAGTAGAAGCCTTTATTTTCTTCAAACATTCGCACATTTTTCCTTATTAAATATAATCAGACAATACTCTATGGTCCTATGACCGTTAGAGGAGTCATTCCTATTCTTCTAGTTAGCAACTGTAGTTAAATGCATTATTTAAGGGCTTTAGTATATGTATAGGACTTTGGATTTTAGTAAGTATATAAGATTCGATACAACGATTTACAAAATAAATAAACAAAGAGAAAAAAAAAATAAATCAACGAGGGGAACTAATGAGCGGAGTCGACTTACGGGAAACGGTTAAATAGCTTTTATAAATAAACTTGGATAAATATAGTATATATGAATAAATAGTAATAAATAAACGTATAAATAAATAAATAACTCGACTGAAGAAACTTGAATTCCTCATTTTCTAGGGACGAAAGAATTTTTCCGTTGGAGTTTTTCCAAACGGTGTTTTCTAATGGGAATGGTTGCAACGCGAAATATTGAAATTGGAAAGGTGCAATTTTCAGGGCGATTGAACGTGACGGGATATTGATTTTAGCCTGGACATGGTTGAAAAAATCAATTCGAAGAATGATGTCGTGGGACAAATTTTTAATTTCATGAAATGGAAAAGTGAAATGAGCGCGTTGGATACAAAATTTAAGTGGGAAAGCTCGTTTCACTTCAATAGGTTTGCTATAGTATTTGCTATAGTGACTTAGCTGATAGTGGGCTTAATTTTCTGGAAGTTTTGGGTGTGATTTTTGTGGAAATACACGATAAAGATGCTCCCGTATCTACAAGAGCGAGGTATTCGTTGTTGGCAATATTAATTTTCAGGAAGAATAATTGGTCTGTGGAATTTATGATTAGTTCAGTTTTTAAATTTTCAAGTTTATTTATAGGGCGGTGCACATGTAGCTGTGGGTGTTTTTGTGATGGGGAAGAAAGATATTTGGGAGTTCTAGTCTGTCTAGGGGGGCCATCTTTCTTCGTAGTTTTCGTCATCGTGTTTTTGGGTACGGAGTTCTGGCCGTGTCACGAGGGAGGGGATGACCGAGCTCCGGTAACTAGTTTTTTGAATGATGATTCGTTTCGGAGGGTCTATTCTGTCTGTACCAACAGCTTATAGCTGTGTGGCCATATTTCTGACAAATTTGGCATTTTTGCGGGGTAGGGCTTTGGACCAGTGGGCCGGGGATTGCCATGAGTGGCAGGGGATGCGTTTTTTTAGTTTTAGATTTTTCGTGGGGTTGGGATATTTTGTTGGAAAAGGGGTTATCAGCTCATTTTGTCGAGCAGGTGGGGTAAAAGGCCGGGCAAAATATATGAAATTATGTGCTCATCTGAGGCGTTGGGATTCATTTCGTACGCAATACATTCGACTGAGAGTCATTGACGAAGCCAAAGGCCTTTTGGTCAGGGCCATTGGGGTCATTTGGAGCAATTTTATCTGGAGTGCGCGTTTTTCGTGTCGGGGAGTATCATTTTGAAGGAAGTGGCTTTTGATGGCAGGCCAGCACTTTATTTTGACTTTTGGGGAATTTTGACTTTTTAAGGCGTCGTGACACAGACGCGCTGGGCCGGACAGAGAAAATGGGATGTTCATTAATTTATCATTTTCATTCCAGGAGTAAATTGACGCTACCGTTTCATAGCGGTCAATGAAACTTTCAATCTTTTCAGTGAGTTCACCCGAAAAGGAGGGGACATCAATTTTCGGGAGTTTTTTGTTTGGCTTGGGCACTGGCATGGGCATTGGCGGTGGCTGGGGCGGGGGTAAGTTGGGCAGAGAGGCCGGGTTTTCGGGAGCAGGTTTGGCTTTGACATTTTGGCTGGGGGCTTGAGTACTGGGTTCAAAGAGTGGGCGAAGTTTGAGCATATTATCATCGAGAGCGGTTAGTGCCTCTGCGACGTTGAAGGACGAAAAATACGTTTTTAATTGTTCCCGGAGTTGATCGGGAGTGGGAATTTGCAGGGTACCTATTAACAGGGCGGACGCAAAAACGTCATCTTTTAGATCACTATTGATCCAGGAAGCACGAAAAATACGATTGGTTATGTATCGCGGAAATTATTTCTTTTCCCTGGAAAGTTTGTCTCTCAATGAGTTTGCCTATTTTTCGGGAAAATAGGCGCCTCCACCACTTGTCTAGGGTGGAAAAATGGAAGTAAAATATCAATTTTAATTTAATTTTTTTTAAAGGTTGGTTGTATTTGATTCAAGGATTCGTGGACAATAATTGAAATAATTGGGAAATGTTTTGCTTAGTTTTATATTTTTACAATTTTTAGAGATCTTTGTTTTAAAGGGAAACGTTTAACTCGCTGCGAATAGTTTATAAAGACTCGTTATTTCGTACTATTACGAATAGAATAATTGATATTATTGTATGGTGCTTGAAAAGTGGGAGAAACTTTAACAAGACACCGATGATAGAATTACATACATATATTGATTATTTCTGTTATTTAAATCAAGTTCAAAACTATTCATTTATTTTGAGGGGAGAGGATTTTTATTTATTAGGGAAGATTTGAATATTAATTGATTCTTATAATTTACAATCCCGGGGTTGATTATTTAAAGGTAAACTGTACCGACCTTAATTTTCGATGAGTGCTCAAGATTTGCCAATTGCCGGGACTGAATACCAAAAGTCATAATTTCGTCACAAGCCTTCTTTGATGTTCAAGAGCCCGTCAAAAAGCCTCGAGAAGGGCTTTTCCGGGGAATTTAAAATATTTCTCTCACCAGTTATTTTTCTTATTCCTAAGGTGGGAAATCGGCGCAGGGACTTACTGGAAACACTTGATTTGCCTATTGTAGGTTGGGGGGTGGGGGTTCTCTTCATTCCTCTTTGTTTGAGTCTTCGAAAAGTGAAAGGAAGACGGGAAATTACATATTTTTCTTAATGAGAGATGCTGTCTTTTATCCTCGTTGCTTATTTTACAACCTAATCGGTCCCATCTCTGTTTGGGGGGCTAGAGGACTGTTTTGTCCCAATACAACGTGCACGTCTGAAATTGGGAAAACACTCCGATTCCCCGTTTCTGTTTGTCCTCAGACAGCTAAAATTGAGAAGGCTCGCTAATTTGCTGTTCTTTGGGACAATTACGCGGCTAAAAGTTTTTTTTTCTAACGCTAATGTTATTGGATAAAATTGGGAAAAAGCGCTCATTCGCAGTTAAAATTAAGAAAATGCGTCCATTCGTATATCTGTTACATTGTATCAAACGTTCCACGCCAAAATTGAGACAAAATCGCCAACTCGCGGTTTATTTAGTCCTAAATTGAGAAAAACGCTACCGTGTACCGTGTAGTTCTTCGCACCAATCCGCGACTAAAATTTATAAAAGCAGTAATTCAGGGTAAAAGTGAAAAAATTCACTGATTCGTGGCTAAAATTGAGGAAAAGACTGGAGCCGGTTTGGTTCGATCTATGGTTGAGCCTGTCTTTTGGTTAATAACAGCTATAATATACTTACTTTTTTGAGCCATTTGTCATTTCACTTAATTCCTCAATTTATTGTTCTCAATCGTTAATATTAATGTTATTGTCTCTGTCTATCCTTTCAACTTTTATAAGAGCCTTTGGACTCAAGTCACGTAGGTTGGCATGCATAACAACATCCCAGGACAGCAGGGAGAAAACTTGGGGAGTGTAACAGGGCGGAAAATTAAAATTGTTAATTTAAGAGTAAAATCCATTTTAATAGTAACTATGACGTAATTTAAGGGAAAGCATAAGAGGGTTAGAACTAAAGAAGACACATGTAGGACAAGGGTGAGGATTAGACAGGGTTTATCCAAAAAGAGAAATAACTGGACCATTTTGAACCCCAGAGATGTGAGGAGCTGCTGTTTAAAGATAAAAGAACTTTTTGGGACGCGAGTTAGCCACCTTCCTTCCAATTTAGTCATCTCGATCACTCTCTTACAATCTCGAGGCAGTCGTTCTGGACTGCGAAGTATAGCGAGTCGTGAAAACTCCACCAGTTACACAAGTTGGCCTATTGCCAAGGGCGCCTATTCGTCCATTGCTTGTGGGGTTGTGCATCAATATCCAACTCCACACGAATTGTTTAATTTTGGAAAAGTATAGTTCATAACGAGTTGATTTAATTTACCAAATATCAAGTTATTGTCATTTGTATGTACACAAAATGTATCGAATTAAGTGAAATGTACAAACCTTTTCCTAGGTGAAAGGTTATCTACGAGCCATGAGGGAGTACAAAGCGAGATTGGAGTAAATCATATAAAAAATTATGTTTTTATTATATTAGTTAACAAAGTAAGCATGCAAGATTCATGACACATAAGAAGAGGTCGAATTATTTATGGGACCGCACAACCGAAAAATGTACTTGTTGGTAAATATTTATGAAGTCTCTAGATATAGATATTTTTTAAATGGTTTGCACCATTAAAAATGAATACTTTTTAGGCATATTTCATATTCTGTTGAAAGATAAAGAGAACATCAGGTGTCTGCCGTCCGAACGTGGGTCACATGAAGACGTCTTCAAGAGCGACCGTTTTTTTTGGTTGAGCCAGTGGGTCATCCTCAAAGGTGACCATTTTGTCACGTGACCGAGCCGCCGTGGTTCTGAGAGCAGACGGAGGTAGTGGTGGAATCGAGTCGACCAGAACGGACAGGTTGAACTCGCTGACGCTTCGCGGAACGAAGTATTCGATGAGTGGCTCTTGGACTCTTGAACCTCCGGTTGAATTGCGCGTCGGGCCCGCTCTTGTAAAGTGATTCGAGTATTTTACGAGGTCTCGCTTCCTCGGCAGGCTGTAGTGCTTGATGTCGGGGTGGAATTTTTTTATCGACAAGTCGCATCCTCCGGTCGCGTCTTGGTGTCAAGATGATTTGACTGTTATGGGCAAGTCTTCTTCCTCTGTTTTGTCGGGTTTGTGCCACCACAGACTCATCTTCCTCACGATTATAATGGTTTCATCTTGAATTAAATTGAAACACATGGCGACGATGGCCATGCCAATTAAAATAAAACCGGAAGAGACAAAAACGGACATCTCACTGCTTGCACTGTTGGTACCCGGAATGAGCTCGCCAAAACCAATAGTTCCAAGGCTTGTAAAACAGAAATAGGAGCCCTCTATGAAACTCCATTTCTCCAATTTATTAAACAGGAACGCTCCCCCAGTTATGTAACCCACGACGACCATCAATGTCAAAATTATTGGAACGCGTTCTCTGGCCTGCACCGGACACGTTGTTTGTATTTCGTATTTTTTTGGAGGGATATGATTCTGAAGCGAGGGCTTCGCCCCGATGATTGAGCCACTTTCAGTTTTGTTCGAAGTAGACTTACTTCTCTGGTTTTTGGTGTATGAAAGCTTGGTGTACAGTTTTCTGAAGTGCTGTGCCAGAGTGTCACCCACTGTTGATAAATAGACGAGCATAAGAGGAATGCCCACCACCGCATAAGCGATTGTTATTAGTCTTCCCCAGGCTGTTCTGGGAGTTACGTTACCATAACCTGTAACAAGCATCAACTTAAACATTTCGCATTAAAAAGAAGAATTGTTTCCCATATACCTATTGTTGTTATTAGCGTAAGCGAGTACAAAAACGCCGAAGGAAACGTCCAATTGTTCGTCTTCTGGTCCTTATTCAGCTGCTTATGTTTTTTCACCAACGACGTCTGAAATTTGAGAACTTCCTTCTCAGCCAGTCTAGTCCAATTGTCCTTGTAAAGTATATTCAGGTCCTCGGTTATGCTCCAAAGTTTTTCAACTGTCAAAGACCTCAGATTGTCATGATCGATCAATTTGGGCTCTGGAGGCATGACGGTTCGCCCTTCGAGAGCCATGAATGTGATGGCTCCTAGCACTGTGTAGCCGACTACAAGTAAGCACACACCCGCGCTGGACAATATTGATGTTACGCTTTTGCAGCAACTGTTTTATAATAAGACAAAAATGAATGAAATGTTTTTATTAAAAAAAAAAAACAAATTTCATTATAAACGTAGTACCTGCTACTGCAAGTTTTGGTGCTGGACTGAGGAGATGACTGAGGGCAGAAAGCAGTCGTGCTCCCTACTGGAAATTGGTAATTTCTGACATCCCCGCCCAACATCCTTTCTGAAATAACAATTTATTAATTGGGAAATTCTTAACACTATTTTGGCCGGTCAAAAAAAGGTTTAAATTTTTCCGGCACTCCCTCACTCCTCTTTCTTAGAACCAATGATTTTATTTGTATAATAATTTCGGTTCGTATTAGTTACTAAAAATTAATTTGGTCAAAACTATCTTCTAAATGCGTTTAAAACCAAATAATGGACCTGAAATATGAGCTTCGAACACGAAAACAAAGAAGACATTTGATTTTGTTTGTGACTCGTGGGGGAGAATGTAACCAAATCCAATTTTTTTTTCGTCGTTAATTAGACAAATCAACTAATTTTTCGACCTTTCAGATATTTGAGACCACTTCATATTGATTTTGTGCTTTCCAAAAAAATAAATTCCTCTCGTTCCGTTGATTGACCGTACGAGAAATTGAAACCCAGTGATTTAATTCAATTGTCAGCGCTAACTTTAATAGTAATGTGTAAAAAATCGCAGAAAATAATTTACCTTTTGATCGTGTACTAGTTACGAAAGACGCGTTTTTTCGTGTTGGGCATCGTAGACGCTTCTTGAAAATTGTTTTGCGCCATTAAATTACCGTTTTTTTTTGTTTTTTTCTGCGTCTTAAATGGGTTTGAGGGGGTAGAAGGAAAGAAAGACAATTTCGCCGGGAAAATTTTTTCCCACCCAAAACTTTTCACCCTTTCTCGACTTAACGAGGTAAATAAATATAAAGAAATAAAAACAAAAACAGGGAAGCAAAGTCACTTCACCGCTGGGAAGTTTTTCATTGGACTCGAGACGAGAATGAAGTCAAGGCGCAACTCCATTTCAGCAATTGATTGTTTGCTTCTGTCGGACGCCACTGTATGGCCCCTCTAGCCAAGTGTCGGATAGAAAGAGAGGGAATGAGGGGGGATAGTTTTGAAGAATAAATATTTATGCAAAGACAGGTGACAACAGCAGAATGAATTATGAAGAGGGAAGCTGTGGAGGGGGTGGGGCATGCTGTTCGAATCAAACACACAGGACACTCTGGCAAATTGTAAAAATGGGGATTAGAATAAGGTTTATATTTCAAACATCAGAAAGGCTTGTAGTTTCATTCCCTCAATACAAAATAGTAAATTAATGTCAGAATTTTAGTGCCCCCCCCCCCTCCTCGGTGGAGGAAAGACGGGTTGTCGGGTTCGACTTGTCCCATGTTTTGACAGTATTTCAAAATATGTACTCCCTGAGCCTTCAAATGTCTCTATAATTTATTTTTAACGAATCGCTTCAATTCAAAGCACATCTGTGTGACAGTTCCGACGCAACTCAACAAGCCCCCCCCCCCTTGTTTACCAGTGGGAGAAGTGGGTGGGTGAGGAGAAGCGTCGACTTGAATAGTTGTGTTATCTTCTCATATAAACGCTTTTTAGTTCAGAGATCTGAACTTTGCACAACTATTAGTCACAGGGACTGGAACTAACAAGTTATTCGGAGTTGGCAGGAAACAGGATACTAGCCACCAATTAGCAATTGACCGTACCTGTGAGCGCGAAGAATTGGTTTGAAGTATTCTACTTTCTTGCTTACGCATATTTATTTAGGTAAAATTGAGAATTGAAAAGAAATTGTTTTAAGGCAGCAGCGTTAAAAAAAAATGTCAACATTTGGACCTCCGTCCCTCCACCGTTCGATCCCGCAATGCGTTCACGATGCAAACAAAAAAAAAAAAAACTTTGTAAAATCATATCTTTTTGGAAATTTGTTATAGAACGGTAGGCGTCTATTTATAGTGGACAAAACAGGGCAGGGGTAAGGTTATTTTAGACAGTGCGTTAGCGGCTACCACAGGGGATAGGGGAGTGCCAGAGACCATCGACTTGCACAGCTTAAGTAAAAACAGAGCAAGGTGGAATTTGAAAAAGTTCGAGATCGAGGACATTCGACCAGTCGCGAATTTGTTGTGTCTGCATCGTTGCGACGGGTGAGAAAAGTTGTTTAAAAAAACCGGCGCGGGCTTACGATTTCATTTTTTTTTTTTTTTTTTGTTCTTAAAAATCTCAATTTTAAGAAAAACTCTCCTAGGGGGGGGGGGGGGACTCTGTGTCCCTTATGCCTTTTAATGTTTCTTTCGACTAACATGGTACATATAGCTTGAATGTTTTTTTATAAGACAACTGGCACCGTTTGGGGTGTTTATGTTTCATTATGACCGTCACGCAGCGTCTACAAAACATTTTAACTGACAAATACTCTGGCGTTTGTTCCATTCGCGAAAAAAACAAAAATGCTAAATGACAAACGGGGAAGTCGCGAGTGACAATCCGCGATGCGTCGTTCAGAAAGCCCGCGGTCAGACTTGTACGAAGTGGAGAAAACATGGCAGCAAAAGGTGAAAAACAGTGTTCGATCATTCCTCGCGTTTCTATTCAGTAACGTCGGAATCATTTGCCTTGTCGTCGGCTATACAATAGCCGGCTCTTTCGTTTTTATACACCTCGAGGGACAACAGGGTCAGAGTAAAGTTGACGACGTGGTTCGTACGAGAAATCAAACAGCGGAGCGACTCTGGTTGATCACGTGCTGTAAAATGAATTTATTCTCCGAAGAGCAGTGGAGGAAGACGATTCACGCGGAGCTTTTGGAGTATCAGAGGTACATCGTGGAGGCTGTCCAGGAAGGGGGTTACGAAGGAGAGGAGATAACTGGTAATCGGTGGTCATTCTCGGGAGCTTTCCTTTACTCGCTGACTGTCATCACTACAATAGGTAATTTTTTTTATTGCAATGTTTCTTCAAGCCATAAATTATTTAAATTAAAAAAAACTACTAATTTGTGAAATAAGCAATTCCAATGAAAATTTAGTTGACCCTCCCCCCCTTCTCCTTCATTACCAGAGTGAATTATTCACTTTTTCAGGGTATGGAAACGTTGTACCAAGAACAGAAATAGGTAAATTGGCGACTGTTTTCTACGCCATCGCCGGTCTACCGTTATTTCTTCTCTATCTGTCAAACATCGGGTCTATTCTTGGAAAAGCGTGCAAGTGGACGTACTACAAATGCTTCCTTTGTACGGGATGTGAGGTTCGTCGCCGAGCCTACATGCGTCGCAAGGTTTGCACCCGCCCCCCTCACCTTCCTATGAATTTAAATAGACAATTTATTACGTCATTCGATATCTAGGAAGCTCTTGAAATGGGTGTAAGTCTGGATCAACAGGAATTTCTTCCCGGACAGTTTAATCCGCAGACAGTTACAGTTCCCATCACGCTTTGTCTCTCGGTGATGATTGGGTAAGGAAACACGTTTAATTCGAAATAATTGAATATACTGCTCGAGAATTGCGGCTTATTTCGACCGTTACAGTCAAGCTTTGTTTTTTTGTACAATTCAATTAGCTCATTACTCAATATAAACTCATCATTCACACTGCGACGTGCCCATTTCATAAGCAAAAATAAGTCTAAAGGCACTAGATGTCACTAATTTTCCAGGTATCTGTACGGCGGAGCGATTCTGTTTGCGAAATGGGAAAAATGGGGCCTCCTCGACGGAGCCTACTTTTGTTTCATTTCACTCAGCACGATTGGATTCGGTGATATCGTTCCAGGGGATTTGATACAAGAGCGAGAGGGCATTGATTTAAAGTATATTTAAAAAATTCGAAACAAACTAGATCGATTTAGGGACAGTTCACCATTATTTCTTCTTTCCAGATTCATATTTTGCTCCATGTACCTTCTTCTGGGCATGGCTCTTATCGCCATGTGTTTCAATTTAATGCAGGAAGAGGTAATGCACAAACTCAGAGGTTTCGGGGAGCGAGTTAGAAATGTGTTACGATGTTGTGGAAATTAAGGAAAAACGTTGATCAGAAGACCTTTTTCCCTCGTTTGATGAACTAATTAATGAATGTCTGAATCAATGAGCATGAAAAAATTCAATTAAATGGCTGTTTTTGAACGTTCCATTTTCTAATTAAAAAAAAAACATGTAATGTACATATAAATATACACTAGAAAAGACATATTGTAAATAGATATAGAAAATTTCATTAGCTAGTTTTTATTTTATTTTATTTTTAAAAGTAAATTCACCCGCAGCGTACACGCTTCAAGCCTTTAGTGATTGGGTAACACTGAACCCAAAACGAACAAAAAGGCCGGAACGCAGTCATCGAGGTATAATTTGTTGTTGATGGTCTCAGGGCCGTCTTTACTTAAAGTTGGGGCCCCAGGCCCGGGATAGCATTGGGCCCCCTATGTGTGGGGCTACGGGAAGCAGGGGCACTTCCTGGCCACGCCTTTTAGTACGTTTCGTTTTTTTTTTAAAAATGCACTATTTTCACTTTTAACTGAGGAATCATGGGCGTAGACAGATGGGGCAGGGGGTGTGTAGTTACCCTTCGCTAAACTCAAAATCGCTGAGTGGGTCATCTGTGCCCACCCCTAGATAATGCCATCAAAAATTACAAATCATACGGGGTCACCACCCATTTCGTGGGGTTCCTAATTCATTTTTTTTTTTTCCAAAGATTTTTCTCGCAATTTTTTTTTTGCGAGTCTGGCTGACTAAGAACGAAGTCTCACAGTTCTTTAGAATTTTCTCGCCAAAACGACATGTTTGTGGGTTTGCACTGTAAAATAATTTGCCTGATTTCGCTCGCTAAAAATAACAATTTCTCCAATTTTTTAAGCTGTTAAACCAATTTCAATGGGGGAGGGGCGTAATAAAAAGAGACCAATTCACGGATTTGGGCACTTAAAATCCCATTTTTCCCAGTCTGACTCACTAAAAAAAAATCCAATTTGCTCTATTAAAACCAATTCGGATTTTTCTCGCTAAAAACCAATTTTCGAGGTTCTGGCTCACCATATCCAAGGTGTAGCAGCCCCTACATCTCTTTTAGGGGTGGGCCGGGATCACGGAGGTGATAAATATCTAAATTTTAGTCACAAGCTTGTCTGTAAGAACCGAAAATTGGCGTTCTCTCAATTTTAGCCAAGGAATTAGTGGTTTATCGCAGTTTCAGCCACGTACAATTATAGCGTTTTTTCTCAATTTTTGAAGCGAATCAGGACTTTTGTCTCAATTTTTCCCTCGAATTAGAGCTTTTTATAATTTTAGCCGCGAATTACAACTTTTACTCTATTTTAGTCGCGAATCAGCGAATTTTTTCATGTTGATCCTAGAAAACGCGGTTTTCTCCATTTTAGCCGTGAATTACCGGGTTTTCTCAAATGTATCAGCGAAATATCATATTTTCTAAATTTCATCCACGAATTAGCGCTTTTCCTCAATTTTAGCCGCGAATTAGTGCTTTTACTCAATTTTCCAAGTGAGTTGAACTCATTTTTTCTCATTTGTCGCATTCGAAGTAACGCTTTTTCTCAATTTTAGTCATGAAGTTGCCTTGAGAAACCACGATTTGGCCTTTTTTTACTTTCAATTTTGGCTGAGCGATTCATGCTTTTTCTCAAATTTATAGACAAGAATTAGCTTTTCTTTTCATTTTTAGACACGAATTGATGATTTTTTTTTCTCGCTTTTTGCTGCGAATTAGCGCTATTACACTATTTTAGTCACGAATATGAACACAATTTTCAAATTTTTCCCATGTACTTGCCCCAAAATGAGAACATTGGCGTACCTTCGCAATTTCAGCCTCCTATTTAATTATTTCATTTATTTGTTAAAATCTTCAATTAACAGCTGTATAACGTACATTGAAGAAAAGTCAGCGTACACAAGCCTAATCCTTCGGGAATTCAAAGTGTAGGAATTCTTCGATGCTTTAGAATGTGCCTTATTCAATTAAAAACGAAGAAAGTGACACCCGATCCCGAAGTCCTCCAATGACTTGAGCGATGATTGTAGACCTTGACTCCCAGGAAAAATAAAGAGTTCTCAGCATGTTTATGAAGGGCCGAAGTGTCAGCGCATTTGCTGCAGCAGGGGCTTCAGATACCCTCTGTCGTACTGATTGCATTACTAATAGGTGAATTTTTCTCAATTTTAGCGGCAAATGAGCGCTTATTCTCAGTATTAGCCGCGAATCAACGCTTTAAAACCAAAAATCTTAGTATAGTAGTGAAATTTCAGACACGAAGTTGCATCGTGAAACAATGAATTAGTCTGACTGGATTGGCCATCGCTGATTTTTCTCAATTTTATAACCGGGAATAGGTGATTTGTCTCAATTTTTATTCGTGAGTTGTCAATTTTTTTTTCCAATTTGTGCAATGAATCAGCGCTATTTCTCAACGTACGAGCTCCGGAATGAGCTGTTTCCGCTCGTGTATCGGCATTTTCTCTGCACCTACCAATGGCGAAATATATAAAATTCGAACGAAATTGTTCAAAAACTTTAGCCTAACACATACAAGAAGTCCTATGGAAGAAGAAATAGTAAATAGGAGAGGCCTCAAAATTATTTAAAGTGATGTGAAGTGGGCGGGGCCTATTTTATCCCAGCTGAATTCTATTGGTTGGAAGGCTTCAGATTTGATTTTTTTTTTTACATTTTCTCGCACTGATGCGAGAATGAAATCCATTCTCGCACTGGGGTAATATTCTGTCTTCTGTAATGTTCTGGCCCATTTCTAAACGCTGGAGAAGGCTTCAGCGAGCAGGAAAGGGGTTATTCTAGGGTACACTTGTAGGGAAAATTTATTTTAGGTTTTCTCTCCTCAAGACAAGGTATCCCAAAGTTTGTTTAGCTCCACTCGTGAAAATTGTACCTTTACCGCGAGCCACCAAACGATAGTCGAAGGGCAATTGAAGTTGTAACGGCGGACTGTACAAGTTAAAAATGAAAGTTGGACCACCTTCGACGGTCAACTTAGTCTCTCAAGAAAATAAACTTCAGTTGTATCAAGAACGAACTGGACATCAAAATAAGCGTCATGTCAAAATTCTAATCAAAAGGGAATTTGGAATAAAAACGCAGCTTGACAGCGAATTATGCGAAGGCTGTGAATACGGGAAAGCTCAACGTCTATTGTTCCCAAAACGCGAAAGAGCATTGCCAGGTGAATGTTCACACTGACATCTGTGGTCCATTAAACCCCTCAGTTTCTGGATTCAGATATAATGTTTTGTTCAAAGACGACTACTCCAAGTTCAGATTTGTTTATTTTTTGAAACAAACATCGGAAGTCAAGGAAAAAATCGAGCAATTCCTAGCAGAAATGATATATTCTGGCTACCCGGTAAAAGAACTGCTCAGCGATAACAGAGGCGAGTTCGAGAGTGGAGCTATTCGCAGTATTTTGACAAGAGAAGGAATCAAACAACGTCTGATTATGCCCTTCACTCCTCAACATACTGGATGTGTTGAAAGAGAGCATCGCTCGGTAGTAGAATTATCGACCGTGTGCCACTTGAAAAAGAGTCTTTACGGCTTGAAACAAGCTCCAAGGGGCTGGAACTAGAAATTTGTTGACTACCTCTCTAAAGTTCAAGCCTAAGCAACTAAGATCACTATTTGTTTGTTGTGAAGCTTCGAAGGAGTTAGTACGGCTCAAATTGTTTAGCTCAAGTTTTTAACTAATCGAGACTGGAAGCCTGCTATTCAAGTCGACAATCAGGCAGCAATTCGTCTAGCGCCAAATCCCGATTTTCACAAGCGAACGAAGCATGTACACGTTCGACACTTTTACGTAAGGGAGCTCGTCACGGCTGATGAAATTAACGTTGAAAAAGTCGACACAGAATTTCAATTCGCTGATAAAATATAATGACGAAACCATTATTTACACCTCGGCATTTGAAGGTAATATGTGCAGCGAAATGGGAGTCTACCCTTGATGCACGATTTCCTCTGAAGTTATCAATGAGGGAGGGTGTTGAAGTTGCATAGAAACTTCATATGTTTGTTATTGTTTAAAAATAAGACAAATTAAAGTCTGTCCACTTAGTGATGGACTCTCGAATGTGTTGCTTCATTTCGATGGTTCGATTTGTTCACTTCTACCAAAAATATTTAAGACCTCAACAAAAAAACTTTTAGACGCTACACAGTGATCATTTGTTCCAAAATTATTCCCCGTTCGTTATTTTTAGGAGAAGGGACAAAGGGGTAGCTCATTCCACCAAATTCAAGGGCGGACGAAATTCAATCCCTAAGTGAACAGACTATAGTTGAATGTTCTAAAAAAAATAAATTGGCCGCTTTCAAGGGGCAAATCATCCCTATGACGCTTTTTAAAGGGCACGCATGAACAGTTTGACCATTTTTAGACGGAAACACTTTGAAGGTTGACATTTTTAGGGCGTTTGGTTATTTTAGGGAGTTATGTTGTATAATAATGCCGAATAATCAAAACCCCCTACAAGAAATATTGTTAGAGTCAGTCGTACCAGAATCTTCGTCAGTGTCACTTCTGTTAGCATTAAGTCGCGAGTTTGTAAAGTATTAAATTAAAGTTTCGTGTGTACAAATAAAATCGTTCTTTTTAAAAAAGACTTTTTTACGCCGGGAAACATAACTAGGGTATGAATTGTCAGTTTAGCCATTTTCAGTGGTATGTGGAATATTGTCTATTTGGTCATTTCTCACTCATATGAACATCCCGAGAGGTGGGTGGGTACTTTTTCCAGAATTCTGCTACACCTCATTGAAATCGTTTCGACGGCACTGCCCATCTATATCGTAACAAAATCGTCACATTCCCCCCCCCTCCAAGCCCCACCATCACCATTATTTTTTCATTATTATTATTCTCCTGTATGAGCAAATGCCCGTGTTAGGAGAAGAGCCTCATTTGTTACATTTTACAAATCATTACCCAAGTGCAAAACAATCACACACTTTAATCAACTTTGCTCCTAATCTTTGTTCAAATTACGCCAATGAGGAAGAAAAAAGACACGTTACAATGCTTCAGGGACTTCAAACAATTAAGCGATTAATTATTGACTCTTCTCTATCCCCTCCCCCCACCCAGATAATCGCATTAAAAAAACTGTTGCCTCAAAAACAGCTTCTTTTTTTTCTTCAACTTAACATATTTTCAATATCGAGGGCGAGCACATCTGGTTAATTGATACCTTTCAAGATCAGCGGGGCGATCAAAATTTAAACATTACACTAAATCACAGTAATTTAACATTCAGGTAACGGATTAAAATAACAACCACCCGGACCCAGTGTAAAAATTGCTCGGGCTTCGTGTCTAGTTTGGAAACCTCCCCCCCCCCTCCAACCAGAATCACACGTCCTCCCACATTCCCCACCTATATCGTGACAAGATTTCCTGTCAACACTAAAACTGAAAAATGCTCCCGCAAAAAAAAAAAAAAGGGTTGATGAACTTATGTTGAATGGTGTTTAAAACGTCTCTATGACTACCGCGATTGTAAACAAAAAGAACATAAAGAGAGACTCATACGTGGTGGGTGTCTGAAGCTGGACGATCAGTTCATGTTCTGACTTCTGTTCAGTTGGATTGGAGTGGACCAGTTTTTTCGTGTTTTTTTTTGTGTGCGTGTGTGTTTTTTTAATTTATTTACTTTTTTTAAAAATCGAAATCGGGAAAATAACTAAAACGCCGAACTCGTCGCAATTAAGACATCAAATTACGCACGTACTTTTTTTTTTTTTTAATAATTATTTACCTATTTTAAAAGGGGGGAAAAATTGCAGTAACAGACACGGTAAAAAAAATTAAATTAAAAATTAGCACACATAATAGCAGTTATGTGTATTTTTTGTTGGTTTCAAATCGCATGAGTTCCGAGCTATGCATTCCTAGACTTCTCATGCGTGATAAAGGGCTGTTTGTTTCCGAGTTTAAAAAAGAAGTAATTTTCTACGATTTGCAACGTTGCGTTTCGTGTTAACTCAAGGACTTCTCGATACATTTTTTCATTGATTTTTCTCGCTTTTTTTCGCTCTTCAAAATTTGAGAATAAAACTTGTGTGGTTTTCACAAATCTAACAGTTCTGGAAGACGTTATTTAGTTTGTTCGATCAGCTATTTTTGTTGTTTTTGTTGTTGTTGTTTGCACATAGAAAACGGGCCTTCGGGTGGTGTTCTCACTTCAAAGGAAATACACTTCAGTGCTTTTTTCAAATTAGCATTTGAATTATTGTAGGTCGACTTGAGTTGATGCTTATTATTTTTTTGTTTGAAGCATTCCCCGAGCTAATAAATTGATGTGGGTGAAGGCCAGAGAACGGTTTTATTATAATGATGCGCTTAATTAAGTTCCGGATTTTTTTGTCCTTTGTTGCAAAATTACTGCACCCCCTCCAAGACCACTTCACCACACCTATATCATTGTCATGTCCATTCGCACAAGTTGAATTCGTCTTCAAAAAGTTGTATTACAAAATTTGACGATACCCACGGCGAGGCAATTCATCAATATTCTCCGTGTCCGTCTTTTGTTCGCGCTAAGCGGAAGCCCTTGTGTGAATAGAGCACTTTCACCCGACATTTGTTCCGTGTCACTTTTTTTTTTCTTTTTTTTTTACATCATTCTCAGAAAAAATTGCATCAAACTTTTTTTTTCAATAGATGCAAACAATTAAATCAATAATAATGAAAAATAGGTCAGCGTGTGTGATATAGCGTTTTTTGTTGTTTTTTTTTTTTAGAAATGTACATTGTCGCCCTGTCAGCGCTTGTCTCCACGCTTGGGATAAGCTTGGCTGGTCCTTATGGTGACTTAATTTCGAGGAACTTGACGTCGAATGATACGAAAGTATTAAAAATCTCGTAATAATGTTTTATTTGCCCATTTAAAACTTAAGGGAGGGAGGGGGAGACTCGTTTTCAAACTTATCTCTCGTATTTCAGGTTCGAATACGACGGCAAGATCCGTCGGGTGAGTACGCCTGTGTTGGGGTTGAGGTTGGCGCATTCAAATAATTTTGTTGGTTTTCCAATTCTGTAGAGTTGTGTGATTTTGGTACCGACAATGAGTTGACTATGTGCGAATGGACGAACCGAAATGGGACAGCTCTGCGTTGGGAACTGGGAGCTGGCACACTGAGCAACTGGTTGGGGGGACCGACGAAGGATGCTGGTGCCACGGAGGATGCCGACAAAGGTTTTCGTTTTAGCACCCCCCCCCTCACCCATACTTAACGTAGTTTAAACAAAAATGTGTTTAATTCAGCCTCCTCCGGGGGATACGTGTTTTTTGAAACGTCACTCCTAGCCGCCCCTGTCCTACGGGTGGACGACATAACGATCAGAGAAGGACAGAACGCGTATTTAGAAAGTCCCGTTCTGGGTTCTACCGGTGCTGAAGGGAAGTGCGTCGGTTTTAGGTTTGTCCCAATTAAATCATTCATCGTTAAAGACAAAATTAAAGAGTCGGGCTCTAGTTTTTCAATTGACGGACTGAGTGCGTCGGGTCTTCGTGTAGTGCTACAACCAGTTGGCAAAGATGGTCGACCCGAGTCCTTTTTCAGGGTCCTTTGGGGCTCCAAGGACCCCACCAATAAAATGTGGTTAAATGCAGAAGTTTTATACACTTACAACAAGAACTATCAAGTAATACTTATACATATATATTTAAACCAAATTATATTCATCCCTAATTCTGTTGGGGGTTTGTAGATAGTTTTTGAAGGGGTGGCTAAGGATTTGCCAGATCCATATAGAAAGTACAGAGGGTATGTTGCAGTTGATAACATTATACTGAAACCTGGTTCTGAATGTAAAGGGCATTGCACATTTGAAGGTGGATTTTGTGGATGGACAAATGAAGAAAGCGATGATTTTGACTGGTCCTTAGTAAGTTTCAAATTCAAGCAAATAACAATTTCGCAGCAAACGAGTTTTTATTTAAAATTCAGGGAAGAGGAAGTCGAAACCCGTCGACTGGGCCAGCCACCGATCGTTCAAGTTTCATTTACGGTGGAATGGAGGGCGGTTACGCTTTCATTGACTCGTCCTATCCCAGGCGACCCGGGGATATGGCCAGGCTGTCCAGTGCGGAATTCGAACCGACTGGTATTTTTTTTTTTTTTTCATCCTCTTTTACTCCCTTCCGAACAAAACCTAAACGGTCTTTTTGTTTTTAGCTCCAGACTCACCGTTGTGCTTGCGTTTTTGGACGCACATGTTCGGAAACGGCGTCGGATCATTAACAATATTGATCAGTGACACAAGGGAACGGACAGAACGGGATGTTTGGTCACTGTCGGGTGAAGCGGGCAATGCTTGGTATCAAGCTGAGGTATCCGTGTCATCACCCAACACTTTCAAGGTTTAACCATTTAAAAATTTATTAAAAAATGAGCCTATTTTTAAATTTGGTCAACTTTAGATAGTACTTTTGGGAAAAATCGGTAAAAACAATCTCGGTGACATCGCGATTGACGATATATCACTCACGCCTGGAAGTTGTCCAAGTAAGCCCAAATCTGATGTTAAATAAACCTTTCGACTCACCCTCCCCCCCCCCAAATTCCAAGCTGCCCCTCAAATTGCCGCCCCTGGCTCGGGTGACTGCACATTCGAAGTTGATGAGTGCGGCTGGAGTAACGTCGTTTCTCGAGAACGCCTTGACGACATCGACTGGGAAAGAACTTCAGGGCAATCTGTTCGAACGACCGCTCGAGATCACACGCTGGGAAATGAAAAAGGTTTCTCTTCAATCCTTTTTAATTACCGCCTACTTTGCTTTCAATAAATGTTTGTGTGTGTAGGGTACCTCATGACCTTGGCTCGAAGCACAGTTCAAAGACCGGGCAATCGAGCGTGGTTTACTTCGAGAGACCTTAAAACAGCTCCGGGTCCACGGTGTTTATCATTCTGGTAACTCCTCTTGGATTTAAAAAACCTTTCATTTTTCGATCTTAATGAGTTAAAAATTAGGTTTATCATGAACGAGCCGTTTATTGACAACACAGGGCCCAGTCTAGGAGCTTTAGCCATATACACGAAAGCGGGAACTGAAAATGATGCTCCAATGAAACCAGTTTGGAGGCTGTACAACCATCAAGGGCCTGAATGGCAGTACGCCCAGGCTCTAATCCAAGATCCAAATGACATAGTAATTTGAAAAATTCTCTATGTTTTCTTACATTGTGAACTAATGTTTTTTCTTAGATCATCATCGAGGGCATTTGGGGATCTAGCCGGTCGAACGGCATCATAGCCTTTGACGATATCACATTTTTCGGAGGGTCGTGCTCCAGTAAGTTATAGGACAAGTTTTTTAATATCTTTATATAGAATTTAACAAAATTTACGTTTAAGCTTTACCTTCCGGGGCCCTGGTGCGAAGCGCCGAGTGTCGATTCGAAAGAGATATGTGCGGTTGGTCTAACAGTACGGAGAAAAGCTCGGCTTCGTGGCGAATGGCTACGAGCACTCGGCGACCCGCGAATTTAGCCGATAAGACATTTGGGGCACCTGGTAAAATAAGGCTACACAATACCGTTTTTTTTTTCGAATTACCTTGATTTGTATACGATTTTTTTTTCCAAGATGGCTACATTTACTACGATCTGTTTAATCAAATCCTCGGCAGTAACATGGTTCGACTTGTCTCGCCACCCATACCAGGCGGCGAAGAGCAACAGTTGTGTCTGTCTTTTTGGTACGCGGCATTCGGAGCCGGAGACTCAGCACTGATGCAAGTCATTCGTAAAGACAACGGCTCGTCAAACTCAAATGAATTAGAAAAAGTCTGCACCCCCCCACCCGACTCTTCCTCCTCACACCACACTATTGTCCAACCCATCGATTATAAATTGTTCGAATTTAGATATGGACCCTAGAAGTGAAAAACGTTGACACCACTCGACCCGTCTGGATGCCCGCGCAAGTCACCGTTGACGCGAGCACTGATTTTCAAATTATTCTCGAAGGACAAGCCACTAACGGCGGTTTCGCCGTCGATGACATTTCATTCACTTCAGGATCATGCCCAAGTAAAACTGGCCCTTTGATGCTGAAACTGACACCATCTGGAACCGTAATATTTTTATTTTGTTTACAGCGAGACCGGAAAAAGCGGAAACGAAGAATCAGGAAAATTCATAAAAAACAAAATTCGGCCTTCAAATTTAAGTGCTTTTCGTAAAACTTTTATTTGTTCAAAACAAGAGATTGACCTATTTTTCCCCTTTCTGTCAACTGCGTAACCGAAATGAATAGGTCGGCCTCATTACTAGCCTCAGAATGATTTTAAAAGCCCCCCCCCCCCGCGACCATTACACACCCTTCTCAAGCACCGTGGTACGGTCCATCTCAAACCATGAAGAAGTACCTGTGATAAAGAGGACGGATATTGACAAATTCTTGTTAGTTGAACACGCCAGTTTTTATATACAGCCATTGGTTCATTTGTTTTTAAATTCATATTTTGTTGCGACTTTTTTTTTGTAAATCGAATTTTGTTGCTTTAAAAAGAAAAAATTCATGTAAATATATGTTCTTAATTGAAAATGAAGGCTCAAATTTGAGCTGCAATGCGTTCCAAGGTGGTTTTTGACGATCTAACCGCAGGATTTCCATAATTGGAGGTCGCTACTATAGAGAGTTCCTAGCAGAGGTGAATTATGTGTGACCTGAGTGATAAAACCCACGATCTATCAATCAACAATACATGTTGTTGAAAATCCAGTTTGTTTACGATTCAATTTTGTCTATTCAGTTTTAAAATTATCAATGAAAAGTCAAGTTTAGAAAGACGCATTCATCAACCATCATAACACTGAGAATACCATGCAGGAACCTTGGAAACTGTTTTTGTCAATCCAAAAAACCCTGTTTGGTTTTTCCCTTCGAGGGCGACCACAACGGTGGAAAGATTGTTTGTTCCACTGTTATGGTCGTAAAACTAACTTTTAAAGTGTTAGATAAATTAAGATGAGACTAACAGTAAACATCAGGGAGATAGCAATACGATGGCGCAACAATTATTGTAAAGCGTGTCTAATTAATTTTTAGCAACCCGTTTACACTCTACAGTGCTCATTTAAATATTTTTTAACGCGTCCTTCAAAAATTTTGGATGGCAAAACGCCGACCTGTGAACATCACTTGTGTAGTACCTCATTTTCATTTCTGAAAGCTCGTCTTCCGACCATGTTTTCGCGGGGCTGTCGAATTTCATGGACTGAAAACAAATAATAAGAAAAAAAAAGGGAGGATTTGAGAGCAATGATTGATTGATTGGACGAATTCCAATTAGTAACTTACCTCGTCAAGCGATCCCAAAACAAATCCAATCTGTCCGTTAGGATAGGTGGGCACGCACGTTAAACCATACGCGGTCACCGGGAAAACCTCATTGCACACTCTAAAAGTATTAGTGACGATATCCAAGTTGGTCCAAGGTGTTCCAGCCTGCGAGCACACGATGCCGCCGGGTCGTAGGGCTCGTTTCATCAGTTCGAAATACTGTTTTTGAAACAACGGTGTCGCCGGGCCTGTTTGATGGGTCGGGCGCTATAGAGAATCGGACTGTCGACGCGAGAGCGGAAAACTTACCGATTGGATCTGACGAGTCGGTGATGATGACATCGTAGGAATTATCGTGTTTCGCCATAAAATCAAAGCCGTCGGTGGTGTGAATTTGAAGTTTCGGATGAGAGAGACCCACTGACATGTGCTTTAAATATTTTTTCGAGACGTTCAATACCGTATCGTCAATTTCAACGAGGTCCATACTTTGAACGGATGGGTGTTTACCAACTTCGCGGGCGACTCCTCCGTCACCTCCTCCTATAATGAGCACCTATTTTTTTAAAAAATTATTTATTTATTCATTTATTTTTTATTTGTTTCACTCTAACGCTTACTTTTGAAGGGTTCGGATGGCTGCTCAAAGGTAGAAATGAAATCATCTCTTGATACGAAAATTCGTCGCTTTCCGTACATTGAATGATTCCATCAAGAATGAGAGCGTTACCCATGTTCGAGCTGAAAATGACATCAATTAATTTTCTTAAGTCATACACATATAAACGCGAAAAAGAGCGTTTCATAATGTGGATAGTCAGTTTCCGTGACTTAAATGATTAGTTTTTGGGTAAAGTATCATTAAGCTCCCGGCTAAGTATTACTAATTAGTCGAAAACACTGAAACTAGGTTCAGTGAACTGGGAGATTGGGGAGAAGCGCTAATTTATAAAGCTAAAATTAAGAAAACACGAAACCGCGATTTCTGGAGGCGTTTTCATGGCTAAAATTATTTTAAAAAAGCCTTAATTCGCGGATAAAATTGAGATAAAGCGCTTATTCGTTGCTATTATTTGGATGCATCATCAATTCGCTGCTTATATGGAGAAAGACCGATATGTAATTCGCTGCTAAAATTAGGGAAAAGCGCTAATTCATGGCTTAATGTGGCTTGTTGCCCAATTAGGCAGCCAAGTAGTCGTAAAACGTACAGCCAGGAGGGAATAGGCGCCATAAGCAGAGTGACAAGCTACAGAATCTTGTTTTCAGATGTGTGGCCTAGCCCCCGACTTAAAAAAGCGTAACCTTTGTTTCCGCGGCTATGGAGCAGCGTTTAATTTTCTTCTGCTAAATAGCCATTGTTTTTCGCTGCTAGTAACCAGTTTTCACAGCAAAAAAGGGCTGAGAGATGCCGTTCTTTACAGCTAAGATAACAAAATTTCGTTTTCGCCAAAGAAAACCCACGAAATATCGTCCTTCACTGATAAAAACTGATGAATTCGATTTTCCGCTGCTGAAATCTCGTTTTACGCAGCTAAAAACCAGACGTTTGCTCAAAATAGCTTTCAAAATTTCTTCAGTTACTAAATCGTGTACATTTGTTATTTTACCAATAGAAAACAATGATATTCTGTATTTCACATCAAAATAACCGCGAGACTATAATTGCCGCCTCCAAAGAGACCGAAATAAATTGTTTTCTCCAGCTGAAAAGCCGCTCAACGTTTTTAACCAGTAAAGAAAAGAATCGAAACCTTGTTTGATGGTGTTGGTGCTACAAAGAATAGAAAACTTGGTTCCCGTTGGTAAGGGCACTCCTTATGAAAGCTCTTTTGACGCTTTGAAGAATGGAATGGGTGGGTGCCCCCCCCCCATTCGCTCACTCCTTTACATCTACCAATGGCTGAAATACGGGAAAATTTGCGTCCCAGGAAGGTTTCCGTTGGGACACGGGACGTATGGGGCAAAACGTCTGGTAACCCTGCCTGATTGAGATTACCGTCCCAGACCCTCATAATGTGTAGTTTCACTGGTGGTTACACTATACACAGGCCTTGAATCAATCAAATTGGGGTGATTTCAAGGCCAAATATGCAATTTCAGTGATTATTTAACAGCTTCCGCCCCATGTGGGTTATTGAGAATCAAAATTGGCATTTTTTTTGACCAAATATCGTGTTTATTGGGGGAAGAAAAATCCACGGCTAAAATAATTCACGGACAAAAGTGCAATAAAAATCGCTAATTCCTAGCTGGGATTGTAAAAGCGCTGTCATGTTTTTGAGTGGAGTCTACGGCTAAAAATAAGAAATCGCTAAAAAGGTACAAACCACGTACCAATTCAGAGATAAAATTGTGAAAAATCGCTAATGGGGAACTTGCATGAATGTCCGATTTGGAAGAAAAGTATACCGGTGAATTGGCATATGGACAGAAGGATATCAATGGTAGTTGCAGCCCGATTGGTGCATTTGGTGATGTTTAAATAAATTTCAAAGTTCTTCAAGAGGTGATAGACGGTACGAGGGGAAATTAAGTCAATTCCTAATTTTGAAACATGTGATTAGGGCACTCTAACATTCTTTGTTTACAAATAACAAGAAAAATTGTCCCCCTGAAAATGTGTCGCACTCCCCTCTTCCTCACACCATCCATTTCATTAAATAGGGTTTGACGTTATCAAATCCCAATTCAAAATTTTTAAAAATTCGCTCTAAAAAAATCTTTGATTGATTTCAATGTTTAATGTGAGCAATAGCATTGTGGAAGAGCCCTCTTCAATAAACACCAGTGCTTGAAAAATGTGCAAGTTCTCCATTATTTAACAAAATTAAGAAAAAGCTCTAAATCACAGCTAACATTGCGAAAAATGACCTATTCACAGCTAAAATTGAGAAAAAGCGCTAATTCACAGCAATTGATGAACAACTTTTCAATTTCACCTGCTTTTGCTGTTAAAATGGAGAGAAACACCCGCAAAATTACAACATTCGGTGCTATAAATATCTGTCTGAAATATTCTGCAAATTGCAAGTTTATGATAAATTGCAGTTTCGGAAACTTAGGGGCGGATCCAGGTCTGAATCCTAGTGGGGGGGGGGGGGGTAATGCCGATGACCCCCCCCTCTCCCTTTACATCAAACACCCCACAACGCTAGGGACCTTGTGGAGTCCCAGAACACCAAAACGTCAAGTTTAACGCATAAATTATCGTTTTCTGGAGGCAAAATGGTCAGTTTTTTTTTTTTTATATAAAATCTAGAATAGAAGGCTTCAAAATTTTCAACCGAGGCGGAGGGGCTTGAAAAAGTTGGGTAAGCTAATGGTTGATGGGCAGAAATCAAGCTCACAGAGCATATATTATTTGATTTTAGTGATTTTAAGTCTTTCAACCATTTTTTAAAAAAAAGGCCCGTAAGTTTGTAGCGCGCTCCGCATTGGTCGTGGAAAACCAATGTACTTATTCACATGAATGTATTGGTGTAGGAAATTTAATGACCCTAAATGTTTTGTTCGAGAAGGGTTTCCTCTATAATGCCTCTCGTTTACGGGGATATTTATAGAAAAAACTTGAAAAATGACCCAAAAATCGCGGTTTTCGGGCTGCCAAAAGTTGTGCCTAGTGTTTCAAAGTATTAATTTTTTCTGTCGAAAACTTTCTACTTATACATACAGGTTGGATGCGAATAAGTGTAGAAAACAATTGATGAAATTAGACCTCATTTGCAGTCGAAAACGCTAAATACACTATGGTAGTGGTACGAAAATCAAAATCCATCGAGATATGATTTTTCTAACATATTTTTAGCATAACATCTCTTTCCCTAACTAAATGCGAGTAACTCGCTTTGCAGCAGACTTTCTGTAAATTTTTGGCGATGGATTCGGGAAAAACACTGCCACCCTGACAGACCCTGTCAGCACCGTGACAGAAAGTCAGAACTAGCAATTTTCGTCATAAAATAACTATTTTCTGTCGCCTCAGCAGCTCCTTAAATTGTACGATATGGGGATTTTTAATTTTCCATAAAAATCAACCCCCACTTGATCATACTAAATCTGACTAGATAATGAATAATAGGCCGTAGGTGCGGAAGCAATGATCCAAATCAAAAGGAAAAATAAGTCCTCTCCCGCCTATCGACTTTCCATGGATCAGAGAAACTTCTCCAACGTGTCCCACTCAAAATTACTCATGAGCGTTTGTTTAATTAACTGGCAATTTTCCAGCAAAAAGGACAATTTTTTTTTAAGAAGAAAAATGTAACTTTTCTCTTCAAAATTGCTTGTTTTGACCTGCAAAATTCAAACAATCCTTGCGAATTTCAACATGCTAAACGTCATGAAAACCTCATCGTCAGTGGGCCTTTGAATGGAACTGACTGCCCACCGAACAAACGCACACCAAAGTATCAAAAAATATCGCCCCAGCAGCTGGCTGTCAAATAGAGTGCATTTACTACACCGAATTTCCACGTTTTTAGCTAATTTGCTATTATTCGACAAAAATTACTACTCAATCTTACTCTCTACTTTTATTTAGCCATTTCCGCACAATAATGCCTACTTTACAAATAACGTCGAAATTCGTATATTAGTAGTGAAATCCACTCTATTCGACAGCCAGCAACCGGAGCGATATCATTCGATGCAAATGATACATTTCTCAACATGAAAACACTTCTGTACGATCTCATACATGAAGACTCACTTTATGAAGAGGTGAGGCTACGAAATTGGCATTGCTGGGGAGGGGGTAACATTTGTATGAGAGAATCGACAGATAAGATTGCCAACCACCGCTTGCCCTCAGGAAATCTTCGTGATGTTCTCTCTATCTTTATTAAAAAATCAACTTTTCTGAAATCCTGGGGGGGGGGTAACTACCCCCCCCCTGTGGATCCGCCCCTGCGGAAACTTTTTTCTTAAGAGGCCGTGGGCCCAGAGGGCTAGCCAGCTACAACAGCACCCAAAGCCTGCCCCATGCAATTACAGCACTCTGAGCTAAAAATCTGTCATTCTGCAAGTTTTTGTTCTAATTGCTAGTTTTTAGTATTTATTCTTGTGGAATTGCCAGTTTCTGGTGTTTATTTCCGCGAAATTTCGAGTTTCGGGAATCTTTCATAGTCAACGACAGTGCCCAACATTTTGTAGATACATGTATATCCGCGAAATGACGTGAAACTTGCAAAATCATGAGAACTCAACCAAGAAAATTTCAAGTTTCACGTCCTAATTTCAGCTAAACTACATGTTTCAGGGCCTTTTGCGGCGTGAACCCTGAGCCAACCGGTCCCGACTGTGCCCTTACTTTGAATTTGAACTTTAATTTATTTGCGTTTTCCATTTGTATAAAATTCCGATCTGGAGCCGAGCATTTCCACCCGCCTTCTCCGTTATCATATGATGCAATTAGGAAAAGACGGGTAGAAATGCTCGGCTTCAGAGCGGAATTTTATGCGAATTGAAAACGCTAGAAAATTGAATGAGTTTGTATTTTTGCTGTTCGGGTGCTAATTTGAGCGTAATTACTCCTGGCTGAATGTACGCGAAATTGGGTTTCACGGGCCTTCGGGCCTTGATTCTTGCGTAAATGCAAGATTTCAGTCTTAATTTCAGCAAAACTGCAAGTTTCGGAGCTAAATATCCCTGAAACTTGCAAGTTTTACATTGTTTTTTGTGGGCTCGAACTCATGAGCATAATTTAAAGAATCCTGATGGCTGAATATCAGAGGAATTGAAAGTTTCCGGTCTTCGAGGGTTAATTTAAGCGATATTACCAGTCAAGGGTCTTAGTTTAAGCATAATTGTTTTTGGGAATTTGTCCTAGCGGAGGAAATTCCAAGTTTGATGGCCAAATATCTGCAGCAATGCGACTTTCGGGTCCTAGTTCCTGTGAAAATGCAAATTTCGGGGCTTTAATTTCAACGAAACAGGGAGTTTCGGTTCTTAATTTCATTGAAATTATGAGATTTGGTTCTTAATTTTAGCGAAATTGCAAGCTTATGGGCGTTTTGTTAAAGTGACCGTATCTTTTTGTCTACAAAATGCTAGCTCTGAACTCGTAGGGCATTGTAAATACGCGACCGGATCCCAGGCCCGTAGATCTCCGGGTGAAAACCGGATATCTGGCAACCCTACTCACAATACGAAAGGTCGAGCCCCTCTGGCCGCCACGGGCCAAAAGAGAAGAGAGAGAGAGAGAGAGAGAGAGAGAGAAAAAAAACTTACGTTTTCACGACTAGAATATCCTGAAATTTTGATCTGCCTTTATGAAGAACCTCGTCAACTTTGAGTGAAAGAGCGACCCCGGGCCAAAGGTCGTTGTGTTCAGTGAACCACCCGGCTTTGAAGAGGTCCATACTGACAGGCAAGTGGAAGAATGAAACTCAACAGTGTTCTGACTGTAGGATTTGAGTTATAGTTTATTCGAAAAATGATTAAAGGGAAATTATTTAAATTGAATTTGGATGAACAAAGTGGGGGAGTTGTGTGCATTAGATATGAATTTGTATTGTGTAATGAATCTTGATATCACATTAAAATTTCTATTAGATTTGACTATCAGAAGATACGCCCCTGCCCAATATAAACCTATTTCCCACTTGTATTCTCCGATAATCATGCTGTCTAACAAAAATGTCCATCATCAGCGCTGGAAAGGTGCGGTTCAAATACTTCCGATGCTTTGTTATCCCCTATGTGGGTGCGGAACATTAACTATACGATCAAGGTCGTTTCTTCGTAACGTCACTATTTAACGAAGAGCTTGAAAATAAGCTGGGTTGGAAGGGCATCAAGAAAGAAACAAAGTAAAAAAGAGTTCTGCGAAGCTTTGAGCTCAGTTTGTAAACTTCTTTTATTCGGTGAACGTTAGCTCTCGGCCCTGTTTAAACCGTGAAGCGCGGAAAAATATCAACCGTCACAATTATGACGAATAGTAAGCCAAATGTTTGTTATTATAAGTTCCAATGAGCTATACACAGCAATTATTTTTAGACCCATAACTAATTACTTTATTGTCTTTACTTTTCGTTGTTCAAGTCACGATCATTACATTATAGTTTTAGCTTTAAATATTTTTTAAACAGCCTTGACATCATCCTCTGATACAACAGAGGAATTCATGTTTCCTATACAGATAAACAATCTCGTGTAACAAAATTCAACAGTAACGATTCAAACGTTATTTGCTTGAATGTTCTCGACGCTACACACTTTACGAAGAACTTCAACGAAGAATTTCGAATACCTAAAATTGAAATTATTCCCTCGTAAAAATTGTATAAAAAAGACGGGGCGAAAGGGCAGGAGTCAATGTAAATATTTTGCTTTCGGTCGCCGTTTACGAAAAAGTGAAATACACAGGCTGTCGGCGAGTCTTTGGAATTATCTTCGGGCTTGACGTGAGTAAACAGTGTTTGAAGAGACATGCTTTAACGTTTAAAGGTATAAATCGTTAATCTACTACATTAATGATTTCATCACGATTCCCATGAAAGTTAAATGTTTCTGCTCGTTATAAAATTGCAAAGCGCCCCCCCCCCCCCGACTCCATTGTTTAAATTCTTAATTAGTTTGTCACCTGCAGATGTGGAAAGTTTGCCTGTTAGCCTCTTCAAATTTCGTGAATGTCAAATCAATAACGAACATAAATAACAATCTAAATGAATTATATAGAAGGTGACATTGTGTCTGTGCGTTAAAAATGGATTAATGCGATTACGTCTCCTATCGAAATTGAGTAAAACGCGAGCCTTTAAAGGACTGTATATGTTATACTTTGGTGGGAAATTGGCGTGATTCGCTACATTGCCTTCATAAAGCAGCGTTTAAGAAATTGGCTTTCAAAAAAAGAAATTGTGTGTGTGGGGGGGGGGGTATCTTTTATTGACCATGCCGCTACCCAAAATTTTAAACAAACAAAAAAAAAGTTTGTTTGAATGAGTTAAAATTAGAGACTCCTGCGCCTGTGCACCAGTGTGACTTGACGACTCTGTTTTTGTTCGTGTTTATTACCCATCACGATCTTTCACATTTTAGTGCATAAATGGTTAGGGGGAGGGGCGAGAGAGAGGGAGTGAGTGAGCACGCAAAACGAGATAATGGCACGCACGAGGTCCTTAAGGCAATGCAGTGGGTTGAAGCTGGCGGGAGGTTTTTGGGTGCGAGGGTAGCAACGATCAATGGGTTTTCTCAACCTACCCCCTTTGGGTCATACGAGAAGGGTTGGTAGTTGTTGGAATGGCGGGGTAGGGAAGAAACGTGTGGTGCCAGTCTATCGGACTCTCTGGTCGCCGAAATTTTCCCTGTTTCAATAAGAATTAAGGTAAAATATAACAATAACAATAAAAGGAACGCGATCCTCCCTGTCCTTATATCGACAATATTTTTAAAGAATCATTAGTATAACTTAAATAACAAAAAAAAAAAAAACAACAACAAACAAAGAAAAAAACCACGCTAGAATAGCCCCGCATTGCCTGTCACGTCATTTCCTCCAAACACTGTTTGAAGCAATAATTTTATCGGTTTTTAATTTTTCTAAAAATGAACTGACAGGTCAATTAGATGCCCTAAAGGGTCACGAATCATTAATGAAACCATTTCTGAACGCGAATCATTATCCGGCAACTCATTAAAAACACCACACCATTTGAATTTTTGAATTCAACAATTTTGTTCCTTAATATAACGTTCTTTAATAATAACGTTAAGGTACGCTGTACCTTCACGCCCATGATTACGGCTTTAAACTGTGGGTCATTATCAACCCCCTTATTCTTTTTCATTTATTATTGTTTTAGTTTAGTGTTGACAAAAATCGGGTTTTAAAACTTATTGGCTCTCGGACACCTGATTCGACATAAACATATAACATTCGGCCGGCTTAACTCCAAGTAGCGACGCTCAATCGTAAAAATCCACGTTATAAGGAGGTAAAGAGGGGCAATTAACCCGCTAAGTCAGGGAGACGTCCCTTTAAAGAAAACAGTTGTAATTATTTTTAGAGTTACTGCGTTTTTATAGAATCGTAACAGCAAAATGGACACAGCCACAGCTCGTTTGTCCACAAACCCATCACCGCCATTCGACCGGATTTTAAATTGATCCGATTGTGGGGGGGGGGGTAATCGTGGAGGGGACGAAGGTCTTGACGAGACACGTACGAAACGGTGTTTTTATAGTTTTGAATTTTGACCGCACTTTTCGGTTGTTGAACAAAAAAAAATTCGACCTTGTTGTTCCCTTTAAAACACTTCCGTGATTATTGTTGCGATTTGAGCGTTATGATATTAAAATTAAAAATTTCAGCTCATGACAGATACGCGGGGAAAGGGGGAGGGGCACCATTTGAAGCTGCGATTCATCGCCCAGTCGCGAGGGGGGCACATTTTTGGTAAAATGAAAACTACTCTGAAAATTCCCGTCCTATTTCCAAGTGACGCGAGACCTTAGAGTAACAATATCTTTACTCTTAAGTGCGAGACCATGTGTGGGACGCGGAAAAAAAAAGTTCTCACCGTTTCACACAGAATGGCTCATTCTACCCCCCGCAGAGTGAAAGCAATATCTCTACTTTCGTCCTACGGCTGTTTTATGGCTTGGCTAACCTTTAATAAACATGGGAGATACTTGGGGCGGAGGGGGGAGCTCCTTGAGTTTGAACGTATAGAGAAACCATTTTCATGGGAGGAGGGGGGCCGTTAGAAAAATGTATTTCGGAGTGACTTGTTGTACGTCGTAGGTCTCGTCTAATCGAAAAGAATAGTTTGGCGTCGAAAAAGTGTGGTGGGCTAAGGGGTTTTCCCTTTTGAAGAGGAGGAGGAGGGGGAAAAATTGTCTCCCATGCTTTATTTTCACTGAAAATCATCGTTCCATGTTCGGGAAGGGTAGAAATGTGACAAAAAATCCAAGATCAGTAGAATTTTCAAGACGTGACCGACCAAGTTTTCTCCACGACACATAACCCGTCTTCATTTTAAAAATTCTAGTTCTGCTTATTTAAAATAATCGATCGTCGTCAATTTTCACAAACGATTTTTTTTTCTCAAAACAAAGGCCAGATTTGTGCTTCTCATTACCAAGAAATGGCCAGATTTTCATTTTCATGCAATTTATCGATAAAAAAAAAAAAAAGCGACAGACCGACGGCCAGCATGCTGAAAACCACTTTTTTCAACCTTTCTGAGGTTATACATCAAGAATATGAAGTCAGCTCGGACTCGATTTTTTTCAAAGAACAGCACACTTTCATTCCCTAGGGGAACATGGAAGTAAAACACCAGTTCACGAATAAAACTGGGGAAAAAAGTGCTAACTAGCGTCTTAAATTGGAAAAAAACTAATTCGTGGCAAAATTTGAAAAGCATCGCTAATTAATTCGCGGTTAAAACAGAGAAAAATCGCTAATTCGTGGATGAAATTGAGAAAAAGTATTGATTCATGGATAAAATGTAGGAAAAATGTTAATTCGCGGATACGAATAATAAAAATCACTATTATTCGCGGCAAAAATTTAGAAAAACGCTGATCCGCGGCTCTAATTGAGAAAAAACGGTAATTCGTAGTTAAAAGTGAAGAAAAGCTAATGTGGGGCTGAACTGTAAAATCGAAAAACGATAACTCCCGGATAATACTGAGAAAATCATTAAATAGGACAGCTAAAATCATGAAAAACACTAATTTTCAGATCAAATTGAGACAAAGTGCTAATTCACTGCTAAAAATGAAAAAATCGCTAATTAACCGTTGAGGAAAACGGCAATTCGTGGCTAAAATTGAAAAAAAAAAAAAATAGGTAACTCGTGGCTAAATTTGAGGAAAATTACATCTTTTTAACTACACGAATATATTGTACACCTAATAAAAGCTTTGATTTACAATTAAAATTGAAAATACGCCAATGCGCGACTTCTGAAAGCTACTTTTTTTGGGGGGGGGGGCATCTGAAGGCAATTTTGTAGCCAAAATTGAGAAAAATGCCGCTAATTCGCGGCTAAAATTGAAAATGGCTAAACTAACTATTTTCTGGCGATTTTCACTCTATAAATGACCAGTCTGACTTGCACTCAGGAAGTGACTAAACTGACTCTACGCGCCCTGATCAAGACCAAACTAACTGCGCGCCTTAAAAAAATGGGAAAAATGACGATTCGCGCCTTGAAAATATCTCAGCATATAACGATTTCTGGCCTGATAATGGTAAAATCGACCATTCTCGCGCCGAAAATGGCCAACCTGAACGTTCGCTCAACATGGCTCAGTACTGACTATTTGCGCTTTACCTCTCAAGGGACTATTCATGCCCGGAAACCGACTAAAATGACCATTCGTGTCGTAGGCTGACGAGGCCAGTGAGCAACAATCAGGTTGCAAATATCTGTGTAATTAGATCCTTCCAGGCCTTTTTTTTTGTTGTGAAATTGCAAGTTGCGGGACCAGTTTATTTTGAAGTTGTGGACACTGGGCTAGCCGGCTTCGACTTGCCCCCATATACACGATTAGCCGCGTAATTATCATTCGTCATTCTTTTAATACTCATGGGCCTACCGTCCTATAAATGCCGATGCCATTTGCATGTAAAAATTAAAGAAAGGAGAAAAGCTCAGTCAACTAATTACGAAAATAAAAAAATCATCGTTTTAATTTTTAATACTGTGTACTACTGACCACCTCGAAATCATAAAACACTAATTTAATGTTAAAAACGATGTTTTTGTTATAAAATAGACGACATACTGGCACTCTAAATCGATGAGTCGAAGGCCATCATCATTCGACGTGCTCTGAATGAGAGCAACGTCTGAAACAGCCGCGTGAGTTCCTTTTTGTTTTCTTCCATTTGTAATTTGTTCACTAACTTTGCTCATTTACTTGCCGTGCGAATGAATTAAGTTTCAATAAGACAGTCTGATTTTTGTAATTTTGCACGGTCCAGGTGGCATGGAAGATGATGTCGATTCCACCAGTCTGGGACGTGAATCCTTTCGAGGTGCATCTGAATTGGGTGATCAGTTTACGCTGGCGAATCGCACAACCTCTTTCTTCGCATCCATCAAGGTTAGGATCAGGTAAACATTCTTTAAATCCTCGAAAGTATCGCCTAGAAACCCCCCCCCCCCCACACACACACAGCCTTTTCTTGGTCACTCTTTCACTCCTTTTTTTTGTGCTCACGGAAGAATGAAGACCCAGAATTTTATGTCTCAATTTTTTTTAACAAACTAAAACACGGAACGTTCAACAGGAGCGTTGGGTTCGGGGAAGAAGCCGAGAAAGGAGACGACGGCGAGAATTCCAAGATGACGACGGTCACAGCACGGATTACGCCGCGGACAATTCTTCAGAGCACAGCAGTAGCGCTACTCCTCTCACACAGTCTCCGAGGCATGCACGCACTGCTGGTAGGGCAGTTAAAGACGTTCGTCAAAAAAGTCTTTATTCATTGTTATTTCAGTGTATTTTTAAGTACGATGACGATGATTTTGTTTCATTGTTTCGTTTTTATAGATGATTCAAGCGGAGCTCCATCGAGGGATCACCCCGTGCCTGATTTACTAGTAAAACCTGATGCAGCAGCACTTGTAATCAATATTCACTTATTAATTATTGCAGAAATAGAACTTATTCTGTCTCTTATTTTGAGTAGGCTGTAGAGGAAGCCAAAAGAAAAAGGGAGTCGGCTTTGAGGCAGCATTCGTTCTTCCAACTGAGGGTGCACCTTAAGAAAGGACAAAATTTAATAGCAAAAGATAAAAATGGTGCTTGCTTCCCTTAAAAAAATTAACCAAGTTACCGAAAAAAAAATTAACGTTTCAGGAACAAGCGATCCTTACGTCAAATTTAAAATTCAAGGAAGACTTATGCACAAATCTAAAATCATTTACAGAGATTTAAATCCCGTTTGGGATGAAAGTTTTACATTGCCCATCGAGGATCCCTTCGTGCCCATTCACATCAAAGTAACACCCCCCCCCCCCACACATCCCCACCAACTATCAAAGTAAATCAAAGTCGAACGTTCAATTCCGCAGGTTTTCGATTATGACTGGGGTCTTCAGGACGACTTTATGGGAGCGACGTATCTGAATCTCACCAAATTCGAGCTAGTCAAGTACTGTCGTCTTTAGTCTGTAAAGTCGAAATAAATTGATAAATTATTACGAAAAATCCGTTTTATAGGCCAACCGAAGTGATCTTGGCTCTAGAAGACCCGGGCACTGATGAATACCTCGGTGAAATTCATTTAACGGCGACACTAGTGCCTAAAACACAAGAGGACAAGGAACAGGTGTGTGCGTACACTAAATTCGAGGGGAAAGTTTAAACAAATTGAAGTGCACGTTTAATATTTGTCTGGTAGTTACCAAAGGTTTATCTTATCTGTACGAGAGAAATGTATTCTGCGGGCATTTCTTTTGGACAGTGAATAAAGCGATGAATCCTAGTTTACCTGAAAAAGTAGAGCATTTAATTGATAAATTTTGTCTTACTTCATTTTTTCAAGAAAATGTTGAAAATGTGAGGCTTTAATTGATTTATCACCTTTCTAACAATAACAATCGTAATTGTTTTTCGTTTTTCCAGTATTTCCAGCGAAATAGTAAATGTACGGATATAAATCGGCGCCTCAAAAGCCAAATATGGAGTTCGGTTGTAACTATTGTACTAATCGATGCCAAAAACCTTGTGCCAATGAGATCGGATGGTCTGAGTGACCCGTACGTTAAGTTTAGGTGAGTCAATTTGAATAATTTTTGTCGTTAAACTAAATAAAAAAAACTGGATCGAGGCTATTTTGTCAGGCTGGCAAACGAGAAATTCAAGAGTAAAGTGATTAACAAAACGTTGAATCCCACCTGGCTGGAACAATTTGATCTTCATTTGTACGACGATCAGTCTCAAGAATTGGAAGTGACCATTTGGCACAAAGAGAAGAGCAAGGAGGACTTCATGGGACGGTGAGTCTTACAGCTTGATTTGTAGTTGTTGGGTCCCAGGACTAGGCACAGGCCTCCAGCAGCCAAATTTCAGGGGCGGCCAATTCATCTAATTTTTGTGTGTACCATTTTATATAATTTTAAAATATCCAAAGGCATTACCTTAAAGAGGTTCAATTCATTGGCCATTGTTTCGATAGAAGAAGACATTTTATTTAAAATTAATCTGACAGGGGATCGCCCGGAAAAAGCAAGAAAGAAGATTTTCTTAAATTATTTTCGCGTCATTCTGGTTTATTTATTATGGTTGGCTTATCGAAAACAGCAGGAAATTACCAAAGGGGAACCAGGTGTGGAGCAGTACACGTATTCGCCTTTCAATCAACGTTGCCAACTATCACTGCTAATTCACGCCACAAATCAAGAAAAAACGTCAATTCGCGGTTTCTAGAGAACACTTTATGACTATAAAAGAGAAAATCTCCAACTCTTGTCTAGAAAATTAAAAGACACGCTAATTCGATGCTAATAACGGGAAAAAGTGCTAATTCATATAGCTAAAATTTAAAAAAGCTCTCATTTGCAGCTAAAATTGAAGGGACAACACTAATACATGGTTAAGAAAAAAGGCTAATTCGTGGCTGAAATAGAGAAAAAAACCCCGGTTCGAAACTTCTAGACCAAAACTGAAAAGAATTGATAATTTGCTGTTCTTAAGGGCAAGTTTGCAATTAAAACTGAGAAATATCACTCGGTAGAATTGAGAAAAAACGCCAATTTGCGGATAAAATTGAGAAAAAAAGAACGCCTATTCGCGGTTTCTTCGGCATTACCGTGGCTAAAATTGAGAACAAGTCGAAATTTGTCATTTTTTTGTTATTGGACGCAACTGCGTTTGCTAAAATTGGAAGAAAGTGCTCGAGTTGTTGAAATTGAGAATTAAGAGTCAATCAGTCACTTTTTGCTCTAAATCAGCAATTCTATGTACAAAATTAGCCATTTTTTCAGTACGAAATCAGCCCATTTCCCAAAAATTAGCAATTTTCTCAAAAAGCAGGCATGCATACATTTATCTTAAACCCGCCGTTTATCGTACAAAATCTGCCATTTGTCCGAAAATCTAAGACATTTTTGAAAATAAGGTATTTTCTTCGAATTATTCATTTTTCTCATAATCAGCAATTTTCCCTCGAGATCAGCCACTTCCCTCAAAATCTGGTGTTTTTTCCCCCGCAAATCAGCAATTTTTCTCGACACCTGTGCCGATTTTTGCACCAAATCCGCCATTCTTAGTTTAAAATCAGCCATTGTTAGTCATATTTCTCTAAATCTACAATTTTTCCAAAAAATCAGGCATTGGTCTCAAAATTAGCCATTTTCATTGCATAAACTTGGCAACTTTTTGCACGACATACAGCCATTTTTGTTTAAAATCTGCCGTTTTTTCATAAATCAGCCATATTACACAAAACGTTTCATTTTCACGAATCCAGTCTTTCTGACTTTCCAGTCAAATCCAGATTTGAGAAAAGTCAGATTTTTTTTTAAAAATCAGCTAAGTATTTATGTCAAAATCAGCCATTTTCCTAGAAATCTGCGGGTTTTCTCGATATTTGCAATTTTTTGAACAAAATGAACGAAAACTATTGTGGAAATACCCTAATTCTTGGCTTTATTTGAGAAAAAACGTTTATTCGCCGCTGCACTTAAGAATAATCGCGAATTTATGGCGGTTTGCTAGGCACTTAGCATGAGGCTCATAGTTAGCAATGTGAGGCTGCGATCAGTGGATCAGTGGCAGTGGGGTGACCCACAGCTATGGGAGCCTCCCTCCCACAAATCACACCAAACCGCATTGCCATATCCATCAGCTAGGCTAGGAGAATGGCGAGAGGTGATATATGGAAAAAAAAACGCCAATTCACTGTTGAAGTTGAAAAAAATCTCTATTTCAGTGACCATAGATTGGAGAAAAGCGCTAATTCGTGGCTGAAATGGAGAAAAATCACCAAGAAAAAGGGCTAATTCGCGGATAAAGTGTAGAAAAAAATCACTAATTCTCGGCTAAAATTAGGAAAAACCTAATTCACGACTAAAATTTAGAAAAATTGCTAATTTGTGGCGATGAATCGCTCAGCAGGCTCATCTAATATTGAAAAAAGCCAATTCGTGGTTTCTCGAGGCAACTTCGTGACTAAACTTTACAACTAACTTAAATTTTTGGTTTCAAAGCGTTGTTTCGCGGCTAATATTGAGAAAAACTGCTAATTTGCGAATAAATTAATAAAAACACCGATTAGTGGGTAAAGCGTAGAAAAACTCTAATAAACAGCTGAAATAGACAAAACATCACTCATTCACGGCTAAAATTAAGGAAAACGCCAATTGTCGGCTAAAACAGATAAAATGCTGTGGCTAAAATCGAGAAGAAGCTTCAACATTGAGAAAAAGCTTCGATGAATCGTTCAGCAGGCTCAGCTATTATTGACCGCCATTTCATGGTTTCTAGAAGCATCTTCGTGACTAACTTTCAATACTAACTTAAATTTTTAGTTTTAAAGCATTCATTCGAGGATAATATTGAGAAAAAGAGCTCATTTGCCTATAAAATCAAGGCAACTACCACGGTCAGGTATCTGAAGGCTAAATTCGCTACTAAAATAGAGAAAATGCGCAGACCATAATTGTTTCTTCAAAAATCCTGCATAGAAAAAGGTTTGCGTCTTTTGGAGTTAAAATTTCGCGTATATTTGGCTCCCACTCCACGGATTTGGCTAGTTCAAGAACTAAGTTACGTCTTCGTTTCCCTAAAAAAAAAAGTAAATCTTTCGGTTGATCTCTTTCAAAAATAAAGTGTCGTGAATCTTGCTCGCCAGAAAACCCTATTTTGCGGTATTGACTCCCTAAAAAACAGCAACTTCACGGATGTCACACGCTTTTCCACAATGTTTGCTCAATTCAAAGATCAATTTCGTTGGTCTGTCCATTTTTAAAAACCTCCTACTGGAAATAAGATGCCTAGATCCGCCGTGACTTGATTCAAAGGTGAGCGTGTACGATGTTGTGGGCTGTACCTATACTAGACAATCGGACGGAAAATGTTGACCATTCCCGTGACTCCTGGAAAATGAGCCCGGAAGCACTAAAATGTAGAGCGTGTCCTGGAAAAGTAGGACGTCTGGTCACCCTAAGGCCCTGGTGACTATACTCTGTTGCGTGTCGGGCTGGAACTGCTTGTATAGAAATATTGTATTGAAACAGAGTTGAGTATGGTTCGGGAGATTCATGAATCACGTCTGTGTCATGTCAGGTCAGTACTTTTGAAAAAATGACCCTGAAATTTGAGAAGGTGACCACCCCTCGATGGGATTTGGGAGGTGGTTTTGATGATTTTTTGCGCTAGTGACTGTGATTCCAAAGATCCGCCACTGTGTTAGTACCAACTAGATCCCAATTGAAGTCTATGTGCGGAAGAACGGTGTTTTTCGAGCAAACCTAGGGCAAGGTATGTCCCGGACGGTGTACGGACAATCCAGAAATCGAATCTAGACATCTTGAAACGTTAATTTCCCATTCCCATGCAGGGAGGCGATTTCAATCCTTTAATGTATATTGGTTTTATGTTGAACGCGCGCGAAGGATTTTGAATTTTGTTTTTAAATTTCAGGTGTTCTATTGATTTGAGTGATCTCGAAAGAGAAAAAACACATAGAATCAAACGCCCTTTAGAGGACTGCGCAGGAACAGTAAATATTCTTTTAACCATCAGCGGAACAACGGCGTCTGAAACTATTACAGACCTATCGTTCTATGAAGAGAATCCACAAGAAATGTTAAATCTCATCGACAGATACGTAAGTCTACCGCCCCCCCCCCTCCAACTTTTTCACAGTTAATTAAAACGCTTTGTTCTTCTAACTACAGTCCTTTCTTAGAACATTTGAAAATCTAAAGGATGTTGGACATTTGAGTGTCAAAGTTTACAAAGCGCAAGGATTAGCCTCCACCGATTTGGGAGGCAAATCCGATCCATTCTGCGTCCTTGAACTTGTTAACGCTCGACTTCAAACTCAAACTGAATATAAAACGCTTAGCCCTTCTTGGCAAAAAATTTTCACTTTGTGAGTCCTTTGAACTATTTACGGGGGGGGGGGAGTGTTTGAGGGGGAAAAAATTAAACAAGAGGGAGGCTCGCCCCCTAAAACAATAGCACGGCAGCTAAAACGTGACAACGATGATAATGTTCGTCTCGTCGCCTTTCTTCGTAGAATGATCAATGGATGTTTTCTTGGTGACGAGATGACGTCATTGAGCACGTTCTAATTGCCCTGCTTTCAATAAATGTTCAATGTCTCTATAAAAATAAAAATAAATAACTTTTACAGCAACGTCAAAGACATCACATCGGTCCTTGAAGTGATTGTTTATGACGAGGACCGGGATCACAAGGTTGAATTCCTAGGAAAAGTCGCCATTCCGTTGCTTCGTATTCGGAATCACGAAAAACGATGGTACGCTTTGAAAGACAAAAAACTATTCAGCCGTGCCAAGGGCAATTACCCTCAAATCCTACTGGAAATGGTTGTCATATGGAATCCAGTAAGTGATTTCCTTGAAAGGGCCTGAACCGGTCTGTAATTCAACTTTTAAAATCACATGTTATGCGGTAGATTCGAGCTTGCGTACGAATTCTAAATCCGAGGGAGGAAAAATTCATGCAGCCTGAGGTTAAATTCAAGAGACAAGTATTCGTGAGAAATGTCATGAGATTGAAAACCATAATTGTTTGGATTTATGACGTTTCTAAATTCATCGAGTAAGTTATAATTCTCAGGTATTTGTCAATTTTAATTGAACAATATTGAATTATCCAGGAATTGCTTTGAATGGGAATCAACGGTTCGAAGCATAATATCATTTGTTATATTCGTTCTTCTGTGCTACTATTTTGAGCCGTACATGATACCAGCGGCTCTATTACTGATATTTTTAAAATGCTATATAGTAAGCTTCTTTTTTTTCAAAGAAATTCGTTAAATTCTAACGATATTCGTACCAAAAGGTGCAAAGAGTCACTGGTGAATGGGTTCAGTCTGACGATAATGACGATGAACCAATGGGCGATGAAGAGGAGGATGAAGACGATAAGGACAAAGTGAAGGTAAAATTTGACCGTTTGCAGTCAAATTATTTCTTTATGTTAATTTGGTTGCTCAGGAGGAGAAGAAATCCTTAAAGGAGCGTTTACAAGCCATTCAAGAAGTCACGCAAACTGTACAAAATTCAATTGGATATATCGCCACACTTGGTGAAAATATAAAAAAGTAAGTCAAATCCTTTAAAAAAAAAAACTTGGAATCGAAACAAAAAAAAACTAAATCTGCGCGATTGTAGTACTTTTAATTTCACAACGCCGCTACTAAGTTACCTGTCAATTGCACTCCTCGTCGGAGCCACTTTCATACTGTATTTGGTCCCTGTCCGCTACCTGATTCTGGCCTGGGGAGTCAACAAGTTCTCCCGGAAAATATTTCGGCCTCACACGATACCAAACAATGAAGTTTTGGACCTTCTGTCCCGCGTTCCTGACGATGAGGATCTGGTGAGCCTCCGAAACGTCTTTCAACAAACACACGCAACAAAAATAATTCGATCATTCGAACGACATTGTTTTTTTGTTTTTTGTTTTGAAGATTTCTTATAGAGAACTCAAGACTCAACCAGCGGGCGACATAGAGAGGAAACGAGAGGTAAATAAGAAACAAAAAGTAATTTAACGTCCGAAAAAGGGTGCTTTTTGAATTTTTATGTTGAGCGATCAGAATAATTTTTCTGTGATATTTTTTTTTTTTAAACTTAATTTTTTTTATTATTATTTTGTCATTCAAGTTGGGCAAAATTTCCTTTTGCGTCTTTCTGTGATACGTTTTACAGCAGTTACTTATAGTTAAAGCTACAGTGAAACACTTGAGTTGACTGTTGGGTGGAGGGGTCGAGGGGGGGTTGAAAGCCGTAGTTTTTTACTCAGATTTATAGACCGTGGAGACGATGAAGAGCTAATGAGAACGAAAGTTCTTCCTATAAACCTATTTTTCTTCTCAGATTGTCGGGAAAATTGGCTGTTCCTCACACTATTTATGATGCCTTTTTGATTGCTTTCATTAATATTTTATCGCGAAATAATATTTAGCAGTTTACCTTTTTAAGGCTTCCCATTTTTTAAATGCATGTATACCGTTTTAAACGATTTTCGTCAAGTCAATGAAACGCTTCAGATTGTATTGATACCCTTTTTAAGTCCATTGTGCTGTGATAAACGAAAATTATTGTAATTCTTGTCGTTGTTAATTTATTATAAAACTTTTATGGACTAGAATTGACATCAATTATTTCCAAGATTCCAAGAAGAAAACTAGCTAGCACCATAGAGGGAGGTGAGGGCACACAAAGCCGAATTTAACATTTCCCGGGCCTATACATATAATAAGGGTTACCGAGTTCAATTTGCTTGAAAGCCTAGTAAACAAAAATCAATTTCTAGGAAAATTACAATTAATTTCGCAGGGTTGGCCTATTCAAAACAAAGTTCGCGCATGTTTCCCTATTCAAAATGCAATTTCTTGATGCTGGCTCATTCTCAAGCCCAATGTCACGGGTCTGACTCAGTAACTTCTCTCACAAGAACTGGGGCCACATTTGCCTTGTCATTCAAAACCAGTTTAGTGGAATTGGCTCTCTCAACCCTCACGCCTCAAACTTAACTTCATGAGAAAAAAAGTAGCAAACACAAAAATTGCTCACCATTCGGGAAATTTCTCGTAATTTCCACGAGGATGTCTCTGGATAAACACGAAACTCACAGGTTTAAATGCGAAAAATCAATAACGAGAGCGACTTCACAAACAGAACACTGGAAATTACTGAGGATGGAAAAGCAAAAGAAGTCTAGACGGCTGTTCATTTGTCCACCAGCTGGGAACGATACCCCCTACACCCACACTCCATAAAATCCACCTTCCACGTCCAATTAGTTTCGGATAGGTTAAATTCCAAGCGTGGAGAACAGCTCTTCTCTTTAGCGATTTTTCTCTGTTAAAAGTGCTTAATTATAGCTTTATTTGCGTTGAAATCACTTCTTAACAGCCTAGCAAGTCGCGAGTGTGACCTACTAATCAGCGAAACACCCGTAGAATGGAAATTGCAGGCGAGAGAAGTAGTAGAAAGCGGATTTACGGGGTGGGTTTTGGGGGTTTAACCCCCCCCCCCCACGTAATAAAACGGCGTCTACCATAACTTGTTCATGGTCATTCGAGAGATTTCTTCTACCTTTAATCAAAGAGCTTTTTTAAGGCAAAGCTGCTTGATGCTGATGATTCCTCGACAAGTACCCGGCAAAACGTTAGGGAAAAACGTCCATTCATTCCTCGACTGCAGTCGACCCGGGCCAACTTTCGGAGCGGGGGGAGGGGGGAGGCGGACAAAATTGAGAAATCGTTCTTACTTCTAATGTGCTAATCTTGAGACAAGTACGCGGCAAAACGTCCTGGAAAAAACGCTAATATTCGCGCCTGAAATGGCGAAAAAGCGCTGATTCATAATAAAAAATCACAAATTTGATGCTTGAAATGAAGAAAAACACTAATATGCGAAGATCATTGAAAAAAAGTGCTAATTCGCCGCTATAAAATTGAGAAATAAACTTGCAGCCCACCGCTCAGCACCGTTAGCAGGCTCAGCTATTATTTTTAAAAATGCCAACTCATGCTTTCTTGAGGCAACAACGGGACTGAAATTGAGAAAAGGCGCTCTTTCACATGAATAAAAGTGAAAAAAATCGGTTATTCACGGCTGAAATTGATAAAAATCGACTGATTCGCGGCTAAAACTAAAAAAAAAATCTGTCCTGTCCCTCCCTAAAATTGAAGTAAATCGCTCATTCACAACTAAAATGAAGAAAGACGTCTTTTCACGTATCAATTTAAGAAAATGCGCTAATTCGTGACTTGAATTGAGATATAATCCGCCGGGTAAAATTGAGAAATAGTGCTAATTCACGGCAAAAGTAGAGAATAAGCAGTAATGTGGTGCTGTAGAAAAACGTTAATTCAACGGATCATGCGGGTAAAGCAAACCCGCTTAATCGCGGCTAAATCTCAGACAAACCGCTAATTCCCGACTAATATTGTTGTCAATCGCTCATTCACAGCTAAAATAGAGACAAATCTCAAATTCATGGCTAATGTTTGTAAAAAGCACTTATTAGCAGCTAAAATGGAGAAAAGACGCCAATTCACCGATCTATTTGAGTTAATCTGCTAATTTGCAGCTATTGATGCGGTGTTCTGCGGCTGAAATTAAGAAATGATCAGCCGCTAGAATTAGGAAAATAATTCGCACCTAGAATGAGTAGTAGCCCTAATTCACGGATTTTGTAAAGGAGCTGAAATTGAGCAAAAGCGGTGATTTGCGGGTGAAATTCAAAAATAATTTGCTGCTAAAATCAAATTAAATGAGAAACCAAAAAAAGACCAAAATCCGCTAATTCGTGGTAAAATTGAGGAAACGCGGTAACTCGCGGCTAAAATGGATATAAAACGCTAATCCGCATGACTCAGAAGTGATGGAAAACGCTAAAATTTGGAAATACGTTAACTCACGGCTAAAACTGAGACAAAACCGCTAATGCCCGACAAAAATTTAGATAAGTAGCTCAATCGCTGCTAAAATTGAGAAAACTCGCGGCTAAAGTGGACAAAAATGCACCCATTCGCTGCTGAAACGGAGAAAAACAACGAATAACGGATCAATTTGAGAAAATCCGGTGATTCACGGTTAAAATGGAAGGTTAAATGTAAAGGTTCCTTAGAGGCAGGTTTGTAGCTGCAACTCAGAATGAAAAAAAGAGTAAATCAGATTTATGGTAGAACCCCTACCAAGATGAAATCCTTGATCCGCCACTGCAGAATCCATTCTCTTCGTGGATGAGTCTTGATTTGAATCCCATTACTCCTTCCGTACACTGGATCTGTTAGTTCGTTAATTTTTAACGCTTCTCGTTGACTTATTGCTCAATTATCATCAACGACCCGGCTCAGACGAACCTTCAGACGAGCCGATAAGGTTTTGAAAGAAATTGTACGATTCTTTTTTTTTTCGAATAATTTTGTCCCACTTTTTTTATGGGAAAGGGAAGCAAAATTATTTGGAGTGGCCGGAGATTTTAACTCTACTGCAAGATACTAAAAACCCGCAATTCTCTAATGCCCGACCACTCGAGCTTTGAAATGATGAAACCTTTAATAGAATAAGGCTTTAATTGACAAAATAAAGCGAATGAGAAATGGACTGAACTTTTAAAACAAGTGTAAACAAAAAATTTTGCTAATACACATATTATGTATATTTAAAGGAGCGTTAGAGCCTCCAAATGACAATTTTAGACTCTCGTGTTTTTGTAAATGAGATCATGGCCTAAGAGCACATCGCAGCACAGATCCCTGAGTCCTGAGTACGTAAAATTTGACTGCAGTGTGTTTATGGGCAGACAATTTCAAAGAAACCATGCACTGACCATTGACTGACGAATGAATAAATGACATTGAAGCCATTGTAATTTGCTTCCGACACCGCTGAACTTTCAAATTTAAAGTTAACGTTAGTGGTTCACTAATGAAACTTATAGAACTGCCAGTATTGATCAAGGCGGATGCTTTGAAGCCTGTATAACAGTACAGGGATGGTAGCCTTTTTTAGGCTTGTGGGAGTATAGGAGCTTGCAACAACCACAGATACTTGTTTAACGTGACCCTCACGATTAAAAGCTGGGCTCGATCGACATACCTTGGAGAAATGTCCCAGTTTATTACAGTTCTCACATGTAGAGAGCGACATTTCGAGGGGTGTCCGATATCACTCACGAGAGCAATTTGGGCCCACTTTGAATGAACGCTTTATAACTATGTGGGAATTTTATTCCTTTTCAAGCCACAGCCACACCCAACCAATTGTATGAAAAAACTCTTTCGGAGCAGTGCTCCTTACAGGGGTGCCCACCGGGGGGGGGGGGGACTTTGGCGCGGACCACGCCATGGAAATTTTTGGGGGGGATTTTTTTTTTCGGATAACACAACGTTTTTAGTCTCAATTTAATTTTTATCGGGATCCTTTCAACTTTAAATTAACGTGTAACCGAGCAACAGAGGCCCTTTTTACTTGTAGGACAGCTGAAGGAGGGTGTAAATTAACAAAAGGTTATTATTTTTTTAAACAAAAAGACTTCGAGACACCAATTTTTTTTTTTTTAAGATAAAAAAATGACCCATGATTTTGCCCCTGAAGAACCGGATCAGTCTCCGTGGTCTACATGTGTCTTCAAAGGTTGGGTTGCACATCACGGCATTCGAGATATATAAATTCATGAAAAAAGTCAAAAACACCTATCGAGTAAAGTTGCTAGAATACAGTGGATTCGTCATCAACGTCTGGATACGACAATGGTCCATCAAACGAATGAATTAATCCAACATCAAAGACAGGTTATTATCTCAGTCGTTATTGACTGTTGTCGTTATCTGAGTGAAGAAATGATGGCGTTCAGGAAACATGACGCTCTCGAGGGGAAAATCCAAAAGCTATTCAAGCTCTTGGCGAAATACAACGCGGATGCGCGTGTATACATGGACATGATTGAAAAAGCTAAATCATCGAAAAAAAAGCTGAGTTCAAACTTTTTGAGTTATCGAAATATATTTGATCTGGTCACTCTCATGAGCGGTTTAGTTGTATCAAAAGTAGTGAACGCTGTGAACTATTCAAAGCACTATTCGGTGATTCTTGATTCAACCCAGGACATCAGCAAGAAAGAAGCCACTGCAGTTCTAGTTCGGTATGTGGAGCAAATTAATACTCAAGGTGAGCTGAAAACCAATTGGAAGCCGCATGAGAGGCTGATGTTTACTTGAAGGGATACGAGTGGTGAAAATCTGTCGAAGCAATTAATAGAGATGCTCAAATCAGCTGGCATCAAATTGGATGGCATGGTTGGGCAAAGCATGGATGGTGCCGGAAATATGAGAGGAACATACAATGGGGTCAAAACTTGGGTTTTGAAGGAATGTCCCTCTGCTTTTTACACGTGGTGTTCTTCTCATCGATTCGCCCTCGTAATAAAAGTCGATCGATATTTGCCGGAGATGAGAAATGCTTTTATTTTTCTACAAGAAATATATGTTTTCATGTCAGGACGCAAACGGCATCACTTTTCGTCGAAAATTTGGAGAAAAAAGATGCTACAAACAAAACGAAACGGCTGAAGAGATTTATGACAACCAGGTGGTCGAGCAAAAGTGATGCTATTCGAACTTTCCTGGCGTGTTATTGCACTTTAAGAAATACTCTTAGTGACATTAGCAAATGTCAAGAGCATGCTACCACCGAAATGAAGGCTAGTGCACTTGGGTTGTTAAAACATCTAGCAAACTTCCAAATTTTAGCAGCTATTCACATTGCTTCAGCTATTTTTGAAATTCTCAGTCCAGTGACAATCGTTTTGCAAGGTGTGGCAATTGATTTTGGTATTGCTCTTAAAGTAATAAGGGATACGAAACGAAAACTGACTTGAGTGGATCAAGTGGGTCTTAATATTGAAAAGCTGAACATATTACGCCGGAATATGGTAGTACAAAGGGAAAAAATTGCACTTGAACCTCTCAATCAGCCAAAAAACTGCATGTTTTATTTCAAAATCCTGGAACATGAACTCAACACGAAAAACAGACAATTTAAATAAGAAAATCTGAGATTTATGGCCCATTATCTTGAGCGGTAATTTTTGCCTTCACACTGACTGGTTTCGGGAAAAGTAATTAATGAGTAACGGTAACTTCCACTTGGTTAACTGACAAAATAACGAGTTTCTGACGCGTCCGTCTTCATCTTCAACGATTCTGCCATCTTCAACGTTCGGTTTCCCAACTGAAGATGGCGAGCAGCCGAAAACGGTTTGTTTTTTATGAACCTGAACGAGGGAAGACGGACAATGTAGGCTCCTACGGCTACAGTTTTATGCACGCTTTACCCATTAACCCTCGTAGTTTAAGCGCTTCTACTAACAATTTAAATAGAATATTTGCCTGTGAGTTGTAAGGTACCTATGGCTTGAATAGGCGTATAATTTCCACGTGGATAATAAGCGTGCCAAGTGGACCCAAATTGCTCTCGAGGATAATATCGGACACCTCTAGAAATGTCGATCTCCTAGCCCATTTTTTCTCGGACATTTTTTGTAGGTCGTTGGTTTCGGCCCAATTTCTCCACTCCACTTTGACCTAGCGAGTTTCGATTGGACATCAGGGCTGATGATCACGTGGCCACTGTCCACTGGGGAAATTCGTTGCACCGCTGGGAAAAACGGGCCAAAATCGACGAAATCACGTGCAGAACCCCTTCAAAGGTTGTCTAGATCCAAAAAATCCGTTTCCGAATTTTGAACTCCCCTTGCCCAAAACCGGCCCATATGGTGGGCGTATTTATTTACCATTCATCTCAAAGTGTTCAAATCTGAGCTGAAACGTGGTTTACGAGTCCCTTAAGACCAATTGCTGAATTGAGAAATGCAGGCGGTGTTAGGGGCAAAACGCCGCTCAGGGTAAGACGTCAGAGCCTATCAAAGTGGCCAAAAATGAGCGTTTCGCGTTAGGTCGTTGGTTTCGATCGAATTTCTCCACTCTCCACGGAGAGCCAGCGAGCTCCCCCGCCCCAACCGGTTTTTATCTTTCAATTTATACGCAAGCACATAACGATATAACTATTGTGTGGATTCGCCTTGAATAACTTGATTGATCAAAGGAATCAAATCGATACATTAATGCTGGCTGTACAAACCTTTATCATTCATTGGCAACGTTTTAATACATCATATGTATTGCACATATAACTTTAATGAATCACAATAAATTATCTTATAAATATATATATGTGTGTATTTTAAAAAACTTTGTATTTTTATGCAATAAAATCGTATACATTTCGTTATGGAAATGAAGCATAGTTTTTGTGCAATCGCGGCACATTTTAACGCTTTTAAAGATTTCGATCTCTTCTATTTCCAAAATAGTAAAAAAAAGTAAAAAGTAAAAAGAAAAAAACTAGAATCAACTAAATTATAAATTAGGTAACTCATTTAGCCTTTTCGAATATATTACACATATTTTTAATTAAATTTGCTGGATCACAATTCATCAGATCCACTCAATCTAAAATTTAAATATTATATAAATATATATAATATATACACATCACAAGGAAACCGCTTTTGACTTACATTAAGGGAGGGGGGAAAAACTAAATGCATCTGATTTGTTGTTCTAACCTTATAGTCTAGAAATAAATAATTATATTTTATGTATGTAAAAAAAAATCTAATGTAAGACTAGATAAGTGAATGGTGTCGAGATGAAGAGAAAAAAAGGGTCGTCGGGAGACTCACCCCAGCCAGCCAGCCATTGCCTTCATCCTTTCCTTTTCTTTCTCAAGCAGAAGCACCTCCAAACAGCCTTCAAAGTACTGGCTCCCGAAACATTCAGACCTGAAACACGTTTGTTTTACTTGGATTACTCTCTTTTTTTTTTGGTACTTGGAAAACAAAACAAAGTGGTTCACGAAGAAGAAAAAAAGTGTTTATTTCTCATTTTTTTTTTTTTTTTTTTTTTTTTTATCATATATTGTATGAATATAAAAGAAATTTGTGCTGCTCCCAAAAACCAAAAAACACGGAATCAGCTTCCAAAAATTTTAATGAAAAATTACAAAAAAAAAGAAACAAATTAAAATGGGGAAAATTAATAAAACTGTAGGGAAAAAAAGAAGAAAAATAAATAAAAACATACAAAATTAAAAAAATAAAACACAAAAAATCTGGATTTGTCTAGCAAATGAAATTTTCTATACACAATTAACAAATTAAAGGCATCATTTTATGATGCAGTAGGCGATGTCAAATTTAATAACAAACGCAACTGTTTACGTTTTTGGGGGTGTTTCCGTACATTTTACTTTGAAAAGGAAATGGAGTTTTTTTGTTAATGGGTTTAAATCCAGATTGAACGTAAATGGAAATTAAACAACAAAATAAAACCAAAATAATACCTAAACCTCTTCTGGGTCAGCACCATGTAATTGCTTAATCCATGTCTGTATGTGCTCCATTTCATCTTGTAGAAGTAGAACATCAAGGCAGCCTTTGAAATAATCTGTTGTGAAACAGTTTTTCCTGAAAAAGTGTATTGTTGAATGTGATATGTATTACAAAAGGAGAGTATGAGTTGTTTTTGTTTGACTAATTATGTGTCAAAAGTAGGGTTGGACGGGTGGAGGAGGGAGTAGAAGAAAATGGTTTGAATCTCACCTGCACAATGAATGCAGTTGAGGCTCTCTGAATAGGTTATAGCAATCTTCGCAGATTCTATCAAGACGAGCGAATATACTCTTGTCGTACACGCCTTTACACTGAAGATCGAAAAATGATCGTTTATTCAACGGATGTCCCATGATTATTCGAGACGCCGGGCCTGCCAGAAGGCAAGTGAGGAGCGTGGAGGCGACCACTAGACCAGCCAGAGCTCTCCGCTCCTGATGCATCTGTAACAAGTAGTCCCGGGGGAATTTGTCAGTGTCTTCGTTTATTAGAAAGAATGGGTGGGGGGGGGGGACGTCCGCCTTAAACGCGAGGAGTGCGAATAATAATGCATGAAGGCAAAGCTCGTTGCCCCCTTCATTCCAAATGGTTTGCATCATCGGCTAATGTCTCATATCGTTTTTGCGTCCATAGCGAGTTGATTAAGTCAAGCAAGTTCGATTTTTCTAGAAATATATTAGTATGCCACGTACTATTGTCAAGTGAATGCTCTGTTTCCACATTCAAGTTGTCGAGAACCGATATTGAATTGTTAATTTAAGATGCTATTTAAATATGTAAAAGCTGAATGAATCATCAAGGTTTTGCTTCTCCATGCTCGGACTGAATTCTCCGAGTTAAGCGAGTCGTGATTGGCATAAAATAGCTAGCTATTTTACGCTAGCGTTCGAGTTATTTCTCTCTCTCTCTCTCTCTCTCTCTCTCTTTTCTTTTTTGTCATTGCCGAGGGAAATATTCGATAATACGCGTAAAAATGAGGAAACGAGAGTTTATACAGGACGAACACCTATTTGAATCGAGTGCCCTTTTGTTCGGTTCGGTCTTTATGGAATGTCCTTGCCGCCTAAAAGGATGGGAGAAGGAGGGGGCACAAACACAATTTAAGAACTTAGCGGACGCCCTTGAACAACTCGATTCGTGTTTTGAACCCGGACGAGTCCTGCGCAAAATATGTTAATTGTGTTGTCTTTTTGTCACTGTTATGTCCACTGTTGTGTTGTCCCGATTATAACTATTTTCTCGTTTTCTTTTTCTCCTTCTTCTTCGCCGTTAAAAACTATACATTCGAGCTTGCAACGTGTTGTTCATCGCTGGTGGTTGCCCAGTGTCTATTATCGTTTTCCTTTTAGTCTTTGTAGCTTAATTCACTTGGAGGATAGATTTTTGATCTCGTTACGTCAGGTTTGTTTTTATTCAGCGGCGTAAGTTTTAAATAGCGCAAGTGACGTTTTAATGACCCTTGTAAAAGTTAAGAGTAACACCCTCGAAAAACTAGTTTTCTTTACACTGGACTCAATGGGTAAAAAAAGATTTCAAATTAGTGAGATAATTAAGCGATATAAGCTCAAATGGCCGCTGGTAAAAAGTGTTCAAATGAAGATAATTTTTTAAAAAATAGTAAAAAAAAAAAAATTCGTGCTACAATATAACTGGAAAAATTGGATGTGGTGGGGATGACACGAGGAGAGGGCGGCCGCAAGCCCTCCAAGACTGGTTACACTACACTCATGGCTGTGTTTTTTTTTTTTTTTTTTTTTAACGAATTCTTTAGCTGCCGCAGCGACCCCTTAAGTAGACCCGAGGGAGAAAATGTGAAGCTATAAAGAAATTAACAACATACTTTGCCCCCCTCTCACCGCCCTCCCTAGATTCACCCAACTGATTTCAATCCCTTCTCCCTCGCGCGCCACTATTTGTTTTCTGAATCAAGTTTTTCAAGCAAAACCGGAAGGATCAAGGTTGAAGTAAATGGCCCTCAAAAACGATCTTAATCAAAAAAATAAATAAATTAATGAAGTAAAAAGAAGCCGGTCTGGCTAAAATCGCAAAATATGTGGCATAGAACTCTATTTCTTTATAATTAAATTAAGTTTAAATTCGAGAAAATATAAAACAACCTACCTATTTGTAAGGTAGTGGTTGGTAGGTATTTATTTCTTCATAATTTACCCACAGCTAATGAAAGGTTGAACGGGGTTTTAATAAAAACCTGTAGAAAAAACAAAAATAAAAAATAAAAAAATATTAGAAATGTAAAAAATATCAATTAAACAACACATAATAATAATGAAATAAAGAAATAATAAATAATTCAAATGACTGGGAAATGTTTTTTTTTAACAAAAAACAAAAAAATAACAACAAACAGAGGCAAAACAAAGTAGAACGGTTTGATGTCGGGTGCTATCATAGAACTTTCCAATCCCACTTTCAGGCTGAACACACAACACAAAAAATAATAAATAAACCGTAAAACCTATTTTATGATCCAATCGAATTCTTGAATTCGGATTTGCATTGTTGGTCTTACAAATGCAAATATTTAACAGTTCATTGTTGAAAATTCACCCGTATTTTCAAGTCAATTATCTTCAAACTATTTGCGGTGACATTGTAAAGATAGAATATTGTGAAAAACAAGAGCAAAAAATTCGCACGCATAACACAGGGCGATCGTGTGATGGGGCGTCCTTTTATGTGATAACTCACGCGGTTATTTAAGCATTTGACTGACCCAAAAAACTGATAATTTAGCTTTGAGAAAATGGCTATCCACCTCCACCGACTACTGGCACCAAAAATTGACTACTCAGGCAGAAAATATTTTCTCCATCACAACTGAGTTAACCCTCTCCATTCCAAGAACGGAAACTGTCGATCAAACCATATAATCTGTCTTTCAGCCCGAAAACTAATAAATTTCGCCTTCTCCACTGCTTCTATACTGTGTGGTTTCCCCCACCCCACCTCTTACCATAACTTATTTAGCATCATCTCCCTTGAGGTAAGAAGATTAATAAAATTCTACGGGAATGGAGGTGGAAATTCTATGGAGAAGCCCAAGCGAGGCGAAATAATTATTATCCCCTAGCAAGTCGGGCCTATCACAATCCCCCAAAATGGCGGAACGTTCACCTAGCTTATAGATTTTCTGTCCGAACAAGCTTGATTTGAACGTTACCACTGAGCTTTTTCCAAACTCACTATCTGGCGCCAGTAAGGGGGCCCCCAAAAGCTTGAATACGGAAAGATGAGGACTTTTAGGTTTTATATTCATGGATGTAGCCCACCACCCATGAATACAGAACATGTACAGTAATATACATCATGTACCTATGGATAACGTGAAAAGTTTGGACAGCGATTTGACTCCTTTGAACGAATTTCAGTCTCTCCTATAACGTTGCAATAAGTGAAACCAGCAAAGAGTGTGGGCTGAATATTCAATAAAGCCCCTCCCCCAGCGCTCCTGATGGCTCAAATTGTAGGAAATTCGGGCCTTCTTGAGGAAAATTTGCAGCTAAAATGAAGAAAATACACCTGTTTCGTTAAGGTCCTTAAGTGCACTGATGTGCAACTTGCAAACGCGGCAAAAACTTTGGAAAAAGCGCTAATATTCGTGACTTGCGAGAAGGAGCTGATTCGTGGTCTCACGATCCTACTTCCAGGCCGAAATTGTGAAAAAAAAATCGCTGATTCGGAATTGTACGGCTAAAATGCAGAAATCAACGCAAAATTGTTGTTTTTGGGCCCAGCCCGCCGTTAAAATTGAGAAAACACGCTATACTAATTCAAGGCTGTACAAATGAAAAAATTGCTGTTAATATTGACGAAAGTAACACTAATTAGGGTTAAAATTGGGCGAAAATGGCAAATTCACAAGTGAAATTGCACATGAAAGTTCGCATAATATCGACAATTCAGGTGTATTAAAGAGAATAGATGCTAATTCATTGCAAAAGTAGCGGAAAACGCCTTTTTAACAGCTAAAATTGAGAAAAATCATTGCAAATACCTAAAACCACTAAAATCGGATAAAAATTCCGTAAAACGCCAATTCATGGTTAAAATTGAAAAATTCGCGAATTCACGGGTTATAAAAGCACTATACTGCCCTACTAAAATGGAGAAAAAGCGGTAGTTCGCGGCTAAACTTGAGGAAAATCACCAAATTGTGGGCCAAATTTCCAACTTGAATAGTCGCCTTTGCAACTTCTAAGGGCAACTTTGTGCCTAATATTGAGAAAAACGGCAAATTCATGGCTATAAGTTAAAAAACGCTGCGAATTATCGAACAATGCCTTATTATTTCGACTGTTTATGGGTTTATTATTCATCGATGTAGTCAAATCCGGCTTGAAATTACATGAAAATCGACACCCCACACCCCTATGATTCCAAATCCTTTGAAAATCCCCATTTTGGACCCGCTTTTGGCCCATAAAACCCCAGGGAGTTATTTGATCAAACTGATCAGATGTTAGGACCAACTAGACCCCAAATGGAGTCTATGTGCGAAAGAACGAGTTTTTTCGAGCAATCCTAGGGCAAGACATGGTCCGGACGGCGGACGGACATTTTTTTTTTATTGCAGATTTGGATTCTATGCACTTTGAAACGTAAAACTACAAATTTTGAGGGGGGGTCAAACAATTTTTTTTGCGATACGATTACAAAGACTTATTATTGAGAAATAATAAGCCAAAATGCCGCTGGTTCGCTAATCTATAGCTAAAATTGATACAAATTTCAAATGCGGTGCTAAAATGTAAAAAAAAGCTAATTTGTGGCTTGGAAAAATAAGTTTTTAGTCTGGCTAAAATTGAGGAAAATCGCTAATGCGAGCGACAGAAACGCTACTGTGCTGCTAAAATTGAGAAAAAGCGCTAACCCGCGGCTACGATTGGAGAAAATCACTAAAGCCCGATTTGAATTGGAATAACGCAAATGCGTAGCTTCCTTTTGAGGCTAAAACTAAACAAAAAACGCTAATCCATAGCAAAAATTGAAGGAAAAAATTGCCAATGCGGGACTAAAATGTAGAAAAAACGCAGCTATAATATTGAAAATTTGAAATGAAAGTTCGCATGAAAAATTCAATAATTAGCCCGGATAAATAAAGGAAAACTATAGTTTTCAGCTCAAATTGAGAAAAAGTGCTATTCGCGGCTAAAATTGTAAAAAAGTTCAATTTTCATCAAAAGTTGAAAATAAGCCAATTCGCGGCTTCTGAAGGCAACTTTGAGGTTAAAATTGAGAAAAAGCGCCAATTTATGGCCATAGATGTTTTTAAAAAATGCTGGTTTGCGGCTGAGAAAAATCGCTAATTTATAGTGGCTGGGTAAACAAAAAAAATGCGTTACGTGGCTAAAATTTGGAAAAAACCTGTTACTTTGCTGCTAACATTGAGGGAAATACTTATAAGAAAAACACTGATTTTCAGCTCAAACCGAGATCAGTGTTAATTCTCTGCTAAAATATAGAAAAAGTTGCTAATTTGCTGCTAAAGTTGAGAAAACTCAACTGGGGGGGGGGGGGTTCTTGGATATTTCGGTTCCTGGCCCCGATGGGTGCAGACCCACCAGTGCACTCATTGCCTCTAAAGATATTTTGGCTTTTTTAAAGTATTTCCTGACCTTAACTTGATTTGTTTTGTTTTGTTCTGTTCTGTTTGTTTTGGTTTGAAGCAGCGGACAACTGTACTGCCACACATTTTTATTTTTTGACTGTATTTTGTTTTAATTTTTGATTGATATTGTACCCTTATAAAGTGAATTCCATGTTTGTTCCCAACAAGTGTTTACTTTGAATGTTTTCAGTTCTTGATGTCTTTCATTATAATTATTGGAGAGTATTTGTTGTATATGAGAGTAGCTAACGTTGACTATTGTTTAAATTGTTTTCTTTTATTGGGCTCAAGAGCTGTTAGGCTAGAGCCATTTATCTATCGCGTTACATTCGCGTTATTGGTTTGAAGTGAATTTCTCTCTCTCACTCTCTCAAAGATCAAAAATAAATCGACATCAATCAATCTCGACGCTAATGACCATTTCGGTCGCCACAATCCCGGCATATGGCTGCCACAATTAACCATCTTTTGTCAGACAAATCACGAAATTCACAATTCATGAGGTCTGCATACCTGTACCGGGTGAACTTTCAGAAGAAAAATAAACTTTAATTGCGTTCTTTTTATTAAAAAAAGATAGATAATTTTCCCAGTGATTGAAGTCACATTGAAAGAAGGCATTCAAGAGTTTACCTTCTTTTTTTTCCTCATTCACCAGTCGGCTCCCCTGACAAATCGCTTATACACTGTACGCGGTGGTTAAAATAACTCGAATAGCTCATCGAGCTACCTTCAACCGAACAATTATCCAACCACCCAATCACCCGGCTAACATAAGACGATTCCAAGGTCTTCCGTTCTTATAAATAGACGAGGGGATCTGTACCCGTTTAATGTCTTATTGTGAATTTTTAGGGGTGCAGTTACAAAGGAGATTGGAGTATTAAACCTGATTTTCCACCCGATTTGCGACCAGAAAAATTGTATAGTTTTTAATTTATAAAGAGGACCGCCATTTTTTGTTCTGTTCACCTCGCGTCGTGTCTCAAAATGTCGGTTTGAAATATTTACCGCACTAAATAAAGCTCGTTTATAACGCCGCGGGGACCAGGAAAAGAGTGATATAATAATTACTTTTTTTTTCGCAAATTTTTATCATCAACGCCCTTCCTACACTCTCAAACAACAATAGCGTGCAATCGTATGATTTTTTTTTTTATTTGAAGAGGAATGAAGGAACTCTCATTTATCATTCCTTCGCAATTCGTCACATGACGAGATTTCCAGCATCTCAAAGATTGACTGCATACGGGTTCATTGAATCGCCAGCAATAGTCAACTCATTCCTTGGTGGGTGGGTGGGGGGGGGGCTAGGTGTGGAGTAAATGCGATATTTTGCAACATAAGGCCTAAAAAGAAAGCTGAGTCGACCAATAATTTCCGTTCTTTTTTTCCTAACGACGCGTATTATTTTTATTTAATTACTTTCGTTCTCGTTTACTTACTCAGATGTAAAGGAAATTAGTAAGGGCCAATGTTTCATTATTACTGATTTTCAACGACCAAATTTATCCTCAGCATTATACATGTATATGTATAAAACAAGGAATTATATAAAGCAACGCGCGGGGTGAATCCAAAATAATTAGTTGGTGGGGTGGGGCGGGGGGACATGCAGACTGCGTGCCCCTTTGGTTACTAATTTTTGAGGAAGTGAATTACGTAAGTTTAAGTATTTTTGAATTGTTAGGCATTAATCGTTCTCCCATTGGAGAGAGGGGGGGTATCAGGGTTGGGGTCAGTTATGAAATGTGTAGGGGAAATGTATAGTATAAGACTAATAAAGTTTTTCCAAAGACTTCCTTGAAATCTCCTCCTTTATAATAACTGTATCTGGCACGATCCTCTCGCCTCAATTATTTTTTTCTTCTTTTACTTCTCTTACACTCTCTCTCCTGCTTTTTAAGCAATCTCCTGCGAGTTGCACGACGTAAATTAAAAAGGAGGTGCGCAAGTGAAGGAACCCGGATCTTGAATACATAGCCATTCCAGAATAACCGGGTGGCTTCATGTCTATTAATGCTCGTAATCGCTTAGATATGGAGACTGTATGAGAGGGGGATGAGCCATTTTTAAAACAAAAATTAGCATTTATTTCGTTATCTTTGCTGTATTCCAGGTATATATGTCTCTAAAAAAGTGTAATATTTATGTATTTTCCAATGAATTCCCCACGGCACCACGAACCCATGACATAATTGTGAAATTTCAACTAATTTTGCCAAAATAACTGTGGAATGGTAGGAATAACTAAAGTTTTCGCGGGTTAAAAACCTAACCCCCGCCCCATGCGACCGTCTGGTCAGTACCACACCCCTAAAAACGCGAAAAATAGACAACAATCAACCCTCAAGGCGCTTGTTACAAGGCAGGTCTACCTGGATGTCCTTGTGGGATATATTTATTATTAACTGTTGAACAGTTGAAAGAGAGAACGGTAGAAGAGAAGGTATATTGAGAGATTAATTCCTCCGGTTTCCAAAGCTCGTACTTCCTGACTTTTCGTCTTGTCACGGCATTAGGATGCAACCGGCTTTCCCAATCCATCTCAAAAGGACTTTAAGAACTCAATTCTCGTAAAAATTTTTTTGTTCTACAGCGACCCTTCTTTTACAGTCATAGTAACTCATCCCCACTGACCTGTGTCCCTGAGTCAGAGAAAGTTTCCAAGAAAACGAGGTAGTTTTCTGTCCCATAGAGCAGGTTTTTTTTTTGTCAGGGTATCCTCACTATTTGAGAATTCACCCTGCCCTTTAGACCAATAGAAATTTCTATAATTTTTGTATTTACTTTAATGAAGCGTAATGAGCCTAAGAAAGCCCCACGTGATGATTGTTCGTCTCTTTAAATGATTATTTGGCAACTAAACTGTTTGATTAGCTTTTAAACCGGACAATTCAATATTTGAAAATTATTTTTTATGGCTCTAAAAACAGACTGTGTGACAATTCACGCGAGACTTTTTAAACACAGTTTCCTTATTCGATGCACCGTCAATTTAGCCCCCTACCCCTCCCCCCCACCGGCTCTGAAACGAAACCGAATTTATCAAACAAGAAAAATCTCGCCAATCCGGCGAGACAGACGGCATACTTGTTTAATATGAACCGCACCCCTCTGTGACGTCTTTAGGCATCACTCATCCCCACTACACCCCATCTCGTGGGAGTTGGATTGAATCGTTTCCCAAGCGGTTTTACCCTTGAAAATGGCTGATTGACCCTGAAATTGTCTTTAGATCGAAAAGCTAGCCATTTTAGTCCCAGAAATTGCAATTTGACAAGCTGAAAAAAAAAAAATATTTTTTTCTTCGAATTCAATAAACAATTATTAATGTTTGGTTGCCCGGATTTATGCCAGGGTTGGACCAGGCAGCTATTTCTTCCCGAAATGTAGCCCTCGCAGTTCGTTGACTGTTAAGCCTAAAAACTGTTGACCCAAGCCTTGCCAACTTACCACACACCACAAAAACTCTGACCACTTAAAAAACTGGTTCATTCCCCAAGGAAGCCATAAATTCATCGCCCAGCTCACATGGGCGACCGCTCGGAAAACGTGCCAAAACGGCCGTCAACCCCCCACAGTCACCCCCACGGGGGTAGGACCCCTGTAATGGTCATTTTGTACAGTCTTGTGAGCTATACAATACTACAGGGGGAAAAAAGAGCGGTGTTGGATGAGAAAGAGAGTGTGAGAGGGAGGAAGCGACGCTGGATCCGCGTGCCTATTGAATGAAATTGACCATTCTTGTCCGCGATCCTGAAAATTCTCGGAACTTTTGTCTCCAAAAGGAGTAATTTGGTAATTAATGCCATAAGAGAGTGGTAATTCAGTCCCTGGAACTTATTACAAGATCATAGTGCCAAAAATGGTGAGGGGTGTTTAATAATAATTTCCCATAAAGAAGCTCAAGACCGGACAATCGGGAAGACCCAATTCCCCCCCCCCCCGAACCAATGATTCGGAATGAAAAATTGTAATTCTCTTTATGATTGAAACGCTACTAAACTCCAAAGAGGACACAATCTGGCAGTAATACGCCCTAACCACCGCTCCAACTCTATTAAACTGCCGGTTCGTATTTTAATTTATAGACGCTGTCCAAAGGTTATAATTATTCAGACGAGCCCCAAAAAAATTGCCGGTGGTGTGTGCACTTCGTTTCCAGAATAAAATGACTTGATAACCAACAAAAATACCTTTCTGGAAGTATTAAGAAAACAGATAAAAAGAAGAAGAAGAAGAAGAAGAAAAAAAGGAAAAAAAGATTAATGACCTCACCTTCCCATGAGAGAAGGCTAGGGTGACATATCAAGCCTTACATATCAATAAGGAGCCGACAAACCGGCACCACTTAAAGCTCAACAACAGAGCGATGACAGTGGGAATGGTGTATCGGAGAGGGGGGCAAAATAAACAAAAAACCCAATGCGGCGAGACAGACGACGGAGGTCAACAAGAATAATAAAAACTACTTGTGGCAGGTAGACCGCACCCGCAACATCTTCTCCCATGGAGGGACTTCCTTTTAGTTGGAAAAAAGACGAGATGGAGAGAGAGAGAGTGATAAAATGAGAGTTAGAGAGGGGAAGAAAGGAATGGATTTTCGCTTCTTCCAAGCACGGTGCCTATTTCCTGCGAAACACTTTTTGATTGGAGTGACGTAAGGTAAGATTGACTAAGAAAATGGCAGCTTCACCTTTAATCCTTCCTTTGTTGCTGGGTACTATTTAACGGGGGTATTGTATTCAAATGAAAAACAAAAAAAAACGCAGCATGAACTCATTAAGTAATGGATATTGGTGGAGAATTCAACCGTATTGAAATTGTTGTTAAACGAGCGAAAATGTACAAAGCTCGTATTTGCCCCTCTTTTTCCAAATCCTTTTCCTTTATTTCAAATGTAATCGACTTGGAGAGTTCACTCAAATATTAGCCAGGTGATTAGATAAGCAAATTGAATTACCGGATGAAAGTTACGACGTTTTCAGGCAAAAATTACCGCATGGGGTCACTAAAGCAGACGTTTAATTGGACCTGTAGCAATCCCCAAATAAATAATGGTGTCGTTGTGATGAGTAAGTGGTGGGGGTTGCGGAGGGGGTGTGGCATGGAAGAGCTCACAGAAGTGAGCCGTAATTCATCTGAAGGAAGCATAAAACAAACCCGTTGAGGTGTTTACAGCCTAATAAAAAAAAACCTTATCGTTTCTAGCCAGCTGTTTTGCTTTGGATCATCCTTTTCTCGACTCAATCATTGCGTAATTTTCACCCATTATACGCTATTAAACTGTGAAACAGTTTTATGCTAATTTCTTTCGACTCCACGCCCCCACCAGTGACTGTAAAAATCACTTGAACTTTAGCGAAGCTGTAACAGCTTTACGGCCACTTTTAAGTTTAACAACCGCGTATATTTATTAAAGCGGCCACTGGGCATCGTGGAGCTCTTTAAAGAGTTGTTATTTAAATGAAACCATTGGAACAATAATTTGAAGGGAATACCATTTCAAAAAAGGTTATGTAATAATAAAAAAAAGAACCTGATATTGCGGAGTCCTGTTACTTTTTTTTTGTTTGCTCGAGCAGTAGCAAGTAGCAACACGTAGTGAACATAACAAACATACTTAATATCCTACTCGCAGTAACTATTCAATATCTCTGGCCCTCTAGGGCAAGTTTTAACCTGATTTTTTTTTTTTTTGCACGACCCCTCTCCCTCCCCGCTATGATTCCACCAATGAAGAACATCGAATGCCCGGCTATCCTTGACCAATATATTATTACACACTTTAAATCTTTATCCAATTTGAATAAAACCCCATATTGCGAATTTAGAGGCCTTCGGGGGGGCCCTGTACCCTTTATAGGGTGTCAATTGTGTCAAAATTTGGAGCTTTAATCACCCCAAATATTGTAATTCAAGAGAAAGTGAGTACTGGTATAAAACTTTCTCTCACCCTGTTACAGTCTCACATTTTTTTTTTTTTTTTTTTTTTTTTTCAAAGTACATTCCTTATATTTTAACGCATGTGCGAATTCTGATGCAACAATCAAATGACTACCGAAATTTTCATGGCCGCCGAAGTCTGAAAGGGTGCCATGATACCAATCTTATTTCCACTGTTATTGGACATGAAATATTAGTTTACTCCTTTTTTTTGCTCTGTAAGCCCAGAAAAAGACAAGAAAACGGTGAAACTGGAAAGACTGACGGCGGTCTCTACAAGTGTCCGCACGCCTGAATTCTTTCAGAAAGATTTTTGTCACATACTTTATAATGAAAATTCTGAATTTATTCTTTATACCTCGAAGGAGTTTCAAATCAATTAAAATATAACACCCTCGAGGGTTTTCAACCAGTTCTCATTTCTCACCTGATGTTGTTGGGGAGGGGTTGGTTGTGGCGATGGTGAGAGGGGGGGGGGTCTTCAAGGTAGAAGTCGCGCTAAACACGCCGCTTCGCGCGAAGGAAAATGTTTTTAGCTAAGTTGTTAGAGCACGCTCTAAAAGCCGCCATGCAGTCTGCGGGTCGCTACGCCTTTCTCGCGCCTACCTATAACCACTTACTTCTTATATCCTTGGAAAGCACATTCATTTCAGTTCCACATCACCCCTACCAATCACTCACTCACAGAAACTGACACCGCGAGGAAATTCTAGTGAAATTATCAAATTCGATGGAGAAAGGGTGGCTGCAAGGAGTGGTGACCGGGTAAAAAAAAAAGGGGATGAAGAGGTTCTGGCGGTGTTCCTGAAGTCTTCCACTTCTTGTGCTAAGAGGAATCTCACGAAGTGTGCCATCTATTCGAGAAGCTTTCTTTAAGAGTACCATATTTCTAGCTGGAAGCTGCCCCCCCTCCCGTGCGTTATTTATGACAGTCCGACTGCCGGGTACATCCGAATTAATATATATTTATTTTTTATTTTTAAACGAAAAAGCTATTTTGGGAAAAGAGAAGAGAAGAGCATTGGATATCCTCTGGACAGTGGAAGTTTCCACATGTAAGCAAGTTTTAAAAATAGTAAAGGATTGTTGTGTATCATCATTGGTGGGGGAGGGGGCGACTTAATGGATATCATATTATACAAAAGAGATTGAAGGCGTCGTTAATGCGTTAGTGCGAGCCTGGAGGTAATGAGAAGGAATGCGAGTGGATGCTAGGTCAGGTTCTGGTTACATTCCTCAAGAGAGTATCCTGTGACTCCGCCACTTTTCACAAAGGTGGAGGGGGGGTTGGTAAGGTTGCTTCTTGAATATTTCATTGGATAGTTGCGTGAAAGTCCACTCACCGTCACTTTGCAGCCTCCTACCAGACACTAACACTATATCACTTTCACTGAATATAATAAGCCAAAAAGTGACACGGCGTGCGATGAACGCGTCAATGGAGGAAAAATGTATTTACAAACTTCAAGAACTCTTGTCTTGTCCGCTATTGAAATGAAACGGACCTGCTGCGCTCCTTCAGCTCTTATACCCCGTCCTGCCCCCACCATAGTATCCACCCACACTTCCCACCCCGACTTTACTTTTTTTCCTGTAAAACATTAAGTACCAACTCTTCTGAAGTGTTCTTCATTAGATACATAATAATTAAGAGCTGTCAGATACGATGATTGAATGGAAGTACCCTGGAATGAATCAGACGCCCCAAAGGCAACTTCCACACAAAAACCCCTTCCCCTATTTCTTCTTCACAATCCAATGCCGGCTTCATTCACTCTTTCAAATAACGTAGAAAATTCCCTGTCCTCGACAACAGATAAAACCCGTAAACCCTCACGCATTTTTTCCCCCCACGTGATTCTGAAATTAGTTCTTCCCAGAATCTAAAGCTATGAGAAAAATCCCTTAAGTAGCCTACTTGAATCACGCTGTGTACAAACACGATATTATTTTTAGAGGCTTGAGTAAATTGCCTTTTAAGCAAATTGAGGTTTGAAAGGAACACTGCATTTAATTCTTAACACGGTCTATTCCAAATTAATGATGTGCATTAAAATGCACCCCTCCCCCCTGTTTGCTTTAACTCTCGTTTTTCTTGTTATCTTATCTTTGAACAACATTGTTAGTTTCACCTAACTCTCTACCTGGAAAAACTCCAAACCCCCCCGCCCCTCCAGTAATGAGGAAATATCATCCAGCCTCCAGAAATTGCAAGGCTAAAATAACTATACTTATGACGCGTTAACGAAAAAAACGCTATTCAAACTCACCCAGTTGCAGGGAAAAGGTGGAACGTATTTTTATTTTTCGAGGACACACTGAGAAAATTAGCTTGTTAAAAGAAGCTGGACGATCGCGGGCAATGCTTTTATAGCGAAAAATTTGGTTCGGCCGCCACCATTAAGTTACGTGATGTAACAATTTTAAGTTGAAAAACAAAAAAAAAAAAAAAAAATTTCGCTCCGGCAGCTGGCGGTCGGAAAGAGTGCATTTCATTTTGTATACGGATACCCTAAGCCGTCCCAGAAGTAGTAATGTTGAGACCATGATTTGTTTCGTTTATGTTTGACCCTCCCTCGTACTGTTTGCTGCCGGGTTTGTTTAAGCTGAACTTAATGGGAATCAAAGGCTATTTCAAAATGGAATCATCATACCGAATATGATGCTTCTAGAATCAACTGGTGATTTTTAGTGATTTTTTTACCATTTCAAGCCCTATTTTCCCCCCCACCACCTTGACCGATTTGGCCCAAATGCAATACCGACCGGGGTCTTATGACAACTGATTTTTTTGCCAAAGCGCGTTCCGCTAAATTAATTTCTACGAGAGTTATCGTGCTAACAAGACCACACACTTACTTCCACCACAGGGGCACCACCCCCTCCCCCTTGACTTTTTAAAAAAACTAAAATGGGAATCAAAGGCTAGTCTAACATGGAGTATACGTACCGAATATGATGCTTCTAGAATAAACTGGTGATTTTAAGTGATTTTTTTACCATTTCAACCCCTATTTCCCCCCCCCCCCCTCTACCTTGACCGATTTGGCCCAAATGCAATACCGACCGGGATCTTATGACTACTGATTTTTTACATAAAGCGCGTTCCGCTAAATTAATTTCTACGAGAGTTATCGTGCTAACAAGACCACACACTTACTTCCACCCCGGGGGCACCACCCCCTCCACCTCGACTTTTTCAAAAAATTAAAATGGGAATCAAAGGCTAGTCTAACATGGAGTATACGTACCGAATATGATGCTTCTAGAATAAACTGGTGATTTTTAGTGATTTTTTTACCATTTCAACCCCTATTTTCCCCCCCTCCACCTTGACCGATTTGGCCCAAATGCAATACCGACCGGGGTCTTATGACTACTGATTTGATTTTTTTGCCAAAGCGCGTTCCGCTAAATTAATTTCTACGAGAGTTATCGTGCTAACAAGACCACTCACTTACTTCCACCACGGGGGAACCACCCCCTCCCCCTTGACTTTTTCAAAAAACTAAAATGGGAATCAAAGGCTAGTCTAACATGGAGTATACGTACCGAATATGATGCTTCTAGAATAAACTGGTGATTTTTAGTGATTTTTTTACCATTTCAACCCCTATTTTCCCCCCCTCCACCTTGACCGATTTGGCCCAAATGCAATACCGACCGGGATCTTATGACTACTGATTTTTTAGATGAAGCGCGTTCTGCTAAATTAATTTCTACGAGAGTTATCGTGCTAACAAGACCACACACTTACTTCCACCCCGGGGGCACCACCCCCTCCCCCTTGACTTTTTCAAAAAATTAAAATGGGAATCAAAGGCTAGTCTAACATGGAGTATACGTACCGAATATGATGCTTCTAGAATCAACTGGTGATTTTTAGTGATTTTTTGACGACTTCAAGCCCGATTTTCCCCCCCTCCACCTTGACCGATTTGGCCCAAATGCAATACCGACCGGTGTCTTATGACTACTGATTTTTGTGCCAAAGCGCGTTCCGCTAAATTAATTTCTACGAGAGTTATCGTGCTAACAAGGAAACGGCCATAAAGATATATATAAATAAATATATATATATATATATATATAAAGAAATATATAGAGATATATATATATATGAATTCCGGAGACCACTGAATTCGTGTTCTAGAGGTTCTGAAACGTGAAAAAAACATGACATGACCCATGTTTGCCACCATCACGACGAGACCAATAGTGCATTTTTCAGAATGAAATGCACTAAAAACGAATAAGCGAGAAATGAAAAAAATCTCTGTAGGACGCGGCTGATGAAAGCGAATAGTCTCGTGTGTGCCGATTTTTTCCAAAGACTCTCACAAATAAATTAAGAAAAACGCCACTGTTGAAGAAGAACGGGAGGGCACTTTTGATTAAGTGGGTTGTAAGGCTCTATTGACCGGAGAAAAGTAAAAAAAAAAAGGGGGGGAGATAAAGAAAGTGTTGAGATTCAATCTGCTCATGAAAGAATGACGCTGGCCCAAAGAAATTTGGTCATATGGTGTAATGCTCGTGTATTTACATTAAATGACCAAAATTCCTGATCAGATGGTGTTCTATATCCCCGGACTGTGGTCATTTCAATAAATTTCGGCTCTTCCACACTCAGAATCGCCCAAATTGGGGTTACGAACCGGATTTTAAGTTATACCTGCGGGAGGCTATTTCGCGGTTAGAGGCATAAAACACTAGAGACGACAGTCGCCGCGAACTGCGACCGAGAAGTCGTTGGTTTCTAATTGAACTCTGAGGCAGTGTCGGCCTTAGACATTTGGCGCACCCGGGGCGAATTTTTCAACTGCGCCCCCGTGAGGTCTGAGGTCATCGTTCCAAATGAGCCGTGATTTGACGTTTTCTCTATTTTAACCGCAAATAATTAGCGTTTTTTTACACTCCAGAGCCCCTTCTCAATTTCATCGATGAATTAGCTATTTTTCTCCAATTTAACCGTTAATTTACGATTTTTCTCCATCTTGGCCGCTAATTAGCGATTTTTCTCAATTCCTGGAGTAAATCAGCGCTTTTTCCTAATTGGCCAAGACGTAGCCTCCGAAAATCGCGATTTGCCATTTTTCTATCCATGAATTAGCAAATTTTCTCGAATGATCCTCCTACTGTTTTTAGCCGCAAAATTAGCGTTTTTCCTCATTTCAGCCTCTAATTATAGATTTTTCTACATTTCAGGCACGAATTACCGATTTTTTTTCACTTTCTGGCACGAAGTTACCTTCAGATGCCGCGAATAATTGACGTTTTCTCCATTAAATCCGGGAATTAGGGTTTTTTCCCCAATTTTGTCAGTGAATTCTTCATAACAGCGGCGAATTAGCAATTTTTTCTCATTTCAACCGTAAATTAGCGATTTTTCACCATTTTAGCTTTGAAATGCCTATTTATCTCCATTTTAGCCGTGAATTAGCGATTTGCAGTGAGTTCGTATTTTTCTCGATTTTAGCCGCTAATGAGCGATTTTCGTCAATTTCATCCATTGAATTAGCACTTTTTGTTAATGTTAGCTGGGAATTAGCGATTTTTTTTTTTCACCTTTAACTGAATGAATTAGAACTTTTCCTCAATTTGAGACACGAAACGTTTTCACTCAGAAGCCAACAATTGTCGTTTCCATACTTCTAGCCGCTATTTAGCGTTTTATTACACTTCAAAGCTTCAAGGAAACTTTACCCGTGAAGTTGCCACGTATTTTTCTTGATGGCAAATTCGCAGCTAAAATTGCAAAAAAATCGCCCATTCACGGATGCACAAAAGATATAAGACTCTAATTCAAAGCTTTTGCGAGAAGCGCTAATTCACGACTGCAATTTAGAAAAATGGCTAATTAATTGCTAAAATTGGGACAAACGCTAATACACGGCCAAAATGGAGAAACTCGCAAATTAAATAATTGCTAAAATTGAGAAAAACCGGTAATTCAGTAATAAAATCGACAAAAAACGCGAATTAGCTAAAATTAAGAAAATTCACCGATCCACGACTTAGATGGGGGGGAAAAAGCTATTTCGTGGATAAGGTCTAGAAAAAGAGTTAATTCGCGGATAAAAAGGAAAAGAATCGGCTAATTCATGGTTAAAATTGAGAAAGAAGCCATAATTGACGGCTAAAATTAAGAGAAAGTGGTAATTTGCGGCTAAAATTGAGGAGACTAACTAATTTGTGGATAAATTGTAGATAAAGCTGTCATTCGCGGCAAAAATTAGTTAAGAAAATCCAATTTAATGCTGTTATTGAAAATACTCCAATCTGTGGCATCTGAAGGAAACTTCGGGGCTAAAAAACTTGGAACGTTTGAACGGGAGTCGAAATTGAATAAAATATAAAAAGCCGTCAGTCACTAACTAACACCAACTATCTGCTGTACACTAGTTCTATGTGCGCCCTGGTTTCTGTATAGATCTCTAGACAAACCCAACGCTCATTTTCAACTAATTTATTTATAATTTTAAAGTTTTGAAGTACATATTCATAAATCAAATGCGCTTCTTAGGTCATTTTTCCTTGTCCACCTATTTCCCCTCATTCGTCCAGACGCGCCCCCTTAGGACACAGCGCCCGCCCCTGGGAGGTCGTCCGGCTCACCCCCGGCCCCCTTAAAGCCCCGGCACTACCCTGAGGGGACCATCACACACTAGGCAGCCGCTCAGTGGTGCCATAGCCGCGGGTTTCAGCGTTCTCTCTCAACAGTCGCCAGAGAAAGAGCCCCGAAATTGGTTCTTTATAGAAGCAATAAAAAAAATCCATAAAAATGGTTTATGAAAGAGCAAAACTCACGAAAAATTGATTTTTGAAAGATTGGACACCACGAAATTCAGTTTTTAAAAGTGTCAAAATTCGCAAAATTGCAAAAATCCGTGAAATTGTGCCAAATTTGATTTGGCACAAATTGGGCGAAAATCTCCAACGACATCATTAATTGGGATGAGAAAAAGGCCGGAAGCACGAATTTGTAGAAGACACAATTTTGAAGACAAAATTGTAACGTTCGCAACCACCTGTGGGGGGGGGGGGAGAAACTAAATGGTTTGTTTGATCGAGCATTGACATTCTTGTGGCCCAGGCGGCCGAGTTGTCAGTTTCCGGACTCTCAAGAATGACTGAAAAGTTACAGAGGTTAAACTGACAGATTCCACCCAAGTGCGGCGGTTTCGGAAGCTAAATCATCACTTTATGGACGACAATAATGACTGGGAAAATGAGCGTTTCCATCAGGACGAAAACATCGGTACAGAACGCCTTCAGAGCAACTTGGACCGGACCCAGGAAATATCAAGTGGAGGATACCCCACCGATTTGCCACTACGGTCGCACGCGGGAGAGGGCTTCCGACGCCCTCAACGCCTTCGCATTGCGGTGGTTGATGTGAGGTGACGGTTGTTCCTTCCATCATTTCCTCGTTTGGCATCAAGGCCTCAGAGATTTCGTTCATCATAACAACAGTTATTCCCTTAACCGGTGTCGCTGTATCAACTGTACAAAATTATCCATCGGACCATCCATCGGGCTGTCAAATAAAGTATACATATAATGGTTTCTGCAGTGTGCGAGCGCAATAGAATTTAATGGAGAAGGAGGAGGAGGAGGAGGCGCTCGCATCTTAACGGAAACCGGAAATGAAACTGCATTTACATATATACTACTGAGATTTCAGATGGGGGACATCGGCCAAGGTGAGATAGAAGTAAAAAAAAAAAAAAAAAAAAAAAAAAAAAAAAAAAAAAAAAAAAAAAAAAAAATGAAAGAAAGAAGAAGAAAAAAACTCTTGAGCAAGAGGGATATCGCATATCCAATTAAAGATTCAGTTTGAAATAAACCGCCTTTTTTCTCCCCCAAGAAAATATGATCAGCCTAACACAACTTTCCTCGGAGTGGGATCGGATAGTGAGCAAGAAAAAAAAATGTAGAATTACTTGCCTTAAAACTATTCAACGTACGATGAATGGAACTTTATTTAATTATGTTTCTTGGAAAAAGTGTAGAAAATAATAATTTATCCAGGAAAATTACTTGAAGGAAATTGAGGTAGCCCCAGGAATAATTTTCCAGAATGACTCATGAATCAAGAGCATTGTATACGTGCATAAACGTACGCTCTTTGTAGAATTGCTAATTTTTGATTTTTTATTTTCCACGCACGTTGACACATTCTAAAAATCTCTAACTTTGAATATCTCGCTGGATTATTGATTTACAGGAGTCAAGGAAGGTTCAGTTGGATGGAACGGATCATCACGATCATCATCATCACCACCATCAGGATCTTCGTGGACTATGAAAAAACCTATATAAAGGAGCCCAATTCGTTTGAATATTATTGCAAACGGATGAAAAACTTGGGTGCTTGAGCACTTAAACTGTTTCCTTTACGGGTCACTCACATCGAGCATCTCCATACTTGGGGGGCTGAGAACTCTTCTGCGGCTGGCGGCCTTCGATCGTGGAAATCCGGGTTGTATAGTGGTAAAGGAAGTCAACTTAACCCCGCAACATGAGGGAGGTGATTCTTTTAAAAGAAAATAGCTGGTCTTTTATCGACACGATGGTGCGTGGGGAAGTGGTTTAGTGGGGTTTAGTCTGGTTATCCGTCTCTAACGGATGTAATTATTTGGCTTGGAGTGAATTTCTATAGTCGTTACATAGGCGTCGAAAAAGTTTGACGCGTTGCCTTTAGTGCTGGAGGGGAGGGGGGTTGACGTGTTGAAAATTGTCTAGCATGCTTGATTTGTGCTATATTCCGACGAAGAAACCCCTAAAAATAATTGTTTTATAGTTTTGAATTTTGATCACTTTTTTGGTGCCTCCCACCCAGTTTGTAACGCAATTAGTACCGAAAAAGTCGGCCTTGCTCCCGTGAGACACATCCATGTTATTTTTTCCACATGAATTTGCGATTTTTTTGCATTTAACTATGAGTTAGAGCTTGTATTTCATCAGTGAATTAGTGATTTTGCTTAATTTTAGCAGCATGAATTCGCAGTTTACTGCTAAAATTGAGAAAAATTGCTAATTCGTTCGTGACATCAGGAAAAAGCGCTAACTCTTATGACCAAATGTGATAAAATTGCTAATTCGTGGCCAAAGTTAAGAAACAAGTGCTCATTTTTACGGCTGAAAATGATAATCGAGATGAATTCGCTGCTTACATTGAGAAAAAAACTCTAATTCATCTCTACATGGGAATGCACACTTAATTCACTGTTAAAAAGGGAAAATGTTACTTGTTTTTTCGACATGAATTTGCGATTTTTTCGCATTTAACTATGAGTTGGCGCTTTTTCCCTATTTTATGAGTGAATTAGTGATTTTTCTCAATTTTAGCAGCATAAATTCACAGTTTGTTGCCAACTCGCATGGCTCAATGTGATAAAATTGCATATTCGTGGCCAAAATTAAGAAGTGCTAAATAACGGCTAACTCGCATGCCTAAATGTGAAAAAATTGCACATTTCATGGCCAAAATGTAGAAAACGTGGTAATTGCCGCTAAAAATGAGAACAAGATTTTTTTTTAAGCTGAAATTGCTAAGAGGCGCTAATTCGGGGCTAAAAATGAGAAAAGTGCTAATTCATTGCTTCATGTGGATACAACATTGCCAATTCGCTGGTAATATAGACAAAAAGCGCTAATTGGCTGCTAAAATGGAGAAAAAGTGCTAACTCATGGCAATAATTCGGCGGCTTAATTTGAGAAGAGTGATCATTTTCAGGGCATCCTAACTTGCAGACAAAATTGAGAAAATGCACGGTTTCAACCATGGAGGTAGGAACAAGTGGAGGGAGTGAAACGCATTTTTCGTGAAGCCGGCCGCCATTACTACACACCATCTGTTATCAGGTCTCACTTAACAAGAACATTGGCAATTTGATACTTGATCAGTGAAAAAGTGATAAATTCCCCTCCCGTCTTCTCTATGTGAATGATAACAGTGGGTGTGTAATGGCGGAAAAACCGGCTTCACGTGTTTCTACATTAAAAATGCCTTTCTCTCTCCACTTGTTCCTGCCTCCATGGTTTCAACGGCCACTTCGTTGCTGAGATAAAAAGGCCAAGTCATGGCTAAGGCAAAAGAAATTGCTAATTCGTGGCTAAAATCTAGAAAAACTCATATTGTCGACTAAAATTTGTGAAAAGCACTAATTGAGAAAAAGCGCTCATACACAGCTAAAGTTAACAAAACTCTAATCGTGAGTAAAAATGGGAAAACTAACTAATTCGCCTCTAAAATTGAGAAAAAACGCTAATTCCTGCCTAAAAGAGGAAAAAGCGCTAGTTCACGGCAGGGGCGTAGCCATCGTTCGATCTAAGGGGTGGGCAGCTTTACGTGACTACAAGCCAGATGCTACCCAATGCCTCTATTGCAGGCTTATACGGGGATGAGTCCCCAGAAAAGAGAGTAACTCTGTAGCTCATCAATTATTTACGCGAGGTAAATCGACGCGAAAAATCGTCAATTCGACCCCCCAGACACTGAATTTGCACATGTTAAAGGGTCGTGAAGGGTCGGGGTTTTTAGAGTGCGAAATTAGTGAACATATTTTTTTTTTGTGAGTCAGACTAGGAAAAATGGGTTTTTAGTGCGCGAACCCCATGGAATTAGTACTTACATCATAATTATACAAAATTTATTTTATCGAGCGAAATTCGATAAAAGAGGGGGGCTCAACTGTTATCCCGTGCCCGGGGCCCCCAACTTTAATAAAGATGGCCCTGCCGAAAATGGCCATTGTTTTCTTAACAGCGATAATTTAGCCACTGAAATGTGCACACTCCTTTTTGTCCTATACGTATACGCCTAGTCATTGCTACCGCGGTGCGGGGATATTCCCTGGATTGTTCCAGACGTGTAGTCCGTCGTTAGGGATTTTTCTTAGGATTCTAACCCCCCCCCCTCTCACATCTCCTACCCACTCACAAGGTGATCACGTGAATTCATGCTCACTGAACACGGAAAAGTGTACTCAACGAAGCTTCAGAGTTAGCCGCGGTTATTTTATTATATAAGTTCATGAGGTGATGTTCTTGACCGGGTCGACTACAAACAAAAGGTGATGAGGAGGGAGGTAGTGCTTTATCAATGAGTTAACGGCCTTCGAGATTTGAATCAGATTTAAGAAACAGTCCTAGTGTGCGTTGGATTTAACAATAAAACTGTAACTTTAAAAGATACGCGCGATCAATTTCCCATGACCGAGTATAAGGGTGGTGACGTCAACGGCACAAAAAGGACGAATCACGATCCCACCCACATTCCTCTCGTGGGAATACCGTATTCTGCCCAATTAACTCGACTTACTGTGCGCAAATCTATTGAGATCATAACTTCGACTCCTTGAAAGTGTAGCTCCCCCTGCCAATCCACGCGCCTTCGCCTAATTCTCCAATTTACTTGAACTTCATACTGCCGCTTTTTAACAGAACCTATATCCTTTCTCCATCCGAAAACTGACGTAATTCCGGCTAATTATGTCGTTATGTTAAATGACTATCAACACGTGATCCCATGAGTTCTTGGAAAAGGAGACCCGTGAGCCGGTTTCCCTGCTGATCCTTAGTTTGAGAAGAAAAAAAAAAAGTTATTATTTTCGCGATAGCTCCCGATGTTCCCACTCCCTTGCGGTGAAGAGACGTGGAGGGAAGAATATAGCAAAACTTGATGTTTCTTCCCCCTACTCGGGTATTTCCTGAGGCAAACGTAGACAGCGGGACGCTGAATTAGAATGATTAGTTAGTTGAGATTATTATTCACGTCCACCATTTGAATTCGTTATACCCATACAGTCTCGTCCCCACCAACTTGGCCAACTTTCTATACACATATAATATCTTATTAAGATTTATTTTAAGATGAATAGACTTCCATGTCGTTCTCTCGCACCCTCTCATCGAGAAAATACCACCTCATTATCTACTTTCCATGTCAATACGAGGCATAAGAAGGGGGTGCCGGGTGAAGGGGAGCCTGTCAATGGAACCCAACCCCCTCATGCATCAAGCTCATCAAAGCAAGCGTTTTTACAGCGGGAAACCCAGGCCTTGCCACTTTTTTTTTGTTAGTGCTTGGCACGAAGCCATGACCAAAGGAAATCATAAGAATAATAGATGACAACAAGTAGGTGTAACATCTTGTTTATTATACTTTATGGTGAAGTTTATAAGGCCTATCAGTCAGGAGCAATGTTGAAAATATTCGTCATTGTTCATGGGAAAAATAATTATCATCACACGCAGGAAAACCTTGCTCTAAAAATTCATAATTTAACAAGCAATTTCTATCGCTTTCATCACTAACGTTAAAGTACACCAATCGTAAGAGCTTCCAATCTACTAACATCTATTTAGTTTTTCTGTAGGTGAAGGGCAATGGGCCCGCCCACAGCTTGTTAGTCCGAGCACCCTTTCGCCTTGTATTCCCTTATAGTTGTAAATTCATTAAGCCACGTCGCTTCAACTAGTAAAGTCAATTGATCTAGGAACCGCACCTGCTGTTTCGTAATTTACTTCTATTAAACTCGATGCTCCTCATTATTTAGACGTCATTACTTAGGCACTGGGGCGAAGAAACTTTTGTCTGACTGGAAAAAAGAGTCCACGCGAAGCGACTGCTAAAAACATTTCAGGTTCTCAACGATAATTTTTGTTCCACGAGTTTTCAAATGGCGCGATTAAACAAAATGAAACGTCGGCCTGACTGATTACCCTTAGCGTGCCATTGCTTTTTATCATTTTTTTTTTTCGCACGCATTCCAAGTGGATGGCATCATCATGAAAGTATAATCGTACGAAATTAAAGCTGTCTGTTAAGTCAGGACTTCAGGAGCTCAGTGGGGTAAGATTTTATAAAACACATTCCCTTCTACTCGATTAGCCTGAAGCTCATCATGAGATCCGCAAACTTACATTTAAGAAGAAAAAAAAAAAAAAAAAAAAGTAGATTATAAGACCTTTAACTAGCACTCTACTTTTCTTAAATTTCCTGAGTGTCCCCCAATGGTACACTCCTCCCAGCACAGTTTAAACTTGAGAAAAAGTGCTGATGGGTGATTTAGGCTTTAATCAACCGCATTTATAGACCGAAACCGGAACTTCTGGAAGACCCGGCGCCTTATATTAAGAGCGGAAGGCTGCCATTATGGAACGAAAAAGTTATTTTTTGACTCGGGCGTTCAGTTTCCGGGGTCAGATTGAAAGATTTTGGACACAGGAGTGTTTCTGGGCAGAAAACCTGTAGAACTTCGGCCAATTTGTTACTTGGAGATGGCCGCGCTCGGCGGAAATTTCTATACTTGAAAGAGCCAAACCAACGGAATTAGTTTACTGAATGAGCCGGACCTCAAACATTGCTATTACAAAGAGCCAAATTTGTTTCACAGGCCTGGCCAGTGGCGGATCTAGGATGTTATCTTGGTAGGGAGGCATTAGCGTATATCTAGGTAGGGGCGAGGGGGGCCGACCGCCCCAGGCCCCTGTTAGTCGGGGCCGCCGAAAAGCTGAATTACGGAAAAATGAGGATTTTTAGTTTCTATAGTTTCATGGACGTAGGTATCTGAAAAGGTTAGACAGCGATTTGGCTCATTTCTACGAATTTCAGTCTATATCCGACGTGGAGAATATAACGTTACAAGTGATATCAGCAAAGAGTGTGGGCTGAACATTCGATTGACCCCCGAGAGTGCTATTCTGGGGGCTCAAATACAGAAAATTCGAGCCTTCCTGAGGAAAATTCACGGCTAAAATACAGAAAACTGATACACCGCACAGTCCCCAGTTTCGTTAGTTTCTTTTGCGCACTAATATACTGTTCGAAAATGTTCAACTATCTGACGCGGCAAAAAACTTGAGAAAACGCTCTATTATTCATGGCCATAACTGCGAAAAAGCGCTGAGTCGTGGTCTCACGACGCCACTTCCAGACCAAAATTAAGAAAAATCGTCGATTCGCGCTGTATGGCGCGCAAAAAATCAACGCAAAAGTGTTGTTTTTGGGCCGAGCCCGCGGCTAAAATTGAAAATACACGCCAATAATTCAAGGCTGTACAACTATAAAAATATCGGTGCTAATACTGACAAAAACAACGCTAATTCGGGTTAAAATAAGGCCATTTCCCAACTGAAATGACGAAAAATCGCCCATTCGCGTATAAAAAAAAGAATTGATATAATAATTCGCTGCTAAATGAGCGGAAAATGCTAATTCGCGGCAAAAGTTGAGGAAAAACGTTAATTCGCGAATATACAAAAATGAATAAAATCACTAATTCGCGGCTGAAATTCAGAAAACGAAAATCCGCAGCTTCTAAAAACTGAAAAACAGCGCTAAACCATAGCAGAAAGTAGAAAAAAATGGTCACGTATACGGGGCTAAAATCTAAAAAACAACGCGGATAAATTAAAAAAATATAATAATTAGCGCTGCTAAAATTAAGAAAAACCGCCTAATTTTCAACCCAAATTGAGAAAATGTGCTAATTCGCTGCCAAAAATGGCTAATCTGCAGCTCAAAATGAGGAAAACTCCAATTCGTGGATAAAATGGAGGAAAAATCGCTATTGCGAGCGATAGAAACGCTACTGTGCTGCTAAAATTGAGAAAAAGCGCAAACCCGCGGCTACAATTGGTGAAAATCACTAAATTCCGACTTAAATTGGAAAAACGCAAATGTGTAGCTTCCGTTTGAGGCTGAAAATAAACAAAAAACGCTAATCCATAGCAAAATTCGAAGGAAAAAATGCCAATGTGGGACTAAAATGTAAAAAAAACGCAGCTTATATTGAAACATTCACTAATTCGCCCGGCATAAATAAAGAAAAACTCTATAGTTTTCAGCTCAAATTGGGAAAAAGTGCTATTCCTGGATAATAATCGAGGAAAACGCCCCGAGAAATCGAGAACCCGCTAGTTCGCGGCTAATATTGAGACGTTCAATAATTGGGTGGGCCTGGCTAAAATTAAGAGAAAGGTTCATTTTCAGCCTAAATTAAAAAAAAGGGCTAATTCGCTGTTAAAAATTGAAAAATCGCCAGTTTGCAGCTAAAATGTCGGACAAATTAACAAAATTCGCTAATTTACGGGTTAGAGAAACGCTACTACGCTGTTAAAATTAAGAAACATCGCTAATTTGTAATTTATGGGCCTTATTTTAAACAAAATTGCATGTTTGGGGCCCTTGGCTTAGGCCTGACAAATTCTTTATGAAATTGAATGTTTCCTGGCTGAATATCCGCGAGATTGACATTTTTTGGCCTTCGATAGATGTTGTCGCCGGTATTTTAATTAAATAAACTAAATTAAATTGATACATTTCCGGGGGAGCCCATTTTTTATCGGAAGCCCTCCCAGCATCGTCCGGAAAGATACCAATTTAATTTAATTTACTTAATTTTTTGGCCTTAATTTCAGTGAAATTGCCAGTTTAGGGTCTTAATGCTAGCAAAATTGCCAGTTTCGGGGACCTATCTTCCGGTAGGTATATTAACAAAGAACGCCAAAAGCCTAGCGAATACTCACGAGATTGGAAGCTTTCTGTGGCTGAATATCCGCGTGATTGCCAAATTTTGGTTCTAATTTCGGAGAAATTGCGAGTTTTGGGTTTTTTTTGTGGTCGCCGACATGCCCTGGGGGTCCGGCGACGGCGACTCCCAGAGCACCCTAAGCTCGATGGAACCCCTCCTCTCTATAATTGTCCAACGCCTTCATTGTTGAGACTCCATCTTCTAATTGTTGGGGGGGGGGGTTGGTCTAAACCCCCAAAACCCACCCCGTGAATCCACCAGCGGGCTCGGCTGATTCTAAAAAAACTAATGTGGCTCGTTCAAAAACAAAATTCTTGTATTTGACTCATTCAACAACTAAAATTTCGTCATTTTGACTCTCACAAACCGCAGTTTCATGGACTATCGTCCCCCCAAAACCTAATTTCGCCACCTTTTCACAATTTTATCCTTGAATTTGGGGCTTTTTCGGAATTTTGGTCGCGGATAAACGTCTTTGTCTATTTTAATTACGAATTACCTCTCGATTTTTTTCTGTGAACTAGTTATTTCGTCACATTTGGCGCTTTTTCCAAATTTTGGCCTCAATTTAGCGCTTCGTCTCAATTTCATCCCTGAATGATCACATTTTTTATCAATTTTAGCCTCATTCCCCAGTCCTGGCAATCTGTGAGTTGGCGTTTTCTATGAATTCGCGCTTTTTCTCCATTTTTCATAATAGCGTGTTTCTCTTTTTTCAGACTCGAATTCGCGTTGTTCTCTTTTTTATCCGTGGATTAGCGTTTTTCTCAGTTTTAGCCGCGTAAATTAGCTCTTTTTCTCAATTTCAGCCCCGATGTTGCCCCTAAGAATCGGCGAGTTGGCGTTTTCTCATTTTTCAGCTGTGGATTAGGTTTTTTTTTTCTCAATTTCATCAGTAAATTAGCACATTTTCTTAATTTTAGCTGTGATTTTTAGCGTTTTTTCTCGATTTTATCCGTACCTTAGCTGAGTTTTCCTCCACTTTTATATTTAGACGCGAATTCCGTGCATTTGCGCTTTTTCTAAATTTTACTACCAATGTTGCCCCGAGAATTAATGAGTTAGCGTTTCTTCCTTTCAGCTGTGAATTTACGCTTTTTCTCAATTTTTAAAGCTGCTAAATTGTAGCACTTTATCACAATTTTAGCTGTGAATTAGAGTGGTTCATCCTTGAATTAGCGCTTTTCTCAGTTGTAGCTGCGAGAATTAGCGCTTATTCCTTATTTCAGTCCCGATTTTCCCCTAACAATTGGTGATTTTGCGTTGCCTCAACGTTAGCTGTGAATTAGCGCTTTTTCTCAATATTAACAGCCGTAAATTTCAGCCATTTTTCTCAATATCAGCCGCGAATCCGCGTTTGTCTCAATTTTACAAGCGAGTTTAGCCATTCGTTCTCATCTTATCTTCTTAAAAATCCCGATTTTTTCATCTTTAAGCTATTCAGGGGCCCCATCCGAACGGGGACCTGGGGCGGTCCACCCCTTGCCCCCTCTTCACCACTACGCCTTCATTATTTCTTTGTTTTTTTCACTCGCTTCAATATCATTCTCGGGGAGAAACGGTCAAATTTTTTCGTGAACGAGCTCGTAAAAATCATTCCATTGTTGTCATTGTTCTAAAAATTCGCAGGTTTTTTTCTTAATTCACTGGATTGTGTGATTGTGGATTCGAGATTGTGTGATGAATAGATGATGACGTTGGGTTCAACCCATGTGAGAACTATCGTACTCCAATTTTATAGTGTTTATTATTATTATATGAGAACTTTGCAGCAGTTATGTACAGGTTTCATCCCTCGAAACGGACATTTTAACTCGCACTTGTGATCTCGGTGAATAAAAATCAACAAGCGTCTCGCCGCTCACTAAATTACTGCCGCCAAAACTCTTCAATCAACGACAAATAACAGACATCACGTCAAGACCTAATTTTCATGCAAAGTGCGGGGTTTTCCCCTCGGCGGGCGATACCCAGTAGTTACACGTCCTTGAAATAGCGTCCCGCCAGACAAGTTTATTTTTGTGTATGAAAAGCCCCCGCTTTTTTTTTTGTTTGCCTGAATTTTGAATGATTAGAGAAGGCTTTTCTATGGGAACTCTTTAATTATAGTTGCGGAAGAATGACATTTATTTGAGACCTTGGCTCAATCCTGCCCGACTTACCAGATTCTTCTTTTTCCTCACATTACCTCCCCCCTTTTTACGTTAATTCGCATTTTCTCAAGAAAAACAGCTGATATTCTATCAGAGGAGCGGATATCCTAAGAGAGAAGGACACAAAGTGACAGGGCTAAAATATATTTATTAAAAGGACGGATAATTAAATTATACGACAGTTTTTCCAATGAAATGTTATTCCCGGGCGGTTAAAACAGTCTCATGTCTGAATTGTCAGAGTTTAAACCTTTCTAGGAATTGTCAGTATCGCAGCCTAGTTGGACCAGTTTCTGAGGCTGTTTTGCCTAGAATGGACAGTTTTCTAAAGCACAGCAACTAATTCGCCATCTGCCTATACTGAACCAACGTTTGAGGGCCGGTTTCGACGATGATCCCAGCTAGAGTTGACTACTGTATGAGTGCTATGAGTTAATTATCAGATTCCGCTGGGCGAGAATTCATGCCTTAACGCAGGATTGTCACTTTCGAGTTATAATTTATTTTCATCAACTTGTTTCTGCATTTTTCAAACAAAAGAATTCACATAAACATGAAAATAAATGCAATCTTACTCCCCCGTCAATATTCCTGGAACAAAAATATTTTCTTGCATGATTCACAATACTGCGCTTTTTCATTACAAAATAAAAATATAATTAGGTGTTTTCCAGGATTTACCACTTTTCAGCAAATTTTTTTCTCTAACCTTCCTTAAGGGGATCCTAATGAAAATGCTTCAACCTTTGCTGATTCACGAATTCTTCCCCTTTAACGACTAGGAAGGACAATGTTGTTGTTGTTGTTTTCTTTTTTCCTGTCTACTTGTTCATTGTGTAAATGGTCCTTTTTTCAAACATCACACTTGGCATGAACCCCTCCCCCCATCACCTCGAGAAAGACTCAAAAACTCATTTTACCCATTGCTTGATATCTGTACATCAAGCACTGGTGGACTTACACCTATCGGGCCCCGGTGTGGATAACTCTAAGAGGCCCCTTATACTGTCTCTAAGGATGAACAATAAATATAATTTTTACGTAGCGTTAAAATAAGGCTTTTCCTTTATTCTAGCCACGAGTTGGCACTATTTCTACACCCAATCTGCCAATCAGCGTTCATGATTAGTTAAATAAGCAGTAAACTGGCGAATTTCTCTATTTTAGCCGCGAATGAGTATATTTTTCGTTAATTTTACTCGCGCATTAGCGCTTTTCTTAATTTTGGCCGCTTGCAACGTTTTTCTTAATTTCAACCGTGAATAAGCGTTTTTTTAATCTAAAGCCAAGATTTTACGCTGTTTGTCAACTTTATAAGTTTATAGCCCTAAAGTTGCCTTCAGAAGCCACGATTTTAGACGAAAATTGAAACTCTTCTGTATTTTATAGCCGCGAATGCGAATCGACGCCTTTTCTCAATTTTAGCCGCAAAGTAGTGTTTTTAAAAGAAAGAGAGTGACGATTACGTCGTTTTAGCAGTGAATTGGCACTTTGTCCCAATTCGAGCTGAAAATTAGTTTTTTTTTTTTCAATTTTAGCCGCGCTGGTAGTGATTTTCCAAAATTAGCCGCAAATCAGTATTTTCTCTTTTTTTTTACATTTTACCTCCGCATTAACGAAACGTTTTCCACTTCTACCTGTGGATTAGCGCTTATCCTCCAGTTTTAGCCGCGAATTAGCACTTCCTTTAGACAAGAATTGGCGCATTTCCTCAGTTTTGAGCCACAAATAATAATAAATAGCCTTCAGAAGCCAGGAATTTGGCGTATATTCCAAATTTAGACATAAATCGAAACTTGTTTCTATTTTATACGCGTATTAGCGCTTTTCTAAATTTTAGCAGGAAAGTAGCAATTTTTCTCCATTTTTTGCCACAAATTGAAGTTTTCATGCATTTTTAGCCGCGAATTAGCACTTTTTCTCAATTTGATCTTTATAAAAGCTAAAAAATTAGCGTTTGTCTCAATTTTAGGCGTGCTAATTAGTAGATTTTCCAAAATTGGTCTCAAATTAGCGTTTTCTTTTGTTTTTGTTTTGTTTTTTAACATTCTACAGCCCTGCATTGATAATTTCATTTCACCTTGAGCGCATTTCCTCAGTTTTAGCTGCTAAATTGCTTGTAGAATCCTGGCGTATTTTCAATCTTGGACGCAACTTACATTGTTCTATATTTTAGGTACGGATTTGAGTTTAAACTGCATTTTATCCACGAATTAGCGATTTTCCTCCATTTCAGCCGGGGTCTTTATTAAGCCCGGCAATAACCATTTTTTTGTGGTCATTTTAAGCTACGGATTAACGCTTTTTCTTACTTTTAGCCACAAATAGGTTGCCTTCAGAAGCCGAGAATTGGCGTATTTTCAATTTCAAACAGTTACTGAAATGTTTCTCGTATTAGCAATTTTCTCAATTTGATCTTTATAAAAGCTAAAAAATTAGCGTTTGTCTCAATTTTAGGCGTGCTAATTAGTAGATTTTCCAAAATTGGTCTCAAATTAGCGTTTTCTTTTGTTTTTGTTTTGTTTTTTAACATTCCACAGCCCTGCATTGATAATTTCATTTCACCTTGAGCGCATTTCCTCAGTTTTAGCTGCTAAATTGCTTGTAGAATCCTGGCGTATTTTCAATCTTGGACGCAACTTACATTGTTCTATATTTTAGGTACGGATTTGAGTTTAAACTGCATTTTATCCACGAATTAGCGATTTTCCTCCATTTCAGCCGGGGTCTTTATTAAGCCCGGCAATAACCATTTTTTTGTGGTCATTTTAAGCTACGGATTAACGCTTTTTCTTACTTTTAGCCACAAATAGGTTGCCTTCAGAAGCCGAGAATTGGCGTATTTTCAATTTCAAACAGTTACTGAAATGTTTCTCGTATTAGCAATTTTCTCAATTTGAACTTGAATCGTCAGTTTTGCCATTTTAGGATCAGAATGGTCAGTTTTGCCGTTTCTAGAGAGGAAGGTAGCAGTATGGCCAGTTTGAGAACCTGGAATTGCCAGTTAAGAACTTTTCTAAGCGCCAATGTCCAATTCCAGGTTCTCAAACTGGCCATACTGGCCATTTTCAGGGCAGAAATTGTCTATTTAAGCATTTTCTAAGGCAGGAATCGTCAGTTTTAGCCATTTTCACGGGGTGTAGAGTCAATTTTGCCAATTAAAGGACGCGTATAGTGCATCCGAGGTGAGATTCGTTAGTGTAACCGTTTTTCGCGAGTGAATGACCGATTTAGCCAGTTCAAGGGTAGTAATAATTTTGCTCTTTTTTAAAGGGGAAACCTTTTTTCTAGGTGCGAATGGTCAGTTTGGCAATTTTAGAGACAGGAAATCGTCATTGCGCAATTTTCAAGGCGCGAATTGTCAGTAAAACTTTTTTCTAGGGCACACGACGTCAGTTTTGCCAATTTTATGGTTTGAATACCCAGTTTGGCCATTTATAGGGCGTGTAGAGTGAGTTTTCACATTAATGGGACGTGAATAGTACGTCAAGCTAAAGGCGAGAACGGTCAGTTAAGCCAATTTTGGCGCACGGAATGGTCAATTTTGTTATTTTTGGAGCAGAAATCTCTGCCGGTCAGGCACTGTCAGCTACATATTGTCAGTTAATCCTCTATATTAGGGCTCTTAAACTCAGTTTTGACTGTTTCAAAACGGAAAATGCCCATTTGGCTATTTTTAGTGCACAAATAATCAGTTTAGCTATTTTCAAGCGCGGATCGGCATTTTTACCATTTTCAGGGCCCAAATGGTCAAGTCAAGGCGCGAATGGTCAATTTGGCCTGCATTCTTAGTGCACGAATGGTCGATTTTACAATTCACAGGACAGGAACTATCGGTTTAGGATTTTCCTGGGCGCTAATAGTCAGTTTGGCCGTTTTCAAGGCGCAAATAGTCCGTCAAGTCAAGGCGCGAATTGCCATTTCGGTTATTTTTGGCACGCTTATGGTCAATTAGCCATTTCAATCGTGGGAATCGTAAACTTTCACGAATTTTCAGGGTCAAACGAATCGCCGGTTTAGCCATTCTTAGGGCGCGCGAAGTCTAGTTTGGCTATTTTTAGGGAACAAATAGTCGTTTTAGCTATTTTCATTAGGCAAATCGTCAGTTTTGCCGTTTTGGGACGCGAGTATTATAGTCAGCCTAGCTGTTTTTTATGGTGGGAGTAGCTACTTTAGCTATTTTCAGGCAGCGAATGGCTGTCAAGCCATTTTTCAGTAGACCCTCCCTCGAGCAAATCCTGAATCCGCGTCTGTTCAGTGGTATAATATAAATACCGTTGATGCCGTGGATATTTCCTTATCAGGGCTAAATAGCAAACTTTTAGGGCCAAACAAATCTGTTTCTTTTGGACTTTTACTTTTTATTATCCAAACTGCTGGTTGAAGTACTCTGAGAGGGGTTCTGACCCCCTAAACCCTCCCCATGGACACGCCACTGGCCAGGACAACCATCACGGGGCCTGCAAATTCTTCAGCTTTCACTCTTGAAGAACAACGCAGCGTCAGAGTCAGAGACACTAGTCTCACTTCTCTTTCTCTTTGCAAAGAAAGAAAAAAATTGGTGCCGCCCACTAGTAGAAATTTCGTCACGTTCATTTGAATTACCGTGATGTCTATATTAAGAGTAAACTCAGCTAAGTAGTTTTGGGGTTGGTGAACTTAAAATAGTCGTTTTGACAAAAATAAACAATGAAAAAACAGTTCATTAGTATTTGTTTCAAAAAAACAATTCTTTATCTATTAGTACTTGTTTTTAGCTCTTTTACGTTTTTATTTTAGGGGTGTTTAATCACTTATCGCTTTCTTTAATTCATGGGAGTTCACTCCTTGCCTATTATTTGTTCCTGGTTTTAGAGTCAGAGATTCGCTGTTCAAACGCTTCGACAAAAAAAAAAAAAAAAAAACATATTTAAAGCAAAAATAACTTTTGAGGGTTGGGTGGTTGCTAATATCAAACCTTGATTCAGGTCCCAATTTTTCTTGGAGTCGGAAAGTTTCGCCTCCAGAAAAAGGGACAGTTGGTGATCTTCCTGGAATTTGATAGTGAGTGATTCATTCGAGGGGGGGGGCTGTTAGGGGGTGGAGGAGGGGATCTTCCCGATCTTTTCGACCAATGCAATGTTGAAGTGTGTCCATTACATGAAAGTGCCCCTTGTAGATTCCTTCTGATAAAGATCATGAAGAGTTGAGGCAATTTAACATTGGAGGGCGCATAGAGAAGAAAGGACAATAATAATTGTCCGCTGTTATGAACTTTAAAACGTCTTTGAACTGTCAGCGTATTTCTAGCGGCAAACAATGCGGTGGTGATGGTGGGATAGTCGTCGTTGGGTTGTGGTTGGGGGGGGGGGGTGATTTACGAGTCTCTGTTGCAAAGCGATACAATTAGTAAAATGGATGGCACTAAAAAGGAATTGAGGCGGGTCCGCGGTTTTTTTGTTTTTATGAACGTACACAATATCTCCCCCCGCCCCCCCGGGGAACATGATTTTGTTCACGACTCGGGAATTAATGTTGTATGACCTCTACTCATTATGCATCTTAAGTCTACATCTCACGGTGTGGTCGGACTTGATGATGCGGTGCTTGATGCCCCTTTGCATTTAAATGACGCACTTACTAACGTCTCACCAGTCATGTTGCTCCACTAAAGTTGGCACATGTACGAGTACGGAGTCCACATACTTAGACTTTTTTTTCCCGCTAGAAAATGTCGCACGCTTAATAAAATCGGCGAAACCTTTAAGTGAAAGACTTGAATAAACATCGCCGGGAAAACCCCGCCATTTAAAGCGTGCAATTGTTTCTTCCTCTTTCTCTCCTCGATTTCGCACATCAAATTCTCGGAAATAACGATAGTTATGGGACGAATTATTATGATAAGGACCTAACGTTTTGCGTCATATACCCCTCTTCATTCATACTTTGGGCATCTAGTTCAGACCAGGCACATAGTAGCCACACAAGAAGCCCTCATGTGACGCTAAAGTGAAGAAAAATACTACAATTCTTGGTATTTGGAGACAACTTATAATCGAGAAAAAGAAGCTATTTGCTATTATGAAAGCTGGTACACCGCTTAAATTGGCGGCTTCTGAAGGTTACTTCGCGGCTAAAATAAAGAAAATACGCCGATCTACAATTTCTGTAGGTCCTTACATAGGCGGCTGAAATTGAGAAGGCGCGGTAGTGTGCCGTTCTTCTTGATGGGTGCGGGGCTATTGATGGGGTTAAGAAAAAGCGCTGATATTCATCCGCTAATTCGCGGTTTCTTGATGCAGCCTCAACACCAAAATTTTGAGTGAGAATCGCTAATTCACGGTGTATGGAGGCCCTTTCAAGGGGCGGAATTATATGCCTGAATGACGGGGGAGGCGGTCAACTTTCTTCTCACCCCACCCCACTTATCCTATTCGCCTAATTTCTTAATTTACTTTAAGAAAAACAAAAAAACAATAGCACAATAGCCCGAAAGCCCAACTTGTCTGGTTCCCAAAAACTGGATCTTTTATTCCAGTGTCGAGATCTGCTCAAGGCTCTTGGGTAAATATGGTATTGTTTGAATTAAAAATAAAATAAAAACGAAACAAAATCTGGAAATTCGGTCCCACAACCAAGAACGTGCTGCCAAAAAAACCGACCCAATGACTCGCGCTGCAGTGCGTGGGCGAGGGTTTGGCTCCATATCTGATCCAAAACAAATCATACGCGTCTCACTCTTTCAAAAACCAAATACCACAATTTAGGCTAATTTGAACCCACACGCTTTTTCAAAACCAAATTTTTTGGATTTTTGGTCTCTCAAAAACAAAATTTTGCGGGTTGAAGTCTTTCAACTTCCAATTTTACGGTCATTTGCCCTTTCAAAACCAAATTTATTGAATTTGGTCCCTTCAAAACCTAATTTCGGCGATTCACGCTTGTTTAGAAACCAAATTTCATGGCTTTAGCCCTTTCAAACCACAATATCACAGCAGAAATGTGGTTCGAGCAATTTGAGGTTAGAACTGTCTGTGATCTGAACATTTTGTAGTTCGAGCATTGTCTGGTTCGAGCATTGTATGGATTGAGCATTTTGTGGTTCAATATTTTTTTTGGAACTATCCACAAAATGCTTAATCCAGCTGTCCTAACAAGTGGTTCGAGCGTCTTGAGTGGTTCGACCAATTTGTGCTTTGAACGTTTTGTGGTTCTAGTAGCCGGGGACCTAGGACACTAAAAGCTTAAAGATGAAAAAACAGGGATTTTTAGGTTTTAAAGCGTTCATTTGTGGCTAATATTGAGAACTAGTGCTCATTTGCCACTAAAATTAACAAAAATACACAAATTAGAGGCATCTGAATCTAAAGGAAACTTCGCGGCTGAAGTAGAGAAAATACGCCAACCCCAAGCCCAAACGGCCTATTAAGGGCAAACGGCCTTTAATAGGCGGCTAATGTGCTAATCTTGGAGCAAGCACGCGGCAAAGAGTTACGTAAAAGTGTGTTCGCGGCTGAATAGCAAAAAAAAAGCGCTATTTCATGGCAAACGGCGGAAAAAATCACCTATTGGCGGCTTAAAATTGAGAAAACTGTAATTCACAGCTATAATTGAGGAAAAAAATGCAAAGCTGTGGCTGAAATTGAGAAAAATCAGCGAATAATCGCCCGGCTAGTATTGAGAAAACGCCAACTCATGGTTTCTCGGGGCAACTTCGCGACTAAATTGAGGAAGAATCAGTAATCATGGCGAAAAATCAGTAATTCGTAGCAAAAATTGAAGATAAAACGCTAATTCACGCGGTTCTAAATAAGCAAAGCCGCAAATACGTGGCTGAAACTGAGAAAAATCACAAAAATCCCGGATTACATTGAGTTAAAGCACCCAATCGCAGTCAAACTTGAGAAGGAGCACTAATTCGTAGGTATGAAATATAGAGAAAAACGCTAATTCGTGGTTCAATATGAGAAAATCCGCTAATAAGCGGCTAAAATTGATTAAAAGCGCTAATTTGCGACTAAAATAAAGAAAAACACCAAATCCACCAAACACCAAATTGAGAAGGCAAGCTAATTTGCTGTTCTTGGGCTACTATGCGGCTAGAAGTTCTGAAAAATACCAATATTCTTGGATAAAATTGCGAAAAAGTAGTCATTCGTGGCTAAAATTAAGAAAATGTGTCAATTTGTGGTTTTTTGAAAAAACTTCCGTGCCAAAATCGAGAAAAGTGGCTCATGTGCTGTTCTTCGAACAAATCCGCGACTAAATTAGAATAAGCGCTAACACCCAAACTCTCGAATTTGGTTATTTGGACAAGCAAAAGGAATGACAAGGGACCTCGTGGAGATTTCCTCAACGGGCCCCGATAGGTTTAGGTCCTAATAAGGTGCTAATTTGAGGATAAAAGTAAAAAAAAAAAAAAAAAAACGCTTATTCGCGGCTGAAATGGAGAAAAGGCACTAATTCGAGACTGAAATAGAGAAAACATCCGTAATTCGCCCGGTTCTGGGAGGCCAAAGGTGGACCTACACTTGCCGAGGCCCGGAGCGCGATTCTCTATGAGGCCCCATAGCCTCCAAATAAACAAGAAGTGTCGACGAATTAGCGTTTTCTCAATTTCGACGACAGCGACAGAGCGCTTTTTCAAAATTTCAGCCGCAAATTAAGGGGTTTTTCCCAATTTCATTCACGAGTTAGCGCTCTTTCTCATTACTTCCACCCCGAAGTTCCTCCTTGGAAAGCGAATTGGCGTTCACTCAATTTTAGTTGTGAATGATCGCTTTAAATACGCAATTTTTCGCGTTTTAAATACGAATTTAGCGATGTTTCTCAATTACAGCCAGGATTGGGCCCTGTTTCGCAATTTTAGCCTCTTATCACTTTGTCTAACAATAAATGTTATCCATGTTTCAGCCGCATATTACCGGCACCAAGAACAGCAGATTAGCATTTGTTTCTCATTTTTAGCCGCCTTAGGATCAACTGATATTGGGCGTTAGTGCTTTTTCTCAATACCGCAGCCACGCGGAATTGTTCCTAAAATTTCTCGAACAAACAGTGCACACGGGTCTAGATGGGCTATACTGCAGAGTAACCAACGACACGGCCAAAACTTTTCGTATGAACAAACATTTTCGGGGCTAACGACCCGTTATAAAGGCGTTTTTGGCCGGGGAGAAAAACGGACCTAAATATCCCGCTTCTACATCCATGAGCAATATTGGAATATCCAAGAACCAATCCTCCGTAACATTTGTGTTATTTAAAGTTATTTATCGACTGGGGGCTGTGACTGTGACTGGGAATACCCCAAAGTAACTCCCTAATCCCGTAGGTTACAGGCAATAGTAGGTATCTATAGGTCGCGGATCTCACTGCCGGCCATGACTAATCGTGTGATTCAAATTCCTCGTAAGTTAGGTTTCAAACATGGGAGCAAAAATAATCGGATGGCACAAAATAGCCACGTTGCCGACCCCCCCCCCCCCACTAATAAAAAAAGTTTAGAGACCTGATCGATTGACAAGATCAGGGTGTTCAATTCAATCTTCCTTGTTCTTATGGTAAGGAGGGCCCAACACAAAACAACTTCAAAGGTAAGATTTATAAATTTGGGGTCCTGTAATATATGGCTGATATTATAAAGAAAAGTATAAGATAATTACTTGTTGACCTTAAAAAAAAAAAAAAAAAAAAAAGTGTAGTTGAGCACACAAAATGTAATTATTTCATCAGTCTACATACCGCGCCTGAACAATTTTTACTGTTAAGTAACTAACTTTTAAAGTAACAGCCGAACAGGTATAGACGTAATTAGCTCCTCTAATAGGGTACAATAATTACACCCTTAGAAGTTTAGATCTCCATAATTTAACCTCATTTTTAGAGCTCAAACAAAATTAATAAACAATAGGAGTGCTATTTAACAATATTTGCTATTTATTTTGTTGATTAATTCCACGGATTAAAGCAGAAAACTAACTCCGCTTTAGTTTCTTTTGAGCCAAAGAGCGTTTTTCCCCCTTCCTTCTTTGCTCATTGCTCACATTCACGTTATTTGGTAATAAATGTATTTGCATGGAACTCAAAAGAAAGGAAGAATACGAGAGAGAGAGAGAGAGAGAGTGAGAGAGAGAGAGTGAGAGAGAAAAAACGCGAATAAGAGTGCATAAATTGCCAAGTCATGTTATGTCATCTCGTACAAGCGTGAACGTTAATTCAGCTCTCTTGGCCCCGAATGAGCTCCAATGCTTAAAACCATTGATGATAAGCGTATAATTTATGGGCGTGAATTCTTTGCCTGTTTGGATAAAATGAATAAATAAAGTGAGCTTTTTCAACCCTTCCTGCTGTATTTTCATGGAATCCCCCCCCCCTCTGCCGTTTCATGACTGATAATGGTAGTAATGATCATCATTTTGTTTACGAGGCGTTTCTTTTATTTGTTGTTCGAAGAGCAGTGATTGTTCAACACAAATGTGAAATTAATGCTTTATTAAATTTTGTCTTGATGTTCTTTATACAAACCAAACTAAATTTGATCGAAGTGTTTTCCTACAAACTCAAGATATGGCCATCAAGATCGAATTGATACGTGCTTTGTTTGTTAATGCTAAATCACCATGTTTTTACGGCGTTAACAGAATCAGGGGGCCCTGTTCTATAAAATTAATAACAGTTAATGGCAACAGTCAACTACCTTTCATTCATTTTAATTTATGTCGTTGTATCTACATGTTTGAATTACAGAACAGGCCACCTGGGGGCAAAATGGTTAGTTTTAACGGTCGACCTATCGGGACAGTCATAGTTTCGGGATTAAATCATGGGCGAGAACGGAAGGGCGGGCAACTTGTCGACTGTCACTTTAAAAGGAAGACCGACCCCCACTCCCCCCATCAAACAATGCTCTTTTGTGATGGAGTACGGTTCATTATTATAGGATTTTCAGCAAAGTACGTCATTCCCAGAAACCTCAGAAAACGGGGAAACGAGTGTTTCGAACTGACAAGACAATGCCAGATAGTTGAGACGACATGGTGCAGACACTTTCCATCAGAAACTGACTTTTTTAGAGACATGTCCTGATAACTCACTGTCAGTCTCAGAAACTGACCCTTTAGGCATGAAAAAAGCCGTAGGGTGATGATGGTTGGGTGAAGGATGTCATACAGAAAATTACGCTGGTGGGGGGCAGACACTGACAATTAATTACATATGAAGCAAACACTTGTAATGTATATTACTGTTTTGGTGTAAACTTGTATTACTATATTCAATTAACTCATAACTGATAATATGAGTTATTATTTGACCCCAGAAATAAAAATGAATATCGAACTGGGAGAAGGGAATACAATGTTGAATGGAAAGCTGGAGTAAATTAACTCTCAGATCAGCTCGTGGAGCTAACTACGTCACTATGAGTCATTTGGGTGTATCCCTGAGCCATTTTTAAAAATTTGATTGAAATCTTGATGAGCGAACTTGACGGCGGAAGGGGGGTAGGGGGGTAGGAGAGAGAATTCGCTTAATTATCGCACAAAGATCTCCATTCTTCTCCCTTTCTCTCCCTCGCAAACTGTTTTTTCTCTCTTTTTCTGCCTACCAGCAAGTAATTTATGTCTTAATCAACGATTAGGCGTACTTTTTTTGCAAGTCGCCTTAGCGTGCTTCTTAAATGATTCTAACGTCATACAGACCCCGACGTCGGTCGGGGCCAGTCCACTCAAAGCCACAAACTTTCCACTGCATAGATAGTTTATCTTGGATTATTGGGAAGGATGATGTGTCAAGAATGATGACAATTACTGTTAATGAAGGCAACACCGCGTGTTCTGTAAAAGCGGGGAATTCAACATCGTTGGGGGCCTCGGGGGGGGGGGGGGTGACACGGGAAACAAAAATCTGTCTAAAATTCTCCCCATAGTGACGCAATTTTACTTGATTTATGGTCGAGTTGGTGTATTAGGAGGGCTTTCCTCCCCGTGGTTGAAAAAAAAGAAAAAAAGTCGACCTGGATGGCCCTTAATGATCTTATGACGTTAAGAACGACCAATTCCTTGAGTTTTAATGCTTGACGAGGTGGAGGGGGGGGTGAAGTGATTTTCTTGCGGGCGTCTAAAAATGTGTGAATTGAGGTAAATCCAAAATTTGGAGATGGTCGGGGGTAGAGGAAGATAAGCTCTTTTTAGCAGCTGGAAAATTGGTCTCAAGAATATTGGCAGATTGAAAATGTAAAAAGTGAGTCTGTTTGGGTTTTTAGTTCGCCGTTTGAACCACCAGAGACAGCACCTCCCTGATATTTTTTCCTGAATCGTTCAGGAATTTCACCGGCAATCAGAGAACCCTGGTGCGGATCCAAATCGAATCTTCAGACAGTCTCCCAAAGGAACTTGAAGAGAACGATTGGCGCAGTTCATGACCATTTCAATACGACAGGAATTCCTGCTTGGGAAGCAAAGTTATGTCTTATTTTGTTTATATTCTTCAATTCATCTGTTGGTCCCCGGTGCAGTGGCGGATCTAGACCTTTGAGGGGCGCTGGGTGATATGACAGACGAAGAACAAGAAAACTGGTATACTGTTGTGGCGGCAAAGAATCCTCGTCATTTTTATTTATTTTCTATGACACGTGTAAAAAGAAATTCCAATGTTTAGTTTAGTTGATTTCAGGAGAAATAAAAAGTTATTTTGCTTAACCTTGTCTTCAACACGATCAAAGAGGTCGAAAGACCCTTTACTGTCAACACGTAATAGAGACATAGGGGGGTGGATACAGCAGACGTGAACCCAGGGAGACGAATTCCAAGCCGTTTCCCGGGGCCAAATTCGCTCTATTCGAATTTCTAGGATCCGCATTACAATTTTAATTTGAAATTACAGCGCTTTCCGTCAGGCTTTTGGCACTATTTGGTAGCCTGGGATTTACTGCCACAATATATGCCCCAAAACTGGCAATTTTTCTTAAATTATAACTTTATAAGATCCGAAAATGTCTATCTCACTTCCAATTTCAGGGGAATTTGCCGGGCTTAGGAAAGATGAGCCCAGTTAGCCAACCGACCGTTCGATTGGTGACTGTCGGCGTTGAGGGTTTGCCACGGAATGATTGATGCTACCCGCTAATTAAAAGTCGCCGGAGATTGATAATGGGACGCAGTGACCGAAACTATAGTCTCGTACCGAGGAAATAAAATTGTTGAACTGAACTCATTAATTTAAAAAACCATAAAATATTCATTGTTTTAAAGAAATTAAAAAAAGCATGTAAGAGCCATAAAAAGACTTTGAGAGCCCATGAACACATTTCAGAGACTCGGAAGTCTTTTGGCAAATCAACTGAAAGTCTACGGAAGCTTTGAAAGCATAAGAGCCGCAGAAAGCCCTTGAAAGCCTTGGAAAGCCATTGAGATTCAGAAATACCTTGAGAGCCTAGTCGAGTGAACATTAACATTAACGCACTTGGTCACCCCAAGTGAATTTCAGACATTAAGCTCCCAATTTCACTGATATCTGCATCCGAAATGTTATAAGTAAAGTAATGTAATTTTATGTCCAACTTCCTCTATAACAAGGTATCGTGGACGAGGGCGAGAGCGCACACTTTACTTTTAACTTTTTACACATAAGTTGACCTTTGCTCCTAAATAATCCAGCCTGTCGTGGGAATCGAACCCACTCAGCAGAAGATACCTGGACATGAGCGAGTCGACGACGCCCTTAAGTGACCTCAGCCACTCTGCTGGGCCAAAATGTTGTAATTTTGCGGTTTTTCGTCAGGGCTAGTTCGGAATCCACAATCAATTTGAAACAAACCCAGAAACTTTCAAATTCCCGGATATTTAGACCCAAAACTTACAATTTTGCTCATAATTAGCTCCAAATAATGTAACTTTGTAGCTGTTTCTCTCAATCTCAGCTGTGAATTAGCGCTTTTTTTCAATTTTTTCCATGAAATACTGAACGGATTTCACAATAGTCACTAAAAATTGACGAGTTTTCACTTTTAGCTTTGAAACAAACTTTTTTCTCAATTTTAGCTGTGAATAATCGATGATTTTTTGAATTTCAGTCACGAATTAACGTTTTTTATTTAGTTGTAATGCGACTCTGCGCGAAAAATTGCAATTTTATCTGTGGAAAATCTCTTCTTCGGAAGGAATTCCAAGATTATTTGGGTTTAAAGGGGCAAATTGTTCAGTTTCGATGCTATTCAGCCAATTTTAAAGGGACAAATTGACGGTTTCAGAGTGTAGGTGATAGTTTCGAACAAAGACGATTTGAGTTGCTCTATTCTGGCTACGTCCTTGAGTCGAAGGGAGGACGTGAAACTTCCATATCAAAGTTTTGATATTATTTCAAGGATCAAATACCTGCGGGGGGGGGGGAAGTTGTTAAGTAAAACGACGTTTTACTAGTTTTAAAGGCCCCCCAAGGCTGCCCAAGGGGTCCCACAAATAAAACTAGGATTTCTATCGTGCATTCCTGTCATCTGTTTCTTTGTTTGGGAAAATGGAATTTATCCTCCATGAAACTGACCGAAAGAAAATAATATCTCTCCTTCAAGATAATGAGAAAAACATTGCAATTTGAGGGAGGGGGCATGGACCCAGTGGAACCCCTCCCCCAAGCTGCTAGCCTGATCACGAACCCTCTCACATTTCAATTGGGCAATTTGAGGGGCCTAAGGGCCTCAATTTTATAATTTAACCAAATTTGGACTTGGATTTTAACGCACTCTCGAGTATAGGCGAAATTGCCAATTGAATTCTTCAGTTTGTAGTAAGTCCGTCGTTTATATTACTCGGAAGACCGCGCTTACTTAACTTGTTATGTAATATAGGAAATTTGAACTCTTTTGTGATTCTCAAGACCGGCCCTATATTGATCTACTCTTTTAAGTGAATTGTTCCCCGAAAGTTTCCCGTTATAGGTCTTACTTGACTGCCGAGCGACTCATTCGAAGTCATTTTTCCCAGTGTTCTCGAACTGCATGAGTCTAGTTAAAAGAATGTGAGGTGAAGAGGCTTGAATATATACGTTTAGTGACACTGAAAGAAGAACTAAAAATATTTGCTGGTAAAATCGTTATGGCCGCGCAACCAGACGCAGAATTGAAGAGGTAACTATTTACAGCTTATTCTGTGATTGTTTTATAGATTATTGCTTTGGCTTCATTGAATATTAGGCCATCTATTAAACGCTTCACTGTGATTTATTAGTTATAGAGGGAAATTAATTTAATCTCTTACATTTTTGTCAAGCCACTTCTAATTTCGGCTACTACTCGCACTGTTTTTTAGACCTGATGGCCAAAAAAAGGAAATGCAGTACGCCGAATATCTACAGCTGGACAAATTACTCTCGGCTCAGCGCATGCTGAGCGTTGAAAATAACACGCCAGTTCACGACGAGCACCTCTTTATCATCACGCACCAAGGTGCTCCAGTATTTTTTCCCAGGTGAAAAGGCACCATGGCACTTAACAAGGGGAGATGTTGGACACTGTACTGGAAATATTCCCTCGAGGATTACACAAACATAAGCGAAACGCTACAAATACGAGTCATAGTGTGTTCATTAAACCATCATAATCGAGACCACTTTTATCCGGCGTCTTAACTTCTACATAAGCGGGTATGGCTGGGGGGGGGGGGGTGTAAATTTCCTTGCGAGGACCTGGGCTGAACCAATTTTCTCGTGCATCGGCATTTTGTTTAAAATGCGGGCTGGGGAGGGGGGTTATTACATAAGCCTCGTAGATGCACTCTACCAACATTTCACAGACAAAAAGCTCCTCCTCCGGGAATCCGGGGATAGAACGATATTTTAAACGATCAAGAAGATCACAGCTTTAAACCTTTTGAGTGCAGAAATCTTACAGCTCCCCTTGTTAGGATTATATTGTGATGCAGGAAGGGCACAGAACTAGTTTAAATTGTAAAACTAAGACCCCAATACAGCCGTACAAACTAAATGTTTATCATTTTATTGTTACAGCTTACGAGCTATGGTTCAAACAAATACTTCATGAGTTGGACTCCCTACGGACAATATTCGGAGAGAATCAGGTAGTTTGAAAATTTAATTTAATTGTTGATTCTTTTAACCAGACCCCCCCCCCTCTCGCCACTTTCTTTCAGTTGAACGAGACCCGCACATCTGAAATTATTAAACGCCTAAACAGGATAGCACTAATTTTGAAGGTATTTATTTTTATTTTTAATGAACTAGAAGTCCTTGAGATGAAACATCGTGTGAGAAGAAAGGTGCTAGCTGAGAAAATTCAAAAAGTTGCCAAAATCCTGGAAATATGATTCTAGATTTCCTACAGTTATAGTTTTAACTCTTTTAATTGCAACCCTCAGTTACTGGCTGATCAAATTGTTATCCTTGAAACGATGACGCCAATGGATTTCTTGGGATTTCGAGACTATCTGAGCTCGGCGTCCGGCTTTCAGAGTGTTCAATTTCGTCTAATCGAAAACAAACTTGGAGTGAAGCAGGTTCTTTATCCCCCCCCCTTGTTACTCTTCCTTTGCCATCTTAAGAGAATACAGGACGCCCAAATTTGACAATTTTGTAGACAAATAGAGTCCGGTGTAGCCAGTCGTACGGTCAGGACGAGGCGGTGCGACAGTCTGAAGTCGAGCCGTCTTTAGCGGAGCTGATCGAACAGTGGCTCGAAAGGACACCGGGACTTGAAGAAGATGGATTTAATTTTTGGGAAAAGTATAGGTCGGGTGCGACATTGATGCTTCAAGCTTGCCACGACAATGCGATAGTAATAATCCACGCGCATTCCTTCTTTAAAAAGTATTATTATTAAATTATTTAATTGTAAAAAACAAAGGAAGCCCGCTACGCATCTGAGAGAGCGGCCAAGCTCGCGGATTGGGAGAAAAAAAAAACTATTTTCGACACGATTTTGGATCCGAGCATTCATAATGCTTTGATGCTAAGAGGCGAGAGGCGATTCAGCCATAAAGCACTGTTGGGAGCTCTCATGATCACGTCTTACCGGGACGAACCAAGATTTAGTCAACCTTTTCAGCTGCTTCTACTACTTATGGACGTGGATTCCTTGATCACAAAATGGAGACGTACATAGTTTAATTGTTTTGTCATTCAAATCTCCTTTAATTGCCCTTTTTTAGATAATCACTTGTTAATGGTTCAGCGAATGATTGGATCTCAATTGATCGGCACAGGGGGATCACTTGGTTACTTGTATCTTAGATCCACACTAAGGTCAGTAACGTGGGAACTTTGTTATTTCATTTTATTAACAATTATACTGTTACAGCGACCGTTATAAAGTATTTCTCGACTTGTTCAATCTGTCGTCTTTTCTTCTACCCAGAAGTTGTATTCCACAGCTGAATAGTCAAATGAAGACCCTTTTAAGCTTCTACCGTAAGGGCAACGATGAAATGTTAGCGCAACAAAACATCGTCACATAGTACATTCAGCCGTAATAATTAACTCTTCAAGTTCAAATATTTCTAATCACTTTTATAATAATTAATTTTTTGAAGTATTAGTCCAAATGAAAATACCACTTATAAGACGATGAAACTATTTACGTGACTTTAATATTACATTATGATTAAAAAGTTAAACCATGCAAACCTCCTATGCAGTCCAAATTAAGAAACTTTGGATAAACTAATAATATGAAATTTGCATAAGCTATTGAGCGTCTGAATCAATTAAACTTTACTTTATTCATTAAGTTTTTCCTGGATGTTAATCTATTCAAAATATTATAAATACCATTGGGCACCAACGAGGGGGAGGCGGTAACGAATGCCTTCACTGACTGTGAGACCTGTGAGGGAACAATATGCCGGCAGCCGTCAAAATGGAAACATCTTCAAATAAGGACACGTATCAGTTACTTTTTATTCTCACAACCGTTTTCGGTGAGTTTAGACTAATGTTTTACCTTTGTACGTAGGAGAGAGGGGGGGCAACAACATCCCCTCCGCCGCCGCGAACCCCGAAAATTCAAGTGGAAAGTATTTTCCCTAATAAGATTGTCTTCCCCACCTACCGCACCATGCGTCTACCGTTGGTGGTGCGTTTAATTAATTTCCCAGGTGGAAATCAATATAAATTATATTAAATTTTTCCATTAATGAGGACAATATTGCGATTTTGAACGGATAATATCCTCAAAGAGATGAAATAATTAAACAATTCACAAAATTGTCGTTATATCAGCTTACAACTTAACATCCTGAATCTTAAAAGTTCATGTTTTAAAGTTCCAACAATGAAGAAGAACGAATGTGATGGGGTGGCGAGGGCCGAAATTAGATGATTCGAATTGAATCGAGTAGGGAAGAGCGGGAGCGTTGGAGCATCAACAAGGAAGTACACGGGCATTTTAAGTGATACCAACAAAGGTATGGAGTTGGAGAGAGGTAACAACAGTGGGTGGGGTGGGGTGGGGTGGGGATAGTGACCAAGGATTTCAGTTACTCTATTCCACTGAGTTCAGTGAAACACATTTTCTTATTTGCACTGTTATCGCATTTGTTTTTTCCTTTAAAACCAGTCGGATAATCGTAGATAAATAGAACGCGCATCCTAATATATAATAATACTTACCACAATTTCAATAATCAGAGTCAGGTCAAATAGGAAAACCCAAGGAAAAATCTATAGCAGTAGACAAATGCCTGCCTGAATTGTTCTTATGTGGTGGTGGTTGGCGAAGGGGGGGGTGTTATAAAATACATTTGCAGCCTAATTTCACCAAGAATTTTTGTTGAACATTTATGTTTTACGTATGCAAACTTTATAAGAAATGGCAAACCCGGAAGATCCACCTAGCACCAAGCTCCCCCCTCTACCTACCAGCAAACAACCATCCCTCCTATTCGATAATTCGAAGATCACAACTTCCATAGAGCCAGCCAACAAAAAACTAAACAAATGTTACTTTGGTTTGTTTTTTGTTTTAAATGAAATAAAAGAAAACAGCAAGCAGTAAATGTTCAGAGCAAAAGTCAACAATCATGACCCCTCAAATCCCAGCGGACAATTCTCAAGGTTGAGCCTCCCGACAAAACGGTAGAAACGAGAGTTTTTTTTTTTCCTTCTTCTTTTTAGTGTGTGAGTGTACTCGGTCTTGAATACGTGCTTAATTTGTTTTTATTTTTATTTTGTGAGACTGAGAGACTACGCCCCGGTGACTACGGACAGCGAGCGTGGAATCGTGTATGGCAAGGAGTAGAATTTATCACCTTTTGATCTGTTAGTCGATTTTTTGAAATTGATTTTTGTTTTTCTGTTATAACCGTGATTGGGATGGCGATTCAGCTTCCTTCCCATCCACAGCAATATCGATTTTATTAATGTAATATATAGCTTAATTCTCAAAGATAGGAACAGCTTAAAATACCGTCACCCACTGTAGGTGCCGTTCTGAATCACAGAGCGGATAATTACCCCATTATGGGTTTATTCGAGGTGTGATTGATGATGTGGGAGGGATTTGGGGGGTGGGGTGGGGGCTTAAAACACAGCATATTCCTGCTCAGCCATGCTGTGTAAACTACAAGAGTTATACCAGCCCAAAAACTTGAGGGGGAAAATGCTATAGGGGCTGCTCTCTGTCACGACTTCTGTGCGCCAGTAGCATACCGTGGTTGAGGCGGGGGGGGGGGGGCTTAAAGATGAAAAAATTACGATCTTTAGGTTTTATGTTCATGAAAGTGGGTACGTTAAAATGAGCTTTGCTATACGATTTTGACAACGATACTGGCTCCTTTTGACGATTTTCAGGGCATCCAACCTGGGGCCGTAGTTAAAGTTGTCGGGAAAAACTCATGTGAGGTGGTTTCTGATGTATCCCCCGACATCTCCAGCTATTAGGGCTCCTGGAAGAATGGAACGTTGTAGGTGATCAGAAAAAAGTGTAGCTGAATATTGGATTAAGCTTGCAAAAGCGCTATACTTTAAAGCCTAAAATTGTGAGAAATCGCGCCTTTTCGAGTTAAGCGGCTAAGATAGTGAAAATTCACCGATCCCAGGTTTCTTTAAGTACTAGAGCCGTTGCAGTTGAGAAGAACGCGCACTAATGTGCTGTGGTTTCTCGATATACAACTTGCAGACCAAAATTGAGAAAAAATCGCGAAATTCCCAATGGATCAGGGGCCACTTTACAGCTTCAATGAGAAAAAAAATACTATCGTGCTGTTCTTTGGCCAAACCCGCGGCTAAAATGGTGAAAAAGCGCTAATTCAAAGCTATAAAAGTGAAAAAAAAATCGCGGCTATAATTGATTGGAAAAAAAAAAATGGCAAATTCTCAACTGAAATTGCGAAAAACGATGATCCACTAAATTAAGAAAAATTTGCTAATCATCAGCTAAAATTAGGCGAAGTGATAATGAGAAAAATCACTAATTAAATTGGAAAAAGCGCTAATTTACTGCTAAAAAGGTAAAACTTCCATAATTCGTGTTGGAATATGGCGATCATTACAAAAAATTATTTAAGTTGCCTAGCAACTAAAAAATAATTGTCTTGTCCCTTTTTAGGGTTTTTAACAAAATAAAAAAAATATTTTTCTCTTGCCAAAAGTTCAGAACTTATTAGGTCTAATTGCTTCCTATTTTCCAACTATTCGCAGCAAAAATTGAGGAAAACGCCAATTGAAAGCTATAAGATCAAGAATAAAAACGCTACCTCGCTGCTAACATTGGCGAAACTGACTAATTGGCGGAAAAATTGAAGACAAATCTCTAATTCACGGCTAAAATTGAAAAAAAAAAAATCATATTTTCTGCTGTGATTGAAAGTACGCCAGTCCTTGGTATCTGAAGGAAACTTCGGGGCTAATACTGAGAAAAACGCTTCGTATGGATGAAAGTAAACAAAATAAAAAAGATGATGCGGAACAAAAATCCACTAAATTGCGGCTAATATCGAGAAAAAAATCACTAATTAGCCTGCCTAAAATTTAGAAAAACGATAATTTGCAGCTTACCACATTTTCTCAATTTAGGAAAAAGTGGTAATTCACTTTAAAAAGGTTTAAATATCGCTAATCTGCTGATCAAATTGAGAACAAGTGCTGAATCGCTGCTAAAAAAAAAGTAAAGCATTACTAGTTTGCAACAAAAATTGAGGAAAACTTCAATTCGCGGCTAAAATTGAGGAAACTGACTAATTGAGCTATGCGCTCGAGACATCAATTTAGTTATATTGTTGTTCTATGGCTTCCAGGTATACTCATCGTTTACATCCTTGAATATGACGACACCATTGTCTTCAAGCCCATGGGTTTTCACTGCGGCGACCCTAAACTGTCGTTTAAATACACTGGGGACAGTTTTTCAAACGGCAATATCATGTATATGGCATTTCTCTATCCCTTTTTTGTGGTAGGGTTATGAATTACGAATTTCATTATTATTACATAAATAATTGATGGAGAGATGGAAGAGGAAAACATTAATTTTTTGTGTTTTAGCTTTTTATAACAGAATACCTGTGGTGGAGAAGCCGAAAAGGACCGAAATGGTGCAGCTTGAAACAATCACTTATATGGTACAGGGAGTACTTTTCAGGGAATCTAACACTTTTGGCTGTGACATGCGCAATGAAATCGATTGTTGGTGAACCGAGGCCTCACTTTTTTGACACTTGTCGCCCTAAGGATGCGCTCAACTGCACGAATGGGTAAAACGAAATAATTAAGTTGAAAAAAAAAAAAAGTTCAAATAGAGTTACAGTTGATAAATTTTTTTGTCAGGTTCATTTATAGGTTTGAATGCACGAATAAAGGTGTATCGAATTACGCGCTGAGAGATGCCAGTAAATCATTTCCGTCCGGTCACGCGGCTCTCTCGTTTTATATGTTCATATTTTTAGCAGTAAGATTTCCACCTAATGGCGCACAACCGTAATAATACCCCCTTCCCTTCCTCCTTCACACCAAACACAGTGGTACATTCAGCAACGTCTTCGGATTCAGCCTTTAATCGTTAAATGGATTCAAGCCGGCTGTTTTTTACTGGCGACCTTCGCTTCCGCGTCCCGAGTCACCGATCACAGGCATCATTGGTGGGACGTTCTGGCAGGCACCATTATTGGAATTGTTACGGCTGTCAGTTGCGTACGTCCCATATATACATATATATATTACATCCCGAAGGGGACCGTTTTAGAGACGGCCAGATTCTTTAAAACTGTTCATGATAAAAATGCGACAGTGTCAATATCGTATCAATTTCAGGTCAAAACTCTCTGCAACGGATTCAAGCAGAGCTTTCTGTTCTTGACTGACGACCAGTACGGTGAGAGAGAATCGTCGATCTCAACGGGTGGCGTAAAATTGAAACTATTGTTTGATAAAAACTATACAGACGAGAGCGCTGCAAGGATAAGCACGATGTAAAAATTAAGCGGTCAAAATTGAAGGGCATACCACTTAAATTGAACGGAGAAAAATAATAGGATTTCCTGGTCACGACAAGAGGAAAGATATGCTCCTATTTTTCAATTCTTAGTCTTTTCTATAATTGAAAGGTGAAATCGTGAAGGAATCACTCAAAAAGGGGAGAAATTTAAACATGAATGGTGATTGTAACTAAATGAATTACTATTTTTTACTAAATGAGTTACACTTTATTTACTAAACAAAAAATTGTGGTAAATAAATAACAACTGAACTTCCGTTAAATTTAATAATATAAACATTTTGTCAAATAAGACGTTTTCCTTACGTTTATAAGTATCGTATATACATGTCTGAATGTAGTAATGCGCACATTTCCACAAAAATATTTTTACTGCAGCAAAAACATTAAATGTTTATAATTCAAAGGAGAACAGGGGGACACAGAAACAAAGTATTCGTAAAATTAAAAGATATGTCTTATTCCTTTACAGTATTGGTACAACATACGACAATAATTAATTATTCATTTAAAACAACAAACGAATAAAGCGTCGTTCGAAAAATGAATCAGAAGACTAGCTTAGTTAAATTTATAATCGGGCAAACGGTTTAGCCCTCCCGAGTACCACGCGTCATTATTCCCTCAAAGACAAGTGAAAGAGTAATTTTAGAAACAAGACTTATCGCCGCTAATTTGGACTTGTTTTTTTTTTGGTACGAGGTGCTTTTTTCTCTTTAATGTTTAATTAAAAAATGTGTGAACTTGGAAATGAACAAGTCGTTACGCAGATCAAAAAGGAGGTTAATCACGAAGAGCAAGAGTTTTAAACAACCCCCCCACCCATCCAATAAATGAAAGCCAATCAGATTTCACGATTTATAATTACTGAATATTTTTAAACAAGTCACAATTTTTCTTTTTTTAATAATTGAGGCTACAATAGCCTGAGAGAAAATTATAAACTGTGATAAACGAATTTAAAATATCCGCAAATTAAATATTAAAATTTAAATATTTTCACATAATGTAATACATCCGATTGTAATGCAAACAATAGGATTTGCAATGCTAAACGTCTACCGTGCGATGAAATTACATTGTCTATTTTATTTCTTTTTATAGCATTTTGGATCTAAAACAACGAGCTAAGCAGTACAATTAGATGTTCTTTGCGTTCATGTGCCCCCTACCATGCCCGTCTGATGGTTTACGGAAAATAAAAAAATTGTAGTCAAGAAACTAAAAATTGTGAGGGGGAGGGCGGGGACTTAAAATCAGAAAACAAAAGAGAGACAAATAAAATGCTTGGAAAAGGGGCTATGAGGGTAAGGCCACGAACTTCATCCACTGGAGAGAGTACGCCCAAAGGTAATGTATGTCGCGGAGGGGGTAATAAATGTCTACTCTGAACTTTCATCAACAGATGGGTGGGGGAGGGGGTACATCTAAAACTTTGGGATATCTAAAACCACTCGTAGGCTTTCAACAGTTTCATAACGTAGGCCTTTTACATAAATGTTTCTTATTGATTGTACCATTTTATTTGAATTAAAACACAATACTAAAATGAGAGAAAATCAGAAATTAAGGCACAAGCATTTATCATGTCCCAATGATATATTTTATTTCTGAAGCCTGAGTTTGTAGGAAGATAAGGAATATATGGAAGTCGGAAAGGCCCTAATGAACTAACGTTGAATTTCACAGTGTTCTCCTCATAGCCAACAGGAGGGGAGGGGAATAGGGAAAGGACCAATTTGACCTAATTACTACACAACTTCGTACTATCAGCAGTACAGAAGAAATGAAACAGGCGTAAGCATCAAGTGTGGTGATAAAGAAGACTAAAGCAATTCCCACTGGTCCATGGATGAATATTAATTAAGTTCGTAGATGGTTCTTAAGACTATACATACACACGGAGGGGAAAGGGTTATAGAAACATTGTCAAAGGCAAACTGTGAAAAGTAGACATCCGACTAATTTTCCATTTCAAAATATCTTTTATACCTATCTCAAATTAATTCAAGTTTTTAAGTGTAACTTTCAACGTGAATATTGTTTCAAGTCATTTATAAATATATATTTATATATTATTGGTAACGATAAAGCTTAGGAAACGGAGATCCCCACTTCACGTTCCCTCGATACTTCAGAGGATATTTACACCTATGCGCATATATCATTGCAACAAGCCTGACCCCCGCAACGAGAGTAAAACCGAGAGACCTTCCACACGAAATACCCGTTAATTATCCAAAAATTTTCTATGGGGCAGGGGGAAGGGCGGAGGAGGAGGAAACTGATTATGTGCTGCGACGGGTTCTGTTGCAAATGCATAAACGCATCAGTTTTACGTGCAAAACATTTACAGTGAACATTCAAAAGAGATAAACGAGTCTTTTTTTTTTTTTTTTTAAACAAGAAACATACAGTCTATACAATATTGTACAAAAAACCGACATATACAACAACATTACTTAGCCGCTAGCTGCAGTTTTTAAAGCGAATCTTCAACAGCTCCGGCGCTAATAACTTGGATTCAGCTAATTTATTATTTTTATTAAAAAAAAAAACAACAACACAATACTGTTCAAGTAACGTTTTAAATTTATTTTCCCTTCATATAAGCACACGTAAATTCGAGTTGTGGGGCAGAGAGGGTACCTGATATACAAACGCGATGGTGGTAAGTAGTACAAAACAATAGGTTTTCATTTAAATCATGACAAAAGACCATTAGAGTCAAACATTCCGCTAGAATTTTTGTTTTGAGAATCTTGGAAAATCTGCTCGCAACTTTTAAACTTATTGACAGTTTTAACTGACGAGAATGGGTCATTGTCGTCCAGTTGGTTCCCATTCTCTTCGAACGGGTCTTCAATGTTGAACGTTTCCTCATATCTATAGTCTTTAAAAGGATCTTCGGTGAAATCCAATTTATTTTCCTGTAGGGATGGTAATAAAACATAAACGAAAAAAAAAACGGGGTCCGGGGATTTTTTTAAGAGACTCAAGGCTGCGATAAATTAATTAAACGAAGAAAAAAAAACGAATTAAAGGAAAAGATGGTTGTGAGGGAGTCAAATGAACGAATAAATAAAAAACGGGAGGAGGGCAAGAAACCCTTATTAGTCATTAAATATAAACTCAAACTTTATAAAAGTGGGCTACAAGTTAGCAGTGAAGCGCACCAAAAGGCGTTCCGAGGCAGTAAGATAATTGTAAAGTAAAAAAAACTAATATCATTTCACTTAGGGCGAAAAACGATTCGACACAACACCCAGGAGACGCGCAAGTATACAAAAACCGACAATGCGACGAGACTAATTTAAGACCAGTAAAACGGGCCCTAGAGGTCGTCAAGCCGGCAATCGACACGAGTAGAAGATGGGGGGGGGGGATTCAAAAATTGACGACTCGAAAAATCCTTCGAGATGGTAGTTATTTGGTGGGGGGGGGGTCTTACAAGCGTGTTCAATCGATACAAGAAAGTATCGATACTTTTGAATCAATACCGAGTACTTTTGGAATCGGTACTTCTGTACTGATAATGGGGGCCAAACTTAGCGCCGGCGCTATCCCACCCGTTTTGTCTAAAAACATGTGTTTCAATTCGGAGAGGACGAGCGGATAGCGCCGGCGCTAAATTTTACTGAATAGGCCCCCAGAGTACAATATCGATACTTTTATACGATACCGTAAACAAGCCGTAAACTTCCGATACTAAAAACCATTCACAACTTCAAATGAGTAAAGTATTGATACTTTACTGGTATCGATTCAACACTAGTTGCATCTTGAAGGAGACGGGGATACAGACATTTCTCTCTTCGAAATATTTCCGCGATCAATTCACTCAGAAGCCGCAATTATCACTCAGAAGCCTCAACTAATATTGAAAAAACGCCCATTCCAGCGGTTTTTCAAGGAAACATTGAGACTAAAATTGAGTACAAGCGCTAATTCACATAGACAACATGAAAAAATCACTAATTCGTGGCAAAATTTGAGAGAACGACCCCCTATTTCACGGCTACAACTAAGAAAAACGCTAATTACTTCCCGCCTAAAATGGAAATTAAACGCTTATCCGCGGCTGAAAATAGAGTCAAGGCAATTCGCGGCAAAAAGCGCGTATTATAGCAACTGAAATGAATGAAAGTCGCTGATTCGTGGATCAATTTTTAGAAAATCCACTGATTCGCAGTCCACCGCTAAAATTAAGAAAATATTTGGCGGCTACGGTGAGAAATAGCGCTAAGTCGCGGCAAAAATAATAAAAAAGCGCTAATGGGCTGTCAAAATTGAGGAAAACGCTCATTCACGGCTAAAACGGAGACAATCCGCTTATTCCCCATTAAAATTGAGCTATAAAGGTTATTCGCTGCTATAATTTTAGAAATGCGTTAATTCGCGGCATAAGTAGGCAAGAAACTCTCATTCACAGCTATAAAATGGAGAACAAATTCGCGGATTAGGAGGCCCATCAATTCAGGGCTGAGAGCTGTAACTCGCGGGTAAAATTAATAAATAATTCGCAACTAAAACTAGGGAATATCGCTAATCAGAGGTGGAAAATCGCTAATCCACCTAACTGAGAAGTGAAAAAAAACGCTAATTCGAGGCTAAAATGGAGAAAAGACGGTAACACGCTGCTGAAATTGAGGGGGGAAACGCTCGTAAATTCACCGAAATTAAACCCCTTAAATGTCCACCTGCCATCGCTTGGATACCCAGTCAGGAAACTTCCAGTCAGGAATTTGTCAGGCCAATTTGCGCTAAGGGCGGTCAACCATAGTTTCACTGCCAGAAAATAGGCCCCAAAACTTGCAATTTTGCTGAAATTAATGTAATTAAGGGCCTAATCGTTCATTTTCGAGGAAATTAAGACACCGTCGATATTAGGCCATGGAACTTCTAATCTTTTGGGTATTCGTCATGCTCTGCAGGGCTTTAGGACCAGAAATTTCAAACAAAATGCTAAAAATATTAGTTGAATTAAGCTGTGGAAATTGCCTAATGTAAGCCAGTTGCTAAAAAACCTAGGAAACTTCCAATTTCTTCTAAAAAATGCAGTGACTTTGCGGCTATTTGTCAGGGCGCTGTCGTGGCGTTGACACCATTGTCTAGGTTCCGCGTTCACTAAACTGAAAAAATCCCCGAAACTTTCAAATTCGCGAAATCGTGAAACGGTGCAGTGTCGTGAGTTTTCCCGGTCTGAAGCAATCCTAATTTAAAATGGAATTTTAACGGCTAATTTTTCGGCATGCCGAAAGTCTGGCTGTCGTTCTTTATTAGTAGTGAGTTTCATCTTATTGACAAATTTAAAAAACAATTAATATAATTTTCTTTCGGCGTATAAGTTCAAATCCCGTCATAAAACGGGGTGCAATTCTGTCCATTTATTCAAGGGGGTGACAAACGTGTAACGCCACGATCAAAGGGTAGGCAGAATTCTGAACGACCTAAATGTCGTGCGTTTCCTTGCCTAACTTTTCGAGGAGAGTCGAGTCGAGAATCAAATAATCAACGGTGGGTTCGGCTCCTTGTGAGGTCGCTGCAATCGAGGGGATGCATTTTTTTCCGCTCATAATACCTACGCTACGTAAAGTGATTTGAAAGGTCTGCTTATTTTCTAGTTTTGCCCGCCTACAGCTGGGGGACAATCTATCGCTGAACAGGGTCTATTGTTAATTTACTAATTTATGACGAATGAAGGTAGATTAATGACATTCGAGACCACAATGGGAACGGACATTGAGCGTTAGGGAAACGACTTAACGAGTCACAACAGTAACGCTCTCATAAGGGGTCGGCGCACTCTGTCCATTCATTCAAAGCGGGGTGACTAACGTGTAACGTCGCGATCAATCAAAGGGTAGGCAGAATTCTGAACGACCTGAATGTCACGCGTTTTCTTGCCTAACTTTTCGAGGAGAGAAGTATTCGACGGAGGGAAAATTTTTCTAGAAGTGGAACCACAGGTCCCACTTCACAGGGAGGGGGAAGGAAATCCCCCCCCCCTGGTAAATTTATACTTGGATCCGCCTCTGATCTTAGCACCACATACATTTTTATCAACGAGTAGATGATCGAGGAATTTCTTTCGAACTGAGGTCGACCTACCCGGTCAAATAACCGTCGATGTTCCTGGTAGTGTTCGTAAGATAAAGGGGGACAACTACAATCTCGGAACGCCCTCAAATGTTTACAGAGGGCCACCTAACTACCAAAATGATTACTTCCTCAAACGTTACGGTCTTAATAATGATTTTAAAAAATCACAGCTACCTTGCTGTTGAAATTGGAAAAGTCTGCGAAGCCGTCGTTCGAGGTGTGCGGAACTGGAGGAGCGGGCCGCGGTGGAGCGGGTCTCGGCGGCGCCTGTTTATTTTTAGGTGGAAGAGCCGGCGCCGGTGAGCCAAAGGGCTCGCACCCGAATGGATCTTCGTTGGTCTGAATAGAACGCCATATAGTAACATTGCTTTACACACTCCAACAATGGAGAATACTTACATCATCGGAGAACTTGTTGGTGGAAAATTCATTTTTTTTAACGCCACTGTTATCTCCAAAGGGATCGAAGGATTTACTTCGCGCGCCTAAGGGAAACACATCAATTTTGATTGCAAAACTAACCGTTATTTAGATTCATTATTACCCGACTCCGTTGGAAATGCGTTGAAAGGATCATTTCCAAAGCCCATCTGAGAAAAAGCAAAATGAAATTAATGAAAAGGCTTTCAAAAGGCCTTGAACCCCTTACCGTAGATGAACTCTCATTAAATGAAGTAGAGAAAGCACTAGCAAAGGGATCTGTAAACAAACGAGCATGTAAATAATGATACCTAAATTACGATGAATGGTTAATCCAACCATTCTTGAAAGCATTCTCAGGAAATGTTTTCTTATTATCGTTGAGCTGGGCATTCGTTGTAGCTATGGAAGAGGTTTGAACATCTTCAGTCTGGAAACCAATCAAGCATGGAATAAAATAAAATAGGGGGAGGGGGTAGACGGAAACTACTAGGCATACCTGTTTAGGATTTATTAGTCTTGTGTAAGATGGATCGCGGAATTCTGGTTCTAGTTCTAGGTAACTATTGGACAAAGACGTGTCGTTGGCAGTGAGCGCTTCTTCAATGACCTGAATTGCCTCTTTCAATTGCCTTTGATGCTCCAATATATCGTTCATTTTAGTTTTAGCCTGATGCAAACGACACAAAGCGTGTTGATAGAATTTTTTTTTCTAGGAAATGGGTAGAACCTGTGAAATATTTAGCTGAGAATCTTGAAGTTTCTCGGAAAGATTTTTCAACAAATCGTTTAGTTCATTTTGTTTCTCTTCGAGCTTGCTCTCTTCCATTTTTAAATTTTCCAACTCTTTTTTCTTGCTGGTTAACTCTTCTTCCTGAGTTTTAACTAGAGCCTCCTGTTCTTCCGCATCTTTTCTCAGTTTTTCGACCTACATGAACGTCGTTAATCAAGAGGGTTTAAAAAGGTTATTGAGCGCGCAGTCTTACTTGGTTTTTCAAGTCATTCAATCGTCGGCCTGCTTCACCTTTTTGGTTATCAAGTTGTTTCAAAGTTGCAGCAAGTGTGTCAAATTCACCCTAAAGAGTTGGGGGGAAGCGCAGGAGTAAATCAGTTGGATCATTAATATGAGAAAAGTACCAACATACCTGCAAACTCATGGCTTCTCCCGTTTTAATTTTCATTTCAGCTTCCTTTTGCATAATTTCAGCCTCAAGAGCATGTTTTTCTCTCGATAGCTCATCAATATCCCGTCCTATAAGTTCTAACTCTGGATTTGAATAAATGGAACTGCTCGAGCCCTGTTGAAAGTAAATAAAATCGTTTATTGCTAGTGAATGAAAAATGTCTAAAGCTAAATAATACATTGATATGAGGTCGCATGGAAGGAGGGATCATTTCAGGCGTCAATGATGTTGGTACGTCCACTCCCTTCAATTTCTGATTAATGAGCCACATGGCCAGTGCAAACTGTTCGGCGTTCAATTTGCCCGACTGTTTCAAATCGCACAAGCCCCAGATTTCAGCCAGCGCGGACTGTGGAACGCCGGACTGAAGGAAGACGTCTTTGATTTCATGACCGGACACGTAACCGTCTTTGTCCACGTCCGTTCGCAGGAAAAGACTGTCGTATTTAGTTTTTTCTTCAGGGGCGACAACCCACGTGGTGGATACATTGCCCTAAAATAGACACACTCCGAAATTAAATTAAGGCGGTGGTAGGAGTGAGCCGATGACTCACGTTTATTGCTACGATTTGCGGTTGCACAGGTTGACTAGAAGGCACGTTAACAGCCGAGTTTTTCCTTTTATCCTGAGGTAGAAGTTCAGAAGGAAGACAGCTGGGTATCGCGTATTTTTCTAAAGCCTTGTAAACTAAATGCATGGCCTGCAAAACATGTATTCCAAATTCAAAAAAATGGTCAACAAGCAACAAACTTAGTAGCACTTACGACAGTGAATTCATGCCTATCCAGACTTCCGTCTTTATCCATATCCGCCAGGTCCCATATTTGCCCAAGAGTCGCCACGGGCAGTTTAGAATCAATTAGAAGTCCCTTTACCTGTAAATCATCATACGTTTTCTATCCATCAAAATACGTATTATAAAAGTATTCGTGAGTAGACCTTATTTCCCGGTATAACACCGTTTGAAGGCTGAAGAGACTCGAACAATTGTTCATATTTCTCTTTTTCGGAAGGCTTCATTCCCCAGTCATTCAGTGTAGCCGGAGGAACGGAATTTATCGTTGGTGTTGGGCCACGACTCGGTATGAGTCCGGTCTGTAATAATACACAAAGTAGACAAAATGAAAGGAAAAAGTGAAAAAAAGAGACTCCGAGGATCAACTTCTTAACTAGTATTCAGGAGAGTCACGATAAAAGCAGAAGGTAGTGGTGCAAGACCCCCCCCCCCCCCACAGGTGGAGTGTTACCCAAACTGTACTAAAAAGGGGTAGGAAAGAAAGACCGACCAGGGGTTGGCTTTCGGTTCAAGAGCTGGTTGAGTAGGGCAGCGTCATAAGTACTGACGAATCGATACAAAATTGCAACAAGTTGGAGCTATATATCCGCGAAATCGGAAGTTTACCGGGTGAACATTCACATAAACGTTAGTTTTCAAGTCTATATTTTCGCGAAATTGTGAGTTTCGGAGTCCGGGTTAATAGACTCCCAGACGGCGCTCGAAGTTTGATGAATATTGCCACGACATTACATTGCTCAAAACTTAAATACTGCGAAATTTCATGTTTTGAGTATACAATATTGGCAAAATTGTGAATTTCCGCTCTTTATTTTCGGGAAATTTCAAGATTCGAGGCTTCTTTTTAGTGACCACCGAACCCTATCTAATCGCCGCCTACAGTCTAACGAATAGCCGTCAAATTGCAACATTTTGAACCTAAATATCCGCGAAATTAAAGGTTTTTTAGATGAATATTCTTGAAATTGCAGATTCCCGGTCATTACTTATGACAAATTTAAAGTTTTAGGCCTTTGCTTATGCAAAATTGCTAGACTCGGGTCTAAATATTCGTGAAACTGGTAGTTTTTGGTCTTTTTTATTCTCAAAATTGCAAGTTTCTGGTCCACGAAAAAGCAAATCTTTGCATCGTTTGATTTTCATTGGGCGATCCGGCCTTAATCCAGGTCCTAATTTCTGTGGAAAATGTCTCGGGAGTGCCCAAAGCTCCATGAATAGCGGCAAAACTACATCATTCGGTCCTAAATATCAGTGCATTCGCAAGTTTCGCGAAATCAGATGTTTCTTGATGACAAAACAACGCTTTTTGGGCAACTTCGGGCAGTTCGGAACAGTTCTGAATGGCAAACGAAATGTTATTCGTGGGGGGGGGGGGTGCTGCCCAAAGGTTTTTGATTGGAGCGTGCTCAAGCAGTGCCGGCTTTAAGGGAGGGGGAGGGGGCGAGCTGGGCGACCGCAGGGAGCGCCATTCACTAAGGGGTGCGTCTTGCAAAACGAGGGGGGAAATGCCGAACGAGAATAAATGCACTTTAAGAAGCGCATAATAGATTTATTTCGATTAAATTTATTATGCGCTTCTTAAAGCGCAGGGCTCCATCACTGTCCGTTTCAGTCTCTTACTGTCAGTGGTGTATGGGGGGAGAGGCGAAGGAGACGGACCGCCCTGAAACGGGGTCTGATAGCGCCATGTCAGAGGGCCCCAGAAAAGCATAAAAATGGGGAAATAAGGATTTTTAGGTTTTATGTTCGTGGAATAAGGTACGTGAAAAGGAGTACGAGCGACTAAAAGTACGAAAACGTCAATTCTAGGCTTCTGAGGGCAAGATTAGGGCTCAAACTGGAAAAAAGTCACTAATTTATGGCTAAAATTAATAAATGTGGTAATTCGTGGATGACATTGGGGAAAATCGCTCATTAGCGGCAAAATTAGCGGTTTACAATGGAGAAAACGTCAATTCGCGGCATCTGAAGGTAACTTCGTGGCAAAAAATGAACAAAATCGCTAATCCACGGCCCAATTAAAAACAAGCGATCGTCGCTGCTGAAGTTGAGAAAAAAATAGAGAATATGCCAATTCGCACTATCTGGAAGCAACTTCGTTGCTAATACTGACAGAATTCTCTGATTCGGTGCTGAATTGGCGCTAATTCACGACTAAAATTGGGGGAAAACTCTAATTCACGGTTGAAATGCAGGAAAATCGCTAATTAGCGGCTAAATTTAAGAAAAATTGCTACCTAGGGGGTTCATTTCGCAAGTCGCGGTTTTCGCAACTTTTCACTAAAATTAGGAGAAAGCGAAATGCGGTGAGAAATCCTGGCTGAAATATAGACAAATCGCTAATTCACCGATGAGATTGAGTAGAAGCGCTCAAGGGTGGAAAAAACGGTAATTTAGGGTTGAAATGGAGAACACACCAAATCGCGGCTTCTGAATGTAGACTTCATGAGGGCGATGGTGATTCGCCCGGGGCACCAAATGTCCAAGGCAGGCACTGTGCACAAGGTGGACACAAGGAGAGGGAATAATCCAGGGTATACGGAAGCATCGTAGGGACTTTCTCAAGAAGTCAAGCCCCGACCCAAAGAGGGCGTTTTCGAAGGGTCCTCTCCGAGACTTCCCACTCAGTGTTGTGTGATGAGAAGGGGGAAGGGGTGAATTGTGAGTTTCGAGGAATACAAGGAAATGAAATGCGAAATTTTGGAGGATAGTTGCCCCAAAATTGATGTTTCAGGGCTTCATATAGACAACGCAATCGAAAGTTTCGGTGAATAATCAGCCCCGACATTTTAGGATTCTAGATTAAAGCTTTAAAGCTGACTAGACACGACATTTAAGTTTCGGAGTATTAAAGGCAGAAACTGCAAATTCCCAACGACAAATAGCCACATAATTGATTATTTTGGCGGATAATTGGACGCGATATTGCATGTTCCCTGCGATGAACCCCGTAAAACTTCCGGTATAAATTATCAGCGATAGTGAAATTGCGAATTCAGCAGATAAACCACAAAATACCACCACAAAACTACAAGAAGAGGGGGGGGGGAGATAGCCAATAAATGCAAGTTTCGAGGTTTAAATAGCCGTGAATTTGGAAGTGCCGAAAAATAGTTCGCCGTTTTAGGGCAGAATTGCAAGTTTTGGTGTTGCAATTTTTTTTTTTTGTGGGTAGTTTAAAGATTGAAGATTGTTATTTGTGGCTAAAAAGCCACATTTTAAGTTTCGAAGCATAAATAGCCGCGAATAGCAAGTTGAGGGACCGTTAGCCACGAAATTGCCAATTTGGAGGATAATCAGCCGCGAATGACGGGGTGAACAGGTGTGGAATTGCAGGGGGGGCGGCGAACAACCGTACCAGCAGTTTTTTAGGGCTTGTTTTTTTGTTGTTATTATTGCCAAAAGTAAATCCAGCGATGCCAAAGCCAACTTTTGAGGTTCGTACGTCATACCCCTGTGCAGTGGCACATCGACACCTATCGGGGCCCGGGGCGGACATCTCTATGAGGCCCCTTAATCTCTTAATATACACTGCGTTAAGTTATGGAAATTTTAAATTTTTTAGCCGCGAATTATTGCCCAATTTTGGACGCGAATTTTCAGCATTTTACTCATACAGTTTAAGACCCGGTTAAATAAGGGATGTGCTCTAAATTGATTTTTTCTCAAAAATTGGATTTTATAGTCGCGAATTAGCGCTTTTTCTCAATTATAGCCGGGAATTAGCGACTGTCTCAATTTTGCTATAAATTATTTTGCCACGAATATTAGCGTTTTTTAATGAGAGCGGATGGCAATCATCTACGCTAGGCGCGCTATTCAGCGGTGCAACGAAGATAATTGGGATTTCACACCGAGAAGTTGTGGGATTAACAGAGTATCCGTCTCTGGGGTCAGCGGAACCCCTATCCATTCGTTTGCTACCCAAAGCTTTTGGATTGTTCTGGGGTTTAGTGTTGCGGCAATCACGAACAAATATGAAATGACTGAAACCCTAGACTACTCAAGTCAACAGATTACAAGGGGCTATTGAAGGCATTCTAAGCGTATGATGACAAGTAGGGGATCGTCTTTGAAATGACGTACCAATTTCGGAGGAGGTAATTCAGCTAACAGATTCGTGACGGTCACTTCCATGCCCATTTGCGCCATCGTTACCAGTTTGAGGGCCGTGTAAAACCCCTCTCTATTCAAATAACCTTTGGCGCTCGGATCCGAAAGGTCCCAAATCTGAAAAATGTTAGGATGAGATGAGTCAAGTTCTTCAATTGCACGTCAAAACTTACTCACTTTACTCAATATTACGTCGCTCAAACCAGACTTCTTAAGAAATTTAGCGGCGTCCAGAGCTGGTATAGTGCCCTGACGTTCGAGGCTCGCAAAGTACGACTCGTAAAGGGACACATGTTCGCCAGCCACCTAGAAGTACGAGAAAAAGATTAAGAGACGAATCATAGCGAGTGATGTCCCCAAAGGATGTTTCGCAAGTGGATTAATTGACCGGAACGATAGGTCAGTTAGGAAGATACTGACGCTGCTAATTGTCTCAATTAAACGTCAAAACTGTCAAGGGCTTCAAAATGCAACGCCCAATTCATTTGGTGTGGACCTTAGCATGAACCGGACATGTTCGTCCCAGTTGGGTCTACCTAGGACCTCCCCCGAAAACCACGACGAACACGCCCTAGCGCCCACTGGTATTGAGAGAGGATTTACCTGAGACGGAGACAGAAGCGCAGCCATTTTCGCGAGACAAAACGTTTTCTTAGTTTCAGTTAAGCAAGTTGAATGTGGGAGGGGACCGAAACCCAATCAATAGCTTTGGTGCACGTCTTTCCACCTCAGGTCTTCCCGCACGTTCAGTGGGAACCCTCGGTAGCTCCTCTTCTTGAGCGCAATGCTGGAATTAACGCCGCGAATAAACAAATTTATTTACTTCCCTACGGAAAACGCGGGGTGAAAAAAAAAAAATTATTTGTAACCCCCACCTCACTCGAGATAATGCTTATCACAAACTAAAAGTCTTTCTGTTTGAGTCAAAGCAGGTACGAGCTCTTCCTCAGGATGGCCAACCAGCTCTCCCCCCCCCCCATCTAGATACGGTCTGACTCTAAAAAGGTAAACCCTTAGTTGGCGCTTTGTGTTGGGTGTGTATCCGTTTGAATCATTTCAACCGTTTGCATTGTGCGACTACGCTGTGAAACAAACAAAGAAGATACTAGCAACTAGCGTCTTGAAGGTAAGCCAAGAAACACCAAGGATCTGCCTAATGACCGTCCAACAATTGCTCGCCAAACGTATTTGTGCCCCCCCCCTATTTCACGTATGGTGAATATGATGATGTCAAGTTGGAACACATTTAAGGCGTTTGCTATTACTTGGAGCTGATGGGTCAAGATTTTACCCCAAAATTCACATTCGTAGGGGATCTGCACAATCGGTCGCTGTATTCCTCTGCTCCTATGGGGCATTGGCACCCCCCCCCCCAGCTAGTCAAATCACTCAGAAACCATGGTGGGGGGGGAAAGAGGACGAATGGCCAGTGGGATGGGTTTCCATTACACCCTGGCCCACTACCAGTGAAAGGTGTCAGATCCGCCCTTGCCCTAGGGGCGTATGGCCATGGTCTGGTGTCAGGGCCGGATCTTGCTTTTTGCCGCCTGGGGCTATTTTAATTTTGCCGTCCCATGCGACTACCCCCCCCCCCTGCCGTCTTCTACCTAGACTTGTGGAGCTAGCAAGTAACGAGAGAATGGATTCTACAATCATTAGAGGGAAACTATACATTTCTCCATCATGGAGGAAAAACCTCAAAGTTGACGGGAATCCCAGAAAGATGAAATCTTGGTTTTCAGTGATGAACGCGAATGACGCTGGTGGTGGTGGTTTAGACCCCACCAGATAACCACAAAAATTGCCCCTGCACTACGAACTCTGGAGCCAGACAAAGGCAAAACCGAGTGAGCTATAATGATGTTCGAACTGCGGGCAGGAGCGGGCGAGCAGACGTAACGCCCTCAGTCCCCGTTTGGCCCTCACGGTTCTTTTCAGTCCCAGTCTCCTGGTCCTCTCTTTCTAGGTTTTCGGGGCAACCCCCGCGCGTGCCTGGGTTTGAATACCGCTCAGTAGCTCGCCGTGAGGTGTAGGGGAAGGGCAGACCTTCCCAGGCCCCCGAGAAGCTAGAAGATGGAAAAATGAGGATTTTCAGGTCTCATTCTCATGGATGTAGGATCGTGATTCAGAGATTCTGTTCTTGGACGGTGATTTGGTAAGTTTCGCGATTTTCATTCCATCCGACAAAGGAAAATAGAAGGAATTCGCAAGTGCCCAGCAGTTTTTGTGGCTACATATTCGATTTGTGTACTTCCGGGAACAATCCAGTCCAAAAGGAATTTTCTGACATTTTTTTTGGCGAAATTTGAGTTTCGGAACTAATTACATATAAGTATTCGCGAAATTGGATGTTTCTCGCGTCTTTATTTACGCAAAATTGCAAGTTCCTGGACTATATTTTCCGCGAAGTAGCAATTTTCGGAGCCTCCCTTTCAGTAGGCGTGGACCCTGAATAAGCCGGCCGTGACGAATAGCCGTGTAATTGTAACATTCATAGCTAAATATTTGTGAGTGTGCAAGTTCGGGTCCAAATTTAAGCGCAATCAAAAGTCTCTTGTCGGAATAATCTGAAAATTGCAAATTTCAGGTCTGTTCATACGTGAAATTGAAATTTGCTTATCTTAATCATTTTGGCGTTTATGGGCATATATTTTTAGTGATTGTGGAACCCGCGGTTCAGCCGTCCACGACAGCGCCAAAAGTCTGATATCAGCCAGAAAGTTGCAACATTTGGGAGCTAATATCTGCGAAATTGTAAGTTCGGGAAATTGCAATTTTCGGCTTCTTTGCAATACGCGGTTCCATCCAATTCTAAATTTGGGCCATTTTTGCCTTTCCCGCCGTATCTACCGAGGCCTTAAATGGGCAATTTTCAGGTCCAATTTTACCAGCCCCAGCCAAAAACGCCTTCATTAGGTATAAAGTGCTTTATCGTTGGTTTTGGATGATTTTTCTCGACTCCAGAAAGGAAATTTTCAAGGTCCATGTGCGCAATTATTTTCTGTGAGCAAGCTTATAAGGGCAAGTTTACGCCTGAAATTGATTAAAAAACGATATTTCCCAGTTTCTGTACGTCTTCAGAAGGCTAAAATTGAGAAGACACCCATCAAGTTTGCTGTTCTAGGGGCAATTACGCGGCCAAAACTTTGAAAATCCGTAATATTATTGGCTAAAATTACGAAAAAAACTCCCATTCGTGGATACAATTGAGAAAATGCGTCAATTCGTGGTTGGCCAGACAACTTTCTGGCCAAAGCGGAAAACCCGCGACTAAAATTGAAGAAAAGGGCTAATTCACAGATAAAATTGAGAGAAAGCGATCATTCATTCAGAAGTTTGGTCTAGGGAAATTGCCAACTCCGTGGAACGTTTTTTCGTAGGAGGGAAAACAGCCAAATTGGGTTTGAAAGAGCATGAATTTTCGAAGCGCAAAAGCAAAATTAGTTTTTATGAGACCCAAATCCGCAAAATTTGGTTTTCCGGGAAGAACCAAACACTCGAATTTGGGTATTTGGACGGAAAGGATGATGTGGGGGGCCTCGTAGAGATTTCGCTCGCGGGTCCTGATAGATGTAGGTCCGCGACTTATCCCGCCTATTGCCCAATGCACGATAAGGTTGCGGCAAGCTGTGCCACAAGAGCTCGCTCGGCATCTTGTGGGCGTTCAAAAAATCGCGCACCGGCCAGGGGCGTACCCAAAAATCCTTCCGGAGGGGGACGGGTGTTGTAGTGAATGCCCTTCGTAATGCTGGGATTTCGCAAAAACTTGGCTAAAAACGGCCTCTTTGAGGGAGCTATCGACCTTTTGCCCCTCCTCTGGGTACGCCACTGGCACTGGCCGAGGAGCCCGCTTAATGCGGCCACGAACTGCAGAGTTCGAGCAGCGGTGTGTCCGTGTGTCGCATGAAACGGGGGAGAAAAAATTATATATTGGTTTTCTTCCTCTTCATCTCCTTCTGGTTCGATTTATCTTATCCCCCTCCCTCGCTCGCTTGATAACATTTCTCAAATTCTGCCGCCCAGGGCTATAGCCCTGGTAGTCCCCCTCCATGATCCGGCCCTGTCTGGTGTCCCCCTTTAAACCGACTCTAACTTATATTTCAACCAGGAAAATTGGTTACACACATGAATGATGAAGTGGGAGGCAAGTAGAACAGGAACTAGGCATCATAGGCACATCTTTGGAACAGATGGTAAAATCGAGACGCTGATCCGCCGACTCCGACAGCATGACGAGGGGCACGGCCCTTGCCCATCTCACTGGGAGATTCCCAGTCACGATGCCCCGATGTAGCGACCAAGCCTTCAACACCAGTTCTGGCAAACGCTTGAGCACCTTCGGGTCACTTTCGACAACTTCCCAGGCAAAGGGACCGTAGAGCCTTTGTATCGTCTACAAGAGGCTCATCAAACTTCTTTAAGCATAAATTGTCTGGCAAAAGAATGAAAGTCTCAATTTTTCCAGTTTTTGACGATAACTCACAAAATATCCTTTTTTAATTATTCAGAGAATCGTCAAAGTCGCTCTCAAAATAAATAAACTTGATGGTTTCTATACACTTAATATACTTAGCGGTTTGTACCAAAAACGATCACCAGCTCCCTATAACGCTAATTTAGTACTTCAAAAGTAGTACACCCAGCGAGCATAAGTTTTTGAGTTCCCATTACGCTTTTCACTGCTAGGAATGAAAAATGATACAAACACCGAGCCATGTTCGAGAGAAGCAGTTTCAAAACGTCATTTTGCGTGATTAAATACAACTAGAAGTGTAAAGGAAACGGGGAAAAAAGTAACTTCAACCTAATCACTAACTATAAGACTAATAATTCTGGTATAGAAAAGGCCTCATTTAATCGGATTTCGACTTCCACCGCCGGAGACCCAACTTCTTCCGCCGACTTCGATGCATGAATATCATGCTGTTCCAGAACTCTGTAATTAAAAAAAAAATTTAGTGACATCATCGTTCATATTATTTCTTTGCGGTACCTGGCAGAAACAGAAGTAGTAGGTATAACCTCATTGCGGTGGGCATGTGGAAAGTTGAATTCCATGAGTTCGGCATGGAGACAACAAATTTTTGAGTTTCCTCGAAGTATGGTATGTTCCTATGACGGAAGAAAGGACAATTAATGAAAGCTTCAGAATGGGTGAATCCGATTTATTTTTTTTTTTTTTAGGAAGGGCGAAAACGGTCAAAAAATTGCATACCTTAGGATGATGATTCCTTCGAAAAGAGCAGCCAGTGGATACAGAGGTATCCATATTGTATACCACAGCCACGTTAGAAAGGAAATGTTTCTTTTGTACAGTTCAGAAATCATGTAAGGGTACCTGCGCATAATCACAGAAGATGAAATCATGAAAGAGCCGAAAAAAAAGTAAATAAAGGAAAAAGAAATCAAGTATCTGACTTGAAAAAATCGAGAATACACCAAACGAGTATCAGATACGCGACAACCGGCTTTGTTTGCATCCTCGGCTCGGCGTCAATCATCACGAATAATATGAAACTTCGTCCAGCCATTTGGAGGAAAGGTACAAGAATGCCGCCAGTGGTGTAACCGAACATGGGGTGCATCACTTCTAGCCACTGAAGGATTTGGGAAAATTTGAGAGCTGGACCGATGGCTTCGTAGGTGCCTGGTAACGAATCTTAGAAAATAGAAAAAGAAATGAGCAATTGTAAGAGCGAATAAATGACAATCGCCTACCAACGCTGTTTCTCATGAAGTGTATGCCCATGACAACCAAGAAATATGTGTTGAAAACAAATTGCGCCATATTGTACAGGATTAGGTATACTTTTTTGACGTCCTCTGAATAATAATAAAAAAACATTGAGAACAGGAAAATACGAGACGGTGAGCTCATACCTTTAACGTAACCGAATTCATCCTTGTTCAACTTTTCAAACAACTCTGGATAATCACCGATGACGTCCTTAACACCTGAGACCTCATTCCCGTCCGATAAATCATCGTCCTCGCTCTTCCATCTCTCGAAATCGACCTTAAACAAATTGAGCATGTAAAACGGTGTCAGGTTAACGGGAAGGGGGCTTCATAAGCTCGCGGACCGACACGCCTGTGCTAAAAAAAAAAGTCCTTAATCCGATTGTTCTCGACTTTTTTGTTAACTCTCATTACGGCAATTTAGGCTAGGCTGGGCAAGTTGTCTCCATTTAATCAATTTGTTTCTGTGAAATAGCAAATTTTCTCAATTTAGCCCCATAAATAGCCATTTTTCTTGACTTCAGCCGTGAATTAGCGTTTCACCTAATTTTTGCATCCTAGCGAGCCATCAATGAGAGTTTTGTTTTTTTAATTTTCAGTGCGAATTAACGCTTTTTCTGAAGTTTATCCGCGAATTAGCGCATTATCCTCATTTGGCCGTGGATTAGCGATATTGATCACTTTCACCGACGAAGTTACCTTCAGAAGCCGCAAAGCGCGTTTTCTCCATGTTTACCGCGAATTGGCGTTTGATTCACACGTCAGAGCTTTTTCTCAATTCTATGGATGAACTATCAATTTTTTTTTTCACTTTAGCCGCGAATTAACGATTCATCTGAATTTGGCAGTGAAGTGTGCTTTTCCTGATTTCAGCCGCTAACTAGCGATTTTTCTCTATTTCTTCCATGAATTAAGCAACTTTTCTTAATTTTAGCTGCGAATTAGCGAATTGTTTCGCTTATAGCTATGGATTAGCGTTTTTTCGCAGTTTGAGCCACGAACTTGCTTTAGAAGCTGAAAATTGTCGTTTTCATATTTCTAGCCCTTAAGCGCTTTTTTTTGTTTTTACAATTTAATCTCCGCTTTAGGCGTGAATACGTGATTTTAGCCGCTAAAGAGCGATATTCCCCAATTTTATCAGTGAATTATTTGAATTAATCGAATATTAATATAAAAATATTCGATTAAACCCCCGAAAGCTCTATTCTGGTGATTTAAATTCATGCTATCTTGAGGTAAAATTCGCGGCTAACAAAATTAAATACACCGTTTCCCCAGTTTAATTAGGTCCTTAAAGCCCAGTAAACTACTGATCGGCAATTTGCAACTTGCTGATGCGGCAAAAAATTGAAAAAATCACTAATATTCGTGTCTATAACTGAGAAAAGGCGCTTATTCGTGGTCTCGCGATGCAATTTCCAGACTGAAATTGAGGAAAAATCAAAGCAAAAGTGTTGTTTTTGGGCCAACCCCGCGGTTAAAATTGAGAAAACATTCTATAATATTGACAAAAAAAAAGAACGCTTTCAGGTTGGACCAAATGGCAAATTCACAACTGAAATTGCGAAAAATCGGCCATTCGCGTATAAAAAAGGGAACAGATGCTAAATGGCCGCAAAATTAACGTAAAACTAAAGAAGAAAATCACTAATTCGCGGCTAAAATTGAAAAAAGTCAAAAATTAACGCCGCTACAATTAAGAAAAACGCTATTTTCAGTTCAAATTGGGGAAAAGTGCTAATTCTCAGCTAAAAATGGAAAAAAATGCAAATTTACAGTTTAAATGGAGGAACAGGGCCAATTCACTTCTAAAATTTAAAAACATCACTAATGCCCGTATTTATGAACGTTCCTTGACATTAAGGAACCCTTGAAGTTCATTAAAACAGATGTTTTTATTGTGATCAAAACTGTTCTCAACGGTTCCTTGACTCAAGGAAGCTTCAAGGAACGTTCATAAATACGGACCTAATTCTCGTATTAAGGTGTGGTGAAATTTCTTATTTAAATACGCGCCTTAATCTGAAGGCAACTTTGTAGCTAAAATCCAGAAAAACGGCAAATTCATGAACGGCTACAAGTAAAAACAATGCTGATTCACGACTAGAACTGAGAAGAAACAATAAGCTATACCTAAAAGTAATATAAAATTGCTAATGCAGTGCTAAAATGTGAAAAACCCGCTAATTTGCGGGTAATATTTTAGAAAATACCTAAATAATTAGTCTGGTCAAAATTGAGAGATTTTAAAAGTTAATTTTAAGCCTGAATTGAGAAAAAGTGCTAATTCCCGGCTAAAATTGAGAAACACTCTAACTTGCATCAAAACTGAATAAATACGCCATTCGCGGCTTCTGAATGCAAATTTTGAGCCAGAAATTGAGAAAATGCGCGAATTTATGGCAATGGGTGACAAAACCGCGCTAACGAGCGGGTAAAACTGAGAAAAATCTCTCGTGCATAAATACTGAAAAGCCCTCTGTTTCGCGGCTAATATTGAGGAAAACACGCAAGAAAAACGCTAATTTTCAGCTAAAACTGAGAAATGCGCTAATCCCCTGGTAAAAAAAAATTGAAAAAAGCACTAATTTACTGCCAAAATTGAGGAAAGCGTCAAAACTCGTGGAAAAAATAAGAAACATCGCTCACGGGATAAAAACGCTACTTTGCTGCTTGGTGGGGGGGGGGGGCTGTTAATCCAAGGCTGAAATTGAGAAGAACGATAAACGCGGCCAAAATTCAGAAAATAAGCGCTGATTTGCGAGTAAATTAGTTGACACTTATTTACGGCTAAAATTGATAAATTCGCGGCTTAAACTGGTCATAAGCGCTAATTGGCGGACAGAAAAGGTGAAATAGCGGTAATCCGTGGTTAAATAAGGAAAAGGATAAGTAAAAATTATATTTCTTGTTTATAAGGAGACTTTGGGGCCTCTTGGAGATTTCCGCCCCGGGCACCGATAGGTCCGCCAGTGACCCCACGGTACGCGGTTTCATCCATTTCTAAATTTTGTCCATTTCCTCCAAAAATCGCCCTTACCTGAGAGATTTTTACGGTCGTTTTCTCAGAGTATTTCGATTTGAACCGAAAGTATGAGTCCCGTGGGGAAATATGCTCAATTGACCAATGTACGCGGTTTCCTACCCAACATCATTGTGTCCACCACTGTCCCTTAAATTGGGTAAAAGTGTGCGTTTTGTATTTGTACTCGTATATCATCGACTTCGTCGATCTGCATCAGGGAGAACTTTCATGAGACTGGCGGATTAGCCTCAAGTCGCTCGAAAAGAAAATTCTGGAATGTCTGTCTGGATGAATCAGGGATTAATAGTAATTTTGTTGTTGGGGAAGTCTGTGATGGGGCCAGAAAGATGTCCGATAGATTCAAGAGTATGAAGGCTGGGTAGAATGATGGCGAAAATGTGAAATTACCCCCCTCCCCTCACCACAGCGAGATTTCAATTGGATCCCGCCCTAGGACAAATTTCTACCTACGCCACTGCTCATGGTCGACCCATTATGGCCAAGTAGAACATATTTTGCTTGCCAACAGAGCCGTGAAAATCCTCAGAACACGGAAGCCTGGAGTCTCTCGGCTAGGACTGTAGAGACTAGAGAGTGATATGGCTGCTAAGCCCTAGGAGGAGTTGCTACTCGGTTCCGTACGCCACGTTTCCTTGAGGGGGTCGGGGTGTCGTGGATTCCAAATAAGTCTTCCTAAGCTCGGGGCATGACATATGAGTCAGTGAAAGCCGGGTGCTAGCCCACTGGTTAATTAATAATAATTAAATAACGAGAGAATGCGTACTTTTAGCCAGGCAGGTTTCTGTTGATGCTTAATGAGCCTCGGCCACCAATTTGGCGCTAATTTCTTCAGAGTAAACTGGACTGCCCTCGGCGTTGTTTTAATATGATTGACTTCGTCCTAGTCGGCAAAATAGCTATTAATTATAACTTGTCAGTTACCATATACTCCCAACTCTTACATCCGTGTCTATGTCACCGTAGAAATTTAGAGAAAATGAATATTTGGAGGGCCCGTGAGCTCCTATGCCTTGAGCTGAGACCGAAATCTCATTTGTGCCCAGTTTAATGTTTTCTCCCTGTAAAAAAAGAAGGAGAACGTCAGTTCGAGAAAGGTCAACACCTCGAAAGGCTTTGAACTATTTCTACCTTGATATCCTTTAGATCTACTTTCAAGAAAATATTTTGGGCATCCTGGGCCCAATAAACGAAAGGGCTCGGATTGCCCATGGTTTTTAGCAATTGCTAGGCCGTACTTGAAACTTTGTTTATTTAAACTTTGGAGTTGAAATACCGGCAGGATTGTTAATCATAACAACAGAGAGAGAGAGTGATGGATGTCCGTCAGTCAGTCAGCATTTCATTCTCCCCCTCACTAACGAAGCAAAAAAATTAGCCGAGAAATACAACTCCGGTCGATTATTACGAATACGTCACTATCAGCTGAATAGGCACAACTTCTCGAGTCATTTCCCTCACCCTTCATTTTATTGCAACCTCTCTCTCTCTTCTTAGCCAGCACAGTGCACACCAGAAGTCCGTGTCAGCGTCCTCGCTAATTTGTTTAGTTCGTTTCTCGCCTAGCTCAGTCCAATTCGTTGTCTAATTAAAATTTAAATTCAGGTGAAGTTGATCTCATTGAGATTAAAATGACCACTCAATTCTACCTCGTACAAGAGGTCCACGCCCACGACGGAGATGTGAGAGGACTCGCCTGTCTAAAACTCGATCCTAACCGGTTTCTGTGCGCTTCTGTCAGTCGTGATGGCACGGCTAAAATTTGGGAGATGAACAAGTAAGTACAATTATTTTTCCATCAAGTTCATTGGGAGATGAAAACCGGAAGGAGTTAGATTTGCTTGGCCGTAACGGCATTGTCCTAAATTTAGTTCTAATGTGACGGGACTCTTTCATAGTCGCCTTGGTGTGATTTGAGCCTGAAAGCATGTTGCAAGTCGTGTTTTTATTTCTCACACAGAAATACTTACTAGTTACTATAAACGAAGATTCGAGCGCATTTTATGAGGTTAAGTCGCCGTAAAGAATTGTTTGGCGGTTGGCGCTAGTCATAAACAAAAGCTCGTCACTCCCCGTCTTCGCGGGGGTTTGAGCAACAATTTCTTTCGAGCTAACGGAAGTATCATATTTCAAGCCTTGCTTGCTACATGTAACTGAAAATTTGTTGTTTCGCCGAAATAATAACCATTTTCCCACCCACCCTAACGTCTCGAAACTGTCAATTTCAGCGTCCCAGTTAAAACCCAACTAGGAATTACGTTGATTTGACGCTACGTCGACGAGCTTGTGCTTCTCTTAAAATGTACTTATTAGGCCTTTGACCAGCAACTCCCCACCCAAGAAATGTTCCCGTTTCAATGCGTCCGAATTCTACCAAATGCCCGGCTTACCACATACACTACTTATATTAATAGCCACAAAGTCCTAAGCTTTATCTCCATTACTACAGGGTGTTCGGTTTGGAGTAGCAAAAAAAAAATTGGGTGATAGTACACCAAAAATGGGATAAAAAAGTTCTATTCGGATAGTGTCCTACCTTATTAGTCCAGTCATTAGGGAGTGCCGGCTAAGTTTTTATGACGGTTTTGTATGTTCTTTGGGGTGCTGAATTCTAAAATTTAGTTGTCTACTAAATTTTGATATGGCTTCACCATGAAAATAACGAAAACCCGTGAAATTTTGAGAATTGTCATAGCTTTTCGATTGTAAATTCGAAAGAACGCATTCTAGAGAAAAAACATCCCTTAGCAGAAAAAACCCTGATAAAATATCCAATAAATGAGACTAAAGTCAGCTCTCTAGCTTTCTTGGACCAGCCAGCACAGCGCGTTAAAGATGGACCAAATTTTAAACTTGGCCAAAATCTACCGTACTGAAGTTAGCCCCTCGCAGGGCCCCACCAAATTACAGTGTACCAACTCTGGAACCAGCGAATCACCGCATTCTTATCTGGGGGGAGGGGACCCAAACTTAATGCCAACCCGCAGTTTCGAACATGTTAATTTTTACTAAACCAATACCATTAACGAGGGGAGCGTCAGTTATGTCCGAAGCCGATTTTTGGCTTATTATTTCTCAATAATAAGTCTTTGTAATCGTATCGCAAAAAAAATTTTTTGACCCCCCCTCAAAATTTGTAGTTTTACGTTTCAAAGTGCGTAGAATCCAAATCTGCAATAAAAAAAAATGTCCGTCCGCCGTCCGGGCCATATCTTGCCCTAGGATTGCTCAAAAAACTCGTTCTTTCGCACATTGACTCCATTTGGGGTCTAGTTGGTCCTAACATCTGATCAGTTTGATCAAATAACCTCCTTGGGTTTTATGGGCCAAAAGCGGGTCAAAAATGGGGATTTTCAAAGGATTTGGGGTCATAGGGGTGTGGGGTGTCGATTTTCATGTTATTTCAAGCCGGATTTGACTACATCCATGAATAATAAACCCACAGTCGAAATAATAAGGCATTGTTCGATAATTCACAGCGTTTTTCGTGTGTTCTACATCGAAAAATATTAGACACGTGTCCTCCCAAACAAACTTGCCAATGGGCCCTGTGGAGGCCCCCCAACAAATCCCAAAGTCTAAAAAAGTCGGAATTTCAAAATTTTGTGTTTCCGACAAATTTAATGTGTTTTTGCGAGGAAATTGGTGTGAAAAACTCTAAAAAAATATTTTAAAAAAATCCTAGAGCAGTAGTTTTTAATTTAACGGAGTAAATTACACTAAAATACGTCCTTCCGCGAACCAAACTACCTTTGAAAATTTGTTCAACAATTAAATGCTCGTCAGTTTGGAATTCAGCACCGCAAGAAACCACAATGTACAAATTTTAAACGAAAACAGACACCGCTTTTAATTTCCGTCTCAATGACTCTCGAAAATGGACAAAAATTCGCCTCAATTCCTCATTTCGGGCGAGAAAGAATTAATATATTGATAATGAAAACTCCTATCGACTTAAAATTTTGTTTGTGGTGTCATCTCATAAAGAATTACTTTCAATAAATTTGTCAAGCATTTTCACCGCATCAAGAAAATATATTTCTGGGATAGCATCTCAAAAATCACGGCGCCCCCTTAAATTGAGGTACCGGCATGGACTGGGGCTCATTTGAAAGCCAATGAAATTGGCTAAATGGGGTAAAATATTTATTAGGAAGGGTAAAGATCAATTCAACCCGTAAAAATATGATTTTCAACAAAAACTCACGACTTGAACAAAATCCGCAGGGGTCCCCTTCAGACAAAAGAGTGCGATTTTGCGAAATATTTTCTACGCATCCTTTTTGTGAAGCACCAACTGTAGATTAGGGCTCCACCCCATAATCGACAACATTTTCTCCAATTTGCCAAAATATTGGGACCCCCCCGGGCAAATATTTCACCATGAAGAAGTTGCCTTCAGGAACCGCGAATAAGCGATTTTTCCACGCTTCAACAGTTCTTCTCAATTTCTTCGGTGAATTAACGATTTGTCTCCGTTTCAGCCCCGAATTATCTTCTTTTTTTTCAATGAATTTGAGTTTTTTCCTGATTTTGACCGCTATTGAGCTATTTCCCCTAATTTTAGCCGTGAGTTAGCGCTATTTTCTAATTTTAGCCACGAAGTTACCTCTGGAAACCGTGACTTGTCATTTTTACCTTATTCTGTCTGTGAATTAACGAATGTTCTCAATTTAACACCCTAAATAGCCATTTTTCTTTATTTTAGCCGTGAAATAGCGTTTTTCCTAATTTTAGCCTCATAGGAAGCCGTAAATGAGAGTTTTGTTTCCCAATTTTTGCCGAGAATTAACGCTTTTTCTGAATTAGCGCATTTTCCTTAATTTAGCCGTGGATTAGCGATTTTGTTCTTTTTTAGCCACGAAGTTACCTTCAGAAGCCGAGAATTGGCGCTTTCTCCATTTTAACCGCGAATTAGCGTTTTTTCCTCACTTCAGCTCTTCTTCTCAACTTCAACGGCGAATTAGTAATTATTCCCGTTTTGCCTGGGAATTAGCGATTTTCTCCACTTTAGCCCTGAATTCGTGAATTTAGCCGCTAAAGAGCTATTTTTCCCGATTTTATTAGCGGATTTTTCACTATTTGCCATGAATTAGCGCATTTTCTCAGATATAGCCACAAACTTGCCGTTCTGAATAAGCCGAAAATTTATGTTTTCGTAATTTTAGCCGCGAATTAGCTCGTTGAAATAATAAAATTTCGCGGGTATGGCACTTTGAAAACTCACTTTCGCGGGTTTCACCATTCATAAAGCAATTTCAGGGGATCGGCTCATTCAACTAACCAATTTCGCTGACTCCACTCATTACAAAAGGCAATTTCGTGATTTTAGCTCTTTCGAAAACCAAATTTCGCGGATCTGACACGTTGAGAAGCCATTTTTGCTGGTTTGCCTCCACCAAAACTATATTCCGCTGGGATTTGAAGTCCATACTGCTCTTATCGAAGAGAGGCAGTGAGAGAGGAAAACCGCCTTTACAAAATAAGTGTGGTTGTTGTCGGGGGAACGATTTGTAGCATGAATGAATGGCATTATTATTATTCCACATTTCGTCAACCAAAAGATTACATTGCCATGCTTTTCACTCATGTAGACGTTTTAGTACATTTGATTGACGTGTTAAATGCAGTATTTTGAGGCAATGGAAATCAGAAAAAGAACAAAAAGTGTAGTTTAACACCTTAACAACGCCAATGTTGCCAGGCCCTGTTATTTTGAAGCCTTGAACTAACGCATGCCTCTTCTTTGGTCCTATTTTCGGCACAAGTTTAATTTTTAATCTCGTGTATTGTGCCTCTTAAAAAAAGTATTCATTATTGAAATAGTACTCAAATCGCGACGACGCCCAAAGCCAAGGCGATCGGCCACGATGGATTCGTCGCCTCGGTTATTTTGATACCGCCAACGGAATTGCACGATTTCGTGTTGATCACCGGCGGGAACGACTGTAAAATAAACGTTTACTACTTCGGTTTGGCCTTGCTGACCGACGAAATGACTCTAACTCCCCGATTTAGTCTTACGGGTCATACAGGTGTCGGTAAGTTTAAGGCTTCCCTGAAGTAGGTCATTTTATTGAATTAATCCATCACTTTTTTTCTGTTTTAGTAACGGCTTTGACCTCTGTTGGAGACAGTATTCTTTCAGTGTCGTGCGACGGGACCATGAAAGTGTGGGACCTTGTTTCCCGGGTGAGCGTCAAGACTGTAAGAGTATCGGAGATGCCTCTGTGGGATATAATCCCGTTGAAATGTGAAAAAGTGGCAATCGCATGCGCCGATAAAAACATTGTTCTTCTCAATGATAAAACTTGGTCTCAGTATCGTGTTCTGACTGGTAGGTGTAAACACTTTGTTTATTTCTCACCGCGTAAACTGATCGATTTGTTTGCCAGGGCATACGGACTGTGTGAGAAGTTTATCAGTCGTAAGTGACAATTGTTTCTTATCTGCCGGGAATGACGGCATGATCCTCGAGTGGAACGCGTTATCAGGCGTGACGCAAAATCGTCTGGATCCTTCGATCGCCTTCATTTACTGGTACGACTAAATTCGAACCTGCCCGTTTCATTCATGTTAATTCGCCTTGCTTTTTGTGCTGTCTGCCAGTGTCCGACACTTTCCAAGGCTTGACTTGACAGTTGGGTGCGGTGAAAATGGCGCCGTTTCGGTGTTCATCAATGGGAGCATCACCCAAAAGATACCCCACCCGTGTCAGACGGTGTGGAACTGTGCCATTAACGATAATGGGACTATGATCACTGGCTCGAGGTTGGTTTATACTGTTTTATTATTTAAGCGATCTTAATTCAAGTGGAAAATTATTTAAAATACAGTGATGGATTCGTTCGAGTATTCTCTGTCGACAGCACTAAGTGTTCCGATGATTTAAAGAGAACTTTCGACGAATCTGCTGCTATCTTCGCTACACGATTTAGACTGGGCGACCAAAAGTGCGTACTGCTTGTAATGCGATGATGAACAATGAACCTAGTTGATTCACTTATTGTAACATTATATTAGCGTCCAAGGACCGGAAGCTTTACAGAGGCCTGGTAACTGTGAAGGGGATATGATGGTCGTCAGAGATGCACCTGGATCTTTCCTTTATCAGTGGAGTGGATCAGTATGGAAGTTGATCGGTGAAGTAATGGGTGGTGCCAATGTCGAAAATTCTCGTGGATTATCCAAGGTACGTATCTAGACACTAAAGGCCCGTTCACAAGCTCTATGTTTTCGTTGTGTGGTGTCTATGCAACCTATCAAAATGCTACATTTTTCGAGGGAATTTATTTGTTTGGTTGCATAGACTCCACACAACGCAAACATAGAGCTTGTGAACGGGTTTTTAACCCTATGGCTCAATTTTGGGTTTCAATTCGGGGAATTTTCACATGACTCATTTTGTAAACGTACTCGTATTTTGCGCCGCTATCAGCTCCATATTCCCCGCATCACCTTCGCTGGTTAGGCAGTACCCGTCTGTTGTGCGTTCTCTCGTTTCGATATTGCTAGGGAAAGGCGGGGAATTCTGTTCTACAGTTCTTTTTAACTACTTTGGGTTGGTACTTTGACTTCAAAGACTCGCATTTTTGTTTTCAATTCCAGGCGTATGATTATGAATTTGACGTTGACGTCGAAGAAGGAAAACCCCCTTACAAATTGTACTACAATAAAAATCAAAATCCCATCGAAGTGGCTGAAGCCTTTATACTCGTGCACAAGCTTCCCGCCGCTTATAAATCTCAAATAGTAGACTTTATCCTCCGAAACACCGAGTCCAGTAATACTGTTATGTCCGACGCTACTGATCCTTTTACAGGTAATTGTGTTCACTGTAATTTCTTTGCTCTTCATAACTCACATTCTGATTTCAGGAGGTTCCCGGTACATTCCAGGAGGTTCGGCCGCTCAGACGCCCCAAAAAAGTAATTGCATCGATCAATTCTAGCTATTTCGCTCTAATTTCATTTGTTGTCTTAGGCTCGTTGTTCCCGTTGACTAATTATTTAATCACGGCTAATGTCGACTTGAAAAAGCTTGAAGGTACCCGCCCTCAAACCGTTGGATTCTAGCCTACGCTTAAATTTAATTTTGTCGACTTTTCAGCTAAAATACTCTCGTTCGATTGTGTGAAAGAAATACCGAGGGATGCGATCTCATCGATGATAAGTTTGGGCGTCGAAGGGCAAGAACCGGGCAACGCTGCCCTAGCTTTGTTGTTCGAAGCATTAGATAATTGGCCCGAAGGTACAGTTACTGACAAAATCGTTGTTGCACGACCTTAATAAGTTTTTCGTTTCTATAGATTGTCTTTACCCAGTCCTCGACATTGTTAGACTAGCACTCAGAAACGAGAAGACTAATTATTTGTTGTGTGATGGGGAAAACGGTCGTGCCTTGATGTTTTTTATTAGAAAGACTCTTTTGGGTGATTCACCCACCATTAACGCCACGTTTTGCGTACGCATTGTCGGGAATATGGTGGCACATGACCCGGGAGCTAATCTTGTGCTCAGTGATGGTGAAGAAGTTGTTACCATCGCTTATGAGAAACTCAGCGCAACGCGCGATTCAAAATTGGAGGTAAATGTAACCGCTCTTCTTACGCCTTGTTCATGGCTTAATTCGAAATTGTATACTTTAGGTGTCCGTTGCCACTCTTCTTGCCAATATGTCCTATTTGTATAAACGTTCAGCGACCAAAGACATGCGCGCCAGTTTGAAAACCATGATAGACGGAAAGCTGGCCCTTTTCAAAGGAACCGAGGCGCGAACTCGCGTCCTCGCTGCACTCGGTACCATTTATACCTATCAAGGGTGTGATTCTATTCCGCCAGAGGTCCGGTCCATTTTGACCGAATGGTCATCAGTGACGGGCGGGACGAGCGTTGGATCGTCGAATAGTCTTCCGGCGCACGTGAACTCGTTTCTCTCTTCTTTTTCAAAATTTTGAATCCTTTTTTACCAACCCCCGCGCCCTCCCAACCCATCATTTTTTGTTCTAATGTAGCCCCCCACCCAACGTTCGTTTTCCCCTCAAATCTGCCTTTCTCAAGCTGTGATAAAAGTTTAGAATAATAAGAAAAAGTTGTAAGTCACAGGATAAGTGAGAATAAAGCATCGTTCTTAGTGTTGATGTGGTGCTTTTGAGATTTTCAGAACTTGAAATGTTTTCGTGATCCTCTCATGATCCTAGCGGAGTCGCTAACATTAAAAGATTGAAGCATTTAGAAGAAAGGCAATTGTGATAGTCACGTAATGCTCGACTGTGATTTTTTTTTTAAATGATGTTCACACGAATAAAGTGAATGTTCAGTATTGCTCAAGTTGTTATTTTCTTCTGTGAACAGTGAAATTATTCAGACTCACAAAGTGAATTATCTCAGCGAACAAGAAATTTGGTCCATCCGGCGGCGGTACGACGGACGGCTCATCTCCCCCCATCAATGAAGGACGAGGAGGTGTATAGAGACCCTTTTTCCGTTATATTGGGAACCAGTAGCGTACCGAGGTAAGGGCGAGGGGGCGGACGGCCCCGGGCCCCCGAAAAGCTTAAATACGGAAAAATGAGGATTTTTAAGTTTCATTCATGTGAAAAGGTTGGACAGCGATTTGGCTCCTTTCTACAAATTTCACTCTATATTCGATCAGGAGGATATAACGTTACAAGTGATATCAGCAAAGTGTGTGGGCTGACTATTCGATTGAACCCACGAGAGTGCTATTCTGGTGGCTGAAATACAGAAATTTGAGCCTTCTTGAGGGGAAATCATGAAGAAAATGGACCGTCCCCAGTTTCGTTAGGTCCTTAAGCGCACTAATTACTGATCGGCAATTTACAACTGGCTGACGCGTCAAAAACAGGTAAAAGCGTTAATATTCGTGGCTATAACTGCTAAAAAGCGCTGATTCGTGGTCTCAAGATGCAACTGTCAGATCGAAATTGAGAAAAAATCGTCGATTCGCAATGTATGACGGCCATTCCGCGGCTAAAATGTAGAAATCAATACGAAAGTGTTGATTTTGGGCCAAGCTCGCGGCTAAAATTGAGAATACACGCTAGTAATTCAAGGCTGTACAAGTAAAACACATCGCGGCTAATATTGACAAAAACAACGCTTATTCGGATTAAAATTGGGTCAAAACGGCAAATTCGCAATTCGCATATAAAAAAAGGGAATAGGTATGCTAATTCGCTGCAAAATTATCAGAAAACGCTATTTCACAGCTGAAATAGAGAAAATTTACTAATTCGCGGATAAAGTTGAGGAAAAACGTTAATTCGCGAATATGAAAATGAAGAAAATCACTAATCCGCTGCTGAAATTACGAAAAAGCGCTAATTCCCGGCCTGAATGTAGGAAAATCACTAATTCACGGCTAAAATTGAGAACATTTTCAATTTGCGTCAAAAATGGGAAATAACGCTAATTTGCGGCTTCCTCGGTCAACTTTCAGGCTAAAATTGAGAAAAAGCGCCAATGTATGGCTATGGGTGAAAAACCCGCGAATTCGCGGCTAAAACTGAGAAAAAATCGCTAATCCGTAGCGTACGGTAAGGTGAACAGAAATATGCTAATTTTGCCGTAAACATTTAGAAAAAACCACTATTTTGCGGCTAATATTGAGTAAAACGTTATAATTTTCAGCTCAAACTGAGTAAAGTGCTAATTCCCTGGACCCTGCTAGAAAAAATCGCTAATTTGCAGCTAAAATTGTTGAGGAAAGTTGAGAAACATCGCTGATTCACGGGGTAAAAAAACTACTTTGCTGCTGAAGTTGAGAAAAAACGCATGTTTATGTCTATAAGGTGGCGGGGGGGGGGATTACCCCGCTAATCCACGGCTACTTTGCGCAAAATTGCTTGTAAAGCTGACAAAAAGCACTCATTCGCGGCTAAAATGGAGAAATTCGCTGCATAAACTTGGCGGATAGGTTGTGGAAATAGCGGTAATTTGCCTAAAATAAGGAAAAGGCCTTTGAGGTTACCAATAGAGGTTTATATGTATAATTGGAGACTTTTAGGGGCCTCTTGAAGATTTCCACCGCGGGCCCTGTTACCTTTAGGTCCGCCAGTGTTGGGAACCTCACAAGAGGGTCTATGGCAGACTTCTAACAATGAGAAAAATGCCCAAGAGTTACCCGAGGATAACACTTCCTCGGAAAATGTGAAGATGAAAAAATCTAAAGTCGTGGTCATATATGTTGTGCCAACAAACCAAATTTTGCGAAGTAGCCGAAATTGTGAGACCGCGAGTTCACTGATTTTGCGCACTAAAATCCGATTTAAGCTGGTTTGACTCACTAAATCACCAATTTCTCGAATTTTGCCCTCTGAAATACCAATTTCGCCATTTATTCGCAGTATAAAACATTTTCGTTGGTCCAGTCTCCGTTTCGAACTTCAGCCACCAGGGTTACTCAGTCGTGGTCTCATCAGCCCGGCAATTGAGCCAAGTACGGAGCCGAATGGTCGATTTTGCACTTTTCAGGGCTGGAATCATCTGTTCAGGCATTTTTCTGGGTCCGAATAATCAGTTTAGTAGTTTTTGGAACGCGAATGATCAGTATTGGTCATTTTTGGCGCGCGAATATAGTCAGTTCAGCCATTTGCTAGGAGCTAATCGTCAAGTTTAACCACTTTGGGGCGCGATTTCAGTCCGCTCGTACTAGTGACCCTGGAGTCGATAGAATCGGCTGATACCGACGACCATGACGTGAAATATTCATTGATCCACGCGTGCGCCAACTTTCAGCTCAACCCGAACATTTCAAGTACCTTGTCAGTAGGTTTTTTCCGGAATTTACTTCAACCGACTGGGTTCAGATTCTAGGACAAAGCGTGTTGACCCACGCGTAAATTAACGAAGGGAATATCCAAATTACTCGGATAAGAAAATAATACAGACAGTGCTTTACTTTTTAATAAAATGAAAAGGTTAGCGCCATATACGAATGGCATACGTTTTTCAATGAAATAATAAATAATAACTAATATTTCTCATAATAAATAAAATATTTAGTTGATAACATTTCTGGGAAAATAAAGAGAGGAAGACTCAAGAGTATAACGTTTACGCGAAGGATATTGCACTACTTCGCGAGGGCGCACCATAGTGCGGCCCAGTATCCGCTGATTCGAAACAATAAATAACAATTTTACGTATCTATATACAGGTACAATGACTGTCAGCGTACACTTTTAATAACAATAAAATGAATTCTATATATACACATACATATATTCTCAATCCTTCGTACATACGTTTTTTGTTCACCCCAAATTCTCTTTGAAAAAGTCAAATTTTAGCACCGATATTTGTTTTTAACGTCCGTAAGGCAATTGTATTGTCAGTTCGTAAATTCTGTCCTTGAGGTTTAAAAATATAGAATATCTTATATCTATCTCAGACGCGTTTCAAATAATTAGTGAAGGGGGGGGGGCTTTAAATGATTAAGAGCACGACGGTGTCATTGAGTACAGGAACTATTACAGTTGTGATAAGCTTTCTTAGATTGGACTTAGGGCATGTGTAATATTAGGAGGACAGGGAGGGATATATAACTATGTACCATTTAATCTTTCAAAACAAAGTATTAAAAATCGTCAAGATTTATGTTTTGCTGGAGTTAATTCGGATTAATAAGCGATTTTTTTTACGTACGGGTTTTCAAGAATCCTCGGAGATGTCTCCATCACACGAAGAAGCAACTGGTCAACATAATCTTCCAAGTCCTTTTGTCTTTTTACTTCCTTCGACAGTTTGTTTTGAAGGTCGACAACCAGTTGTATCAATTCCTAAGGGGAGAAACCTCAATTAATAAACTATTGCCCGTCAAGAAGAACATGAATCGGCGGGCAGAGCCCTCTCATTCGATTATTTGCAACTCCACCCTATACTTCCGTTACCATATTGGTTCTCCCACTGTTTACCAAACATGTGTTTCATGGAGAGGGTAACGCGATATTTAACTTGATGAGCTGTAAATAAAAACCAATTTTTGATTTGCTTACCTCTCGGCTTTTGTTTGAAAATTGTTTGGCCACTTCAGGCGGTATATTTTGAACTGGCGAGGATGTTCTCGTCACTTCTCGCCCAATAATAATCCTTTCCATGGAGGATTCCTTTGAATTATTTTTTTTCGCCTTTCCTCCTTCCGTGCTCGGTCTCAAGCCGTAATTCATTTTAGGCTCGTCCACCGCTAACTGATTGGTGTCATTAAGCTCGGACACTACAAATAAAATAAATGAAAAAAAAAAAAAAAAAAAAAAGTTGGATGCCTTGAACTCTTCGCGCCAAAGCATCCTTATAATCGCACAATACCTTTGGATTTTGAGTTGAAACTGAACGGGGAGCTAAACCCTGAAGTTGGAACGGTCATTCTGGGCGGTTTGTTCGGCGGTGGAGACGATGTCTCTTTGACAGAGGGCGTTAAATTTTCGGCGGAACGATCGTTAAAATTTATAGAACACCCCGAGCTTTTATGGGACAACTCGTCGAGCTGGCCGGGAAAAATACAACGTTAGAGCGAAAACCCGGTGTAATTTTGGTGGGGGGAGGGGGGGGAGAAAGCGTACCGCAAAATCGTCGTCACTCTCAGCTTCACTTATAACTCCTGGGTCTGCCTCCCCGGCTACCTGTTTCGATCTATTATTTTCATAATTCTCCGTGGGAAATTCTTCGGATTTTTTCGACGATTTTCCCAATTTATGTCCTGCGGAGGAAAATTTACAGGCCTCGCAAATTTGAAAAAAAAAAAAAAATCGACGAATTTCAAAGTACGAACCGATTTTAGTAGCAAACTTCTTTAGTCCTTTCCTTTTATCCAAACTACTAATGCTTATCAAACTACCGCCTTAAACATAAGATAATTAGTAAAATTAATGAATAAATCAATCGTAAGCCCAAGACATGTACCAAACGATTGGGCAGCCTGTGAAAGTTGGCCCAGGGACGATTTATGCTTCTCTTTTTTAGTCAAATCCGACAGGCTACCAGCTTTAACAATGAAGGCGATTTTCACTTCAAGCTCGCCTCTATCCTTGTTTTTATCTTTCCCGGGTTTATCTTTTAACTTGTACCATCTAGAATAAACAAATGATTTTACGATGAAGCATAGCAATAATGGTGAGCGTTTTCACCCCCCCCCCCCCTACATTTGCTCAGTGGTTCCTGCATTGGTATTTTTTATTAGGGGGAGAGACACCATTAATAGTAAAGAGGGACTACAATACAACGAAAATAATTAATCTTTCAAAAAAGCACACCTCTATGGACATTTGTGCCCATCGGAAGAGGTCTGAGTTTGAGGCAAGTCAGTTGTTTTGACTCCGCTGACGGCTAAGGTCTGAAGGGCTCCCCCCTCTCAGCCATCCCTCCCGCTCAGCGGTACAAAACACGAAAAAAACGGCCGCTTTGACGGTACTCGCCGTTTTACACTAAGCACATACGTAGGGAGGGGGTTTCCACTTGAATACAGCTATTATGAGACTGCATACTAAAGTAATTTATGGTCGGGGTGGACCAACGTACGTAATGGACCGCGAAGTAAGGAGTTCTTGTCACCGCGAAGAGTCAATACGTTAGTGTGTGGTGCCCCAAACTGGGGAACACGTTAGGCTATTTCGCTCAAGAATTCAACTGGTGGGAGGGGGGGGGGCTGATTGAATTCACGATAATTTCCGAGCATTCGGGCCCAAGCCCTAAATGTTACTTTTTAGGGCAAAATCAGCGGCTTTCTAGCCAAGTTGAGGGCCTAATGATGGCTCTTAATACGGGAAATTCGAAAGTTTTGCGGTCAGATGGTTTGTTGGGAGGGGGGGGGGCGAATTCGCGAATCGTTTGTCCAAAGAAACCGATCTGCAAAATAGTCAGTTTCACCCTCCTCTGGAAATCTATTTTTTAGTGCATTTCATTCAAGTTAGGGGTTTCCTTCGGACCAAGTTTCAACACCCCACCCCCACCACCAACACCTAAGGACTCCGACTCTCAAATATGTCTCACGCCCTTGAATAGATAAGTAATAAACCGCTAAAGGTATACATAAAACCGACCAGCGGGGAAAGTTCTAACATTAATTTCCGGTGCTGAGTGAACTAAAATGTAAACATTTATAAACATTCGATTGGTCAAGTTTCGTAAACAACCTCTCGGTTAATTGATGTACCCGAGCACGAAAGACTTTACGACGAGTCATACAAGCAATGCGAAAGGCGTAAGAGAGGGGACCAATTTCAAAACCACGAAATTCTTGGATTCTCGTGTAAACATTTTCTTTTCGTTCCATATAAACAGAGAGCGCAATCTGAGCCGTGAAATCATTTTGCTGACTATTAGAAATAATTTTTAGCACATAATGAACATCATTGTGCGAATCGTGATTCATTTCGCGATAAATGCCTTTAATATAAAATCTAGTTTATTTCTGAAAGTTTTCCCCCAGTCTTTGGGCGGCTGTCTTGACTTAAACTTCGTTCTTCCGGGGGAAAAATACTTATAATAATCGAAATGCCAGCCAACTCAACGGCCGGAATCAAGTGGTTTCAAAGCGGAGGAAGCGTTTTTCTCCTGGCCATTGGACCGGTTATCGCTCTACTTTGTTTCATTTTGATAGGAATGGACATGTTGTGCTTGGCGTCGTGGTGCGAGTCGGTCAAGTGTTGTGGTTGCAGACGACCCAAGCGAAACCGTCCAATTCAGGTGGCTTCGTCGAGGGATGCCGACATTCCGCTAATGGCAATGCATGGGGTGCGTTCGCAGAGGTCCACGCTCCAAATGATGGAGGAGGAGAGAGATGACATCACCGCGTCAGTGAGTAATTCCCAAGTATTCGTATAAAGCTAAAAGTTAGGGTCTGAGCCACAGGGGATTCAAAGTCGTTTTAGCCTTAAATTGGGCTCAAAAGCTAAGAAACCAATCTAAAATTGTCATTCATCAACAAAATCGCTTAAGCGCTAGGCAATGTACAATAAACCAGCCCCAATTTACTATCACTAAGTTGAAAACATTTAATTAGGTATCGTCAGGACCAGGATCATCAAGCAGTAGCTCAAATGGCCAATCGCCCGTTACGCCACGGAATCCCAGGGTATAGTGAATGTACCGCGGACAAAGTATCAATGCTGAAAGAATCATTTTCCAATTCAGGATCCTTATGACTTGCCCCCATCATACAGCGAAGCTCTAGCCCTAAGCGTAGGACGATATCCCATCCCTTTACATTCAGCAAGCGATGAAACACGACCTCTCCTACGAAGGCTCATCGACGAAGAAATCGAAGTACACCCCATGTCGCTCATTGAAAACCAGGTATCTTTTAAAAAGAAATACCCCCCCCCCCCACACACACACCACCACCACAGCGACTGCAAGGCAGTGACATGACCCCCCCCCCACCAACACACACTCAAAGACTATGCAATAAATCGAATAAATTTTCACAGGGAAACTATTCTCAGATAGACATCAGTCAAAGCACTAGTGTATCGGACAACGAGGAATGCATGGGCGAATTTAAAATCACCGGACCACTCGTAATTTGGTCTCATCCTGGTTTCCCGTCACCTGGACGCCTCCTCTACGTCACAAGCAATACATCACTCACTCGTTCTGCAGATAACTCGGAAATTGCCGGACAGTCAAACACCATTTAATAAGTCAAAAAAATGTTTCTCAACTTTTTATCCGTATATATCAACCCCTCCCCCCCCCATACTTCGACCAATAGTCGAATGATTGACCCCCTTGAGATTGAATATAAAGTGAATAAAATGATAAATGGGAGACTTACTTATTTTTGGGTCTTTCGTAAACGTCCATTTCAGCCAAAGGAATAGCGATTCGTCCAAGAAATTCGTCCACACCAAGAACATTGTGATGTAGAGTTGTCAGAATGATCTCAGCTTTGTTCCCTTGCTTTGGGATGACCCTGAAAATATTTTAAAATAATATGTGTTTCTTTCTTGTTTTTTGGATGGGGTGGGAGCGTGAAACTCAGAGCGTACAGGGCGAATGAATGAATTAATGACTGGAGTTTTGACGAACGGAACACGATTTGAGCTAAATTTTCGTCTGCATCATCGTTGAAGAAAGACCAGGTTTATCGGGGAAAAAGCGACAGACCGTTCAAAACGGTCAATTTAGGTCTTGGAAATCCAATGCTTTGCGAAATTTCACTCTTTCAAAAAAAATTTTCTTTGCGAAATTTCTCTCAAATTTCGTGGACTTGGCTCCATCTGGAATCCACAGTTACACAGTTTTGGCCAATTCGAAAAATTAAATTGGAAAAGGCAAACGTTAAACCCATAATTCCATCGTTTAGAGTCTTTCAAATCACAGTTTCATGGATTTTCATTCTTTCAATACCTAATTCGCTTCCCTAAATGCTTTGAATCCCCTGGATTCTGGGGCTGCCATGCCAGAAACGCCACATTGGTCGTATGGCTGGACCACCTTTGAATGGACGTGCTTTTGACAATGAAGATTGTAGTGTGCTACTAGCCCAATAATCGGTGTACACCGTACCAACTGACACTTTGCTTTTCCCGTCAAGTCAAGCTCAAAATTCCGCCAGAAAAATCCGTCGAAATATATATTCCGTTCGATAAAAAAAAAGTCGGCCAATAATTAATGACCAGTAGCGTGCCTTATGGTAGAGACGAGAGAGACTGACAGACTCGGGTCCTTCTTCCGAGGAGGTTTCTAAAAAGCTCAAAAAATGGAAAATAGGGATTTCAAGGTTTGATGTTCATTAATTTAGACACGAAATTCTGAAAAATGCGCTCGTTCGAGAAAATTGAGAAAAATTAGCAAAGTCGCGGTTTATAATGCCTCTTTTACGGTAAAAAATTAGAAACAACGCAGCAGCACTCACAAGTTTGCGGCTAAAATTGACAAAATGTTGTAATTCTTGACCAAAAGTGAGAAAAATCGCTCATTCGTGGCTAAAATGGGGAAAGAAACTAATCCTCAGAAAAAAAGAAAAGAAAAGAGAAAACGCTAATTCGCAGTATCTGGAGGCAACATAAGTGACTAAAGATGAAAAAATCACTAATTCATGGCCTGAATTCCATAAATAGCTGCTCAAATTATGAAAAAGCGCTAATTTTCCAGCTAAAATTGATAAAATTTGTAAATTCGCTGCTGCAATGTAAAAAAAAAATTAATTCGAGGCTAAAAGTGAGATAAAGAGCAAATTCGCGGCTAAAATAAAAACGCAAATCAGCTAAAATTGAGAAAAAGCGCAAATTCTCAACTTTTCATTTCATTCTAAAATCTTATCATCCCACGGGTGAAGAGGAAATTTACTAGAGAAACCACGCGACTACTGTGAAATTCGGCCCTAAAAAATTGGGAAGTTAGCTTCTGAACAGGGTGATGCACCAAAAAACTATTCCCTCTACTCCTAATCGGACTGGGGACAATCTAATTGGCAGAATGGACAAAAGCTTGCAGAACGGGGTCTTGAAAATTTCGGAAGACGCTGGAAATGCAAACACAGTCTTCCACTTAGACAAATGTGTCCGGAATACTTTTCATTTTCTGCGAAAAGTACTAGTACTTCTCAACGAGACGCACCGCCCCGTTCTCTTTGCAGAACACGGGGGTTATAACGGGTCTGCTTCTACGCTGCGTACTGCTTCGTACGCAACTTCCATTCCGTGGCTAACAAAACGGGTAACGAGTGACGGCGTGAAGGGGGCTGTCAAATGCAGGTTCACGTTGGATTTCTAAGTCAAGAAGTATCAGTCAGATTCGAGTCCCTCCGAAGAAGCCGGGTTTCTAGAGGCCCTATATTCGATTACACTAGTATCAATGAAGCGGAATGGTAAGGTAAGGAGGGGGGGTAGCTCAATCGTGATCCACGCCTGCTTACAGTGTTGAAATCGCCGACCATGTCGTCGTAAGCACACGACAGCTGTGATACGGGATGCAGCGATCTGATTCATAAGCGTGGGAGCTGCCTGGTCACTTGACCTACCGGTAATGCCCCCATAATGCCAAGGATGGCAGAGACTTGGCCTGTTAACGATGAAATGTTCAAGAACCTTTCCCTCGAATGAGAGGAGGGAGATTGGTCGATATGCCACTGTCTATTAGTCCCAAGTTTAACTAACTACTGCCTCCAGGAAACTTTTTTTACTTCCTTAAATCACAATTTAGTCATTTACAGTTGTCTACCCTGGGGGGGGGGGGGAGCATGCCTCTCCTTAGAAAACCGTTCGTTACAACCCAGCAGCAAGTTTTAGCATTTCGGGGGGTACACAGCATCCAATTAGCCATTCAAACGTATGGTCAACAATAGTTGATCAGCCTATCGCATTCCGGTGAATCATTTCAGACAATCCCTGAACTGTACTCCCCGCCAACACCCCGTCAGACAACTTACAGTTCACACTTTTCATGCCACTCGACGTTATCTGTCGTTGCTTTGTCTTTGACGGACGTTTGAAATTTCTCCTTTCCTAGGCCAATTGTCACGAACACATCGTTAGTGCCTAAACAAGAAATCTCGTTAATTATAAAACAAACTTCTGCCTAGTGCAGCATGTGACTTTACCATGTTTTCCTTTGGCAATAAGCCCCCGAGCCTTTTGAACTGTAATAAACGAAAAATAACACTTAAGTAGCACGGGCCCATTTCATGTTTTTCAACTTAAATATAGACATCTCACCAGTAACTTGAACATGCGTGGGACTCCACATTCTTTGATTTCTCCTAAAAAACAACTAGCGTGAAAAGGGTTGAATACTTGTCGTTTATTACGCGTTAAAAACAAAATTTGGACAAAGGGGAATGCACAACGGGAAATGGCATTCTTGAACTGTTACTCAGCCTTATCAACTTTCGAAATCTCCAAAATTTGTAGTGGAAGGTAACGTGGAGATAATGGACTTGGGAAAGGTAACGTCAGAAAAACTGATGACTGCTTTGTTTTGTAGCTAATTGAATCAAAAAATCGGTTCACAATTTAAAGTTAATTCCTCGGGAATGGGAGAGACAGCAGACAATTTAAGCCCCGATTGGAAGATCCGGCTCTGTTCGATGCTCAATCGGCGGTTTTTGGGTCAAATTGTGGTTTAGTGTTTGGGGAAGGGGGAGTGATAAGTTGATAACCTTTCCTTTTTCAGCACTCATTGATCTATTTTTCTTTGTGTTTCCCATTTCTACTACCTAGTTTGAAGTTTTCGTATTTTTCAAAGCTTTAGTGTTTTTTCTTTATCGGAAGAAAGACTGGAATATGAGCAGTAGTGTAACAATACGTAAATAAACGGCTCAAAAACACAAGACTGACCAAGGAACTTGAGAGCTACAAGAGATGCCTTAAAAATTAGATTTAAACGAATGAGTTTCTCGTAAATGTTTTCGAATTGTATTCAATTGTAAGTACCGTCACGCATTAGTCAAAATATTCCATGACAGGCTTTATGACCGTCTTAAGGGCAAGCTTAGACTGATTTCAGTTGGGAAGGAGGTCAAAGCGTTTTCATTGCCAATTTTTGACCTGTTGCCTCGTTTTCGCGAATGAAAATATGAGACAACACCCTGTTCAATTATTCCATCAGCCTTGGCTTCAATTGTCGCGCTCAAATTGAATCTTTGTGCCTATGATAGTCAAATAGTAATGAATATATTGGAACTTTCTAACTGCCTGGTATCGCCTATCGTGGACATTTCATTAAAAAGGTGTTTTAAGTGTTAACACAACAAATTATTCCAGGACATGTCAGGATTTCAATCAACAAATGTGAGTGATCTATGGGTGCAGTTATTTTCCTGCTGTACTAACCAACCTCAGCGACAGGTTTGTTTTTTTCTAAATTTTGTATAAAATTGAAGATTCTTAAGCTTTTTGTTCTTTGGGGGAACTACAATTAACAGAGGAAGAGGCACCAGAGGAGAGGAAGGATTGACAGGTCAATGATCGGGGAGCCCACTAATTTTCGACACACGGGACATATTGGGTCCGAGGACGTGGACATGGCCAGTTCCCGGCTCTGGGCCATACAGAACCAAATGGAATCTAAAGGAGGCTATGAAACGTCGTTATCAACCGTCAGAGTGAGTGAAGTGACTCATTTTTTCAACTCCTGGGGGTCAACCATGAGCAGCGTTTTTTTTTTGTGTGTTTTCCATCGGGTAGGAAAGCTCAGAAGAAACTACTAAAATATCGCAAGCGGTAACCAAGGACGCTCATTCACATATGTATTATGTAATGCTATAACGCTAGTGATACCGCCATGGGTGGTATTTTCACGTCAGCTCATGGTTAGAGCCCTGTTATTCATAGTGTATTGTGGCTATTCCGCTGCCAGCCATCGTAGCATTCAGCTTGGTTGCATCACACTGAGCAGTGGCGCCGACACGGTATCCAAGGTGTAGCGCCCGCTACACCTTTCTAGGGGGTGGGTGGTCCATAATCGAGGACTTTATAAAAACGTGGAAGTCAAAACAAGGAAGAACGGGAGAAGCGGGATGGTAAATAAAGAAAAAGGGTAATTTACTAGAATGAAGGAGTTAAGCCCTATTGGCACAGTGGCAGATCCAAGGGATAGGCCATGACAGAGAAAGTCGAGGTCACTTGTTGAAAGAAAAATCATCAAAACATCGAAATCATCGAGTCAAATTTTAGGGACATCTTCACAAAGGTACTGCCGTCTGAGACAGACGTCCCCTGAGCGGCCCAGCGAGGTCCATGTGCATCGGGACTTTTCCTTGGACTTCAGGGCTGTCCGCGGCAAAGTTCGTGGGCTAGACGTTAAAAACGGTGATCATCACAGTGAGAGCCCTTTCATTGTATCTTATTATCGAAAATTCGTCTCAATTGTCGGATTCCCCATGCGGAGAAACCCTAAAATATTGATTATGTTGGAGGCTCACAGTGGTTTGAGATTTCTGTGGTTAAAGCTTCGCTGTGGTTGGACCTTTTTGTGTTTGGCAGGGGTGGTCAGTTGCTCTCACCTAGACTTCTAAAGCGCAGACTTAGTGGGGCAACTGACCACTCCCAGATACCACCAATTAAGTTAGAATCCATCAGAATCGCCACATTATGTATAGCGAAGACGTTCGCAGGTCTGGCTCAGCAATACACCAATTGTCACCTTTTCGGATTATTCGTCCAATGAAATACCAATATCGTGTTAAAAACCAAACGCGGAGTGGCTTAATTCAAAAGCCATTTTCGTGGTTTTCATACTCTGAAAACCCGTTTCTACGGCTCTGCATCACTAAAAAATCATTCTCTCTTATTTTGATCACTAAAACGCCAATTTTCCTGATTTTTCTTGTCGTAAAATAGCCATTTTCCTTGATCTGGGACACTGAAAACGATTTTCTCGGATTTCGCTCTCTAAACACCAATTTTGCGGAATTTTCTCTCCAACAAAGAAATTTTTACGTGGCGAACTCATTAGAAACAATCAGTTTAAGGATTTTTGTTGATGTCAAACAAATTTAACAGTGTGCCCAAGCAGCGGCGTCTATCCCCCCCCCCCCCCGCTTGATGTCTGGACGCGAAATCTCCCCTTATGAGCAATAATCCCCCCCCAAGTGTAGTGCAGTGCCCTCTACATAAACATATGTTTCAATTCAGAGAGGACGGGTGGGACCACACTAGTGTATTGCACTGAATGGAAAACGCCATCAGTGCCTAATTTTGACAAATTGGATGAAATCAACACCACGTAGCGTTAAATTATGGTTTATTCTAGCTTAGCCGCGAATCAGCGCTTTTCCACACCTTATACCCGATTAGCGCTTTTTCTCAATTTAAAGCCGCGAATTAGCACTTCTTCTTAATTCAAGCCGTGAATTTGATATTTTTCTCCATTTCAGTTGCGAATTAGCGCTTTCTTCATTTAAGCTGCGAATTAGTGGATTTTTTTCACACTTAGTCACGAATTAGCAAGTGAAAGTTGCATTCACCAGAAGGCTGCGAACTGGCATTCTCTCCAACCTCTAATTTTAACCTCTAATTAGCGTTTTTATCCATTATGACCTTGAATTTGCGTATTTTTTTTCAATTTTACCTGGATATTTGAGCCATTTCTAAATTTTAGCCGCGAATTAGCGTTTTCATTTCAAACGCTCATAGTCATGAATTATAGTTTTTCTCAATTTTAGCCACGAACTAGCTATTTTTCTCCATTTTACCCGTGAATGTGTTATGTTTCTTAATATTTGCCTCGAATCAGCGGCTTTTTCCACTCTTGGCCATTAGTTAGCGCCTTTTCTCAATTTTAGCCAAGAAGATTCCCCCATCTGACTTGTTCTCACGTCAAGCTGCCCACCCCTATATCAAAGGCTGGCTTCGCCCCTGCAGTGAGAATTAGCGATTTTTCCTCTTTTAGGCCCAGCGCACACTAGGAGAAAAAAGACGCCGACACACGCGTCAGAGTCCGAATCGTGCAGTAAAAACACATAGAACTCTATGGGGCCTTTCACATTGACGCGTACGCGAGAGTCGTCTCTTCCCCCGAGAAAAAAGACGCCGACTCGCGTGTCGGCGTCTTTTTTCTCCTAGTGTGTGCCGGGCCTTAGCCAAGAATTAGCATTTTTTCTTAGTTTTAGACGCGAATTAGCTATTTATCTCATTTCGATCCGCGATTAGCGTTTTCTGAACTTTAGCTGTGAATGAGCGCCTTTTCTGAATTAGCACTTTTCACAAAGTTTAGTCGACAATATGAGTTTTTCTCGATTTTTGCCATGATGCGATGATTAACAATTTTGCACTTTATCTCATCAACGAAGTGGCCGTTGAAACTGTGAACTTTCTCAATTTTGGCTGTGAATTAGGATGCCCCGTAAATTATCGCTTTTCTCAAATTTAGCCGCGGATTAGAGCTTTTCTGAAATTATTTCCAACCATGCTATGAGTTATCACTTTTTCTCCATTTTAGCCACGAATTAGTGGCTAGTGGGAATTAGTGGTGATTTTCTCAGTTTTCGAACCGGATTAGCGCCTCTTCTCGATTTTTTAGGTAAATACCCCCCCCCCCCCAATGTTGCAAATTTGTTGGGATTACCTTGTACGAGCCTCGCCAGCCTATGATGCGCCCATGAAAAACAATAGCCAACTAGCAAGTTCATGCATATTTACCACCAGTATGGGACCCCAGAAAATGGGCCAAAATGATCAGAATCATGGGGAGAACTTCTTCTCCGGCTCGTCTGATCTGATTCTTAGCAAGAATAGCTCACTCCGAGAAACTGACGACAGTAATACCATGTAGTCGTCGTTCCCCACAAACCCCTAGTTTTTAGAAGCTGGTGATTTTCATTTAATTAATTTCGACTGTATTTTCATGGTTTTTTCCCAGGCATATTAACTGTTTCTTTACTTTGGCCTCCTTGAGGACGTCGACGCCTGACAGCGGCACCGATGCTGCTGTCGAAAAATTTTTTTTATTATTATTTTAACTGCCTTTTTCGCTTTAAAAATTTCTGTCATGTCTGTGAGGCGATGTATAATTTTGAAATTTTGTTTTACCGTTCGTAATTTACTTTTGAGTACTGACTGATAAGAAATATGTACATACTTTTTTATTACTATTTTGTAAAATTAATGTAATTATGCTATTTATTTTATTTGAGAACTATGAACTTGAACGCATTCGTTCTACCCTGTTCGATGGCATTACACCCAAAATGACAAATCCTCAATGTGCCATTTAAAAATGCATTGTCTGGAAAAGTAATTTGTTCTCCCCCCCCCGCCCCCACTCGTTTTTTTTTGTTACACCAAAGTTATTCAATTTTCGATGTTTGTTTATGATGTGATATGTATCTTTTCATTTTTTGAATCAGAAACTTTTCAACATTCAATGCACAAGTTCAAACTTCTCTATTCGTGTATTAGTTTCATTAGATTCTCTCCTGTGTGATTTTAGTGTAGTTTGTTTCAAGTTTATGCTCTCAACTTAATTATGAGTTTTTGATTAATCCGAAGAAGAAAATTTACGCCTTAGTGGCTGTGCTCTCTTCTTTTCTTACTAGACTTATCGCAATTGTATGCCTTCCACGAAAGACTGTTTGCAATGAGTAATCCACAAGAGCGAACGTTTATCATTTTTATAGCCGTCCTGTATGTTCAATTTTGCGTGGAGGAATTTGAAGGGGGAGCGGGTAAAAACGAATTATAAAGGTGCGAAAATGTCTGGGCCTCGACCCTTCTAATTCACATAATTCCAATCTTCAGATTTCGTTTTACACAAATCTGTGGGAAAAAAAAGAAAAACGTAATTTTCTTCGTACAATATAATGGAAATGAAAACGTCAGTGTCTTTTTTCTTCTTCTTTTTCAGTAAGTGTAATAACTCCATGGCTCATCTTGAGTTTCAGAGTAGTCAGTGGCGGGGAATCAACCAATTCCAATTGGCAGCGCCGGCACGTAATAAAGTCAATGTAAATAGTGTACGAGCCAGTTCTACTGACAAGAGAAAGAATTACTCAAAAACTCACTTTTAATTGCAGCGAGGGGCAAAAATAGTGACGGTGGACATTATGCGCCCCCGGGCGAATATTTCACCGTTCAGATTAAGCCGCAATTTGGTGTTTTCTCCACGTTAACCGCGAATTAGTGTTTTTTCGACACTTCAGCGCTTCTCAATTTACGAATTTAATTTTTTTTTTTTTTCATTTTAGTCGTGAGAGAAAGATTTTCAGCCTCCCCACTCCCTCGAATTCACAGTTGTGACTAGGATGGTGCGGTGAGAAGGGGAGTAATCCCCTAAATGTCCGTAGATAGGGTCATCTAAGCTCAATTATTCAATTAATTGCCGGACACACTAGGAAAAACAAAAAAAATGACGTAATTTCATCAACGAATTAGCACTTTTTCTTAATTTTAGCTTACATCGAACCTAAAAATCCTCATTATTCCACCTTTAAGCTTTCGGGGGCCCCTATCCCGGTACTGGTTCGTCGACTGTAGTGAAAAAAAAGTGCTAAATGACGGCTGAAATTAAGAAAAATACTTAGCCACTTCGCGTCTAAAGTTACAGCTGATAAAGTACAGAAACTTCGCTAATTAGAGGCTAAAAGTATGGAAAAGACAGTTTTCGTGGCTCAAACTGAGAAAAAGCGCTAATTCATAGCTAAAAGAGAAAATAAATCGCTTAAATTCAATGCAGGTACGTGAAAACGAGTTTTTGGCATGCGGTTGAACCGCGATATAGGCTCGCCTTTCGACAATTTTCAATCCATCCGACTCAGGATGGAATGGGACGATGCAGGTGATCAGCAAAGAGTGTAGCTGAATATTCTCGAAGCGGTATTATGAAGGCTCACATTGAGAGCAAACGTGGCCTTGTGCGGGTGACTTCACGGCTAAAAAGAAAAAATACGTTGCTCCCCCCCTTTTTTTTTTTTTTTTTTTTTTTTTTTTTGGTCTTCGAGCGGAAGAAGAACACAGCAAAAAGTTGGGGAAAAGCGCTAATATTCATGGCTAAAACTGTCGAAAAGCGTTCATTGGTGGCATCTCAACGAAACATCCTGACATAAATTGAGAAAAAATCGCTGACGCGCGGTGTCTAGATGCCACTTTATGGCTAAAATGAAGAAAAAACGCTAATTTGCTGTCATTACAATGGAAACGTGGCACAGTTTTTGCTTTACTGCAAGTGCTAAAAGGTAAGAAAACGACTAAAAGGCATCTATGCTAAAATGCATAGATAGCATAGAATTCTATGCTAAAAGGCATAGAAAAAAACACGCTAATTCAGGGCTAAAATTGAGAAAATGACAAATACATAACTAAAATTGCAAAAAATCGCCCCTTCGCTTCGATAATTTTTCGTAAAATGCTAATTCACGACTGGAATTTAGAATAATGACTAGTTAAGGGGGAGTTGTACATGTGTTTGCTCGACCCCCCTCCAATCATGCCTCGCCAACTCCGCGTTACGGAAATTACCGCCGTATTTCTGCACCAATCCTGGACTTCAAGGGCTCATTTAAATCTTCAGGAAATTCCGCACAAGCGTGCGATCTTCCTTTTTCATATTTCATGCCTAAAATAACTGTAAAACGCACATAAACTTTTACCTTGAAAATTCACACTCTTTCGACGACTTATATTTAGGAAAGCAAGATCGTACGCTTGTGCTAACATTGGGACAAACGCTAGTCCACGGCAAAAAATGAGCAAAATAGCTAACTTGCTAATGAAATTGACAGAAAGCGCTACTTAGCAGCTAAACTATAGGAAACAATTCTATTTCGCAAACTCAACTGAAAAGAATCGCTAATTAATTTGGAGAAAAAATTGTGGAAAATTCGTTAATTTGCGGATAACGTATAGAAGAAACGTTAGTAATTCGCGGATAAAAATGAAAAAAATCGGCTAATTCACGACCAAAATTTAGTAATGACGCTGAATCGTGGCCAAAATTTAGGAAAACACAAATCCGTAGCTTCTGAAAGCAAATTCGGGCCTAAAACTGAGAAAAAGCTCTAGTCTATAGCTGAAAGTTGAAAAAAATTGTTAATGCGGGGGAAAAATAGTTCATAAACCGCTAATTAGCGGACAATATTGAGAAAATCGCTAATTAGCGCGGCTGAACTGAACGAAAGACGGTATATTTGCCGCGCTAATTAGCAATTTTCCCAAAGTGCCAATTCACTGCTGAAAATTGAAAGTCGCTAATTTTCCTTAAAAATGGAGGATAACTCCAAGTCATGGAATTAAAACGCCACTTCGCGGCTAAACTTGAAGTAAATCATGAATTCGCGGATAAAGTGTAGAGAAAAAGCTCTGTAATTCACGGCCAAATAAAATGCGCTTCTTAGGTCATTTTTTCTCGTTCACCTCCCCTCCCCCCTCATCAATTTGATAGACGCGACCCTTAGGTCATGGCGCCCCCGGGCGGCCGCCCGCCATTAATGCCGGCACTGGGCGAAAATATCGGTTTGTGGTGTCGAGAGGTTTTTAGCTACAGTTGGTTACTAAATAGGAGTAAGAATGAACCTACGGGGGAGGGGGAGGGAAGCAAGAAGAATTTTCTGAAAACATTAGACCATTTTCCTGAACGTCTCTACCTTTTGATAGGTAAGAGAATCCACCACCACATCAAGGAAGGCCACAAGAGATAGGCTCACGACTGGTTTTTCTCGGGGACTGCTGTTGATGCTGGAAACTCTGGAGCTGTCGCCAACTTCCTCTTAGCCGTCTAATTATCCTCTTCTCGCGAATGATATATCAACTTATCAGACGTGAGCATTTTCACATGGAGTCGACGGAGGGAATAACCTCAAATCTCACAGGACGTAATGTCTTCACAGTCATGCACATGCGCCAAGGAGTCTATCAAGTTTTTTTCATCAATATCGGTCTGTCAGCAGCCCCTAAACAGGACTCATAAATATTAATTTAAGTGGGTAATGAATGAATTATACGCTAGCAAGTATTTATATCAGGTAGGTTTTTTTAAAAAAATGCATTAATTAAAATGCTAAATGTTAAATTAATATAAAAGTATAAAATGCAAGCCGAGTACGTTTAAGTGAAAGAAGTTGGAATAGATGGTGATCGGTTGGGATGTTTTAAATATGTCGCCTCCGATTCGGTGGAGTATTCTGTAAAGCAATCAAGGGAATGAGTTGAAAGAACGAGAAATAAAAATGAAAGCTGATGATGAGCTATGCTCGGCATTATAAGCGCGACAGGAAAACAGTCGACTTACTTCGTCTTTCAATCTTCGGCTTCTCATTCCTGGCGGTGTTCCAGGTCCACAGGTTGACCGAGAGTTGTACGATTCCACTGAGCTGGACGGTTTCTATAAGATTATAAAACTATTTAAAAGTCCACCAGAAGGTTCTATCGTGGAGGTAATGTTTTCGTACCTTCAAATTATCTTCTTTATATTTTCGAGGGTCAAGAACTTGAGTTTCGACCGGATACGAAGATTTTAGATGAGGAGGACACAACGAATTTCGTTTTTGTAATTCGGAGATTCGCTCCTGGTTGCATACTCCGTAACTGGCCAATCCTCGGGAGCTAAATAAAATAAATTGTAATTCGTAACTGTAATCAATCAAGGAAATCTTATGCGAAATAACGTACTGTAGGTTATCCACCAAGTGCGTTCTTAACGCACGAGGGGCAGAGTCGTGGAACGTCTGAAAATATAAAACAAAAACAGCAAAATAACTACCACCCATTGCAGAATAAATTGAAAAAGAGCATTCAGAGGGCAGAAGCAGATACACGGGATAACTGGAGGCCCCTCTTACTAGCTCCTACATGGTATACATTTTGTGTTCACGGTGGTAGCATTTCAGCAGATTTTCGGACAGAGTAAATTTAAAAAATTGACCTCTTTGAGGGGGTAAGTTGTGGGGGGGGGGGATCAGGTACCGTGCCAAGTAAGATGAGAGGCTAGCGCGCCGCCTCGATGTTGTAATGGACACAATGCTCGCTTCGCAACCCAGCGGACCTTGGGTTCGAATCCAGCTATTGCCCATTACACTATAAGGCTGTGGCGAGCTGTGGCAGCTGGTAGCTGGTAGTGGTAGCTGTGGTGGTGGTGGTAGCTGGTGACAGATGGTAGATCTGAGTCCGAAGATGAGAGGCTTCCAAAAAGTGAAAACGGCTGTGCAATGAAGTCGGTGAAATCAAGGTTGTATACTCACAGGGTTTGAATTGGCACCAACAGGACGCGATCGTATCACTTCTTGAGCGACTGGAAGCGAATCACTCAAATCTTTAGCTTGATTCTCGTATTTTAGCTTCGACTGCTTCTCTTTCTGCGACACGAAAAACAAAAATGAAGTTATTAACGTAGTTATGTCGTATGACACACTTACGTCATTTCGCATAGCTGCAACATAATCCGCGAATTTAGCTTCAAGTTCTCTGACTTTGTCAAAGTGCTCCCGTTTCTGAAGTAATGAAACAAATCTAGTCAAACTCATTGAGATAATGAAAAATTGAATAGTTTACCGCTTTTTCAGCAAGTTCCTTAATTTTTTTGTCATACTCTAATTTCTCTTTGTGAACGGTTTGCAGCTGTGAACTCAACTCTTCAGCTTGACTCTCGTATTTGAGTCTCGCCTTATTCTCTTTCTTTAACTACGACGCGAAAAACAAAAATTTAATACAAGGGAAAAACATTATATAGGGACGTGTGTCACACTCACTTCATTCTCAAGCTCCCTGACTTTGTCCGAATGCTCTCGTTTCTGAAATACGAAACAAAAATTATAGTCATTAAATTCATTAATGTAATGAAACACTGACTATTTACAACTTTTTTTAGCCAGTACCTCCAATGTTTTGCTATATTCTTCGCTTAATTGGCAACTATAGACTTCAACGGCTTCCAAGTCCTCAAAATAAGCTGGAACAATTTCTTTTTCCTCGGAGGCACTCTCTATTTCGTATAAATTCATTCTTAGATTTTCGACTTCCTTGCACGTGCGGTTCATTTCGCTGATGCGTGCATTAAGCTCATCCGACTGACGCTCTACGTCTTCCTTAATAAGATTGCCGTGTTGATTCGTTTCGATTTTAGTTTTCAGCTTGACGATGAGTTCACATTGCTTGGCTAATTCCAAGTCTTTTATACGGATCAATTCGTCCAGTTCAGCTACGGTCTTTTCTGTGATAGACATTTTGAGATGGCGCTTTAACTAGGTGAGCTTTATTTCTGTAGCCTGAAAAAAAAAAAAAAAAAATGAAACATGAGTAATAACAATTGTCACTCTCCGGCAATTAAGACACAAAAGGAAGAGAACCGTACTCCTACCAGAACTATCAAACAAAGTTTTTCTTCTGAACGAAGTCGAAGGGATAGTACAAAAAATTCTTCCAACAGATCAAAGAGCAAATCTTGTTTCGTTTGTTTTGTTGATCGCTGTAAACATCACATTGACCCTAATTTTTCTCTTCCATCCATGCGCTACAGTTTTCTTTCAAAATAATTAATTTTTTCAATAATTCTTTAATTCAATAATTCTTTCAAAAAAGCTAAATTTATTTCTTCTCTTCAACTATATACACATGTACACTAACATATGTAACGACAGAACTCCTCGCATACCAACAGTTAAGCATCCATTTAGATGATGGTGCAAGTGTGAATATCTGATTTTTTTCGATTTAATGGCCAAAAGTGAGGGTGGGTGGGGGGGGGGGGGTTCTCTCTGAAAAATACCTTATTCGCGGCTGAAATTAAGGAAAATTACAACGTTTTAAATTCACGAATAAAAGACTTTACTTAGTAAAAGCTCTGATGATTCACAGCTAAAATTTCAATTTGCGGCTGAAATTGAATATGTATACGCCAATTCGCGGCTTCTGAAGACACCTGGGGAGGGGGGGCATCTGAAGGCAACTTTACAGCCAAAATTGAGAAAAAACTCAAATTCATGTATATGTATAGGTGAAAAAAGACCGCTAATTTTATTCGTGGCTAAAATTGAGAAAACCGAGCATAAAAAAAAACCCGTAATTAAGAAAGACGATTTTTCTTGTTCATGTAGAGGCTAAGAGGTCTCAAAGAGATTTCCTGCCTGGTCCCCGTTAGGTGTAGGCCTGCTCTTGGATCGAATCCGCGGCTATAATTAAGAAAAAACGCTAATTCAACGCTAAAAGGGGGAAAATCGCCAACTCGCAGCTGAAATGGAGAAAATCACCAATTCGTTGATTAAATTGAGGGAAATTGCTATTTCACAGCTCAAATTGAGCAGAAAATTTCAATTTTACCTACAATGCTCAGGTAACAATGAGAGAAATATCCGAAGAATTACATCAATTAGAGCTAAATACCTGCGGAATTTCAATTTTCGGGCCTTTTTTTGTGGCCGTGGACCCAGGGCTGTATAGCCAGCCACAAACGGCCGCCCCAAAAAAGTGTGACAAATTCAGGGAAAATTACATCACACTGGACTAAAAATCGGGTCTAATTATACCAGAGACATTGCTAGTTTCCACTACTTATTCCCGTAAAATTGTCAGTTTCTAGTCTTTAGTTTTGCGAAAGGCTCTAATCGGATACGGGGGGCAAAAATGTCTTTTATGTTTTTTCGGATGAAACTCCTACGGTTTTTCGGATGAAACTCCTACGGTAAGTTACCTTTTATAAGTATAGTCTACCGCCAGAGTTTCAGGCCCGGATCTCATTTCTAGGGCCCGGAATCGGTGAAACACTGAAAATATGTTCCCCTTAAATCCTCCATTTGTCCGTTGCCGCAATATCGAATGCTAGCGGCTTGAAATTCTCAGGACATCTTTCTTATGAAGTTGAGAAAGGCTGGTAATTTTTTGGGCCAGATCCGACCATACAAAACCGAGATAGAGCAATTTCTTTAAAGAAAGAGGCTTAGAAATCGCGTAAAATTGGCGAAAAAACAGGCATAACTCCCAGGCGCATCGAGCTGCACACAACAAACTTTCACCAAAGAAGTATTTTTGTGAAACAATATAAACAAAAGGCCCGAAAGCTAAGATTCTGAGGCGACATTATCAGATTCCTGGCCGATAAGTCACCATTTCTGATCAAAAAGTGAACAAATTCAGTGTCCAGACAGATTTCTGGCTTTGCGGTATAATTTTCCCGATTCTGTCAGTTTTTGCGGTATTTAACGGAAACTCTGGCTTTACTTGGCTTTGTGCTCGGGCTTAAATTGATATTTCTCTGGCTTAACCATGATTTTATAAACTGAGATGAGGCTGAAAACCGATTCTCCCTTTCTTCTTTTGTTTTGACAACCCTTTATTCCTCCTTTTTACTTCCATGTTATTTATCTCATCCTCCGCGATCACTATAACCACCCATCCCCCTAGAGAGGCGTAGCGGCTGCTACACCTTGGATGCAGTATCGGCGCCACTGGAAAAACTTCATTTTCTTATTTCCCTAAAAAAATGCGTAACCGAAAAAGACTCGCATTCAAGGCAGAAACCATATCTGTTCTGTACGATATTGATTGCCGAATTCTAGGTCGAATAGGAGCAAGTGCGACTCACTTGGATGTTTTTTAGATATTTAGTAATTTTATAAAATAAAATTTACTCCTCATTTTATTTATTCATTTAAAAATAATGTATTTAATTCCCTAATCAAATGTATTTTTTAGCCCTTTGTTCTGAGATAATTCATAATTTTATTATTGTTTATATTGCAATTGAATTAGGGAATAAGAACAATTAGTGTAAAAATAAATTGAAAATAACGAGTTTTCCATTAAGTTCAATTTTTAAAAATAGATAAAGTAGCCAAGGGAGTCGCACTTAATCTCATTCGAGGCCGAATCCTGGAACGGACACCCCAAATACTGGCGCACACAAAAATCACCCGGCACCCCTTAAAAATTGAAATTTTCCCATTTTTCATGACCGTTAATGATTAAATACATCATCGACAGGCTACCCCGTCAACGGAACGAAAAATATTCCAGTGCTCAAGTCGGAAAATGGTAAACAAACTGCCCGGCATCTTGCGAAAATTACTTTTTGGGTATTGTCCTGCACACCCAGAAATGAGACAGAAAATCCCAGTACTTATGGTAGTTACTCCGAGTCCAGGGCGCAAGTCGGAAAATGTCGGAAAACTTACTCGGAGGTACGATATGTACTGGGATTTTTTGACTTATTTCTCTGTACTATTCTGCCTATTAGTATAGTTAGTTACCAGGTGTGTAGGAAAATACCAAAAAAGAAATTTTTTTGTTATTGCTTATTGTGCTGTGTCCTAGTCTATACGAGCAAGAATCGATGTAGGCAATAATTTTCAATTATTCCCACTCACAAGCGATTTTCTTAGAGAATTATGATGAAGGAAAACTTTAAGCACAGAACTTTGTGCTTTACGGTAAACTCTCAACAACCCATTTCAAATCGAATAATCGCAAAAAGTTGTATTTATTATCAACGATAAAATCGTATTCATTGGATTACATAGGCTGGCTCCACACAGTGCATTCCAGGAATTATATACGCTGTCGAGCGGTTTCTTCGCTTCATTTGGATGAGATCAGAGAGAGGGAAAACGTATATAAGCTCGGGACTTCTTCTACCATCAAGCGTGACGCACCTTGTCATCAAGCGTCCTCCACATTTCGACTTTCATCCAGGTGACTACGTCTTCGTCAACATTCCAGTCATCGCGAAATACGAATGGCATCCGTTCACAATTAGTTCAGCACTTGAGCAAGAAGGTAATTTTTCATCAAGAAGGAACGCGCTACGCGACGCCCTCCACGATTTATTTACAGTCATTCTTCTCGGTTGTTTTGATCACACTCAAATTGGGCATTTCATCACTCCAAAATGTTTGCATTATTCGTATGGGTGGGACGACCAAGAGTCCTCCCATCTAAACGAAATTTCCTATAGTAATAAAGTAATAAATCACCCCCCCCCCGCCACTACCACTCCATACCAGTTCAAATTTTTGGGCTACTTGTGAAGTTAATGGCAACCATCTCGTAGTGTTTGCTGCGTCGGCATTTAGAGTAGAGCCCCTTTATAGGGCTCGGAACTTTAATTTACAAGTGAGAGTAAAAAACAAGTAGAAGGTCTCGATGCTTTATAGGTTATAAATCCCCGAATTTCGTGCTTTTGAAAGGACCAAATTGACGTGGCTACTAAAACCCACAAAGCCTTGCAGTGGTTTTCAAATGGTGGTTTTCCAATAATTCGGCATTTTAGAAGCACCATTTTTGGAGCGCCGTAATAAATGATTTTCGGGATTTTGAATTTATCAATCCCCATTAGCCCACTTATTCTGTCTAGATCTATAAATGATGCGGTCCACTCGGCAGGTTACAAGTGGCTTCACATCCGAGGGGTCGGCGACACAATTACTTCGAAAAAGAGCAAGAAAAATTGCACAACATAAGGGAAAGACCTCCCGAACGCGATAGCACTGCAGAAAACTCAGAAAAATCAAAATGGCGCCCCTCTGAGTGAAACGAAGGGGATTAGGAAAATTCAAGCGTTCGTATACTCCTTATTCACTCACATTTCCATTGTGCGAGCGTTTATTTTCATTCCATTCTTATTTCATGAAGGTCACTTAAAAAAAATGTTTGTTGGCAAAGACTCAAGTCTTTCATTTTCAAAAATTGTGGCCTAAAAAAATGAGGGAGCTAGCTACACCAACGATGGATTTGCGAGCAACCATGGTGGAGGGCAAACGACCAGCTCAAGTATTGGTATGATTCAAAACCATTTCCATTTCACTGTCCAATTTCCCCACCGAGTCAGTTCAAAATGCTGCAGGTGGAGTTAACCTGACGGCCCTGAGAAACAAACGAGGCCCCGGTCACACGAATATACATATGATGCACCTTCAAAAAACGTCTCCTAGCGAATCCTTGTCGATGCCTGAAGAGAAAAGTTTCGACGAATGTCAGATGCGTCGAGCTATGAGTACAGTCGCTTGGCCTCGCCTATTTGAGCCCTCAAAATAAATCCCTCGCACAGAACTTCAGATACATGAGGAATAAACCGACGATCATCGCGTTCAAAACTCCTAGTTTGGAAAGCTGCGAGGCGAAGATAACGGCCATTTCAATTTTAATACGAGAGGTAAGATGAATCGTCATCCAGAAAAGAAAAACTACATCTTTGGGCAGGACACGAATTCGATGAGTTCAGAGAGAGCTGTCGAGGAAGGCAAGGATTCAAATGAGACAATGTCTGATAAGAAGGAAGGAAACAAAGCTTCTTCGATAAATTATCCTGTTCGAAAGCCTCTTGAAGTGAGTATCAATCGTTACTATTTTTTGAAAATAATAATCCACGTCTCAAAAATGTTTGTCCGATAGATTTACTTGGACGGTCCATACGGAGCGCCATCCAGTCACATATTCCGAGCTCAGCACGCCGTATTCATCGCAACTTGTATCGGTGTAACACCGTTCGCTTCTATTCTTCAATCGATTATGCACCGTTACTGGAAAGCAATGCATTGCTGTCCTAACTGCCGGCATACGTGGGTCAGTGAAATCTCTCCAACGATCATGCACTTACGAAAAGTAAAATTGACGAAGCCACATTTTAAATCAACCACTAAACCACATTCTACCCAGGTGGATTTCTTTTGGATCAATCGCGATCAAAGATCGTTCGAATGGTTCGTCAATCTCTTGTCACAGCTGGAAATTGAACAAGCGGAACTGGGGGGTGCTATGGAACGTTTCCTCGAAGATGCGCATGTAAATAACGTCCGCTCTTCAAAAAACAGACATGAAAGCCGTCGGACTGCAGTTGGCTCTCGATCTACTTCGCGAGAAAGTAACAACGGACACATGTAACTATACCCAGGACAATATTTCGCAATAGTCAATTAACAGGAAAAACGCGATTTAATCACCGGTTTGAAGACAAGAACCAATGCGGGGCGCCCAAATTGAGACCGGGTATTCAAGACGCTCCAAGACTAAAAAAAAGGAAAGTGACTGTTTTCTACTGCGGCCCTCCTCAGCTTGCCCGAATTTTAAGGCTCAAGTGTGATCAGTTTGGGTTCAGCTTTCGAGAGGAAGCATTCTAAAGTGCCGTTATTTATACCAACCGTTTATGAAATAAGGTGTTCATTATAGTTACCTTCCACTGATGCTTGAAATCTATCGTGATGTACTTTTTGTTAAATAACAGCATGCTTAAATCGCTTAAAATGCTTAGTCGCATGCTTAAATACACAAATCTTTACTTTTATAATATTTATGCTCAAATAAAGCTTTCGAGATTCGTAATTTTGTACAGTGTAAAGAAATAAAACATGCCGTGAATTAAACGTATGTTTTCCCATAAATAAAATGATTTCGCAGGATGTCTTCAAGGTTACGCATTCTTCAGAGAAACTTCCTGACCAAATAATAGTTTCTCCAGTGCCCGTTGGCCAGAAATACTAAATTTCAATGTGAACCTGCTATTTGTCAATTCTTATTCCGCCACAAAGATCCAGGCAATTTCCGAGTTCTTCGACCCACCCAACGATAATGACCTCTGTTCTTTGCCACGCCGGCCGTCTGCATAGACCAGGTTGAAAAGGTTAGGTATTATATACCTTCAAAAATTCCCCTACAACGACTGCAGTAACGCCCTTCACTGCTAAGGATTTTTGCCCGCTATATGGTTCAGTGGCTGGGATGCGCGTTGTGATTCCCACCGCTTTCGAGTCGGTTCCGTCTGGTCCGGTTTTCATGCCGCCTCTATGTTGTACGGAACTGGAACTGCGTGGCTGTGGCACCGTCGCATACGGCAAGGGCCTGTTCTGTAGTCTGCAGTGCCAGCGGTAGACTACAAATCTGGTCAGCCATGGCGTGCCAGGTTGTTTGTATACTGACGCTCTGCTGATCTTGGTTGAGGTTCCCTCAGCCACCTGCTGGCTTGGTTACACCACGCCGCGCCGTCGCCTTGTCCAATTTTAAAGAATATTTTGTTGCCAGAATCACCTCTAGAAAAAAGTTACGATGATTTGAAGCAGACTTTAATGGGTCATTTCCAACCGAAAAAGTCGATTATTTTCGCACATTGCATGTATTTCAAGCGAGTTCAACTAGAAAACGAAAGCATTGCCGAATTTTTAGTCGAAATCAAGAAAATGGCGGCTGCCTGCAATTTCTGTCAGTTTCTAAATGATGCCCTTCGTGATAGATTTGTCCGTGGGCTGAAGAACCACGAGATTCAAAGAATGTTGATCGCGGAGGACAGCTTAAGTTTAAGCCCACACACATACACACACACGCACCCATCCTTCCACAGCAAAGATGCAGGTTGTTCGCACTCATTTCCCAGGGCACGTGATTTCCCGATTTGGAGAAATCCCCTGGCCCCCACGCTCACCTGATCTCACGGCCTGTGATTTCTTTTTGTGGGGATATGGGTATCTGAAAGCCAAGGTTTACTTTTACAGGGTTTTACAGGGAGCTTCCGTGACCGACTTCAAGAATGCATCGTTCAGCAAGAAAAGCATTTAATGGATGCCCTTTATCATAATTAACATGACTAATTTGTAACAATAAAATCCCCTAATGACTCGACATTTTAAGCTTTATTTCAACCCCATAACTTCAAAATTGACGATTGCACCTGCTTCAAGAGGTCCGATCCTATTGCGCCACCCTGTATAAGTGAGGAGCGGACTTTCTGTATCTACGGGCATTCATAAACCGTGGTTTTATGGTTAAATTCGCTTAATAATTTTTGTACTAACTTTCACACTTTTCTGAACTGTGAATGCCTTCTTCGCTTGAGTTGTTACGAGGGGTTACGAGTATTCGTAATCAAAATACGAAGGGACTTCGGAAGCATTTTCTGACATTTCAGCCTTTATTTTGTTCTAGTGATTGTGATTTTGCTAAAAACGGCAATTTAATAATTAACGAAGATGTCAATTTTTGCCTCTTGTACTTCTTCATAAAATTTAAATTGCTGACGTTTAGCCAATTCCCGGTATGATCCGCGGTTCTCACAAAGCTCTTAAAACGTATTGGTGTCCTAAAAAAAAGACGCTATTTTCTTACAGACATGTCAAAGGAAACTAGATACTGACTAGATGAGAATTCTTAACCGAAAGCTGAATCTTAATTAAAGCTTAATTTGGTGCCTAATCCCTTACGCGGCCCCCCTCACACTCATCCGGTGCTAGGAGAAGAAAAGGTGCGAGATCCGCGAAATTGCGCCTAAAAATGAGCCAAATTTTGATTTTGCACTGGTGAAGATTGCCTTTTTAGGGTGCCACCTCCTCGAAACGCGCAAGATTCGCGAATGTTTTTGAAATATCACTGTGTTTTTCAAGCAAAGGACGAAAATAATTTTCGAAATAGCCAAATCCGCTATTGGGTTCCGTACGTCAATAAATGTCAAAACCGAGAAATATTAACTTCTAAAAGGTCCAGCCCGTGGAATGGCTTTTTGGAAGGAAAAACCCCCGTCAGATTGCATTTTTGTATGAGTTAACCGAAACAGAATTAACGTGAAATGGGATTTTAGGGAGTCCGCCTTGCGAAATACGCTTTGTTGAGAACTAAAGGCTAGTGGTATCCGGATCTGCTAGTGACAATAATCCGAAAAGTCAAATCCACCAATTTATATCGTACTCATAACGCAAACGAGTGTGTGATGCCGGAGGGGGGTGCTTCACCGAGGTAGTGGTGGGGGGAGATTAAGCTGAAGCCTCGTTGAAATGAACTTATTTTTAAATGGAAGTAGGACGGGAAAAGTATTTTATGTATTCACTTTTAAACTGTAACCTGAGGATACTTTATTTTCAGTTGGGCGAACAAAGAGGAGAACCTATCCCTTGGTGGAGAGAGGCGAGAATGAAAAGCTTGAGAGATTTCCATGTTTTTTGAGATGAAGACGTACTAGTTCTACGTTTGAGGTAACAAATTTTCCAAAAGACTTGGACAATTTGTTACCTCAAACATAAAGCTTGAGAGTCACTCAATTACGTGACATGGTGAATAGGTGTGTTGTACCGGTCACAGGCTGCGGGGAAGCGGTGGAGGATTCACGAGTTATGGTGCTGGCGGCCATGTTTGATTGCCAGATCGGGCAAGGGTTTCTAGGCCAATGCGGGCAACGATGTGGCTACGGGATTAGTAGTCGCATCGTCATTGGCGTCACGCCCTTTACGGTATAAGTGGTGATTCGCATAATTGGAAAAGGTCGAGCATTCTGAAAAGATGGTATGGAAAAACCTGAAGAAAGTCACGGATTTTGTCAACACAAATTCTGAGATACCCCTGGTTCTGCCAAATTTAGTATTTCCTGTAAAAATATGTTATAGGAGGAAAAATGGCTATTTACGAAGCCGAGTTATAAGTTTCTAGCGTATACTAGCCTTCTCGTTGTTCGTTTGAGGTAAAAACCAAGATTGTTTGAAAACATCTCCAGTTTTCGACCATCCAGTCCGGTTTTAGTAACAATATACGGTATAGTAACAAACAAACCCATTGCGTCTTATTGGCAAAAGATGATTCTATGACGGTTCCGAACTAGTTCTAAGGTAAGTTGGAACAGACCCAATGTTTCTGGGTGAAATACCAAGTCCCAGAAATAATTTATGGGGTGTTCACAAATACAGTTATAGGTACTTGACCAAAATCTCCAGTTTTGTTTGGCGAAAAATATGATGATGTCCATAGGTTTCAGGATGTCCAGATAGTGAGGGCTTCGATAGGGGCCATCGCTCCAACCCCCCTCCCCACAGAATCCACACCCCACACCAGACATGGGATTAGGGTGGTCCATGGTCCTCCTGCAGTTGACCCTCGCCCCCTTCCACAACGCGTTACTGTTAGATAGGCTCGCCTGACCGTCTCATAAATGTCTCGTTCTACTTCAAAGCCAATGGAAAGCCAAACCGCCCGCAACAGTGCCCTGAATAGATGAAATTAAAAAATAATCACTCATTTTGGTATGATTGAATCATATTTTCATTATGTAATCCTACAATTCAGAAATGTGACTAATATATACCAATAATGCATGCAAGACATCAGCAAAACTGTTATTTTGTAAATACATGAAGTACATTGTTCTCAACGTTATATTAAGAACCATATAAAAACAAACATTAGTTACTTGAAGAACTTTTTCCATCAGAAGAAAAACACAATGTCGATGGACTAACAAGGAAAATCATTAACTTGGGATTGATTAGTGGGCCCCATGTATAGTAGTATCATTAAAAAAGGATTGTTTCTGTAAAATAAATTAATCTATTCATTATTTATTGAAAATAAATCATTAAAATGGCTCAGTTTTTGGGCTTGCTCTTCTGTTTTGGTGATGCACGTGGTCTATGTAGGGCCGACAAATATTTTCTTAAAAAATTAATTTTTTGTGGTGAAGGCACTTTTGATCGGACGACAGGCCCTCGAGTTTTTTTTTCAAAATGTGTGGTAGCCGAAAATTAACATTTATTCCCGTATCACAATTTTTTATTATTATTTTTTAGAAACTTCTGAGAAAGAGATTTTTAGTTGCCTTCATTCTATTGTGAACTGTTCTTTTTTTAAAAAAGTGTCCAAGATTATTCATATTTGACTTGAATATAAAACAAAAGTTCAGTGATCTGCGAGTTTTGAGAACAAAAGAGCGCACCCAAAAGCTTTCGCCTGCTTAGGAACAAAATTTTAAATGTCTATTTTTACAAAAATAACAAAAAACTCTTTGTGAAATGTACAAATTTACACGGAAAAGATTTACACTGAGCAATACACCACTGTATGAATTGGAGCCTTTTTTTCACTATTTCAAAGCATCGTTTTAATTGCTGTTTAAAATATTTATATCACACAGAAGTGAAACATCTGGCACGCAATCCAAGAATTATGCTTTAAAACTGAGATCTTTTCTTCTTTTTTTTTTAATATAAATATTACGAATTCGGTTACTGTACACTTCGCCATCCATTGATACCATTTGTACACACTGTCTGAAAAAATTGTATTAAATTGGCTGTAAGAATATTAAAAAATTATGTATATTTATACATTAAATATGCACTCTTATTGGATTAATTAACAGTTTATGTCATTGGGCGAGGAGGAGGGGGGAGTATGATGGGTGCGGGGAGCACGGGGGCTGCGGTATGCTGTCAGTGTAAATGCCCAACACGAAAAAAGTCGAGCTCAGCAAAGGGGGAACTTAGGCCTCTGTTTGTGTGTGATGTGTACGTCTGTGTGTGGGGGGGCCCACTACTTGGGTAACATTTCACATATACTACTGTTCAACATTGAAAACTGAACTATGAACTATCATTGTAACAAAATATCATGTAACTTTGTTATCGCTTATCGCTTTTTTTGTTTTTTTTTTCTTTTTTTTTCTTTTTTTTTGTTACACAACTTTTTTCTATATAATAGCATTACTGTAAAAACCATGATTAAACCAAAAATGATAACAGATACATATACAAATAAATGGAATATTCATTAACTTCATATATAAACGTAATATATTATGCTTCCAAAACACGTGATTCTTTCTTCCTCTTCAACTACAGCAAATCATTAACACTAAGTAGTTAATTTTTTTCATTTCTTTGTCATATATAAGAAAATATAGAATTTAAGGCAGATTTTGGTTAAAATTACACGCAATTTTTCATATCTTTTTTGGCTTATAACGATTTTTTCAATAGTTTTAGAAGATAAGGCGCGAAGGTGCTTTTTTCTGAATAAGCTTGTACTTTTAGTGTGAACAGGGACCTTTTTTTCAAGTTTTGTTTTGTTTTTGAGGACTGTTCCTAAACATTTGCCAAGATCAAGGGAAGTAACCTGTAAATCAAGGTTTAAAAATCGTGGAACAAACTAATCTTCACAGGGGGAGGAGAAGAAAAATTCTTTCGACAAATAGCACCTGTTTTTGCTTTTGCTGTTTATTCAAATTTATTTTAGTTCCGAAAACGTTTTTTGTATATGATTGTGTATTGTGGACTTAAGTGTCAATAATTGCCTGTAAGAGTATAATTGCCCAAAATGATGAACGGAAAAAAGATTTGCTTCATTCTATTACACTGAACACGCTGGAATGCTAAACAAAAACAAAATCACATGACAACAAAGTGAAGTCGGTCTGACGCTATATTATCATTATTATTATTTTTAAAAAAAAATCTGGCTATAAAAAAACATAAACAAAATTAAAACAAAAATGAAACAACAAGGGTATTACATATCCCCTGAAATTCGCTATACAACAACCATTATGAATATAAGAAACTGTAAAGTACCTACTACTGGTTTTTATGGGGGTTTGAGGCAATGGTCGGGAGAGGAAAAGGGAGCAACAATTACATAGCCATGGGTTTTTTGGGAGTATGGGGAGGGGGGGGGGCTTGAGGATCAACAATGCAACTAAGAAGGACCAGGAATAGCCGTTCACGGCTGAGTCCAGCTAACGAAGACTATATTAATATAAATTATAAATACGATTTATTACGCTGATTTTATTGCTCTATTTCGTGTTTTTTTTTGTTTATTTTTATATTTGTTTGTTTATGTCTTGTGTGAGTGGGGCAGGGGGGCGCCTTTGAGGCTCTTCAGAATTAGAAAAAAAAATCGCATTGTACAATTGTAAAAATCGGAGGGGCCTTCACTCAAAGATGGTGAAAATAACAAAACATTTTCCGCGAGTCCGCAGGCTCCAGGAGGGTAGTGGTGGGGGGGGGGCTTATGGAATGACGAGGTGTATCTTGTTAAATCTTGCTGGTCCCAACGCATCTGCTTTTTTTCTTGCTATTTCATTTCGTTTATTTGGATAACCGTGGCAAACCCTAGCAAATTATAGCAAACAAAAAGAGGGGAGGCTGAGCAGTGGCCAAAAAAGGGTGGAGGAGCGATGGGATAAAAAAGCTAGTGGAGGTTTTTCTCCTTATTTTTAATTTAATCTGTAAACTGTATTCGCTGTTGGCAACGATGATTGGCGGTTTTGAAGATTAATAAAGGTGTGACGGGGAGAAATGTTATTCATTCACTGGTAAAAACGGGTCCCTTGCAGCACTTGCATACCTTTTATTGCATGCTTCTATTTTATTTAGGGGAGGAGGGGTAGCTCTCTCACGTATTCTTCATTCACACGAATCCATTTATTCTTGTGCACCAAATCAGCATATGCCCCAAACATTGGCCCTTTTTTGTGTGTATGGCTGGGAAATGATATCGCATATGCGTATTTAGTGTATGAGCAACAGCACACAAATATATCATCACTATTTTCTCGTTCTGAATTATTAAATAGGATTTCTTTTAATTTCACGACATTTTTTTTGCTAAATTTTAAAATGTACAAAACATTCACAATTAGACACTAACTTTTTTTAGGAGTCAACTTTTTTAATGTGCGAAAATATCGTCGAATCTTCATTTTTTTATCTTATATTTAGCAAGCCTCTACACACATTTTACATAAAATTAAAAAAGGCTTAATCGAATGCAGGTATCAAAATTTTTTAAATTTTACCTTAATTTTATGTAAATATATTAGCAGTGTAAAATTATTTATATCACAAAACTAGTGGATAGGAATTTTTTTCTTTGTGAAAAAATGCGAGTTATATGCGATGTCAATTGATCTAGGACTAATTAAAAAACACAGGTTATATATCGTGAAAACCCAATTAACACACATTAGGTATAATAACACCATAGGAGGAGAAAAAATAATTCTGTTATTTTTTTGACTAGGGGAACTCACCACACCAACTGGACATTTTTTACTGTAGGGAAAAGAGAGTCATATAAAGTGGGGGGGGGGGCGTCCGACAAGGTTAAACAAAACTTAATTAACAAAAACATTGCTAAGTGAGATCAAGTGATTGGTGGGGGGGGGGTTGTATTCAGACTGAAGGTGGCTAAGGGGAAGGGGGATATTATTTCAAAATTAAAAGCGTGCTGTTGTGATAGGTGCTAATTAAATTTGTGAAAACAAAAATTTACAAAGAAAAAAAAAATCTACTTGAGTGGGTTTACACCAGCCACTAATATATATTTTTTAATTTTTTTTTTTTTAATATAGCCAAACTATCAATCCATGTCCGTAAAAACCAGAAGTTTCGTCCTTCATATAGTCCGAACATGGATTTAAACAATATTAAAAAATAGGATTTCCACAAATTTCACAAAGGCCAACTTTTTTTTTGCCAAGAAGTATTGTCTTTGCACAATTTGATTTTACATTTAACAATAATTTTGTGACTTACTTTATGTTTTATTTTATTTATTTTTTATAAACGTAAAAAGTCCCAAACATTGCGAGGTGTAGTTCGTGGCTGATGACAACCCAGTAAAGTAGGTGTTTTTTGTTCTGAAGATATTAAGAATAAAGAAAAAAGAAAAATGGACAGTCTTCGCTCATAATGGACTAGTGCACACGTTCAGAAATATAATCATAAAGGGGAAAGAAATTTATAAACATTCTGGGAAAGGGAGGGGGAACTCCGCTCTGTTTTTGTTGTGTTCTGTGAAATAAATTCTTATTCCTTTGGTGATTATATTCCTGCTTGAAAACACTGCTTATAACAAAGTAACTTATTCTTACATACTTTTAAATTCCTTTGATCTGTGTTTTTTTTTTCTCTCAAATATACCATAAAATTTTATGTCATAAAGATTTTATATAACGCGAAAATTAAATACAATAATCCTAGAAATTTCTTCTTTTTGAAATTATATATAATATATATATTTATATTTTATATTTATTAAATAATAATAATAATAATCATAATAATGGATTTTTCATTAAAAAATAATTTTTACAAACTTATAAAGAGGAATGTGGTGGCGAGATTAGCTAACGTGAGCTACTCGAACCGCTTAGAATCACACAAACTATCCACAAGGAAGTGTTATCATTTACACTATTACGTATATAATTTTTCTCCTTAGACTAACTTCCTATGGGAAAAATGATATTTAAACGTTAACAGCTACGCTGCCTATTTCATAGACATTCTTTGTTTATATTTTAATTTTTTTTAAATATAAATTTAGCGTCCCAACGTTACGGAAACTCTCGCCACACGGTTTCGTTTTTATAAAAAAAAAAAAAAAATAGAGAGAGATAAAGAGAGAGAGAGATAGAAAGAGTGTGAGAGAGAGAGATAGAGAGTGAGGAACGATGCCTATTTACAGACAGGTTTTCAATGTGTTGTTTAGGAATATACACATCACTTTTTACAAGGTTGCCCCCAAACGAAGGGCCGAAGGGCCTCAATTTGTTTAGGCTCCCAAATTTTAAAAGAAAAACAAAAACAAAAAGGAACCTTCAGGAAACAGTTTACAGATATAAAGTTCATAGTTCGTCCCTTTAAATTGTTTAAAAAATAATTAGTTTTTCTTATACAACTTAAAATTTAAATTTATTCCAACTGCTCCAGAAAGTTGGGCGATTTAAAATATTCAGGAACTGGATCATCTAATCGGGAGATTATCTTATAAATACTCTTCTTCCAGGACTGTTCGGTATCTTTGCCTCCCTGTATAGCTTTGAAGAACTCCTTTAGGGTTTGTTCGACCACATAGCGAAAGTTAGGAGGCACCTATAGGCGGAGATCCAAATCCGAATTTTAGGTAAAGTAAAACGTTTGAAGTTGAAAAAAAACGTTATAGCGTACCTCAATATGGTTATTCCTGTTATAGTGGAGATTCAGAACTCGGTATATTTCGCAATCTCCGCTCACGTGAAGGTCTTCTGAAGCTTTTGCCCCTTCGCTGACAGCCTGTCGAGCGTATTTCTCCATTTGAATGTAGTAAAACTCCCTGCCAAACAAAGTCTTGTCATTAATTTACTAGCGAAACAAAAAAAAACTAACTTAACATTATAAAGCTATTTAATTGCGGAGAAGCCCAAAGGCCGAGTCTAAATTGTTTTTAATTAGAGAAACCTGTCAACGCGAAAGAAAACGAAATAAAAAATATTAAAGGAAGACGAAGTGGGGGAACTTAATTTGCGAGCCAAAGGTGATGAACATGAATACATTTGAGTCATCATTCAAAATTATGGGCTTTACAAGAGGTTTTACACTTGGAGGCAGTTACTTCATTAGGGCGTTCGGTGTTACACAGAAAAGAAGCAAAGAAACTGTGTAAGCACGGTGTCAATTAGTCCAGGAATTAAGAGAGGAAGACTATGAGGGGGGGGGGGGTGTTCAAAGGGGGTTGGTGTAAGAGAGACATATTGTGCTAAGAATGCTTAGGATTTTGTCCTATTCGCGGGAAAACGCTGAACATTGCGGAAAAAAGTCTCTAAATCGCTGATTCATAAAAAGTTTTTGTTAAATAAACTCAAGGACAGTATTTCAGAAAAGTCCATTCTCAGAGGGATGTCTTTTCCATCTTTTTTTACCCCTCCGAAAACAGCACTTTAATTAGATTAAAGACCACAGAGGAATAGAACATTTTTATCCTCTTGGTGGTTTATAAATAATAAAAAAAACTTTACAGACGATTCCAAGAAATGCAAAATATCGCCGTGTAAAAAAAATTGAATAACAGAAAAAACAAAAAGTTACTTTATCGACCTTCCACCGCTACTTATGCTCGGCTTTTTCTGAAATACTAGCCTGCAATAAGGATCTTAATTAATGAGGGAAAGAGTTAGAAATTGTTTTCAATGACAAGTGAAGAACTTGGCAATAATACAGTTCCATACTTCTATGGATGTGCAGATTCCAATTACCACATTAAACTCGTCGAGTACTTTCAACCCCTCCACCACTCCTCGACCTACAATCCACAAACATTAAATCGTGTCAAAATACCCGGGGAAGCGAGTAGCTAAAAAGCCGCTTTGAACCATTAAGGCTTTCCTCGGACTGGCTCTCAAAACTGTAGAAATACCATGGAAGGGCATACAGATCAAACGATGTTTTCATCAAAAGAAAGGAAAAGCATAGATGAATATTGCCTCTGCCTCTTGTATAGACTGACCACTCTCGTACGTTTTTCATTTTAATTCTCCCCCCTCTATAAGAAAGAATTAAATGGTAAAAGGGGAGAGTGTTGGGCGGTTTTTCATATCATTGAGCATGAGATTTTTTCCGCGAAATAAGCCCTCCTTCTTCTGCCGCAATTAAGTAGAAAATAGTTTTTACTTATCCGTTGTGAAAGCTCACAACGCTCCGCCCCCATAAAAAAAATTAATAAAAAGTGTTCAATATTATTTTACCTGAAGTTGGAGAACCACTTGACGAGCTGGGCGGTGTTGTTCTTATTGAACTTGATATCGGGGAAGTACATCTTGAGAACGGCGCTGCTCGGGTAGCGCACCCAGAAGAACATTAGTTTGGCCTTTCGTAGGTGCATAGGCGTCAGAGTTGACGAGTAAATAAGCTGTCAAGGATTGTATTCTTTTTTCTTTTTTTTTTTTAGAAAACAAAAATATTGTAAAGCTCGATAATGGGGCAAGAAAACGACGGATTTGTTGTTTGAATACTCAAGAATGTAAAAACTGCTAACAGGAACTATTATTATTCTTTGTGGGTCTTCATTCACATTAGGAATCGCAGCTCAGAACCCCCCCCCCCCACTCTGCAGTACAAAAAAGGCTTCTTAATTCAGGGATTTATTTACTGCATTGTCATTTTTTTGCCGTCGTTTTCAAACCCCTAAGGAAACCTGAAATTAATAAAATTAATTGTAAAAAAAGGATATAGTAGGCGTAATGCCGTCGTAAGGACCATCCCCCGAGTTGCAGTCCGGCGACCGGTCGACGTTCTCAGCGGACGGCGTCAGCGCCTGCGAGACCCTCATATTCGAGTAGTCGGCGGAGGTGCCGTGTTGAGCAGCGGCGAGGAGAGCTGGGTGAAGAAGACTCGGAGGGTGGGGTAATGGAGGTGATTCCTTCATTTCAGGCGGACTCCCGGACGGCTGCATGTGAGGATGGCCCTGATGGTAAAAGGACGAGTAGGGCGAGAAGACTTTCGACTCGTGAAGACTCGGATTTGGTATGGCGACGGACGTCGGTAGGGAAACGGGGAGCATCGGAGGCGGTGGTGCATGATAGGGGCGCGGAGGCGGCGACTCGGACGGAGTCCCACTGCTTGGTAAGGACATGACGTTACCGAATTTCGGACTCGTATCCATACTGTTATTCGTTTGAGGCCCGACTCCGTCCTGTGCCAGAATACGAGAGACGGTCCTTGGAGTGATCCGAGTATCAGTCACCTTGTGCCTTTTTTTCTTCGTCGGCACAACGAGACTCAGAGCTTCGTTTTGTTCGGGAGCACCCTCTCTTGACTCGTTCATACAGAACGGCGCTCCCACGCCCATTGTCGAGTAAAGAGCAGCCGTCGCCGAGTTCATGCTCACAGGTGGTTTAGGCGGTTGAAATATGGTGCTGTTTGGGGACGGTCTCACGTGCAGCAGATTCAAAGTGTTGATATTATTCTCAGGGTTGGTGTTGTTGTTATTGCTTGGCAGATTGTTGCTCGGTGGATTTCCGCTACTACTGTTGTTTGTCGAGTGATGACTCATGACCATCGTTGGAAAGACGCTTCCGTTGGTTCGTGGCGGTGCCGACGAGTTTGGAATCCGTTGTTCGAAGGAATCGGACAGCTCGGCCGGTCGTTTCCATTGTTTCCACGATCGATTACTTTCGTTCTCAAAGATTTTCTTTCTTCCACCTCTTTACATTGCTGCTGATCAGTTTCGTTCACTTTACTCAGCAACCTTTTCTGCTGCACAAATCTTGTCATGATAGTGTCGATGAGGCTGCTCAGAGACGATGATATTTCAGTTTTTAAAATATCAGCTAAGCCCTCTAGATCCTGACCGGCGAAATTGGCAGTCGAATTATTTCTGAGAAGGGATAACCTTTCGGAAAAATCCGTAGCTTTTAGTTGAGGCGGAGGAGATTGTCGATTCGATGTCGCATTCGGTACGCTTGAAGGGTTGCTCAGCGAAGGGGTTGAAGGCGTCACTGGGGGCTGCGTCGGTGGGGGTTGAGGCTGAGGGGTCGATTGGGAGTGGTGCTGTGGATGGTGTTGAGGGGTCGACCCAAGAAGTGGCTGATGCGATGAGTGGTGCTCGCTCGCCATCGCCGCTTCTTTATTGAGACGAGCCTCTTGTTCCAAGAATAATTTCTGACTTACACCTAGGTACATGGCGGCAGCGTTGCTCAACGCGTGGTGAGGGAGTTGCGGGTGATGGTGATGCGAATGGTGGTGGTTGAGGGGGTGCTGTTCTTGAAGCACTTGCTGTTGCAGCAAGGATAGAGCACCGTTGAAATTTGGCGTGAGCGGCATCTGATGGTTGAGATGGGGTGCCTGCAATTTATTAGTCATCATTTTTGAGCTTGATGGGGTGATGGTGGGCTGAGTAGGCGTTGTTACCTGTGTTGTCGCTGGCATGGTTTCTTTGACTGGTGTCACAGCAGGCGATGGCTTGATGGGTTTGTCGGGAAGCGACATGCTGTTGTTATCCTGGTCAATGTCACTGAGGTCATCGCCGTTTTGGCATTCCGAATCCTGGTCCATTCTCGTGCACAGCTGAACGTATTTTTGTTGCATTTCAGCTAGTTGCTCTTGCATCGTTCGAAGCTGCGTTTTGAGCGCGTCTTTTTCCACTTTCTTTTGCCGAATTTCACTGTTGTCGAGGGAATTGTCGGCCGAGTCATCGTCGACGAACATGCTCATGCTGGCGCCTAAACTCGAGTATCGCTCGGAGGCGATGTCGTGTTGTTGGGGGTGGTACCACTTCCGTTTTTTACAACCGTTGACTTGAGTCGGAAGGGAAGGGCTTGATCTCATCGATGAAACGATGTTTTCAACTCGCGCTCTTTTTAGTTCATTCTGTTCGGCTTTCGGTTGTTCTTTTGACCCATCTTCAGGTTCCTCCTTGATGAGTTTCATAACTGAGTCGGAGGCGGGCGAAACAACCGACTGTTCCGAGTCGCTGTTATTCCCACTATTCAAATTCCCGTCGTCCGTGTCACCTCCCCTCATCGGTTTACCATCGTCACTGAAAGCGTCATCACCCTGATTGCCCTCCTCTCCCCCACTGTTGTTGTCAATGTCTCGAACACCATTCACAACAGGTTTCAAATCGGTGCCGTTTGTCTCTGAATGACTAATGTCACCACCGTTTAGAATAGCGTTATTCTTTACCTCGTTGTTGTTATTATTATTGATGCTGTTGTTATTGTCGGGGCTGTGTGGGTCCGTGTTTCCCGCCGCTCCAACGCCTCGGAGTTCTTGTTCCAACGCTAAAAACTCCTTCTTCCGTCCCTGAAGAATATCTCGGAGCATGTGATGAGCCACGTCCCCCGGGGGCGGACTATTCTCTTCGTCGAGACCTCTTCGAATCACGGGGCCGCAGTCAAAATTCATTCCACTCTCTGCAGCCGATGGGTCCATTGTCATCATCGCGTCGCTTGGAGTGGTCGCGTCGCTCGCTTGTTTCACTTGTCTCCCCAAAAGTTCATTAAGCATTTTGGCGGGCGCAAAGCCCTGCCCCAAAAGTCCTAAATGTTGATTTTGAGAAAGAAAAGCTCCGTACAAGCCACTGTTTAAAAAACTCGGTCGCGAACTAAAATTCGGTATCGACGAGTAACTATTACGGGGCTCACCGGCGTCCACTCGCTGTCTGGACCGTTTGGCCTTCTTCAGAAGTTTGTCTCCGTACAAACCGAAACAGTCGGGTTCCTCCTCCGATGACATCATAAGAAAGGGGCCGTGTGATTGGCCGAGGGCTGGATCCCCTTGGCTCTGAGTGGGGGCGAAGTGAGATCGGTCCCCCTCTTCTACTCGCCCATACTCGCTCCTGCAACTGCAAGGTGCAAAACAACGCCAACTGTCAGCTATTGTGTTTTTTTTCTTGTTTTTTTTTTTTACTAGTGCTATATGCTTCGGCTCGTGCTTCCTCCCCTCGGCTCCCGCTGCACACCTGCCCCTCCCCTAACTTCTTCTCCTTCTTACCAGCTGCTCCTACGAACTCAGTCTTCAACACTTTGAAGGCGGGAGCCAGAGGGAGGGCTGTCGAACCGTGTGAGGTGGCAAGGAGGGGGATAAAAACCGTGGAGCATATCCCTCAACGGAACTGGCCTAAAAGGAAGAAATTAAAATAAAAACAAATGACTTCTACTAGTTAAACGTGGGATTGTCAAATTTTCGGATAATCTTCTACGTAGAAGACAAGGTGACCTAATGACAGTTCTGGGTTAAAGGGATAGAAGGGGCGGGTTATTTATTTTGGCTTAGAAGTCACGCCTCGCTTCTTCCTTCTTCCCCCTTTGCTTTGCCGAGCTGAAACTCGCCCCCTTACCTCGTTTCCTTTTAGGGTCTTTTAACTGACACTTTTTGTTCTCCCTCTCTCAAGACAATTAGTTAATAACTTACAAGTATTTTAAAGACTGTCCGGGAATAAGCGTGAGATACATCATTTAAGATTTTTTTTATTTATTAGGAAGCTACGAGTAAGGACCTCTTCCCATGTGAACAAGAAGATAAGTGTTTAGAGAGGATGAGCCTTAACTGGCCCAATCAACCTGCGGCCCGCCGTTCGTTAGGCTTCCTGGCACTCCCAACAAAATTCGAATGTCCCTTTTCTGTTTATTGTCCATTTAAAAAGACCCCCCCCCCCCACTCCTAATCGGATATTCCAAAAATTGTTCACCTTTAAATTTCTGTAGAGACAATGAGGAATGTCTTTTTAGATTCGAAGAAATCTATTTTAAAAAAGAAGAAAAAACTAATGAATCGTCTCCTGTTATTCTATTACGAACGCAATAATTACAGAGTAAAAGAGTAAACTTATACTATCAAAAGTAATTGCAGGATGGCAAAGGAAAAGGAGAAGCGTAGAGAAAAAAAAAGAATAATAACGCCTTGCTTTTCGAGTTTTAAAAGAAGTTATTCGTAATTAAGATAACGTCGAGTGTTATTAAAGGGGGATTTTAATACATCGCGTCGTCGGCACTAAGGGAATCTCCCACCTCTTGCAGAATCCCCGCAGCTCTTTTAATCAATGGTTGAGAAAAAGAACTTGAAAGGCATTCTCCTTACTTAAGTACTGTTCTTAGAAAAGAGAATACGATCCGTGTCTTATGTTTTAGGGGTAGTGAAGAAACGGTTGTAGAAGGATGAAGAGAGTGGGACTCGAGTGCACTTGCTAACCCTTTTGCTTGTACTTGCACACTTCCTTCTTCGATTTGGTGATAGCCTAACGAGTAAGTTGTGAATTTGTAAGCTAGAAACAAGGAGCCTGCGATGGAGGCACCGACTCTGATTGATGGTGATGGTGAAAGGGTAGATGGTTAAAATAAGTCTTCACAGTTAAAAAATCAATGTGACGCGAATTAAACACCATCTTCCTGGTTTTAAATTATGCGACCCGATCTCCTCTCCCTACTTCTCAGCTTCAACGTCTTATACGAGTTAAGAAAAGGTAAAACCTTTTTTTGTTATCTAAGAATCCCCCCTCCCCAACTATATGCTTTCATCTCGAAAGGAGCCTTAAAAAGCAGAGGGAAGGGGTCTTCAGTTAAAAGGCAAAAGTTCCCATGAGTAGGGACCGCACTAAACATCTTATAAGGGTGAATAAAAGAATCCGATGGGAGGGCTGAAACCGGAAAAAGAAAAGGCGCCCGTATATAAGATGTGTAACGGTCGCGTCAGATGTGAACAATACTAGGCGAAAAGGTAAGAAGCCGTTCACTGGAGGGTGAACTCGAGCACGAGGACTTTCTTAAAGATGAAAAAAAACCCTCCAACGGACGTCTTGAAGAAAACATAGCAATTACAACTTCCTTCGTGGACGCGCGACCCATGACCGATAAGGTACAAGGCGCTCAATATGGAGTTGGCGGGACTTAAATTACGTTTAAAGATGCAAGGCATTGGTTATTTTAACCCTTCTCAACTGATCACAGATTGAGTTAAAAAAAAATTGGACTTTTAACCCTTTAATTATGAACGGTCCTTCCGGAAGCCAAAACACCGTAAAAGGGAAGTTGGTTGGTAATGAGATCCTACTGGTACTGGAACCGCGTCTCAAAGTTCGTTGCATGACCGTTCTCTGTGAACTAACTTGATTGTGGTTTCATCGCAATATTTTATAGCATTCTTAGTGAGACAATACGTAATTATAAATTTATAATTTCCTGTTCGGTAGCCGTAAGCCAGGTTTTTTTCGTACCTCTTCCTTTCCCTCAGTGAATATTAGGCCATAGTTAAAAAAAAAACCCCCCACTAACAATCTGATATGATTTCTGTTAAGAGAAAGTTTCTCAATTTCTTTCCCTTCCTTTCCTTCGAAAATGAAGAGTCTCTAGGACTAATTAGCGATCACTCAAGTCTTCTCCGAAGCAAACACGTGCTTCGTGGCCACTTAAAAAGTTTCACCCTCAACCCTTTCCCCCACCTCTAATTCTTTCTACCCGAAAAGGGTCAGAAGATTTCAATGTTGGTCACTCTCATCTTAATAAACAAAAAATCTGTTTTTTCTCCTCAAGATGCCATTTTTAAACTTACGTATTAAGCTCCCGGCCAAGCGAAGTAAACTGGAGAGCAAATCGTTTTATTTTTTTAATGTTTTTTTTAGTTGCCAAAATGGTTATGAAGTCTTACTCCAATGCTCATTAAAATTTTAAAAAGCGAAGAAACATAAATAATGTGCGAACAAACGCTTCTTACTGAACATTCGGTCATTATAGGAAATGTATGTTATTAACGTAATCGGCTGTTTGAGTGGGATTCTTCGAATTCATTGAAACTTTTACAAGAGAGGGAAACCTACTTTTTACTTTTTCGGTCAAAAATAAACAAGAAAAGTTGGAAAATTCACTTACACCCCCACTCACGCATACAATCACTTTAAAACCTTTCAATCTTATAAAAGGCTAGATATTCTAAAATAGAGCTCGTGCACTTCTTTGCTAGGCTGAGTTTTCCTCCCCTTTCGATTAGCTTCAAACGGATATTTATTATAATTTTTTTCAGAAAAGGTCTTTTTGTCAGGTTCTCCCCTTCACTCCCTCTACAGTGCACTCGAACAAAGTCTCGGAAGTTGTTTTTGCGTCCTTTGATTGTCTCCATAGTCGCGTCATTGTACCATCATCAAGTGGACAATGCACTAGGATTCACTTCCTTTCTATGGGACGATGCTCGTTTGACTCCCCTTCTCCTTTTTCGAGTTATTTTATTTATTTTTTTTTTAAATTTATAAATTTCCAAGGCTACCTCGTCCCTTTTACAAGACGAAGGGTATATGTTTATCTTAAATACATATAGCAATGGTATGTTGGCGAACCGTTGTGGAGGTGTTATGGGGTATACGTTCCTTGTGAAAATGTAAAATTTAATGGCATTTAGCAGTTATAGGGCAAGGCGGGGCCCTGTATAGGCTTGATTTTAAACGCTGTTGTTCAGGGTTGCCATAAAATCAACGGGGAGGCAAAGGCGTAGAGTTTAGGATTTCGTTGGGTGGGGTGGGGGGCGATGGGCAAAATTAGCTGGGCATAGATAGGGGGGTGGTAAGTATTGCAATTTCGCAGTAACTAATTAAAGAACAACAAAATAACATAAACTGAGCACAAAACGTAAGAACAAACATCTCATATTTGAACTGCAGGGGAATCGAACTGAGAATAAGGGGCGTCTATTACGCTGGTTGTCATCACCCGATTTAGACGGTGATTTGGCTCCATTCGACGATTTTAAGTGCATGTGACTTCGAGAATTTAATGTCGCCGGTGCTCAGCAAATTGAGTATAGCTGATTATTTCATTCTGTAAAATGATTATTGAGTAAAATGTCAATTCGCGGATTCTTAAGACAATTTTTCGTCTAAAATAGAGGAAAGGCACAAATTTGCGGCTTAAAAAAGACAAAAATCGTTGAATCACTAATCGTGAATATTGCAGGAATTCACCGCTTAAATGGAGAAAAACCGGCTGGCTGCTAAAATTGAAAACATACCACTTCATCGGCTTCTAGTGTCAATTTTGCGTAAAATGGAGACACATTTGAGAGAACTCGCCACCAATTCGCTGATTCATGAATGAAATTGAGAAAAAGTGCTAATTCGCGTCTAAAATATTGAAAAAGGCTTGCTTAAATTGCGAAAAATCGCTTCTTCGCGGATAAGATGCCGTAATAATGCTAATTAGCGGATTAAATTAAGAAAATACCATTACTCACCGCTACCCCATAGTACATCACCCTTTGTTGGACGATATTGGAGAAAATATTGGGAGGGGGATGGGCGAAAATGTACCTTTGCCCACCCAATTTGAAGATTGGGTGGACGATGGTCCACCTCGCCCCCCCCCCACCCAACTCTACGCCTCTGCGGGTTAGTTATTAGCACATAAATAACTCTGTTTTCTGCGTCAAAAACAGTTTGATTGCCCTAGAAACTGACTTTTTGTCACATTTCCACCACAAAAACTCTATAGCGACTCTGAATTTGGCATGCCCCGGAATCTTCTGATTCAGTTAAAGAACCCTGCACTCCAGTTTGACATCAAACCTGACTTCCCAGAACCAGACTTTGGCTGTAAAAATTGACTATTCCGTCGGGAAGACAACTTTCCGCATTGGCTTCGTTTCACAAGGCTCTCTGAGTATACCAAGTGCTATTTAACCAATTACAATTCATTCTTTTAACGCAAGATCATACGTTCTGAGACACACGATCACCCTATACCTATACTGTTGGCAATTAATCTGCAGAGTATTTGTACACAAGGCCCTTCGATACAGATCAATATCTTTTTCATGTTTACCTCCGCACTATTTCTCCCCCCTCTCCCTATCACTGTTCCTGCTCTTTCTGTGGAATATTTCAGTGCTGCAAATTCGCATAAACGTTTGTATATTTGATAAAGTGACCATTGCGCCTTTACGCCACGCAGTATATATTCGAATAGAATATAGAATATATTCGATGGAAAGCTTATTTGTTACCATTTTACCATCTCCAGTGGAATAGACACTGCTCTCCCCCCCCCCACGCTTCTCTTGACCACAGCCCCTTACGCTTTTATCGACGCGTTCGAGTGCAATGGATGATCCTGTATTGATAGAGTGGGAGTGTGTGAAGGTGAGGGGCTTGAGAATTAAAAATTAAAATGACATTTTTGGGTGAATCCACGTGCAATGGGTAGGCCAGTGCCAATCCAAATGCCTATTAACCCTGGGAGTTTCGCTTTACTAATTTCATTATCCATTCCATTAGCCCTTCCCCAAACTGCGGCTTCTACTCGATTTATATTTTAAATTCCGCTGATTTTTGTATCTCACTCCTCCGCCGTCGCCTTCAATTTTATCGCACTGAATAGAGACAACTTGAAGTGGAAAAAAAAAGAGAAGGACCCGTTTTTTGAAATATTAAAAAAAAAAAAACTCGTCGCAGATGTTGGTTACCCAGCGAACACAAAGTGCGTCTGTGTTTGATGTAACTTTCCTTTAGATGTGTTTTAACAGCTGTGGGTGGGCGTCTTCGAGACAATACAATCTAATCAACAAGCCAAAGTAGAATCAACGAATGTCAGAATATTGAAGCGTAGTATAAAACAGATCAATTTTGTTTTCTTTTTATGACGAAAATAGGAAATAATTTTGCGTGATAAAATTAGTACGGTTTAGGAAATTAACAGCTTGAATCAAATGACGTTAAATAATTCAAACGTAATATCCCTGCCTACTTCTAGGCTTCTAGTTTTTTTTTTTTTTTTTTTTTTTTTCTTCTTCTTTCTTTTGGTCAAGAACCAGTCGAATAAATTGGCAAAAGGGGCATAGGGTTGTTGAGAAACGAAGGGAGAAGACGCCCCTTTTCCCGCGCTGCAAACAAGAAAAAGGAAAGGAGTAGGGGAGGGTTTTGTGTTCGGTGGCTAGAAATGAAAGAGCAAGAGAATTGTAGGGAACCTGGCATGAAATCACTGCTTAAAAACTCATTAACAAGGAAACTGATGATTGGACCAATTCGCGTGTTTATTATACTCTTCACTTTGGGGGACGCAATTCCAGTATTTCCAGCCTCATATATAAGCTTCAATGTGCGTTTATATAAATTTATTTAAATTAGCTTCTAGCCTGTTTCTCATTATTTCGATTTAAATTCAGCTACATTCTCGGTGATTTGATTTCAATGTTGAGTTTGATTTCTTCAAGTTCATGAAAGTCTCCGTCTCTTATGACTGCCGTGATAAATACATCGAATTGAGTTCATCGAGTCTATAAATAGACGATAGAATTCAGAAATCGATGACATGAATTCTGAAATGGCTTGTTTTAGGTTAAAAGATACATCTTGAGGTGATCGATTTAACCATATTAGTATAGCGGGGTTGCCTATACGGTATGCGGGTATGCACTGATATTTGACCTTGGGACGGTTATTCGTGAGGGAGCTCTTCATGTGGTCTGAGAGATAATAACATATTTTGATTTCACTTTTTGTTTTTTTTTACACCAATAATTTGCCATTTTCTTTCCATATTTGCTTTTGAAATTGGAATATGCCGAAACATTATATTTCGATCATATAATTGTGATCGACTGTATGGGGGCTGGTTGGCTTTCTCTCCTCGAAAAAAAAAAAAAAAAAAATGAACTGAGGTGTTTCTCCACCAAGCCAACCTGCATGTTCAATGTTCTTCACACAGCACCTTTCCATTTCCACGTTTCAACGACTTAAGCGTGAATATTAGTTGCTGCACGCGAAGTTAAGAGACAGACTGTAATCCCCCCCCCTCCCGCCATTATTTCTCGTAGAAAATGAGAAAAATGATGGAAGAATGACTGGACTCCTGAAAAAAGGGAGGGAATCAATCGTGGAACACCATTAAGCTTATTCCAGGGATCTTTTGCGAGACATCTGTCCGCTTCAAAAGCGGCATATGGACTAGCAATTACAGGGACTCGTATACCACTGAAGAAAACGTTGGTTTACCTTTTTTACTTTTTATTTTCATTTATTAAAATCCACTATTGACACTTTATATACAATTTAAAGACCCAGCAAAAAAAAAGCAGGTAATGGATAGGCAAGAAGCGTGCGGAGGAAGGCCGGTTGCAATATTAAGAAGGTCGCGTTCTTTCCTCAGAACGTCACACCTCCTTTACATCTGCTTCAATTTCACTACTTGAAGACGAGGTATAAAGGACCGGAAGTAGGTGTGTAAGTGGTTTGACTTGGATCTCATTGAGGAGAATCCTATTGTGTCGGTGACTTCAGGTAATAGGGAGAGTGATGTTTACCCAAATACTTGAAGGCTTTTCATTGTAGGAAAAAAAGGCATATGTTTATGGTGGTCGCGTCCAGTGCATTAAAATATTTCCTTACAACTTTTTCAGCGGTCAAAACTTTGAGACTATTTCCCATCCATCTCCACTTCCGTGACGTTGATACAAACGTTGCAGTGCTCACCTGGAGGGACGGAGAGGCTGTTGACTTCCACCCTCCTATAGCTGTTTTTGACCTTAATGAATTAACCATAAGGCAATACGGGGAAGTAAAAACTATATATGTAGAGAGCCAGTTACAAACAAAGTGTGCTTATGAGGGCACCCACATAGGCAGCTTTCTCACAATTATCAAGAGAAAACAATAGCCAAGGATTTGTTTACCTCAATTACAAACAGCTTCAAGTCATCCTTTTTGGGTTCATTAGCTTTGATAGTCAGGTTAGGTTTGAACCTTTGAGAAGCGATCTGATGGCTTTTGGCTTAAAAAGACAATGCGGGAAGGTGGATTAGCACACAAGTCCAATTAACTCGTTTCTTCACGATATAGACCAAGTTTTAGAAATCCTCCCTCTCCAGAAACACCAGAGGAAATATCTCCCCTCCGCCGGATGGCGTATAAAAACTTGATACTTTTCAGTTTAATCTGACCAACTGAGTTATCTTCAAAGCAAGGGGAAGGGCCAGAATCCGTTAGAGGATCGATAAGGGGGTTGCAAAGAGGGATTATGTTTATGAGACGGCTTTTGAGAGTAGGGCAGTGGGAGACTAGGCAGAAGGGCCCGGTGCAAGGAGAAAATAACAAAAGGAAAAACTCCCTCCGTCTCTTTATTCCGCCATTATAATAAAACTGAGGACGTTTTGAATGGTCTGTCGTGTGCCTCTTGCTACTCTAGGACGCGTGCCAGGGCCTCCTTCATTAACAATTACACATACGAAGGAAACTTTTCAGGCCCTGGAAAGGATTATCTCACGGTGCTCTTTGATAAAATTATCGAGGACGGCTTGGTATCGGTTGTAGAGGCCAAGGAAGCCTTATAAAAAAGCCCATGGCTTTTCCAGAGTTGCAAACGAAATCCAGTGTTTTGTTTGTTCAAAAATTATCGATGAGCCTTGAACATTAAAGGTGGTTGAATGAGGAGGGGGGGGGAGATGTCGTATTTAGACACAGTGATTTATTATTCCTTGAAGACCTAATCATAATGAAAGACAATGAATGTCAAAAATTTAAAGACAACTCTTTGATGGAGGCTTTGACGTCCCTTTCATACTTCGTGTGACAAGATGTTTGAGGGAGTGCGTGTAATAGCGATACATAAGTCATGAAGTTAGCTCATAATATTGCAATGTCTTCAGTCGCGCAAAGGTGACAAGAAAGCTGAGACGGGGGCACGCCAGGTTTTATTGACTGAATACTTCATAGAAAGCTTACATTAGAGGGAGTCAGGAAAGTTTAAATGGGTGATATTGTTTTTTAACAGGAACCAAAAGAACAGGGAGAGGGGCTTTAAAGGTAGTAAGAAGCTTTCCGCCTTTAAGGAGCGGCAAGGAGGGAAGGGTCTGATGGGCTCCCAGCTGATCCCATTCTTAAGATACTCCTAGACCACCTGCCGCCCCCGACGTCACTGACTTCTCTCTCACTCTCTTTTACTTCGGCTCATTCATCTCAACCACGAGCCTCATCCTTGGAAGGCGCTCTTTCATGTGGCCAGATGGCCTTTCCCTTCCAACCCCGCTTAACCCTCTGAAGACGGTCATCGAATTCGCAGTGCGTCTGACATTGATGTTTTTTTCTTTCACCCCTCCGCTTTAAAACATAAGGCTCTTGGATAGCACTCAAATCCTGCGTCGTACAGCGAGTATTTAATAAGTGAAAGAAGGACATTACGTTGGGGAGAGGAATACCACAATAGCCCCCAGATCGACAGCTGCCTTACTAAGTTGCCAATCTTTGTCTGAGAGTTTCCCCTCTCTTTTTGAGACAACAATGCTCAAAGCCTCGGGGTCCCAGAGCTACACGCGGAGCCCTATATTTCATTAGTCATTACTGATCAAAGGTGACGTCATGGGCTCTTTTCATTCAACTTCTTTATATGATTTATTTTTCCTTCAAATTATAAAAAAAGGAAATTTTCTCAAATATAATTAAAGTACTGACGGTTTTGTTTTGTTTTCTTCAAAGAAAGGGTTGTACACAGGAAACGCGCCTCGCCACCCGACAGGTCCGGCAAGGTTATTTAAAAATTGAACACTATCGCTCCTACGGTTTTAAAGTGTCCAAGCCTAAAGACGTTGTGTGAAATTGAGCGTACATACGTTGACGGGGTCGGGTGAGGGGGAGGTCTCTAACGGCTGTGATCACGATGCCGTAACAGTAAGGAACCCAGGTGGGCGTCGTTATCATTTGGCTAGGGAGTTTTTTGAGGAAATAACAGTTGTACCCGCGCTATGGGGAATAATTAACTGTCACAAGGCATATGTCGCCTCTCCTCCACCCACGCCTTCTCCTTTCCTCCTGGCCATTGTGTATGAGGAATAAGTTGTGCACGGCAAGATTCATAAGAAATTCTTTTCGAGCTAGTAATAATAAACTCTTGTCAGATGCCACTGATGCCAGTAACGATGTTAGATGGAGTAGGGCTAATGCATTAAATCATCGAGATAATCAACAGGTGGTATTTGTGCCCTTCGCTCTATTATGAATAATGCGGACTGAATAACACAGTAGCTTCAGATTCACACTTCTGGGATTAAAATATTGATTTTGAAACAATTTAAAGAAAAGAAGCAATAACTCGACATTTCTCAATAAAATAAGAGGTGAATTGGGAAGGAAATAAAAGTTCAACCGCCTTCCTTCCGCCGTCTTTTGAAATTTTTAAGAACTCTACACTCATTCTCACCTGAAAAGTATTCCTACCATTCGCTGTCTAGCTCCTCTTTTTCAACTTTTCCGAGCAAAGAAAGGGCAGACAAGGAAAGGTAAGAACCAGTCTCCCCCCCCCCCCATAGAGAATGGTCTATTGTAGCTTTGTCTGACCTCAAAATATTCTAATTCGTAGCTTTATCCTATTTCTTTGTTTCATAACGTCTCTTCCCTGTTCCAGCGATAGCCTGTAGCGCGACTAGTCAAATGTATACATTGGCTTGTTGACGAGACGTTTAGAGACCTTTTCACCTCTTCAGAGACGGATCCAGGAGACCGCAGTTATTTATTACTTCCCTACACCTTTGGCATTAAAAATAAATAAAATAAGAAAGCTGGAAGAAATAAGCAAAACCCGCGGAGACTTTTTTTTTTTCTTTAGCACAAGAAACCAGCAAAGAAAACCTATTAAACGTCTGAATAGCAACGCACAAATGGGGCGGCTGAAGGCGCAAGAGGGTTTCGCTTTAAGTAACAAAGTATAGGAAACGTGCCCATGCAAGGGAAGTTGTACATTTGAAAGAATTTAGCGTTTTGTAAGTCGCATCTGAGAAGTCGTCAGGTAGTTTTAGAAAAGGGTGGGAAGGTAGAAGGAAGGAAGTGTAATTGGTTGTCTAGTGTGGCTTGTCAGCCAACTGAGTATTTACAGCTTCCATTGTTTGCCACAAATTTGTCACTTTGTTATGCTCCCAGTGTTCCTTGCCAGAAACCTCAGCTTTCCTCTCCCGCAGATTTACAGCTCTATACGACTTTTTAGCGCGGATGCCAGCTGATTGAGGTCTTTTGTGTTGATACTAGACCTTCAGAAAAACTGACGATGGTTTGGGGGTGGTGGTCGTACTTTTGAGTGTTTTGAACTGTTACGAAAAAAAAAGTTTCTATGTGCGAGGATAAAAGGTGCTCAGAATAAAGATAGCCTCTCGAGTCCAGGATGTACACCTTCGGAACTGGAAACATAAAATCTGTACATCCTTCAAGAGCCACAAAACCAGGTGTTGTAGGGATACTCATCTTGCCCATTTTGTTTCCAATAAAGGTCGAGGAAGATACTACTTTATAATTGGGTTTTTCAACAACTATACCGTTGAAGAATTCAAAAACTTTCCTTATTTTCCACCCGCTTACCACGTGAAAGCTTCTAAATCAATACTAAGGAGATCAAGTGACACAAATCTTGTTAAATTCCCGTTAAATAATAATAATAAATAATGAGACAACTCTAGCTGACCCATATATACGTCCTCCCACTGTTATTAACTTATAGTAAGAAATCCGAAGGGGGTCGACATTTTTTAACTAAAAAGTAAGGTGAGGGGTGATGTGTGCCCAAGTATAATAAATACTATTGTTTCCTGGACATCAAGCACATTTTGTGGGGGAGAAAACACGGGCTCACTTCTTGCAGATGCGCCTGATTCCAAACCCCCTTAGAAAGAACGGTAAAGGGTCACAGAGGCAGATGTGAACTTGCTTATCATAGTAAACCACCTGGCTCTCTACCCTCCTGCTACCCTATCTTATACAAATAACCCTAGAAATCAATAAAGATTCTAGGAAGGGCCATTTCTTTTAATTCGCTAAATGAAGGCGAATCCTTCATCTCTAGGTTTGTAGGGTATAGGAGTAGTGACTACAACCACTCGCCGCGAGGGGTAACATTTCCAGAGTAACACTCAGTAAGTGGCGTGTTAAAACAGTGATATAATTTATCACCTCTCCTGAGATAAGTCCGTTTCCCCTCACTGTAAACATTTCAGGTTTTAAAGGGCAATGAAAAATAATGAATACGATTGATACTCAAGTTTAAGGCGGGGAAATAACGTAATCAAGGTGATGAGGGAAGATCTAAAAAACAAAAAAAACAAAAACTGGGAAACCAACTGTTTTGATGAAGGACCCTGGCAATATTGAAGATTCCCAACGTTTCCGGAAATCTTCCGTATGAGTATAACGAATCGAAAAGTGATATATCGGACTGTTGGACAGATGGGGGAGTGAAGAGCCTTGGCCACGTGTCTTCATAGCCTGAACCAGTTGGTCGATTATTTAAAAAAAAAAAAAAAAAAAATTGGGAAACCGTTAGAAAATATCACACCTTTTATTGGTGGAGTAACCTTTCCATAATAACATTTTTTTTTTCTCGACTCAGGTGTGCTATTGCCCTTCTTTGTCTTGGGAAGTGTGCCTTTAAAGTAACGCCTTAGATTAATTATGTCTTGCTCTGTGATTATGACGAGCTCAAATTTTCTTCAAAAGGATTGTTTCCACGTGTTCTAATAAAACTCCATCTTTTAAAGCATAGTTAATGTTTAATTATCTTAATTACCAGTTATCCTGGATTTGAAAAACGTCTCACCCTTCCCATAAATACACTTGGTAGAATAGAAGAAAGAAGAAAAAAAGTAGTTCACCAGACTTTTTTTTTTTTTGAGATAACAATCCCCCTCTCCTGATTTCCACCTAATCAATTTTAAGAAGAATTCTTTTCTCAAGGGAAAATTCCGAAGACCTGTTGCTTGCTCTGAGAAAGCAACAAGAGTTTTTTTTTTTTTCAGTTAGGGAAAGAAAGGTGCTCGTTCTATACTTGTTTAAGTTAAGACCCGCGAACTGTACTTTTCGTGGAAATTATAAGGGGGCGGTGGGGGAAATCGAGACCATTACATTTTCAAGACTCACCACCCATTTTCGAAATGGGTTACATTTTGACAATCTTCCAAGAATTTGTCTTGTGTGCGTAACCTGGGCGGGTAAAAAATTATTCTTTCAAGCTCGTTATAGACCGAAACAGCACTATCGTATTCTGTCGTTTTTTTTTTCAAGTTCTTTATTCCTTTTGCCTCTCTATTTATTCATGACCCCTGAGGAGGAGGTCGAGGACACTTTACATACGAGAAAAAATTTTTTTCTTGTATTTGTCCGGCGACGAGTTGAAAATTACTATACCACAGTGTCTTTGAAGTTTTCCAAAAGTGCAATCCTTCTTTTTCTTTAATACATTATTCCTCAATAGGACGGTCGTCTCACACGCTATTTCCCTTCGAACTTGGTTATTACACCTATAGGAACAATGCCGCAACCACTTCAGTTCCTAACCGAATGACCACATGATATCTATATTTTATAGGCCCTCTATTTCCCTTTCGCCCCGTCTCCTCATTCCTTGAAACTGTTCTTATACCCTTCAGCCCCTCATTTATGCTCGGACAATCAATATAAAACAACCTGCATTTTGGTTAGTAAATGATTGTAAGAGAAGTAGGTCTTTTGAAGCTTGAACATGATTCAAACTTATGATTTGGCTCAAATTTTTTACCGAACGATCAAATATTACTCAAATTGGCGCTCTGTGTAATACGAGGTCGGTGTAAATACAAAAAAAAATTGACATAATTAAAACTTTAAATAGAACGAGCGTCTTGCATGACTAATTTTATTGATTTAGAAGATGAGATCATTGAAAGACTCCGACAACAATAAAAATGACTCAAATCAGTCTTATAATATTTTTTTAACGCCAATTTCATGCGCTTCCCTCATCAATTATTATTGACTCGGTGGAGAAGGTCCAAGTGGATAACCAATATTTTCATTACCCCAACAGTTCCGTCCCTCCCTTAAAAATTTTTCAAGAAATTCCCCACCTCCTCAACACCTTGAAAGCTAGCAGGGGACAGCCTTATTTATGGCAAATTCAAATGATGCTGTATTGAGCAGCCCACTTTCAATTTTGATAAATCTGTTGTTTGTTTTTTTCCTGCAACACAAGTTAAAGTCCCCCCTCTCCTCTATCCCTCAAAGTTAATCGATTCACCCTTTTCCTTCTATCGCAACATTTAGCCCCAGGACCTGATCGTTTGGCCTAATTATAACTGTCAATTTGGGCACAGGAAACGGACTAACCAACCTGGTAGTGGCAGTTTAATCCTAGAAACTTCTTATCAAATAATGTGGACTCCTTTCAGGAAAATAACTTTCAATGATGATATGGATACGATTCAATCAAGGCGACCGTGGTATATAACTCTGTAACATTTCAGCAGCTGACATGTTTGCCCCCTGAAATTTCTGGGGCAGACACTTTAGTGATGAAAGAAAATAAATAAATACTCCCCTTCTATACCTTGACCGATGAACGAGGGACTAAGAGCTTTGGCGTGAAAAGAAAGGCTACACGACCAGTGAAGCGCGAGTTCAACTCAAGAGTTAAGCTTTATCTCTTTCCTTTAGCCCCTATGCTCAACCTCAGGTGGGCAGTAATAGTAGAACATTCATTACTGAGAATCAACTTTTTTTTTTTTACTTTCAAATATTTTTATAAATAACGTCTTTTTTTCACCTATAAAAATGTGTTCGCCTCGTTCGGATGAGGCACCCCCCCCCCTACATCACACTTTTATCCTCCCTAATTGTTTCAATTAGAGAAGTGATGCTCGTCAATTGTAAGAACTTCCTCTCAGGATGATGTGACCCTCTGAGAAAGGAGGAGGTTGGGAGTTTATAGTACGCAAAACCCAACGGATGGAAACAATTTCTTTATCTAATTGCCACAAGTAAAAACAGTAAACACAGTAGTTCATCTCTAATTTAAGCCTGTTTGGTCGAAGACGAAAAAAAAAAGCTGGATCGTAATCATCGAAGCTCTCAAACAGGGTAGAGAGAGAGAGAGAGAGAGAAAAAAAAACGGGAAGATATAAGAATACTGAAAGGTATCTTGGCCATCCCTCTAAGTCAACAAATATTTGCTCTTTTTGATAAGGAGATGCCAAGATAGGGGTCGCTCTCTTGTTCTTAGAATCACTCTAAACGGGGTCCTTAAGTACCCTTCTTAGAGCCGCCAGCCTTCCAACCCCTTCCACTATTCATTTTTTCCTTTTTCTTTCTCTCAAGGAAAATGTATTACAGCGTCCCCTTTTCTTTTTTTTTCGAGCTCGGCATTCACCGTAGTGCGAAAGAGATCAAGGAAGCAAAAAAGTTCCTATTCATCTTACCCTTCATTAGCGACAAGCTGGCGTGAACTCGCGTTTTACTCACCAATTGGAGAACGTGCGTACTATTGATCGCTCTGTATTATGACAAGTGTTTTTTTTTATTTTTAAGATAAGATTCAAGATAAAGGACCTTAAAAAAATTATCAGTGGTGTGTGGGCGGTCTATGAGGGCACAGGTGGTGTCATCACACTAGGCAGGTGTTTTCCATAAGGCACGAGAGGGGCACCTGCTAGGAAATTTCGCTAGGGGGTCCTGATTGATGTGGGCGATAGGGCCACTCAAAGGAGTGCCTAATTATCGCGAGGCTTATTTTTAGTGATTCCCGGAAGTTTGATTATTCCTAACGCTCTCATGAATATGTTCAATGGTGGTAAAAGGGGGGGGGGGTTGCGGCTGAGGTTGGTTGGACGGGGGTTTTAAAGCAATTAGCAATGGCCAAGGAATGTTTTTTTTTTCTGTATAATGTTTGAACAGATTTCCATCTGATACATTTCGGAAAAAGGAAGAAAAATAAAGTAAAAGAATAGAATAAACTGGTATTGTTCACTTGACGCACAGATTGCATATAACAAAACAAGTAGGTCTGAAAATGAAATTATTAAATCTAGAGGAACTGAAGATAATAATCAGGGGAGTCTTCCTGTTTCCTTTTGTCCTTAAATAAAAAGAATTGATCGAGCGAAAGGCATGCGAGTGATATGCATGGAGCCCAGGTAATTCTTTGGGATGTTGTTAATTGTAGAGGAAGTGGATGGTATCTAGTTCGTCACGAAGTATGACGGTGTCCGGTCAACTTTAAAGAGTCAACAAGGCCATACCGGAACTGGAAGCCCAATGATTTCTTTCGAGGGGTGGCAAGGAAATGATGTGTTTGGTATTGTCCGGATATTCGAGGCCAATGCCCACTGATCCCCAGCCGTAGTTCCACTGTTCAGGTATTGTCCAACTTCCTTTTGCCACCGTCCCTCAGTGCTTCCTCTTTTCTAAAACTAATTACACCCCTCTCCCTCACTAATTCCAAGCCCTTAACAATACCCTCCTTTTGTGGTCACCACCCTCCATCCTATTTCAATTGAACAAGCGAGAATTCGTATAACTAGTCTTAAAAGGACGTGAATCTTACAAGACACATTCCTTAATTTTTTTCTTCAAAAATTCAAATTACAGGCATCCATTTAAAAGCTTAAAAACAAACTTTAAGTAACCTTTGCACCTCGCATCCCCCAAACTTCTTCAAACAAAAGGTAAATTAAATTCCACTAACCAAGAAGTCCTTGAGATACGGGACAACCGCCCTATTACAAGTTGTATTGTGATCCAGACTAATTTAGATTAGATACTCTCCGTTTTCCTTTGGTATGCTAACTGATTTAAGTTTTCTTCCCCTTTTGGAACGTTCCATTCCACGCTGCCCGCACTCAACAGCTAGGTCCATCTCGAGAGGTAAAAAAAAATAAAAAAAAAATGGGAAGGCAACTATTTTGCGTGTAGAATGTGAAGGATTGGCAAAATTGTACTTTCTTTGGTAAATATTAAGGCAGGAATGTGGCAATGAAGTGGAATGAAGCTAAACAAAAGGTTTAAAGATCCACAAACTTTCAATTTAATATAAGGATAAGCTTTAATAGAGAAATGAGAAGTAATGAGCACTATTATAATATCATATATTAGCAATAGGAACCGTTAATTGCTCCCATTAGCTGGCTGCCAATTTGTGCAAAGATTGCATCCAGCCATAAAAAGTAGCTGATATAATTTTGCCCTCAGAAGCAAACTATTTGCCTACGAAACCCAAATTTCGTCTATAGGAACTGTCAAATTCACCCATAGGAGCTAATTGTTTGCTGAAGCCCGAAGCCCTCCCCCTCTACTGCGGATTGTCTTTATGATTGACTACTTTGCCTAGAAATATTTCCGTTTTTGTCCCTCCCCCCAAAAATTGATTGATCCATCCAAATGAGCTACTTTTCACCCGTGAAGTCGGAACTGGAAACTGTTAATTCCTATAATGTTCTAGAAGAGTTTCCTCATACACAATCACATCAATTAAGCTATGAAATGTAATTGTTTACTACTGAATCTGGTGCACTGCGTTAAAAAAAAAAAAATCATTCGTTAGCCACGAAAATTTATAGTCTGTCCACTTAGGGATGGATTCTCGCCCCCCCCCCCCAGAATTTAGTGAAATGAGCTTCCCCTTTACCCCTTCTTCTAAAAATAACGCACTGGGAATAATTTTAGAACAAATGATCACTGTGTAGCGTCTATACGTATAACCATACTGCCCGTAGTAAACGTTTTTTGTTGATTTCTTTAAATATTTTTGGTGGGAGTGAACAAATCGAACTATCGAAGTGAAGCAACACGTTCGAGAGTCCATCAAGTAGTGGACAGACTTCGCACTGGCGTTACAAAACCCGGGCTGTTTTGCTTTATAACGGTTATTTCAACCCGGTGGCGGATTTGCAACGGTAAAAGCTGACCAAGCCTTCACCAGGCACTTAAATAATGATAATTAAACCCGTAAACTTGTCAATAGAACCAAAAATAGGCAGTTAAGCTCTAAAAACTCACTTTGTGCTTATTTAACAGTATCGAGAAGGGTGTTTTTAATCCAGAAATTACGAACTTCGTCGTTTCCTTTGTACATAAACCCAAACCTGAATGATGAACTCGGCTGAAGCAATCGATATAGTTACGATATTTGCGTGTGAATAACGTATTGAAAATGAACGTTTTGAAGCTTGAGGACTCGCCGGAGGAGTTTTAGTGCTTCCGTGCAACCTTCAGTTCGAGTCGCCATTTGTTACTTCATAGGTAAACATTTCTGATTAAGCTTAATACTTCTGCCTTGAACTAGTTGAATTCTTTTTAAATGCGGACTAGGGACTTGTCAAAAATTGAATGGCACTGATTTCAATCAAGCCCCACTTCCCTTGAACATATCTATATGTATACTCTGTGGCTACTTGTGGGTGAAAATTTTGCTTTACCTATTTCAATTGTTTTATCTAACGAACGTGGGCGCGGATAATATATAAAACAAAGCAATCATAAAGAACATCACATGCATAATTAAAGTTGGTTTGATGGGGGTGATGTTAACTTCCACTTCTTGGCCTACAATTCATCGCTCCCTTCCTCTTTGCCAGTTTTGTATCTCACGCTAAAATGTTACCCAGCACGACGTTTCACCCTAACAACGCGGTGATGGCGGGTAAAGGGGGTGAGGAAAGTGAGCTTCTGAACACCTGAGAAATCTACAAGAGTTTAACCGCAATTAAACTACTCAAAAGAGTCAATTATTCAAACCTTTAGCGTGCTCAGAAAAACTTGAAACTTTTCCGGTGAAATCGATTCAAGTAAAAAGTAGAATTAGTTTCATAAATTACATCCCCTGCCAACTTTCCGACTGGATTGAACAGTCGGGATTGAAATGAAACGCTTCAATTAATTATTATTACTCGTAAAATTGTTTCCGAAAATGGTTTAATGGAAGGCAACTTGAATAATAATGAGTGTTGATGGAGTCGACTGAGCCGTGAGAAACGTCTTACCTCCAAGAAATATTTCTTTGGAAAAGGAACCCACCCTTCAATATGTTTAAGTCTTGAAGGTCACTGCATAACTTTTCCTCGACGAAAAATTAGATAAGGTTCAAAACTGAAGATTTCGCAAGGTGGGGAGGGGCGTTAATCTATTGATTTAAATATTTTGTACAGGCTATTTAATAAGTTGTCTCTTTTCATACGATTTCTATAAAAAAAAAGAAGAACAGTCTTGTCAATAACGAAAGACCTCAAGGCCGCCGGGTTTTTAAAAAAATACTACCGGAAAGAGGCACAACTGTTGCGTGAAATTTATTCGTTATTCACATTTACGATACTTTTTTTATTATTTTGGTTGCCATTTTGTTGTTCGGACGAGAAAAGGAGCCTTGAAGTTTACGAAGTAGGAGTGGGCGGACAGTGGCCAACCTATACACCTTAGCTCCACCCAGTCCCCAGTCCCAGTGCCGAGGCACCACTCCTACATTTTGAAGTGACCCCTCTATGCCTTCAAATAGTCCCGAAGAGAGAGGTGAGGGAGCCTCAAACACCCCCCCCCCCCGCCTTACTCCCTCCCGCATTATCATTGCGGACACAGACATAACACATTCAGTTCAGTGTTGTTACCCAGCTCACTATCCCTTATATCAACCATTCTATTCGCATTGTGTATCAGAAACACACCTATCTTTTCCTCTTTTTGAAGTGATCGCGATTGACAAAAGGGCGCTTTTCTAGAAGAACGGGCATGGGATAGGTGGGGAGCCGGGGCTGAATGAGAAAGAGAGAGAGAGAGTGAGTGGTCTGAGAGGTGGGAATTGTGAATAAAGCCGGTGTAGATGTATGGAGAGTTTGAAACATTGATGTACGCTGCAAGTTGCGCTGAGAGGACGGGAAGTGGAAGGGTTGAAGATAAGTGGGCAGAATGGTCATAGATAACCTGCTGTACTCTTTTGAATGACGATTAAAATTTCGAATCCAATATATTCGCATCCAAAAATCGGTAAATAATTCTTTTAATCTCATAAAAGAAATTTGCACTTAAATAGCCGCAAAACAAACGCAATTTTTCTTTTTCCGAAGGTAAGCGATCCACGTATAACTCGGTTGAAAGGAAATACCGTGCGTCGAAGCTCTGTTCGCCGGGAATATTCAGAGAATAAGACGTTAGGGCGAGAGTATGTCACTTCCTTGCAAGCAATCGGAATAATTAAAGATTTTTCTCACCAGTCGAGGGATGTCTGAACACCTTTCCTCTTCCACTGATGTCTTACGCAGAGTTTTTCGATTTTCTGTCCTAAATGTATAGGATTTTTACCCCATTTCCACACAACTCGTGCGTGAGGACGCTCAGTCCACACGACACAGGTACTTTTTATCGAGGGATGTTTTTACCTCAACACCACTTTATTATGCTTTTCTGAGCTCGTTCGTTTTGCCGGATTCCAGTTTGTGACATTAAGCTAAAAAAAAAAAAACATCTTTTAACGATGTTCAAAAACTGTTATCCACTACTTGGATCGCTGACGGGGGGGGGGGGATTCAGACTGAAAATCCGTTTCCTGCCCTGTCACTTTATAGAGCCTCTTTGTTCTAGTATCCGTACGAGTCAAAGACTTGTTAAGCTGTTAAGTTCAAATCGCTACTTTTTTTGCAGTCGTGAACGCCGATGCTATACAATCGCTTTAATTCCGTTCATAAAAACATGACAAATCAAAGCCTTTTGTTTTTTTCAGAAGCCACCCCTTTTACGTGGTTAAAAAGATCTCTTTACGTAACAACGTTGACAGTGAGCCGTGTTTTTGAGGGCGGGTAAGGATTTATTTTAAACCCTTCGTAACAGATAAAAACTTGAGATTTTGTTGTTATAGAATTGCCACGCGTCATAATATTTGAGGGCGTTATGTGCATAAATAATCGCCATATTTGCGTCATCAAGGGAATATGTAACTTACACGTTTCGGGGAAGGCCTTTTTGTGGGGAGGTATGAGGTGAGGAGTTGGGGGGTTTATTATCCAATTGGTGGGAACAGGAGGGAGGGCAAAAATAAAATGAAAAATCATGAGTTATATTGTACAAAAAAGAAATAACATTTTTCTTAAATTCTGTACTCCTTCATTGCCAACCGGCATGTCAAGTGTATGAAAGGTCTTGAAAGAAAAAGTGATTGAAAGAATGGAAAAGTCTCTTGGGCTTAAAAAGAAGGGGAAATTTGTTGGTGATGGAAGGGTTTTATTCATTAGACTGGTGCATCTTACGAAGGAATAGAAGAGAAAAGCCGTTCTGTTTAGAACAATTCCTTGACACCCCTTCCGCCCCTAACCTCTTAAAGTCTTCAACACACTTCTTATGCCCCCCCCCATTTTTTTTTTCATCTTCTTCTCCCTGGAAACGTCCTGAACTAGTCATTAACCAGAGTGCTCGTTCATTACGAAATGCGACACTACTTGACAGAAACAATTATATTTGAAGAAAAGGTAACAACCCTCCGCCCATTTTATTAACTCCCGAGAAAACATTATTAGAAGCCAATTTTCCCATTTTAAAATTTTCTGGTTTGCGAAACTGACAACCTGAAAAAATAAAAAAAAATAAACAATGTGTTTGGTAAATGAAGATAATGAAAGCGACTAAAAAAAAGCCTATATCCTCACCTCATAGAAAAGTGAAATAATAAGATGAAAGTAATCAGAAAGCACTCGAGATTTAATTAACGGTTGAGGTCCTACGTAGGATAAAAGAGCAAAGGAAACATTTTAAATAAATTAAACCTCCAAACAAGGAAAAAATGATCAAGAACTATGCATGCCCTCTTATGAGAGTTTCCGTGGTTTTTGAATGCAAATTGGCAACCTATCTCCCCCTTATCATTTTGTATTCAAACGGAAGGACGGGACGAAGTGTGAAATTAATAGAAATGTGCGGAGGGGGCGTGGAGTAGACAGTCCAATAGAAATACGAGCCAGTGAAGCTAATAAAATCATCAAGCAATCGTTTTCACAATAGAGGAAAAAGGCTATAATGATTTAACCACTCGGCTTTCTTCTTCGACATGAGGTAAAAGACAAAAGCTGAGTTACATTTAGGAAGGAAGGGGGTTCAGCTGGTATTCGTTGTTGTAAAAAAGGAAAATAGTGGTTACTATTTTTCTTTTTCATCCAATTATCCAGTGAAGGGTGAGAAAAAGTAAAAGGACAGCTCCAGAGTATACGGAACAGATTGAGAGAGAGAGAAAAAAATGGTGATAGTTTCTGTTAACGATGCCTCCCTTTGGTCTATTGAACTTCATTTACGAGTCCCCCCCCCCCATCTCATTCATCAACCTGGAAGAAACCTCTTAAAGTTTGGAAAATGATCCCTACTGATCATCTAAAAGCTGAATCGAACGGCCATAAAGAGAATGGAACTTTTTACATGCGTGAGACGGAAAGTGCAAGACTGGAAAAACGAGCCCGGAAAAGAAACGCCTTTTCATGCACTTCTATTAAAAAAAAAAAAAATTATGAATGTGTTAAAACACGCATTTTCCAATGCTCTGAAAGAAGATGATTTCAAGTAAACATGAAATCAATTTTTTCCTCTCAATCGGGGTGTTGATAAATAAAGAATCGTTCGTAGGAAGTGGTAACGTGACATCTAACAATTAAACAAAGCGGCGTAAAAGTTTTACACCTGGGAAGAACTTGGTTCTCAACAGCCACTCATTTTACCCCGATACCTTAACATCCAATACCAAAATAATTAAACTCCGACTACACCATAGGCAAGGCATTATTTTTTATTTTTTTATTTTTTTACAGATAGACCAGTTCCTTTAAGAGAATTTGGAATCCCTTATCAATTATTCATTGCGGCGTGCAATAAGCGAGAGAAAATAAAATAAAATAAACTTACCCAATCCTTGAAGGGATATGTCGTAAAGTCGTCGTGCCGGCCGTTTTAGGAACTATCTGTTGTCAATGAAGAGCACCCCTTTTTTCCTGTATCAAAAAACAGAAGAAAAAAAAAACATATAGGTATGAGTGTAGGATACTCCCCCTCAAAAATTAAAGGCGAAAAAATGAGGAGAAAAATAAGATTGTCTAGTTCTGTACGAAAAGGACTAGATAGTATTTTTATCGGTTTTGTAGCATCCCACAAAAGATAAATCATTTTTTTAACTTCCTTCGAAAAAAAAAAAAATGAGAAGAGCATTATAAAGACGCCGAAAACCCGACGAGTTGGGCGGAAGGGTTGGAAGGGCAATTAACACAATGTCGAGGGGGGAAAAAATCGCGCCTAGTGAAAACGGTTCCGGCTCACGCACGAAATGACTACCTAGGTGGAAACTTCATGAGGTGTAAGGGAGATTCAATTGCGCTAGGAAGAAGCACGCTTCCGATGAAGAATGATTGTAAGAACACAACAGGGTAGACTAGCACTATGAGTACTGAAAGAAATTGTGAAACTCACAATTACGATAATAATAATAATAAACAGATAGTATTAATGAAAATAGTGATGATAATAATAAGAACAAAAATGAAAAAAAAAAATTAAAATATTATACAAAAACGAAATGAAACGAAATAGGATTTTATTTTTGCGAACGTCTCAGTTGAAAGTCTCATCCGCAAAAACAATTTTCACCATGCCCATACTTGTTTTTTAATCATGGTGTGAAATCTACATATATTTAAGAAAAAAAATCTGTTCCATAACACTAAAATAAAGACGTAAATTTAAAAAACACAACAAAATGAAATTAAGAAACACAACAGAGCTCCTGAGCGGTAGGTGTCTGAACTAACCTGGGAAAAAGTAGTCGTAGAAGAGGTTGCGAATGACGTTCGCCAGAGTTTAGTAATACTCTTGGGATAGTGGATAGTAGAAATGATCTCACCCCCCTTCATTCAACGATAGCGAAGTTGGTAAGGCGAATGAAAGGACTGTGGCGCACTTCCCGCCAGAGTCCAGCACCGACAAAGTATCTCCCTTTCTACTATCCACCAAAAAGGAAAGGAAGAGAACCCATCCCCCTTTTCTTTGATATTCTTGTCGCGGGGTGGTCGAGGGGTGTAAGAAAAGGGAAAGGAACCGCGTGATGAAAGAAAGGATGAAACGAAGGAGGCCGATACAACCGGCCTGTTGGATGGGAGGGTTTCAAGGGAGTGTTTCTCGCAAGAAAGTTTCCGTCAAAGGGGCGGGTATAGTCTTATCAAACCGCCTTCCTTACACCTCTGTCTTCTCGCGGTCTGTCTTAACCAATAAGAAGAAGGTCTCTTTCTTCAGGGAAAACCACTTAGTTTAAAGTTCTGGATTTCAAACACCCACACACATGATCACGTATTTCTAAGCAATTATACTCGTATGGAAAAGATAAACCAATAAATGTATTTTTTAAAGAATGGCCGAGTAATACTCATGGAACGAAAAACTTGAGTGTCGGTTTTCTTCATTCAAACATTTTGATTTTGTTTCCCTATTGTGATTCAATTATCCAAAAACAAAAACACAATTCTAATCATTATAATTAAAGGTAGTACTTACAAACAAATAAAAAATGTCAAATACTCAAACTAAATGGAAGCAAAAAAAAGGCGATGTAGGGACAAAAAAAAAAATTCACGGACTATAAAAGCCTCAATAAATAAATAAAACAGCAGGCAGGAAAAAATTGTAATTAATTCAACTCGCGGAATATTGTATTAAATAATTACCATATTTCGCCTGATATTCCTCAAAGCATATTTTACATCGTAATTATTCGAATCGCACCAAAAATATCTGAATTTTTGAAACACGATGTTTAAATTTGGATAGATACCGTGAGTAGCCTTCAAGTAGGCGGTTAGCTAAATGATGTCGGTAGTTAAACTAATGAACTGTTTTTGTTTTCATTTTTTTTTTTTTTTTTTTTTTTTTTTTTTTTTTTTTTTATCGTTGATTTTTTTTCGCGGACTCCGTCGCGTACGTATTTCCGGAGATAGGGATGGGAAAAGGGGGCAAGTGGCTTACGGCCGTTAAGGCCACGATGCTCAATCCGAGACAGCCCCGTTGGCACTCAGCTCTGAGAGATCCCACTCCAAAAAAAAAATAAAAAACTCCCCAAGAGAGAAAAAGGATGCTGAGGAGTTGGGCGCCCCCGTTGCGCGCAAGCTCCCCTTCTCCTTCTCCTTTTAGCTATTTTTACCGCCCCCACTCTTTCAGATGGGGGGGGGGGGGGTGTTGCGGGCGAGGAGGGCCGGTGGTTTGTGTCGAACGTATACGTTTTCGGGTGAAGGGTGGATTCGGCGGCGGCGGCGGCAGCGGCGGCGGTAAAGAAGGGTCTTTTTCCTACCCTCTTTTCGTCCCTTCGCCTTTACCCTCCTCCTTTCCTCGCCGTCTTACACACACACACCTTCTCCCCTTCTGACCAAACCCCCCCCCCGGCGTACCCTGTGACTGTTACGCGTCCTTTCCTCATCTTACCCCCTTCCTCGCCACCCTTGAAACAACAACCTCCTAAGGGCCTTTTTTTTTTTTTAGATGTTTCCCTTATTCTTTCTTACCCCTTCTCAAAACTTGTCTTATCCCGCCCACAACTCGAGGCACCCCTCCCACAAAATTCCTGATGGAAAAATCTTTCTCTCGTTTTCCTCTTTACCTTACTGTCCTTCTTACTATGGGTGTGCCGAAAAATGTGAAGAAAATTTAAATTTAGAAAGAAACCAGAAAAAAAAAATATTTAAAATTCCCTCAAATTAATAGCCCCTTGAAACATATTCTTTAACACTAAGCCCATATATTTTTTTTTTCTTGTGAAACTTTGTTTTCTCGCGCCGTTCACCGTTTTCTGAACGGATTAAAATATGATTTATTGTCATGAAAAGTAACCTGAAGGAGTCACGAAATTTAAAATCGGCATTGCATAAGTGTTGCTATTCAGTATACATTTTTGGACGAAAGTTACTCGCCCAACATTGAAACGTGATCATGTCAAGTCGAAACGAAACAAAAATGTATTTTATAGAAAGAAAACAAACAAACAAATTAAATAAAATGAAACAAAATAAAATAAAACAAAATAAAATAAATAAATAAATGGCACTACGTTAGAAAACACAGTTTTTTTAACCATGTTTTTTTTTGTTTTTTTCGAACAGATTCATTAAAAATTATGGTGAAAAAATAAAATAGCAATCGCGAAAGAAGAATACGGAATTAACAGTTAATAATCCGTAAAAAATTGTTCATCGCGAGTAGTTCAACTTTTTTTTTCACAATTAATCAAATTAATGCGAGTAAATAGACAAAAACACAAGTTAAGGGGCCATTGAATTTAAATAGATTTTTCCCTTAACTTGTAAGAGGACGACTATTCTTCCTCAAAATTAGATAACTTAACAAAATTGGTGAAAACATAAAAAAATAAAATTAATAAAAATTAATAAAAAAATTAAAATAAGGAAAAAAAAGAGCGAATAAAATAATAGTAGTCATAATCGTCTTAGAAAAAAAGGAATAATCACGATTTCAAACAAATGTAATAAATAGAAAAAAGACAATTCGAAAATTGTCGACCTCACTTATTTTTGTTTTCTCCCGGTAAGTTAAATGCTGCCGGCCGGAAAGAAGAGTCAAGTGGAAATAGGGACCGTTCGCGAGTATTGCGATTTTTTGTTTACGCGATGTTTTCTGACCGAGTTTGTGGAGAAACGGCAACTTCACGACACTTTCACTCCTATTTTCATTTAATTATTGCTATAATAATTTTTATTATTATTACTATTAATATTACTATCATTATTTTGTCTTAAATGTAAGAATGAGAAAACACTTTTAAGATGTTGTCACGAACACACAGCACCTGGCTTACCTTGAGGTTAAAATGAAACAAAACAATAGAAAAAAAATTCGACGTTAATCCAAATGATGGTCGGATAGGGTTGTCGGGTGGTACGAAGACGCGAGTCCGTAACTTAGAAGTCGCATTTGTCTTCGAGTCTTCCGGACATTGGCGGTTTCTTGCTGGAAGGAGCCGGCCTAACTGTCGGAATACTCAGGCGGCGGCAGTCCCGCCGTCAGTTGAGGCGCATGAGTCGGGGGGCCACAAACTAAGATGTTAAATGGTGAGGAGGAGGTGGAGGAGGGTGGCGAGGAAGAGGGAGGACCCGCCTCCGGACGGCTGGCATCTCTGGGACAAGAGGGTGAACTGGCGGAGGAGTTCCTCCGCAAAAAGGATGATTCGCGTTTGAGGTAAAAGGGTGGGTGGGAGGAAAAAGGGTAAAAGAGGGTTTAAGGCGGCCCGCGAGGATGGAAGCCGCCTCCATCCACCCCCAGTGATAACTTTGTCGGTATTGCTGAAAGTTACCGACTCTTTTTCAACAGCCCGTGTTTTCATTGTTCTTACCGTCGCCAATAGCGTTGTAGTCGCTCAAGAATCTACAGCATTATCTATAACTTGTCGCCGTCATTTTTCTACCCTCTCCTAAACCGCTGTAACTATTTTTTTTTCTCTTGGCCCTTACACCTCACGTTCACCCTTAAGTTTTCTTCCCAACTCCCCTCCCCCCCACATCACACAGTTCATTTTGCCATTCCCTCGATTTCGTTTCTCAACGTACTTTTACGGACCTTAGATATGGTAACACTCATAATGAATGTGTCTTGAATTGCCATGTACGGTGCTGCTGCACGCTAAACAAGGAATCAAGGTATTCATTTTTTGGAGGGGTGGTTGAAGAACATTCATGTTCGTGATCCAAAGAAAAAACTATTCTTGTCTCGGTTAAGCAATATAGCACATAGTGAGTTCAGCTAAAACATTACTAACAATAAGATTCTGTCACCTATATGAAGCCTGTAAAAACAGTATGACACGAAAAACGATCTGAGTATGGTTTGCATGCTTCCTTTGGCATTTTTTTTTTTTTTTTTTTTTTTTTTTTTCTCGAAAGTTAATCGCTTGTGTCGCTCCTCCCCATCTCTCACTACACTTACGGTATTAATAAGGAAAGTTATAGCGTGAGCACCTACTCCTTCCTTCTTGTGAAGCCCAGGTGGCAAGTTTCCCATAGCATCTTCTCTCTAATTAAAAAGAATATATAGGTGTTTTCAAACCGAAATATCCGGAAATATGTTCCGGATTAAAGCAAAAAACACAACTTTGAGTAATCGTGTAGGTATTTCAGAAATTAATTAGTGTTACAAACTGCGATAGAGTGTTTTCTTTTTTTTCTTCTTTTTTTTTTAGGTCGTAACATAACACTCGCCACGTCAGGTTTGGCCCAAGAGAGTTCCGTGATATAACTGTTATCTGTTGTATGCGTACTCCCTCTAAATGAGACTACTCTCTTAATAAGGAAATATTATAGTTGAGAAAAACACGCATACCATCATACCTCTATTCACAAACTGAAGATGAGTATATATTAAGTCGGCCACAAAAAAATAATACTTAAGACCGTCAGTGAAGAGTTAGATAACTATTTATTTCTTTACATTGATGATAACCAACAAGTGGAGTCAATCAGATCGTTCTGACATCGACGTAATAAATGTGAAATCGATAAGAGGTGATCCTAAAGTTGCCATTTCCCGATGACCTTTAGAGCAATATCATGAAATCAGTGACTTGGCTCATTGCAGGGGTGGAACTGGGTCGAAAACATAGCATTGGTGGCCCACTGAACGGTCAATTTCATTTCATAAACCTCGCACAGGTTTCTCGGGTACAGGACAAAAAGTCATCGTTGGAAGGTAAATGCAACGTTCCTGTCAAGTGACGTCGCTCAATGATTTTCTTTCGAGGTCCTTAAAACGTCCAGACTTTGATGAATGAATAGAGCGATACCTTAGGAAATAAATACGTTTCTCGATGCACGAGGGTGGAGGGGGGGGATAAGACCCAAGAAGGCTAAAGTACGATCAGACCACGTTCCCCACCCCCCAACCACGCTCCTTTAATTCACTCAAAGTATTTGTGATTATCTGACTGAAGGCCCGCTACGGAAATGAGATAATCGCATAATCCGTGAGTTGGTCAGTTGAAGTCTATTAACTAACAGTTAAGTCAGAGTAAGCGGAGAGCCAAGTAATGAAACAGAAAGCTTAAGTCTAAGGTTAATTTAAATTTAAACGGGACTTCCAGCTGAGAAGGTAATTAAATTCCTATCTAAAGCGTCATTTGCTCATATTGGAATAAAACGCATTGTGAAAGCAACACGAATAATTTTAGGTTTTCTACAAACTTTTCACGTTGACTAAGATTAAACCCTTAGGGAAAAACTTCGCTTAATAAACTCTTTTGTCAACGAATGACTTTTGCTACAAGCCTGTTTGCCTAATGCACTCAGACACGCAGAGCTCATTCGTTTTTTTTTCTCGATTTAATATCTTCCAGGGATAAGGAGTGGCTAAGATGACGTGAGAGATACCTGAGCACTTACTCTAATAGAATGCACGTCCTTAGGGGGTTTATTTCTTGTTTTTCAACAGTAATTTTCACTTTTAGACCAGGGTCCTTCCGCATTTACAAGACGTCCAATCTTAATTAGCAGTCAGCGTGAATTGAGGGTGGAGTTGGGAAAGCTCTAAGATGGGGATAAATTAATTAGAAGGAAGAACGAACACTGAGTACTCGGAAAGGGTGATTCCATGAATAGGACCACGTCCAGCTGGTTTAGTCTTATTGTTAGTTAGAGGTAAGCGCGTACGAGGACTGCCTAGGAATTAGGATAAGTCCGCGTGTAACAAGATGGAGCTGACCAGCGGAAAAGCAATCGGCATCTGAATGCGCTCTTAATGTGAATCCCTTCCCCTCGACCCCTTCATAGTATAGCAGCCCTCCTTCTTTCCCTATCTAACTTGATCTTAACTCTCTTCGCGCCACGCACGGGGAACCCCTCTTTGAAATAATTAATTCAATCCCACCGTGCCATACATACTCGACTGCATTAGAATTAATAGGAATTGTACTTTCAAGCCGGAGGTGACTAATGTTTCCCCATCATTGTCTTAAGATCGCACCTTCTCCATACATGAATTCCGCGCTTCCTACGCATTATATTTAGTAGCTTAGCTGTCAACGAGGTCACCCCTTCCTATCAGGAAGCAGCAATCCTTACCAAAACTTCGTATTTCGATCACGCAAAGACTTCACAAGTGTTACCACCTTAGCGATTCTTTAATTCAGATCCTAGATAAATCCTAATGATGGGTGATTAGAGGGTCGCGTGTCGTAGCCTTTTGAGTCTACAATCGATGTTTACGATCAAGGAAAAGTTACGGAAATGTCGCTTTAGCGAGCAACAAGTTCACCAAATCAATAGCTTAATCTTACCGCGCGATTCCAACCAACAGATCGAAGATTGAACATTTTTATTTTTTATCCTAAAGTCCAGCGGTGGAATAAGAGGAAGGGAGAGCTTCCAGAAAGTGTCACTCACTCAGCTTGATCACTTTTCTGAAGGCGAAGACACAAACTATCAAACTAATTGAAAAGAATCAATCGGGTGAGAAGATCCAGAGAAAGTTAATTAAGTAACCCAAGTCGTGCGAAAAGAGTGATAAAGAAGAGTATTTCCGAAAGAAATTTGATTAGAGAAAAAGTCTTTGGCTAGAGTGGGGGGGGGGAGGGCAGACAAATTGGAATTTCACTAACAGTGGTTATAAAAAGGCAGAGCTGGTCTTCACAATTTTTCGTCAAGACCGGCTCACCAAGGACCAAGCCCACCCCCATCTTTTACCAAAATAAAAAAGCGCTTCAAAGAACCACCAAAAGGGAGTCGCTTCACCGCATGTACTCATAAAATCACCGGAAAATCACTGTTTATTGAGCATGAGAGGGGATTGTTTTGAGAACGCTCGCCTTGATCACAATTAATTCAATAAGTGAGAGAGTCGTAACTAGTTGTTTGAGTCCCATTTAGATTCCTTAGGACGGGCCTTTGCCAAACAGAATATATTATGTGGAGAGGCTAGCCAGTGGCTAGTTAGACAATATAAGTCTGCCTGGATATTGCAACTTTACAAGCTTATTGCTCAACTTTTAGTCCTTCTCCCCTCTTCACTATCCCCTCTCAAGGCTCACGGGTAATTATGGACCTAACTTTTTAAATATCCAACTAGCTCCCTCCTTCCACGCAAACTAACTTACTGCAACTTGGTAATTTATGAATAAGGGCTAAACTTCGCCGAAGGATTTGTGTTGGAATGTCCGGCACCCCTCTCTTGTAAGACTTTGCCACCCTTCTGTTACGCTTGAAAAAGTTTAAATCCGATATGAATTTAAAGGAATAAAGGGAAACAAAAAACAGGGTAAATTCCACTTGTTCCTATCTTTTAATAGGTCGCAAGTCATTCGAAAAGACACCTTTCTTCTTCTTGCTCGTCTAAAAACTAGTATCTAAACTTTGCAGGAAATACTTTTACGAGATTGCCTCCGAGAGGGTGCTGGGTCTTAAACAAATGCCTTGACCATTAATGTGGGAGCTACGTTTTTAAATAAAAACAGAGCAACAAAACTGGGCATCTTTTTTTTTATTGTGAGAAGGTTGACGAACCCCTTCAACGAACAAGAGCAAGTTATGACAAAATTTATAGGTAAATAAAATGGGAAAATAAGTGGCTAAATCTTCATGAAGTACTGCTTGGGTAACATCTTTTCCTCCCCTTTTTGCGGAGGGGTTGACTGCTCAGGGGACCGAGCTATAAATTTTGTAATTGCGAGACTGCTGAAAAGGGATTGGGGTGGCGGTGGTTGTTGAAGAGAGAAGGGATGAGGGCGGGCGGTGTTTATAGGTCGGCTGACTCAGTCGCGTTTCTTAACGCACCCACAAGCCCCTGTGGTTAATATGTCATGTTTTGTACGGAAAAATAAAACGTATGTACGGGCTTCCCTGTTGAAACCACGAGGGCCAATTGACCTGTCCAGTTTCCGAAACAACCGGGTTGCTAATTTCTTTTTTGCACCGTAAAAATGGTAATTTCTTCCAAGGACTTGAGAAATTAGCGTCGATACTAGTTAATGATCCAAGACCTAAACCGGTCTTGTCTCGGTATCCATCTTCAGTATTGTTGACTTATTGTTTGTTACGCGTATAAGATTGTGACTCTTTTATAACAATAGCCAACATTTAAAATTTGCATGAAACTGCCAACCCTGGGGGTTTTCGACACGGAGAATCCAAAAATCGAAACGGAACCACGTCCGGTTCAATATCTGATCATTATTCGACAAAATGCCCTTTAAACCTGAAAAATTACACGGCGCGTTATTTTTCGTTACCACGGAGGCGACACGGATGATTCCTGAGTCACTTTCAACCATTTTACGGTCTTGGTTACGACGATGGCTAGAATATGCGGATTTCACCCCTTTCAACCCTAATTTCGCACATTTTATTATAACAAAAATCAATTTAGCGGGTTTGGACCTTCAACAATTTCACTCGCTCTAAAAGCCAATTTCACAATTGACTCCCTATGAAAAGCGAAAACGGAGTTGACTCATTCAAAAAAGCAATGCTGTTTTGTTATGCACTTTCCAAGTCCAAATATTTCACAGATTTCACGTTCACAGAACCTGATTTCACGGCTTTACCTAATTCAATAACGAAAATGACGAAATACACCGGTTTGGCTCTCTCTGAAAACCAAAGATTGTGGATGTAGCACGTCAAAAACCAATTTCGCAGAGTTAGCTCCCTAGAAACAACCAGCGTCACGACATTTCACACTTTTTTTTTTATTCCAAAGGTGAAATTTCCAGTGTGTTGCTTCACTTTAAAAAGCAATTTCGCGGGCATGGTTGCTTTCAACTAAAAAAAATTCGCCGGGTTAGCCCATGTAAAACCAATTTCGCGAAGCTGTCTCGGGAAAAAAAGCAATCTTGTATCATTTAAGAACCAAATATCTCGCTGCTGGCCCCTTCAGAAACCCATTTTGCCAAGTCGGATCATTTTAAACCTGGGGGCGGGGGCTGGTTTACAAAAAAAACAAAAAAAACAAAACAAAAAACAGAAAAAAAACGAAATTTCACGGGGTCGTGGCATTTCATTGAATTGAATAATAATTATAGTTTTGCGGGACAGGCGGACAGGTTCGCCCCCCACAAAAAAAACAAAAAAAAAAAAAAAAAGTATATTACGATCCAAGGGCCATATGATGCTCATTACGGTCGAGGGCGACGGGAAGTTCCCGAGGTGAAGCCGAGGGCAGTTGTCGCCCGAGATCGTAATCGATGTTGAGTAATCGATGACCGAGTGTTGTACGCTATTTTTTGTACAGGCGAAGTCCATAATTATTACAATAATAATCATAAAAACCAGTCTTTAAAGCGCCCTGTTTACAAGCTTTGTGCAATGCATCTGTGGAGTCTACTAAGCAAAGAAAAATTAATTCCTTCGAAAAATGAAGCATTTTGATAGGTTGCACGGACTCCACAAACGCTTATCATATGGTTTGCTTAATAAACTGAAGTGAACACACACTTTAGCCAGCGAATGGAAGGATGACGTAGCTAGAGAGAACTTTAATCGCCTCTCAGCGTAATTTGCAGTGCTTATTTTTGTGTTTTTCTGGTTAATGTTCAATTTAAAAACAAAATTAGGAAAAATTATTTTCAAAAAAACAACAAAAGACCTAAAATAAGACGTAGCGGGCTGATATCTTTCTTTACGCCCGCCGGCGGTCGAATTTCGAAAATAATAGCGGTGTTAAAGAGCAATTTAAGGGGTGCGTCCAAAACCAATTTCGTGGGATAATTTGATGCAGTAAACTTCTTCAAAAATGAAATTGCTTGGAGTTGGCTTGTTCAAACCAAATTTCGCAAGGCATGGCTCCATGAAAAAACAGAAATTTCAAGCTGCTGGCCCATTCGGAAGGCCATTAAATTAAAACCAACTTTTGCGGGAATGGCTGACCCGAAAAAGAGGATGACAAACAAAATGTCACGATTTCGATCCATTCAAAAAGCAATTTTGTGGGGCAAGGCCGCACGGGTCATTCAAACATCCAATTTCGCTCGGTAAAACTGACTCTTTCTTCAATTATGGCAATTAACCCTTTGAAGCTGCCTAGGTGTGGGTTCAACATATTAGCTACTAGTTAGAATAGCCATTCAAACCGTATGTTTCTCCAGTCACGTAGAAAGAAAGAAGACACTTCTACTGGGGCCCTTTGACTCCTGCCTGTCACCTTGCATTCTCGTCACTCCCAAATGGGTCACAGCGGACACAGTTGGTTTCATCTAGATCGAATGGATATCCCAATTCCTGTAACCTGTAAGCGAGCGTTTAAAACTCAGCATCACTATTCCCCACCCGTTCTGTTCGTTGCGCGCCTCGCGAGCCTTTTTCCAAGAGTTTCGAATTTTCGACGATCATTCCATTGACGGAACAGAATATTGAAGCTTTTAGTGGAAATTGGTTGTTTAAAGTCCATATTTTCCTGGGGCTTTAAAAATCCCATCCTGTACCTCAATTCCACTGGGAAAGAATAATCCATTTGAGTTAAATCCGCGAGTTGCACACCGATACATTAAACCATGTTGCGTGTGTTTTCAAGAAACTTCCACCCAAGCACACACAAGTTCAATTCTTTTCGGCCTAAATATTTTTCCCGAGATTTACATCCAGAGGGGATAATAAGTGATTAGGTGTCCAAGGCTTTTAATAAAGGCGGCGGAAAAAGGTCCGTTTTAGTGCCAGTTGTAACTTGAAGGTATTCAATAAAAAAAAAAAAAAGAAGGGTAGAAGAGAAAAGAGTGCCAATCTATAGCTTACCCCCAAAAGAGAGAGGAGAGGTTTTTAGTGGCCGGGCCTATCCCTTGATTTTTCATTATCTTAGCCTCGATAAAGGGGAGTCAACATGATAAACACTTTCCTCTTGTTTATCGAGTTCTAGGACAGATGGCTCACCAATTTATTGATTGTTCACCCACGCCACAAAAACGCACCTTGTCTTTACTTTGCGTTTACTTTTTCCTGGACAGATAAAAAATCGTGATTAACAGGGTCTCCATTCGCTAAGTTCAGTTTCAAAATCCTCTCACCCCCCGCCCATCGTTTAAAATCCTCCTTCCTAATTCCAGCTCTTACTCAGTGCAGTTCTAAAATTTAAATAACATATTCCTCATTACGAATTAATCATCTCTGTCTCATCAATTTCAGCCGAGTCTATAACTCATTTATTCGGCAAATCGTAGAAGCTTTACCTCTTTTCGTCCCATCGCCCCCGCATCATCACCAATACCAGCCCCTTGTACCCAAAACTGGAAAGCATGTCACATTAGCTGATGACATCGTTTCAATTATTTCACCAATTCCCTCGCTACACACATTAACGAGTAATTTATCCACAGCTGTACCTTATGAGTTTCAAGCCAGTATTGTTAGCTTTGGTCATCCGTAAATACCCTGTCATTTCATTAAGTGCAATGTTCGTTAGTAAACTGGATACGTGCAGCTTTCGATTTTATAACTCTTCGCGGGTGGCGGAGCCCTGAGAAGAATTAAATTTTGCGGGCGAGTTGTATAATAGTCATTTCAGGTGGACTGTAGTAACAGGGCAAAACAAACACATGGAAAGTTTCGACTAGATGGATTGGTAAAGAAAAGGGGGCTAGTCTTACCATTTGTTAGCGCCTTGCGTGTAGCCTAATCACCTGAGCTTTTATGGTAAATTTCTTTGGGATAATTTACGTAATATCCGTTACTATTTATCGTCAAGGTTTTTTCGACAGCTAATGTAAATTGTCCTTATTGGCTGAAAGAAACAATAAGTGGTCGAATGTTCTGTCTCAAAAGCAACAATTTGTTGAAGAGGTGGGGGATTTCAAAACATCATGCAATAATTAATTTAACCGCCCAGCGTTTAAGGACAAACGTAACTTGAGATTACTGTTCAAATGTTTACCTTGGAACCAAAGCCCTGAAGATTCTCTCTCACACCAGCTCAATCATAAGTAATTGAGGAAGGAGGCTTATAGCTCGCCTTCTCTTCTCACCTTAGCTTTGTAAGCATGTTTTCTTATTAATCACCTAGCACTTAATTTCTATAAGGTTGGTCTACAGTCGCTTCTCCCCGCCCTAACGAAACACAACACTTCCAAATGAAAAATAAAATTCTCCTTTATTCAATTTTTGATAAAAATTTGTCAACATCATCTCAGATACATACCTCAAAAAACCTATTCAAGCGAGTTGATTAAAAAGTAAGAGTGATTTACCGTGATTTGGCTTCCGATTCACCCTCGATGAAGAATCCGAGGACGAAATACCCGAAAAAAAAAGATGCATACATTACATGGTAGAATGGCCAAAATATCATTCTCAGAGTGTCAAACCATTCGAAACCATGACAAAAGAACAGATACCAATGTCAGTCTATACTAAATTTCAAAATATATTCGCCTTCAAAATTCGAAGGTGGTGAGGGGGTGGGACTATTGATTATTTCTTCTTACAGTCCAGAATCGATGACTCTCGTTCGGAGAAATAAACAGTTTTCGTGTCGATTTTTCAGCTATGACAGGGATTTCATTTAGTCATTTCATAGACCTAAAGTTTTTCGGTCTATTTTTAACTGTGCTACTGTTGCATGGGCGTAGCCAGAGGGGGGGCAAGGTTGGGCAGTTGCCCTCCTCTAGACTCGAAAGCAAAGACTTAGTGGGGCAGCTGCCCACCACCCAGATACCATCAGAATGTACAAATCCTTCAGAGTCACCACCACATTTTGTTACGTTGACGCTCACTAAAAAAAAAAAAAAAAAAAAAAAAAAAAAACATTTCTCGACTTTCACTCACTGAAAAACAACTTCGAGGATTTTTGCGCCCTAAAAATACATTTTCGCAGGCCTGACTCACCCAAAAGGCAAATTTCTCATATTTAACATTAAAACCCTAATTTTAAAACCGAATTCGCTCCATTTTTCCCTCAAAAAACATTTTGGCGCGTTTTATGCAAAAATCACAATATCAGTACCTAGCAGAATCGCCATTTTTGAGCTAAAATCGCCATTTTTGTGCTGAAACCACAATTTTGTGCTAAAATCACCATTTTTGGGCTAAAATCGCCAGTTTCGATGTAACATTTTTAGTTTTGAGGTAAAACCACTTAATTTATTTTTATGGTGACATCGCCAGTTTGTAGTGAAAACATCAATTTTCTGGTACTTAACAGTTTTAGGGTTAAAACTTAATTTTTGGTTAAAAAACGTAAGTTTTGAGGAAAAGTTGCCAGTTTTGTATTAAAACCTCCAGTTCGGGGGTAAACTTTTCATTGTGAGGGAAATGTGTTAAATTTAGTTCCAGGGTAAAATCACTAACAGTATTGACATGAAATCGTCAGCTTTGATATAACAAGCCCAGCTTTGGCGTGAAATCTTTATAGTTTTGGAGGGCTTCAACAAAAAAATGACGATTTCGGGCCAATATTAAACATTCCACGCCAAAGCTAACGTATTATATCAAAATTGAAGATTTCGCTGCAATAATCGCGGTTTTACTCTTAAATGTTGTTAGTTTTCTTCGAAAAATGAAAATTTTACCCGGAACCAGGTAGTTTTACCACAAAACAGAAGTTTTTTTAACCCAAAATCCAAGTTTAAACTTTAAAAAAATTACCAGAAAACTGATTTTTGACTACGAAACTGCCAATTTCACCCTATTAAAAACATTTTTTTGTCGGCAGAGTTTTCAAGGAGTTTTCAATTTTCGCTTAAAATACTATTTTTGGGGAAAACTGTTACTTTATTACTACTAATACTTTAAAACTATTACTATTATTTTGTTAAAGTCGTCAGACTTTTCAAGACAGAGTCGTACGTCACGGCGTAAAATCATCTGACTTAAGGAAAACGTCAGTTATAATGTGAAATTGCCAGTTTTGGAGTAAAATGTCCAGTTTTGAGGTGGTACTGTCAGTTTTTTGAAAAAATGAAATCGTTAGTTTGGGGTTAAAATCGACAATGTTTAGATAATATGGCCAGTTTTTGTAGTGAAATCGTCGAAAAGGTTTGGATTAAAATCGTCTGTTTAGGAGTAATACTAACATAATGGGAACAAATCGTCAGTATTGTGGTAAAATCATCAAAGTTTTCAAGTCAAAGTTGTCAGTTTTGGAGTGAAATATCCAGTTTTAGGGTAAAATCGTCAGTTTTAGTGTATAACGTGAGTTTTGAGGGTAAAATCGCCACTGTGTTGTGAAAACGTCATTCTGGAGTAACACTTCGGCTTTTGTAATGAAAAACGCGAGTTAAAGACACCTTTAGAAAGGTTTTATTTGACGAGAATTAATGAGAGCAACGAGTTTGAAATGAAATAAACACGTGAGAGAGGGGATAGAGATTAATACTACATTCTTCCCTCCTGGGATTAGTTCAGAAGGGGGTGGACGTCTTTCCCGAGAACTTCTTCTTGGTACGACGATAACTTGATTTCTGTCGACGTTTAGAGGGCTTTGAGAGGGAGCGTGATCAAGGGTTCGTCTTTCATCCTGTTCAGGATCTCTGTCTTAACAGCTCGATGGTTGGAGCAAGGATGGTTCTTCAGCTTCCTTGAGTGGGTGTCCAAATGGAGCTAAGCGGCGAGATGAAACGGTTGTCTCCCGTCCGTCAGCGGGTCTGACGTGAGAGTAGTCTGCTTTACCATCCAAGAGCGTAATTTCCTCGACTAGCGGATCGAATTTCGATGTGCGATTATAATTTTTTAGGTACGTGGGACCGGGTTTCAGAAGCTATGTCGGTGTTGAACTTCCCTTTTTCCCGTACGACGAGGGTGCTTGAACAGTAGTTGATGAGGTGTGGCACTGGTTGAGGTGCATCGTAAGGATCGTGTAGAATGAAGAGCTTCGCGAAGAACACTTTCCCAGTGTCGGATGTCAATGTTGCGAGAGTGTAGAGCTGGGAGAAGTTTGGATTGTGGAACATGTACTAGAAAAAGCATCTGCCGCAGTGTTTTGGGACCCGGGCCTGTGAATGATATCATATTGAAAACAAGACAATTCGAGACGCCATCTCAATATCTTCTCATTCTTCACTTTACCCGAATGCGAGACATTGAACATGAATGACACAGACCGTTGATCAGTGATTAGTTTAAAGTGGCGTCCGATCAGGTAATGACGCCATTTGCAGACCGCTTCAACAATCACTTGAGCCTCTTTTTCCACTGACGAGTGTTCTAATTTAGAACCGGACAAAATTCTTGAAAAAAAGTCGACTGAACGATCAGCTCTACAAGGTCGCGGCCAAAGCATTTTCCGAGGCATCAGTTTCGAAAAAAAACGGCAAATCCGGATCGGTACACGTAACGACCGAATTTTCAATGTCCGATTTTAAATTTTCAAACGCCCGCAAGCCTTCCGGCAATAGGGGGAACGAAGAACGAACCAGAGGGAGGATTTTGGCCGAAAATTTAGGAATATGTACCGAGTAATATGAGGAGGAGAGAGTTTTCTGAGTGGGTTGAGGCGATCAGGATCCGGTTTGATGGCTTTATTTGAAATTTGGTAGCCCAGAAGATTAATAGAACGAAGCGAAAACGAAGACTTTTCTTCGTTAAGAGTTAAAAGTTTTGAGGTTTCGATCATGTTTTTATTTAATTTTACCGCAAACTGTCACGTCGTCGAAGTAGGAGTAAGTTCCTTGGAGATTTTCTTTGCGGATAATTCCGTCGATGGCTGTTGGTGACGCCAAAAGGTAAACGATTAAAATGGTACAGCTGACCGCATGCTTCGAACGCTGTGTAAGCTTCGTCTTCTTCTTTTATAGGAATTTGATGGTACGCGCTTTTTAAATTAATCGTACTGAATATTTCATTACACGCGACTTTGTTTACTATTTCCTCGATCCGAGAAAGAGGATAGGCGTCCAACATTGTCAAGCGATTCATTGTCCTAGAATAATCGATTACAATTCTTTTTTTATGGTTTCCGTTCGAGACAACGTGGCCCTGAACTCGCCAAGGTGAGAAACTTGATACTACGATCCCTTCCGAAAGTAGACGTTTGATTTTGGCTTCGATAAATTCGAGGTCACTTGATGAATGTCGACGAGATTTAGTAGCTACAGGAGCGCAGCCCTCTTTCAAATCATCAAAAAGCGAAGCTGGTTCCACGAGGGCGGCGATCAAAGAAGAACAAATGGTGAGAGCCTCTTTTGCACCTTCAAAAACTACCCGAAGAGAGGAATGAGCCTTTAAGAGATCGTGACCTATTATGAGATCAGAACAGAGATCGGGGAGAAGAGACAGCTCCACGTCTTCATACGAGTGGTTAAGAAGAGTCAGAGTGACTTTACATCGTCCAGTTATTCGCGACGTAACAGATGTGAAGGCCATTGACACATTTCCCATGGATGAACACGAAGACCTTACTTGTGGGCAGACTTCGTATTAAGAAAGGTCGAGGTACTTCCGGTGTCGACCAGAGCAAATACTGGGTGGCCATTGATCGTACCCGCAACTGTGCGGGGGGTGCTGTTAAGGCTACCGGCTATCGAGCTGAGAACTGCGTTCGAGTGCCGTGAGTCTGACTTTAATTTTTGCTTCGACGTTTGGTAGGGCGATCTACAGAAGGAAGCAAAGTGCCCCTTCTTGATTGAGTTTCCGGGGATCACTTTGACGGTATAAAGCGCCTATAATCTGAGTAGACGAACTACCAGTTCTCTTGCCGGGGTCTCTGGTGCATCCGACATCTTCTGCCCACCCGTAGACCAAGGGCTGGCTACGCCCCTGTACTGTTGGGTGGTGATATCATATGTTTGGGGTTGTACATAAATTAGTACTGAACTTGTCCTTGACTTGTTACTATGCCTAAGAAGAGACAATCGTTACATACAACGAACCGTCTCTCCCGAGGATTAGACAACAGGACCAAACAGCTACCTAGGTCAGTATGTAGTTGACATTTTTCTTGAAAATCGATATTTTCGGTATTACCATATTGGAAGCATTGTCATTTGAAATTAGACTGCAATATAGAATAATCTAATTGTATAATTCATTGTTTTTCTGCTTGAACGATGAAAACAATCTAGAGATTCATCCATAAGCTTCGCGTGCTTTTAATTTTGTTGTTTAACTCCTTGAAGCTTGCCTCTTGCACAGCGTGCTTTCTCACTTTAGGGGGCATACCCCTCGCCTTTTATCCCCTCACCGTTTTAAGCGCAAAGTATTTGGAATATTTCATTTTTTATTGTCTCATATGCAACCTTATAGGCTTGAGACAAGCCCAGCACAGCCTGCATTTAAATTCTGACTTTCCTCAAATTTTAAATTAAATTATTAAAAGTACTAGTAATTTTATAAAGTTAATTTAAATTTTGAGGAAAGTCAATATTGAAATTCAGGCTCTGCTGGCCTTGTCTCAAGCCTATAAGCTAAGATTTCTTAGGAGACCATACAAAATAAATATTCCAAATAGTTTGCGCGTAAAACGGTGAGGGGATAATAAGCGAGGGGTAGTACTTGTATGCCGCCTTAAAACTTCTAGATTTTGTTTCTCTCTCTCTTTCTCTCCCTCCAACTCCTCTTTTTTCACGCGTTCAACTACGGACATCTATAAAAGAAATGAATGATGTATCGAATAAGCAAATGAATATTCAATACAGCCATGCATGATTTGATCTATTTCAGTATATCTATCACTTCGCATGACCAGGGAGCAGGTCTCTTGAGGTTAGACATCTCTTCGGTTAATAAGTAATAATACATCCAGCGATCAGTTACCTATCAATTGAAATAGGATAGTGTGACAAGGACGCGATTGAATTTCGCATGTTTTTTTTATTAAAAATCTTCCTTTTATTTTTATTTTTTACACTTCTTTTACGTCCGTCGAGATAAGATAGAGTGCTAGGTAATAGGAGGTAATCGATGGGTGAGCTATAGGACCTAGTGGATTACAAGCTTGGCTAATTTAGAGACGATGGAAAGGAGGGTGTTTCAGAGGACTGGCAGAGTTCCCTGTCGTGAATTATAAAAGAGATAATGTGTTATATTCGTGGGGTGGTTGCATGAGCAATGTATACCCCCTTAGTCTCCTTGATTTCCGTGAGATATCATCCGCCCTAAGCCTAATGATTGGAAGGGCTTGTGTGCTTTTACCTCCTCCATTCCCCCTCCTACCCACCCAACTACCACGTTTGTCCGTGTCACTTATGGGCAACAACTGTCTCTCGTTTATAATTTTTCTTTTTGTCGAGTAACTATGGTTAGTAGTTTAGAAATTAAAACATTCAGATCAGTCTAAACCAAATGTTAAGAATTTTTAATAAAAAAAGCCTTAAGACACAGAAGCTGGGGAGAAGGGCCTTATAGGGGTAATGCGTAAGTGGGGCGCCGGCGGCAGGCCGTAATAAGATAAGCCGACCTTAGGTCGCGAGTTTGTGCAACTGATGACAAGGAGGAACGGGTGAAGGAAGGGGGTTGAACGAAACTTTCCTCCAACAATGCAACCCTTTTCATCTCAAGGCATTCTAAGGGATGGCTCTTGAGAGCTCATTTTATGGTTTCATATTAAAAATAAGATATCGTCATTGAGATTGCTGAGGTGCTTGAATATTCCGCCTTATTGTTTGAGTGAACGCACTTTTCAAGATCTCTCCTTCCCACTTGTCCCGACAACAATTTACAATCCGTGGAAGTTAATAACGCCGAAAATTGTGAAAATACAGTGACAAAATTGTTATAATCGGAAAACAGTCATAGAGACTTGCATCCACAGATTTTGCGGTCACGGCATCACCTGTTGATCGCGGTTGTGGCCACAGGAGATTTTGAGCCTCAACAACAACAAAAAACTGTGTTGTGCGACCCCTCCCCGCCCCCCGTTTCCGCTCATTACCTGTTGATTCCACCCCGGCGCAGTAAATCTAGTGTTTTTACAAACATCAATTCTTTTTCAAAATTTACTCCTCAACGTTCCACCAGTTTAAATATTTAGTACACATAGTTTAAAAGTCGAATAATTGACGCCGCACCTCTTTTGGGTCATCCAGAAATTGATCGTTTCTAATTGGAAAACTGGCTGAAATAAGATTTCAAATAAAGCTTAATTAACTGGAGGGGGTGGAAGCGTTGAGACCTTTTCTATTGTTCAGAAGAATAAACGAAGGGAGAAATCTCCCTTCCTTGTCGTACGCGCGTAGACGCTTTATTTCCCCTTGGGTCACTAGAATGAATCAAGGCGTCCACAGGTCGATATCAAGGCTACTGTGTTTTGCTAAAAAGTTCACTTTATCCAGAAAATTTTTTTTTTGGCGCTTTTGGCCTTTTTTAGGGAATTTCATACAAATCAATAACAACTGTGGGAGTCGAGTGTGAAAATCAGAAGGGAGGGAGGGGGTTAGAGTTAGCTTTTAAGATGTGATACCCTTATCTTGTTTGAGACGCACGGGGCTTAGTTCCCACAAACTTTATACACGGGTGGCTGGCGATAGTGCCTCGTGCTTCTATTAAATTTCAAGAGTGTTTTCTGTTTCATCTTTTATAGGGTTCTTGACATAATTTTGTTTCATGAAGGCCACAAAATTTACTGCTTTCGCTTGTTTTTCTCAGCTATCCGAACCAACAATGTTTCTTATAAATATCGTTAACAGAAACGCAAAGGATTAATTAAACCATTGCGGAAGGGTGAAAACACGCATTCCGTCTTTCCCCAAAGATGATTGTAGTGAACGATTGGCAGACCATGGCACTGAGTTGCACAAAACCCATCTCCTGTGGTTGGGAGTGGGGGGGGGGTTAAATGGTTGAGAAAGATGTAGGAGAAGTGGGGAGTCCTAGATAGCCATCTCCTTTCGAACTTCAATCCCCGAAACCCCGCGATTATGCAATTAACTAATGAATAGCAGAGAGCTCCTTTCCACCCCCCAACACCACCACCCATCGCACCAAGCCCATCAAAATGTCTATACCGCGAGTATTTTGTTTATAACCATTGGACACGCGTTAATTAGGTTGGCACTAATGATTTTTTTCTTCAAAATTTCATATAGTGTGCTGCTATAACCAATACAAGTCAGCGAGGCTCAATTGCAATTTGATTTCGTTTGTTTATTTCCATTGAGGCGAGATAATTAATCCTCGAGAATTGAAAAGAAGGCCAAACATTGTTGTGACAAGTTTACTTCTTTAGCTTTCGGTTTCTTTTTCCCATTTTTTTAAAAATATATATATTTTTTTATTCGTCTCTTGCCTGGAAATCTAATTAACAAAACTTTGAGTCTCTCTCGCTCAAATTGACAAAGAGTTTTAACTTAATGCTTCAAGCTTTACGTCTGCCTCAATTAGCTGGCCACAAGACTGTTTTTAATTGGTAAACTTTATTCAAACCAGATACAACTTACCCGGTTACTAGGTGGCTATTTAATTAATGCTTGCCTTGGAAGCGGGCCGCTTTGGGGTAGCGGGGGAGGTGTAGAGGAAGTGGAAAAAGAGAGAAAGGTTCTACTCTTTCCATTTCTTTGTTTCTCCGAAGGGAAGACCAATGCTTTTTTAATTTTTTTTAACGGGCCTTTTCCCTATTTCACAGGATGGAAAGCAAAAGTTTCTCCTGTGATGTACGTACTTAATGAAAATGAACTCAACATTCTTTTTTTCCCCTCTCACTCACTCTCTCTCTGTCTGTCTCTCTCTTGACTAATCTTTACCCCCGTGGCCGCGCCATCCCTGAAAGGTCTTGAAAGTTTTTTGAATGGCATCGGTGGAGTGGTGGAGGGGAATCTCAGTTTCTCCTAACGCTCTCATTTGTGTGTACGTTAAGTGGGTATCGATTTATTGAGGTGAACCATTTTTAAAAATTATACACATACGCCTTCATTAGACATGCGACCCTTTTTTGTGATTGATTCTTTGGAGATAAGGCTCCCGAAGCTTTCTGCGATCGAGGTGGTGCCCTTTTTATGACTGACGGTTTGGCAAAGGGTGGGGGGGTGGGGTTGGTTGGACATGGACGCTTGCATGCCAGTTTTAATATCTTGTCCCTTTTAATCGTCGTAAAATATAAGCATGTTTAGGAGCCGTCTCCATAACAAAACTTGGAGATCAAAGATATTCCAATTTTATTGATTTTATCAAATGTGTTTGCTAGAAATAATTTCTTTTCTTTTTTGTTTCGATTGCCTTCAAATAAGGGCTAGAAAAAACGAATTCTCCAGCATTATATAAAATCATTAAAGCTATTTACACGAGATACATAATAGAATTCTTTCGTGTGCTATAACGCAAATTTATATCAGAATCCTAAAACTAATATTTTGTGGGTTCCCAAAGCCTCTCATTTTTATGATAGTTCGCGTTGGTAGGAGATAGTTTCTCTTGGGCCTTCCTCCTCATTAAGAAAAATAAATAAATTCATATAGTAAAACGCAGAAACTGATCTTTGGGCACACAAAAATGGTGATTCTGTGAGTCTTTCTTGAGTTACAACGCAATTTCCGCCGCTTCTATGCTTCCGGAAACCCTATGAAACGGGCTGACTATAAGGGTGCCTGTTCTGTTTGATGTAAAAAATGGCACAAGCTCATCCCAGTGAATACCATTTACATTTATGAGAGGAAAAAAATAATAATGGGACCCCCTCCTCATTTTCCTTCACTCTCAAACATGGCCTCAAATGTTTTATTAAAAGGGACACAGGAGGGACAGTGTCTCACTACCACCCTTTCCTTCAATTTATAGGCATTTAGTGGTCTCCTTTCCCGTGGTCATCTTGGTAGCCAACACAAAACTACTTCCCCCCCTCCTTCCACCTTCTTTCTCTTTAAGTAGAATTCAACTCACCCCCCCCCATCATTCCCACTCACAGGAACCCTTTCCTAATAAATCACTAGCTCCTGAGTAAACTTCTCGCTGTACACCCTCTTCTGATTTTCCAGCATTTATATAGGAGAAAAGGGTCCGGTCGGGAGTATAAACAATGACCTAAAGACTCCTTTATTAGACGATAATAACCGAAATATTTATATAATGTATATGTCTATTTTTTTAAAAGAAAAAAAAGGCACTCGAAGAAGTAAATTTATTCATAGGAATAAGTTTTGTCCCTTTATTGTCACACAAAAAAAAAGAAGCTGGGAAGCTTCTTGCAGTTTCGAGACTTAATGTTAACTTTACTGCAGGGCGCCTCCCTTATTACACGTACTGATTTCGCATCAACTTTATGTGTGTCGTTACTCTTGGGCAATTCTTTCGCTCCTGCTTGATCTCACCCCCCCCCCCCCCGTCTCAACCAACCTTATACCAGAGCTAACCCAAACCTTAGATTATTTATCTTTTATGACCAGAATAGGATGATAAAGATAAGCTAATGAACACTTTTATTAATTCCTCAAGAATAAAATTGTGTCGAGATGACAAAGGCTGAAGAGGGGTGTTGGGGGCAGCATTAAAGGATTTTTTTATCATCTATACACAACCTCAGAATCAAATTAGGGCTGGATTTTATCGACGCCGTCGAAGCATCTTTGTTGATGTTTTGTAGCAGTACCTAATAATACCCCCCACTCCCTTTTTTACACTGTTCTTTCGAGTTACAAAACGAGCAATGCACGTTTTTCTGGGCAATAAGATCTGACCTCATAATACCAACTGCCTGTCATTCGGTTTTCAAGCATCTCCCCTTTCACTGCGGTCTTGCTACTTGTCTTTTTATGCTTGACGATTTCCTCCTTTTGAACGCCTTTTTTAGGGTTTATAATGTCGGTGGGATAAACATAAAGACGGAGTGGAAGAAACAAATGATGTTTTTTCTTGAAACGAATTCGTTTCAAATTCTCCGGACTTTCTGGGCTGGAGAAATTACTTTCTGAGAGAGTATGGGGGTCAGTAAGGGCAGTGATGGCCATCGATGCCTTTGCATGGGCCTTTGAGAGGCACAAACCTTGGGGTATTTTCCTTTGAAGATGCATCATACAAGGACGACCTATTTGTATATACATATGTATAAAGGCAAGCACTAGGGAAGTACTACCATTGATGAGTTGCGAGGCGTTTTCCGCTGAAACACGTGACTGATCCTTTTTTATTTCAAAATCTTTCTATTCCGCTCCTTAAATTCATTGCAGTTCATTCCGTAACGAATGACCGTCCGTTGAATTATGTTTCATAGAAATCGATAAAATTCGTGAAGTTGAAGCATAATCGCGTGTTTGATGCTACGTTTTCGCCTGTAACAGAATTCCTGTTACTAAAACTCGCTGTATATCCTCTTCCCCTTAACCACCCTGTAAATTGAAGAATAATTAGCCGGCTAATTTTCATAAATAGCTGATGCAAGGGAATGAAGAGAAAGCATTAATTGAAATCCAGCTCTTCTCTCACAATCCCTACGTCACCCTCACCCCCCCCCCACCAAAAGTACAGACACAATACCCCCCCCCCCTATTCATCACACTGTACCTCCACTACTTAGCCCTTTGGCGACCTCAAACAGTCCACTTTGACACTTAGAATCACCCTTTGTGGATGAATGAATCGGGAAATGAGTGAACAGGTGGTGGTGTTTGGGGGGGGGGGACAGAAATGATGTTTGTGTGTTGTGGGGAGGGATGCTGTTTTTAGTCGATGCTCGGCGTTAGTGGTTTGGGTTTGTTGAGAGAACCTGAAGAGAGCAGCATCGATCAGACTTAAAGAACATGTTTTTAATGGAGGTGCCCGCTAGATAGTAGGCGATCCTCATTTCACATTACGTAAGACTCTCGTTACTGTAGCCCGACAATAAAAAATAGAAAACACCCTCCCCTGATCAACCCCGCGGGCTACTTTCCTTAACCCTCTTACCATCTCTTTGAGACTGAAACACCGATAGCTAAAAAAAAAATTATCGCAAGAACCACTGGTGATAGAAGGAAAATAGTGTTGTGAGGGGGTGGGGGGCAAAGTTACAATTAATAGATCCAAGGAGCGCTGTCGGCTGTATCAAATTCTCTTTGACGAGCTATAGATCAGCGGTCGCCTACCTTTTCGGTCTCGCAACCCCCCCTCTCCACCCAGAACTCGAGTCCCCCCACGTTGGATAGAACGCCCTCTTTACCATTACAGTGACAGATCGCTATTTTATTTTTTATTTTTTCAACCCTTGATAAATAACGTCATACAGCGGTCGATGCATTCAAGAAACCTGGTAGACACTGCAAAAAAATGAACGAAACATAATGAACACGGTATAATGGACAAAATTACTATTATTACTATTACAAGGTGTTAGGGGGGGGGGCACTTCGGGCCATACTTTGGCCCGACTTTTGGCGGGGGCAGGGGTCGAACAACTATTTTTTCAAATTCAAATGCCAGTAAAAAGCCAAAGCACTGTGAAAATCTCAATTGTGTGCAACCTGCGATCTTCTCAGAAAAGCCGCCTTTTTCCAAGATCATGAACTGGTCGACGTGTTGAAGACTATAACTTGACAGTTTACAGGCTTGCAAGACTGCAAGTTCCTGACAAGGAGCCATTCGTCAGTACGACAGAAGAGTCCAGTTTGGGAGACTAAATTGCTGCAGGTTCCGTACCAGGACGACGAGTTACGTTAAGGGTTCTGCATTGATGAGTTGCCGAGATTTTTTTCTGGGGCCTGCCATTGGGATGCATCTGACCTGTGCTCACGTGAAGCTGCCCACCGCTAGATCAAACGCTGGCTACGCCCCTGCCATGAATCAGTTATTTTTTCGTTTTTAGCCAAGAATTAGCGTTTTTTCTCAATTTTATTCGCTATAGTAGCTTTCTCAATTTTATCAGTCAATGGCGTTTTCTTAACTTTATCTGTTAATGAGCGTTTTTTTTTAAATAAGTGCTTTTCACACATTTTAGTCGACGATATGATTTTTTTCGATTTTAGCCACGAATTAGCGATTTATTTCGCTTTAGACATGAATTAGCACTTTATGTCAGTCAAGTGGCCGTTGGAATTGGAAACCGTGAATTTGGTCTTTTTTGGCTGTGAATGAGCGATCTTTCTTAATTTTAGCCGCAAATTAGCACTTGGCACCGTTTATATGTAGTCGTGAAGCTGCCCCGGAAACAGCGAATGTCCGATTTTTCAATTTTAGCTATGAGAGCGCTATTAATGATGAGTATCTTTGTTCCCATGTTGAAAAGAAAATAAATCTGAACAATCCGGGGCTCCTTTAGACGCGGGGCCCCGGGCCCAGGCCCGTCGGCACTGCACATTAATTACAGTAGGTAATAATGACCCCACATGAAAGTTTCCCGCGTGGATTAGCTACTCGCCTAGCCAGCCCTTGACCACGCAGTTGTACACACATCAATGCTGGACTGCAGAGACATCATTTCGATTTTGTCTCCCCAACCAAGAAGAAAATATTCGTACAACTATATTATTGTAAGAAATAAAGGAACAGAAACTTTAATTTTTCGTTCAAATGATTGTTCTTTTTGTTCAAGTTTCAACTTTTTATTTTCTCAGTTTGTTGAAAAAATTGTTCTTCGCTTTTTCTGAGGACCCCAACTGGTTTGCGACCTTTCTTTTTGTCCGAGTGTGTCGTTACGACCACAATTACTTGCACGGAGCGATCGCTAGGAGCCTTATTAAAATAAAACGCTTATAACGATTGAATCTTTGGTTGATTTTAGTTTTGCTTCTCTGGTATTTTCTTCAGTCTCAAATGATCATACCCCCCGCGCTCACGACTCCTGCTCTCATGTCGGAAAACGGTGGTAAGTGCCGTCTCCAGTTGTGAATAAGCCCCATAGAGTATTCTTTAAATCAATACTGGGAAAAGTCAGGTTTTCGTTTATATATGTATGTAGGTGCAATGCTGTGCGTTTCCTGCCCTAGGTATGAGGAAGAGAATAGAAATCACCTTTTTTTTCTCTCATTGCTTAACTTGAGTACATGCAGTCATGCTGGAACTGGCAATAAAATCATTTACAGAAAGGCGATTCAACGGAGTTAACATTAATAACTCATGCAAATTTATTTTAATCGAGTATCACTAATATCTATATCTCATTTTCTACAGATTTGTTCAACTTTCAGAAATTATTCGCTTACCCTTCGTATGGAAGTTGAAGCATGGATCTGACTTGATACTCTCTCCTTTTTTTTTTGCGTTATGAAGAAAGTATGCGATCTCTCTTTCTCGCCTTCCCCAAGTTGGATGGGCAACCCCACACCCCCCGCTGGTGACCGGGCGGTTTGCTTTTTTCTAGTGAGAGTTAAAAAAAAAAGTGGAATCCTGCTAGTCGGACTAATCGTGAGAGTTTTTTTTTTTTTTTTTTTTTTTTTTGTCGGTAGTGCTATGGTAGCATCATCCACGCAGGTTGGCCCCCGTCAAGTTGAATAACAATAAGAGCATTTTTAGGAGCCTTATTTTTGACGAATAGCCAGTTCTCACGATCACGATAACTTATTGTGATTCTTCCTCGAACTCTTGTTCAGCCACTGGCTTTCTCCTCTCGGTTGTATTTCGCTGGCATTTTAAATTACGTACTCGTTATGATCACTGTTACAATTGAAAGCTGTAGTTAAAAATAACAAAGAATAAGGTTCTTATTGAGCAGATAACCACCAATAATGGAATATTCAAAAAGGAAACGATAACTTGGCATATTTTGGGGGTAATCCTAAGAACCTACAGTCATTTCTTAAGAGTTAAATCATGTTTGTTTTTTTTTTTTAGTGTGAGAAATCGATATTCTTGAACACTATTAGCGTTCGAAATGGGGAATCTGCCATGGGACAGTTCATTTCCACGCGTCTCAAAGACAAATGAAACATTTTCTGCTACGGTGCAGAATTTGTTTTTAGAACTGTTTTTAGGTTGTCAGACGTAAATGATGAAAATAGAGACAGTAGAGAGTGTGTTAGTGTTGATAGTTGCGACAACTGGCGACGATGTGTTGAAAACCTCTCTCTTTTCTTCAGTGCAGAATTTTATGCAAATCGAAAACGCTATAAAACTTCTGCTGAAAAGTAATTGTATACCTTGGTGGCCTTGCAATATGCAAAATTTTTAGAGCGCGTGTTGTTTTGTTTTAATTTTGAGGCTTGGTAGCGTTCTTAGCATGGTTTGGCTTTTTTCAGAGTTCGATGGAACCCTCGGGTGACGGAGGGTGAGGGACGAGACCCTGCAAAAAACCGATTCAGAGCTTTTCATAAATTCATAGTCACGCGTTATTGTTTCAGTATCTGCAAAGATACCGTTTTTCCACCTGGGGTGATTATAACCGGGCATGTTTAGTCCTAGAAAATTACCATTCTCGCTGGAACCTGATAAAATTTCCTCGCATTGCTCACCGATTTTCTCCAAAATCTGATTGTATATTGCATGAGTTGCTTCGATGTACAACAACCTCAAAATTTAGTCTGAGTGCTGTCAGAAAAATTCCTCTTATTGTTAGACTGGATCCCCCCCCCCCCACAGTTTTTTTTGTCGGCTAGAAATGAAGTGATCCCTGGAAAAAAAGGTTTTCAAAACCCTCCACTGGCCCCTACAACATAGAAACGTCCAGCACTACAACACATTTATCAACCTATTTTTGATTTCTTGGCTTTTCTTCACTGGGTTCAAGTGCTGTTAAAGGAGGTTAGAGGTAACGAACTGCAAATTGGATTTTCGGCTGCGAGAAAAAAGAAAAAAACACCAGCCCATACATAACGTAAACAGCTTTGAGGCTTTTAAAACAATTCACCGGTTGCTGAACTGAAAAGTCTTCTTTCATTTTAGCCTTTCACCTTTTTTCAATTTTGAGGTACTTTTATAGTTTAGCGTCAAGAAAGCACATGATAGTATCCGTTAAATATCATATTTCAGGGCAAAGAAGTGAAATAAAACTGTACCCTCCACCAAGAAGCGGTTACCAGTTACACTTGTTTGTGAGGGAGGCAGTTAAGTGCCAGATTTAAAGAAAGAAAAACGGCAGTGTAAGAGGGGAGACCCGGATCACTTTAAAAAATGAAAATGAAATCGTTTTGCAAGTTAAACTTTTTTTTTGCACAGTCCTCTGGCTCCTGTAGGCCTCCTTTTCAAATTGATATAGCCCCGGAATAATTTATAAACAGGGGGCAAAAGGTTCCCATGGTACAAGAAATAGCCACCCCCTTCCCCCGTTCCATTCTGTTTCCTCATCCTCTTGTCAGTATTATTGTGTGGGCCCGGAGGGCGGTGGGTACCAAAGAGGGTGAGGTGAAAAGGGCCGGAATCGCGAAAACGAAGAGGAAAAAAAAAAAACTGGACTCTGGTCGGACAGGGGTGGTGCACACCACATTTCTTTTTTGCCTTCCTTTTCTTAGCAGTTAATTCTTAAAGGAGGGGTCGAAATGTCCCATGAGGGGTGAGAGAGCAATCGCCAAATCTGAAGAACCGACCGATCCGGTTTATTAGCACGGTAGAGAGAGGGTAAAAGAGTTGGGACACCCACGTATTTTTGAACCGGGTAGGTGCATTTTCAATCTGTTCGTGTACCTTTACAGGTCGCGGATTTCAAATTTGTCTTTTGCATCCACGCCAACTCTGGATTTTAACGCGAATCGGGCCTTCTCTGTGTCTTATAGTGAGTATTGCATTTCGTTGTCATTTTTTTTTTTTTTTTTTTTCGGCTTCCAAGTTTTAAAATGCTGAATCGCATGCGCTCGCCGGTTGCCATGGGGACCTGAGCTTTAATTAAATCCTTTAGAGATGAGGCACTTTATTTTTTTCCCCTCTGAAACTAAGAAAATGTAATCGACTATACAATTTAAAAAAAGAAAAAAAGAGGGGCACTAATATAACAAACTCGTTGCATTGCATAGTTGCTCCCATAAATGAAGGCTTAAAAGTATCCAACGGAAAATGCGTAGAAAAAAGTCAATATACTGTCCGAACTGAAATAAAGCCCTTCGGAGGGGGGGGGGGTTTATAACGTGAGACTGAATTTATGTTTTGTTTAAATCGTTCTGAGAGAGAATGACGCGCAGATGCAGAGAAAATAGGAATAAATGGTTCCTTTTGTAGTTTTCCATTCAACTCAAAACTTAATTGATTTGCTAAGCTCCTTATTTCAACGAGAAAATTAAACTTTTTTCTGTTCCACGGCGCAAAATTAAATAAGAAAAATAAAGCAAACAAAGATGCTTCGTAGTCCCCAGGGAAGGCAGGCACTTTTTCGCCCGAATCTCTCAGCGTTGAAACAGCTCCGTTCCTCATAACTCTCATAAGTTTCCCGTCGGATTCTTTGACGTCGCCCCGTTTTTACGATCTTGGTTTCTTGAAGCGCTTATCCGGCTTATCCCAAAGTTTCTCAAGTTTTATTTTTATAAATTATTTCGGGGAGTTTTCATTGCTTATTCTCTTTTTTTGGAATGTGTCTGTAGGTCTAGGGGCTTATTTTCTAACAAAAAAGCTTGAAAAAAAGCAATATGTTTTTCATAGGAATGTGTCTATTTCATTAACTTTTTCCAACATATGAATGAAATTTACATATTGTTTTTTTTTTTTTTTTTAGAGAATAGGCCCGGCCCTGTTCCTTTTTTTTCGCTAGTGCTTACACTAGTGCAGAAAACCATGTGGTCTCACAGACTAATATTGAAAAATGGTATGAAATCACGAGATTTTCTACGCTAGTGTGACACTCGCGAAACAAAGAAACAGGCCTTGTATGTCACGATCGAAAGTATGAATTTATACAGCTCATAAAAGCATCGTAAATTGCAGTATCTGGTACAGTTTGTTTTCAGTTTCTTCTTTATTATTTATTATTTATTTGTAGAAGACGTACGGTTAGAAAAAGTTTCTTTAGGTTTATTAAAACGAACATTGTGATGCGAACATTTTGAAGTAAAATAATCGATTTATGCTAATTGTTTGCTTTAGATAGGAATTAGAGATATACACGGAAATTATCGACCATTTCAATTAGGTTTTTGTTGGTTAAAAGTTGGATACTAGTTTTCATCATAATTGACAATATTATTACTTCTTGGAAAGAAACGCATTCGAGTTTTCAATTTTCGTTAATTCTTGATTATTAGTGCAAGTGAGTCAAATTTCTCAAGTGGCTGAAATTAGTTTCATTGCTTTCCCGAAAAGTCCTCTATCAAAAACTTCAAGTTCTTCACCCTTCCAGTCTCACACGCGCACCGTTTTTATTTCTGTCTCTTTTCAGTCATTTTTTCCCTCGCTCCCGTACACTTTTCTCTCGAACCCAAACCTTGTGAGAGAGTGGGATATTGCCAAAGTGGATGAGTTTGTTTGCTGGTGAGCCATATTTGGATAAGGGCATTGTGGCGTTTGGAAAGGGCCCAGCAAGAGTGTGAGTGCAAGAGCCAAATCTCCTCTTCCCCCCTCCCCTCCCATCCACAACAGGCACACACCGTCACTCTCGCCCATCGTTTCATCCCGTTATACTCTTCCCGTGGTCCTCTCCTCCGACCTTTTCCCTCTTTTCCACTTCTACCCTCGGCGTTTCACTTCGAAAATTGTATGTGTGTGAAGCTCCAAAGCGATCGTATATGTGTGCGAGTGGAAAAGGCCCTTCTACTGACCACGCCCTTACCCGATAAACGTTGTTAAAATGTAAATTTTTCTAGCGCTCTTTTGACGCAAAATCGATTCTAACAATTGTTACTTTCAGGAAACTAAACAGAAGCGCGGTGCTTTTACTTACTTTTCATACCTCGTCATGAAAGGGGTGGGAGTCCCCAACTGGCTTCTCTTTGCTACAAACTTCTTTCCGTTCCTTCATCAAGCGCAATGCGTTTCCCTCTGGTATTTCGTGATGCTATACCCTGTTCCTCCATGAACAACAATGTTATTTACATAATTTATATTGTTAAGAAAATAATTCTTGTAGAATTGAGGAAACCCTCTTGCTTCACTGTTTTTAGCGGTTCGAGTTCCCTGTCTTGGTTTGCTGGAAGAATTCTACTATTTGCAGTGTCGATACACCTCACTCCTACCGTAATAGGCCAAAGGTCTTCTAAAGTTGCAGTGAAAAGCCTGAGAGAGTCTGTGTTTCCCTTCTTATTGTTGATAGGCCCGTATTTATGAACGTTCCTTGAAGCAGTTTTGATCACGATAAAAACATATGTTCTAATGAATTTCAAGGAATCCTTAATGTCAAGGAACGCTTTAAGGAGGACTAAGCGATTTGTTTGCTCTGTTGTTAAATTGAGTGAATTTCTTATCTTTGGTTACTATTCACACACACATTTCTTAAGTTATTTTCGTTTCGCGAAACGGGCAAATCGAACGGGAAGCGCAGGGTTCGTAAATTTCTTTCTCTTCCAGCGCTATAATAAATTAGGGTGCTCCGTATAGTTATTTTCAGAAAGAGCACCTCTTTCTCTTCTGGAATGAGAGTAAGAGAATTATGAGATCAGAAGCCCATAGAGATGGTCACGGTGTGGGCGAGTAAGGAAGGGGGGATGAAAAAAAATGTTGAGAGCCTCCCCTTTGGAACTTTTAATATATTGTGGAGTACATCAACCGCGGGTTGGTATTGGCCAGAAGAAAAGTTATTGATCTTAGGGTGGCTGACTCGGGCCATGGCGGCAGAAAATTAATGTCCTTTCCCGAGCATCCCCATGCTTTTCCTCTCACACTCTCTCGAACCCCACTCCCCCCCTTTCTTTTCACCACTGCGCAAAGCTTGTAACCCACGGTATACTTTTCTAAAAATTTCAAGAACCGTGGCCATAATCCTTATTATAAATTCAAATTTTCCTACTATAAAGCATGGCTCTGTTTTAGAAGGGGACGTAAAAAAAAAAAAGAAAATGACTCCAGGATCCATTTCTTTTTCCTCCCTGCTCTAGATGTCGCTTGTCCTCTGCAGTTAAAATTATGCGGGACCAGATAGAAAACGCAAGGGTTGGACGGTTTTGTTGTCTGTGAATTAAAGTTGGAATGAGTGGGTGGGGGTGGGTGTCGTGTACTCTCTACAGCGGCAATATCGCTTCTCTTATCGCGCTGAAATAGCATTATCAGGAATGTCTCTCAACTGTACTCAAACCCCTTTCCCGTTGGTAATAGTAGAGAACGATTTAAAGGCTTTTCTTCTACTTGGTATACACATGCGTCTCTTCTCTTGGATTTATTGCCAAAACCACTGATTGTGATAAGAGGGCTGGAATCGTTTCTGTCATTGAAATTTCTCATTGAAAATGAGAATTATGCATCGCGTGAATGGAAAAAAGTGAATTTCGTTGGTTCAACTAGAAGACTAGCGTCTTCAGAATTCATTTCTTTTTAATTTCACATACGAACATATTTATTTAAACGTAATTCTCTGAATCGTCGGCGAGTGTTAAACTACTCGTACATTTCACACGTGGAAGCATTGAGAGAAAAAACATCCGTTGCTTAAAAAGCTCATCTAAACCAAGTTAACAGACAGGCAAGCGTTGGCGTAACTAAGTAGTCACACTTTCGATTTATATCTTCGTGTCAATTGGATTGAAATCGAGGACGACAAAGCCTAGACAACTCCGAAGATGTTGATATCACCGACCGGATAGTAGACCAATGGATGAAACTTGATGACTAGTGAGTGTCACCTTGGACGGTTAATGCAATATTTTATTGCAAATAAGTTAGTTTTCAAGGATAATTTGCCTGCTTTAAAGGTGACAATACTTTCTGGCGGCCGCTATTGCAATTTTCAAATCGAATCAAGCGGAGGGCAAAGTCTCGGTGTCGGGACGATACCCCGGCGACCGAGACGAGACCAAGACTCATATGGCGTTTTCTGTTCAATGCAATACACTAGTAGTAGACACTAGTAGCAGTACACTAGTAGTAGTAGAGTAAGTTTTTCCACCCGTCCTCTCTGAATTGAAACATATGTTTATGGAGAGGACGCGGCACACTTGTGAAGTGTGTCGAATGGAAATCGCTAATAGACTCGGACGACATTTGTTAAAACTGCAGCCTCAGGCTGCACTCGGCAATTTATTATTGTCTGACAGAATGATAAACCGCGTCTAGTGCAAATAGGAGGTTCATAAACAAATTGCCCCAAAAAACGTCCACTCTTCTGGGCGACAAAAATGGACAAACTCCATACAATAAGGTTTTTCGACGCGGGAAATTGGATTTTTGACCAGGCGAGCCGATGAAGGGGCTATCCCCGTGGTGATTCCAGCGATTTTTGACGATTCGGCCCGTTTTCCAGGGCCACACGAATTTTCCTGAGTACGGCGGCGGCCAACGCTATTGAAGGCGGTCCCTCAGAAGAACCTCAGTGTAAGTGGACCTCGCTGACCCGCTCCGATTCGAGAAAATCGGTCAAAAACAAGGACATCGCGAATCGCTCATTTTTGTCCCATTCAATGGACGCTGGTGCTTGGTGCATTTTAGCAAGAATTGCAATGTTCTGCAGATGAAGCCATTAGATGCTGTAATACATGTCTGACAGGACGAAACGTCGGCAAAATTAAAATACGTTACAAATAAGTCTTACAGGACGTGATTTATTTTTTTGTTGATTTAGCAAGAATGTTATTCTTTTATTGTTTCATTCAAAAGAATGTTACTAAGTTATTTTTACAGGAAACCGGCTGTAGTTCCGGTCAGATGGCACATTGTCCGAAGGACTCATGAACAGCGTCCGGTGTAAATTAAAACACCCCGTGAACAAATCGCGCACCTCATCAAAGAGCCTCGACGCCTATGGATCCCTAGTTGTTTTGCACAAATTGTGAGAATCGGCTCAAACGAACAACATCGTGAAACGCCCATTTTCGCCTTCTTTGGAGCGGGGTGGTTCGTTTGACCAGGCTGGCCTTATTTCGCGATTGACTATTGTCCGAGGGACTCACGAGTCCCTTCCGCCCAAGATGGAAACCCTTTGGAAAAGGGCCCCTGAGAATAGCCAATTTCTTGATTATTTTTGTAAAAAGCTTATTCTGGGGTTTCACGACCCGGGGGGATTCGAAACATGAAATATCTTTTGTTTATTGAGTCTTGGATAGAAAGATAAATCAATTGTTAAAAAACGAAATTCATAGACAAACCGGGGTCGACCACATTGGTTTCAAGTTCCATTTAGCCCTAAGCTGTGCTTATAAGAGCTTAAACTTCATTCAGAATTTAGTATTTTGTACACAAAATTGCTTAAACCTTTAGGAACGTTTCATCGGGCATTGTTGACTAGGCCCTTAATTCATAAAATTATGCTTATTTCGTACATATATAGGAGATCCCTGAAGGGAAGAAATCACCTTTTTACTTTTCGAGAACGATATCGAGATTTACGAGACCGATACGGGCTTTTAATGACCGATACCAAGACCTACTTTTCCGATTTATTAGACTCGTCTCGGTTTTGGTCTCGTGCAACCACTTCGGTCAGTTCTTGGGGCTTACAATTTTACATTTTGAAGGTCCTTTTGGTGGAATTCCAATGTTTTGATGGAATGACTGAATCTTAGTCTCTCCACAAGTTTCGTTTATTTTTCTTATAGTGCACTTTCAGTGACACTCCATCATCTTCAGAGCACTACATTGTAAAGTTCTAAATTATTCGGCTGATAAACTCCTAGGAAAGTGCCGGGCCATACACCTTATTTCCTACCCGTTTCCAGTCAACGCCTTGAGGAGCCCCGAAAAAAACCCTAAAATGCCCAGGACCCGTTTTAGCAAGGCGTTATTTTTATTCTCTTTCTAAATTTTCTTGAGTTTCATTTGTTGAGAAGCGGTATAGCCTGAATGGAAGGCAATTCGCCGTCGTTCTCGTTCTCGTTTATAGAATTGTTGTTGGCGCTTCAAACCCATTAATAGGTTCGTATGTGTAGGCGGGGTGGGTAGTGGGTTCAATAACTAAGGACAAGAGAGGTGGCACTTCCTTAATATAAATAGGGGATAGGAATAAACATTGTGGTATTTCATCGTGCTTCTGGGGAAATCCAGCTTTGCCTCGTGTCAACCTGAGCTATGTGTTCTTTCGATTTCAGCGTGGGACTGCTATGCAACGCTTTATTCTCCATTTTCACGTCTAGAATAGTCTTTCTCTTTTGGAATGTTAGATGATTTATTATAATTTTCAGTTTTTTGTGCGCATCAGTATAATATATAGATGCCAGAACAAGGCGGTGACGTTCAGTGTAAACATCCACCTGAACGCGTCAAACTAGTTGAAAGTTAGGAACCCCCCCCCCCTTCCTAGATAATAATAGGATCACGGCAAGCTTCCCTCCCCCTCCTACCATATAAAAACCAGAACGGATAGAAGGGGGAGTGTTAGAAAACAAGTTGTAGAACTACTCCTCCCCATTGCAGTCAAAAAATCTATTCTTCCCCCGCCCCTTGATCTATTATGTTTCGTTTCTATGGACCAATCCACAACAACCCTTTCTCATTTTTGCGAATTGCCCAATCCGAGAGCAATAAATCGTAGTCTTTTCTACCTTACAATTTGGCTAGACAAGCAATGACATTATTTGATGTTTAGCCTCTTTGTTATGCTTGTTTTATTTACGACTGAGGTTTGGGTAATAGGAGTTGTGCAAGATGTAAGTCTTGACATCCTTTGTTTTTGTTTTTATCCATAACTTATCTTTTTAACTGTAATTACAATCATTTTTTTAGAAGAAAACAATATAGGACGCTGTTGGTAATACGCTGAGAGTCGGTGTAAATTAAAATTATAGTGACACGCTTAACGTTATACTCAAAACAAGAATGGCGAGCCTTATGAGCCGAATGGCATTTCCCGCTTTGCCAAGATTACTTGGGGCTGACTTTTCCGTCAATACAAGTTTTCGTAAAATGGGATAAAGACATACATAGCTCGATTCAACGATGTGATGAACGGTCTAGAAACCCGTTCCCTTTATCACTCACTCACTCACTCTCTCTCTCTCTCTCTCGAAAGAAAAATGCATTGTCACAGATTTATGTAGATTGTGGTTCATCCTATTGCAAAGTAAACGAGTGGTCAACGCTTTTGTTTGCAATCAATGATTTTGATTTAAAATGTTTCTTTTAGCTCATTCGCTGCTGTTATGCTCAATGGTTTTTGACTGGCTAAAGTCTGGCCCCCCACCCCAGGGCCGAGGGGACCTTCAGGGTAGAGAAGTGAAGGGAGTTTGTACTCGAAACGAACCGTGGAAATGGGTGGAAGGAGTGGGGGGGGGGGGCTTTCTTAATGATTTTCAAGTGCATGGACAGTTTTTTCGCCTATAATTATTTCATAGAAGTTCTTCTTTTATGACCCTGTACGATGCCGGTGGTTCAAAAGAGATGAGAGGCAGGCCAGGGAAATAATTATAAAATATTTCGCGTTTCAGCGTCTTTTTATATTTGTTTGTCCCACGAGCTATACCCCCGACAAGAGCGGTTTGTACAGTCCAAGGTTTGTGTTGTAAATTAAACAAAGTTGTATCACGTTTATTGCATTGCTGGCTGCTGGGATTGCTCATTTTCTCTCACAACGTTTACACTTAGCCTGTCTCTAGGACGTTGACATCTGTGTTTAATTCAATACCAACGTTTGATTTTACTGAAGAGTGTGTAAAACAATGCTTCAAGTTTTAAGACGACAGCGATTCGTCATATACTTGGGGTGACCAGAATTTTTCCCAGACAAAAGAATTACCCAAATTTTATAACGGTGAAGAAGAAATATTATGAGGGAGGGGGGATTGATAGTTCCACTATTCTGCCACTGATTGACAAAACACAAAATTGGCTTTTGAATGAGCCAAAACTCAAAATTGGGTTTTGAAAGAGGCAAAACACGAAATTGGCTTTTTAAGGAGCCAAAACACGAAATGTGCATTTGGAGGAGCCAAAACAAAAAATTCGATTTCGAAAGAGCCGAAACACGAAATTGGCTTCCGGAGGATCCAAAGCACGAAATTGGCTTTTGAAGGATCAAAACACAAAATTGGCTTTTGAAGGAGCCAAAACACGAAATTGGCTTTCGGAAAATCTAAAACACGAAATTGGCTTTTGAAGGTGCCAAAAACACTAAATTGGCTTTTGAAGGAGCCAAAACACAAAATTGGGGTTTGAAAGAGCCAAAATACGAAATTGGCATTTGGAGGAGCGAAAACTAAAAATTTGGGTCGGAAAGAGCCGAAACACGAAATTGCCTTCTGAAGGATTCAGAACGGTGTAGGAGAGGCCCAAATGAGTGTTCGCCTACTGCTAGGTCCGGTGTGGATCTCAGAAGGGTCATCTCCTGATTATAAAAAACGTCCTGTGCAGGTGCCAGACACGATCAAATGACCCGGATTTGTCATACAGTAGTGGGCGGCTCCCGGACTATTATTATTTCGGGACAATCTATCTTTCTTCACGAGGTCCTTCAGGCTTCCCAGGAAGTACCCTTTTTTGGAAGAAGTTGAAAAAAGTATCTTTTAGGGTCCTTTGGAGAAAAGCAAAGGACCACAGGACCGTGAGCTGAAAAGAAGTACCGTCCTTCCAAAAGAAGGACCACTGGTCACCGTACTCGGCTGACATTCTTCTTGCCCAGCATTCGTCTCATAGGCTCTCATTCACGTAAGAAACCGATCACTTGAGCTTATGGATTGCTAGAAAAACAGAAATCATTCAATGATTGACATTTTCCAGTTTCGCGGTCGATGATGCGTGGTTTTTAAGGTCTAAAGTGTCAACTCAAGCAGTGTAAAGGGATTGATTAAAAGTTTTCTGGCCCCCGGGGAGGTAGGGGCGAGGGTGATCAGTTTCTTTGGCGAAATAAAAAGTAGGAGGTTACGAACGACGTTTTTCCTCAGCAACTGTCTATTCTGCCTTGTATACTTTCTGACCTCAGATCCCGGGCGATTTTACTCCTATAAATCGTCCATTGTATGGGCATATTTCATCAAAACCTAATCATTCTGCTGCTGAGCTGTGTCCAGTGAACGGGTTTCGGCAAATTTTCCTAGATTCGAGTGAAATAATCTTTTTTATTCGACGACTGGCAGTTCTGAGAGCTCCTTCTGACGAACAATTAAAGTCATCGAGTCTGTCCACTTAATGATGGACTCTCACCCGCCCTCAAGTTTTGTAGAATGAGCTAGCCCTCTACCTCTTCTACTAAAATTAACGCACCGAGAATAATTTTAGAACAAATGATCACTGTGTATCGTCTATACGTAACCATAGTGCTCGTAGTAAAAGTTTTGTTGTTGAGTTATTCAAAATATTTAAGGCGGGAGTGAACAAATCGAACTATCGAAACGAAGCAACCAGTTCGAGAGTCCATCACTAAGTGGACAGACTATAACTTGACCACACTGAGCCTTGTATAAGTTTATGATGACAACTTTTTAATTTTCATGGTTGAGTAGTTAGTTTTTAATGATTTTGAATTATAGTTTGGGAACCTAGTGCTCGTTAATTGGTTGGAGGGGTGTAAGTATCTTGAATCGGTTAAGGGGGAGTTGTCCAGGTATTTCCTCGACCCCCCCCCTCTAATCATACCTCGCCTACTCGACGTTACGTAAATTATCGCCGTATTTCTGCACCAATCCTGGATTTCAAGGTCTCATTTAAATCTTCACGAAATTCCGCACAACCGTATGATCTTCTTTTTTCATATTTCATCCCTAAAATAACTGTAGAACGCACATAAACTTTTACCTTGAAAATTCACAATCTTTCGACGAAGGAAAGCAAGATCATACGGTTGTGTGGAATTTCCTGAAGATTTAAACGAGATCTTGAAATCCAGGATTGGTGCAGAAATACGGCGATAATTTACGTAACGCCGAGTAGGCGAGGTAAGATTGGAGAGGGGTCGAGGAAACACATGTACAACTCCCCCTTAAGGTCGTATACTTCATTTGAGAGGAATAGGTAGCCCTGACCAAGGTTTTTCAGACTCAAAAGCCTTTCGGCCCATCCACTATACTCGATTGGACCCAGACTCGGGAGGCCAAATAGTGTTCCACGAGAAAGGCCCCGTTCTCATTCGAGAAGCCGGAGAAGAAGGATATTCTTTCGTCGCTAAAAAATGGACATCACATATCTCCCCATGTCATATGTCTCCACAGTTGTCTCAGCCTCCTTGCGCCCACTGCTGTCAGAATCGCTGACTGTCACAAGGGGGGCCATGTGTCTGTTGAGGGCATCATGTCCAGTCCCTACGCCTGATTTTCATTTCTCATTCAGTCCTAGCAAGCATATGGCTGTTTCTCCCGAGTTTTTCTGGGATTCGATTCTCCAACTTCTCACAGTCTGGTCACTGTCACTGGCACTCGCTCTCCCCTGCCCTGGTTGTCGCAAGCATTGTGCGGATCTCGACGATTTTTATTTAAAAATGTCTAGTGCGTCTTAATCCGACCTCTCCATGTACCTTTATAACCCGTGGTTTCAGGTCCCCCTAGTCCTCCCCACCTCGACTCCGCTGCATTGCATTTAGCCACGACAACTTTCTTAATAAACGCTGTTCATGTGCTCCTCAAATATGACCATCCAGTACCTACTGTACCTGCCCCGAAAAAGTGATTTTCTATCGGATGTCACCTGTCTCTTTTCATCACATGAGTAAAAAGAATCGTCCTTACTCTTTTGGCTTTCATCAAAGGTCTGTAAAAAAAAAAAAAAAAAATTGAACAGTGAAACGACCCCAGTGAAAATTGTAGTTTTCTAGTTTGAGATGAGCTCTGTGATGTAAAATTTAATTATGCCTGTTTTAAAAATTACTGTTAGCCTGCAATTTTTATTCCAACATGAAAGTTAAAATTCTGGTGATGCTTTAAAAAAAAAAAAAAAATGCCACTGTCTTGGTGGGATGACCGAAATAAGGGGGAGGGAACGAAAAAGGGTAAAAACTCTGGTTTGGTGGCAAAGTGAGTAGAGAGGGGTAGATTATTTTTCTAGCCCCTAAATACTGCAACGGGGTGTGAATGGAAGGGCGTTGAGAGATCAAGCGCGCAGCCGCAGCTTTCCTCTGCAAACTTTTCTTCTGGTGCATTAAAAATGGCGGCTAATTGAGCTTGGATACAGAGGTTTCTTTATCGAACGGGGTCTCCCTCTCGTTCAAAAAACCCCTCTTTCTCGCTTATTCTCTCTCACTTTGTCCCTTTTTCCCTTCCCTCTCTCTCACTCTGTTTCTCTTCGCTGCCCCCTCAATCCAAAACATCCCCTTTGGACGTTGGGTGGCCCCCCCCTTTCCACTCCCAACCATCTCCTCTCCATTATTCTCTCTTTCCAACCGCCTACCCACCCCCGTTTCACCGTCATATCATTTTCACAGTATTTGCTTATAATTTAAACTTTCGACGTTAAAGAAATTCTCTTACTCGGCAGCACAGCCATACCCTCACCCTTGGCTAAATCCACCGTTCTTAATTGTTTATAACTTTTTACCCCTCTTTTCCCTGCTAATGTTGACACAAAACTGTTTTTATAAAGCTTTATTTATGCACATAGCTTTTCCTTGCGCTTAAAAGTGTCTCCTTCTCTTTATTAATTAAAGTTCCTCTCTGTATGGTAAAAGCTCCCGTATACTGAGTTTCAAATCAATAGAAAACGTCCCGGTTGAACTTCTTTTTCTTTCTTTCTTTTTTAGACAACATTTGAATAGGAACCACACCTATAATCCCGTCACATTTTAAACTTATTATCTTTTAGACCTGGTGAGGGGGAGGGGGACATTAAAGCTCGTAAATATTAAAGTAATCAACCGCATTCGATACTCATTGTCGGTTCCCTCATGAGCCTATTTTGATATAGGCTTTTTGTATGAAATAAAAACTGCTCATTGATGTGACGATTACCAGTCATACGTTTTCCTCAGAAAATCGGTTTGAAGTTCTTTGGAATTTAGTACGCAAGTCAAATCACAAATTAGGTGGCTCAACAGTTCACTATTTGTGAAATGATGTTCAACCATTTTTGTGTTCAATGGCGTTTTTAGGTGATGGCAATTGGAAAGTGACAAAACACGAATGCCTGGTGGCTGAATCACGCTTTGATTAGAAACATTTTCCGTATCAAAGTTTGAAGTTGTAATTTTTGAAGTTCAATTATTTTTTTTTATTGTCCAGGCTGTTCGAATTTCGGACGGCTTTAGTCTCCAGCTATCAAACTGCCTCTTATTTTTCATTATTTGCTGCCTTTCACTCAGCTAACAGTTGACAAATGTATTGGCTCTTACAATATCATACATATTTTTCCCCGCGATCACTAACCACTCAGCCAGGATACTGTCCATATTGGGTTCTTGGATTCAAACCCCGGCCTTTTTTTTTGTCAAGGATCCGACTGCCGGCCCCCGGAACCGGCTTTGTCAACGGTGAAGATGGCGTTTCAGCCCAACAAAAACGTCCTCTTAGCGGCGTTCCGGCCACGGAGTGAAACAGATGCCGAAGAGACAATTTGTTTTCGTCCTTCATCGGAATATTTCAACTTTGCCTCAAAAACTATCGATTAAACATCCCTAAATCGGATAATATTTCCATAAACCGGATTTTCATCCCTAAAATTGGCAATGTCTCCCTAGAAACTTTACTCTTCCATTGCAGAAACAGTATGAGGAGCTCCGTAATTTTAAACGTGCTTCGCCGGAGGGATGGAGATTTCATTCCCGGCATTTTAGTGTTTGGTCCCTGTTTACCGAGAAATTCTGACTATTTCTATCTAGAAGGCCTCCCTCCCTCGACCAGAAGTTCAAAATCTGGCTATTAAACAAAAATGTCCCAGAAATGAAATTTTGGCGGTGAAACTGAAAATTCCTCCCCGCTTGAAAATTGAGGAAGGATTCTATTAATTTAACTCGCGTATCATTCGAGTTTTCGTTAAAAACGCAAAAAATAAGAATGAAAACACGTAATTTGCTAACGAACGATACGCGAGAAACTTACAGAATAGGTCCGTTTTGAAATTATCGAGAGCCTGATCTGAACCTTCTGGCTTGGCTTGGATGAGTCTGATGATCCCGGGGGGGGGGGACGAAGCCCGAAGGCAAGTCTCAAGTCTTTGTCTCAGTGATCAAGTGTGACAGGCGAGAATAATTACTCATTATTTATGCTCTCAGGTCTCCATTTTTTACCAGGCCCATTTTCATTAATTTTTGGTCTACCATCCATTTTTCTCAGGTGCCTATTTTTTACCAGAATTATCTCATTATTAATACTCTCACGTTTCCAATCGAAGATCGACGGGATCGTTTTTCGTTCACAAGAAAACATTGTGAACAATTTGTAATTAGCGTCTACATACAGTGTTCATCTTCGCTCAAAAACAGTCTGCAAAGGGTGAAGCTGCTATTAGCCTCGCTTTCAGAGCCACTCAGGTATCAAGTAACCGGAAATTCACTCATTCAATCCACCTAATGGGATGAATTACTCCCTCCTGTAATTCTGATGAGTATTCTCTCAATTTAAGCCTGATTGTAGCTTGTTTAGACATATTTTGACGGCCAGGGTTCATTCTATAATATCACAGATTAACGCCCCGATGAATGGCCATCAGTCAGCCACAAAATAGGCTTACCAAACTTAATTGGATGTGGTCTCATAAAAAACCGGTCAATTGCTTCCATTTGCCTCAGACATTAAGTTTTATGGCCCTTGAAATTAGGGTTACGCTAATGGTTTGTGATTTTCAATGAATTTCCGTTTTATAACCAATAGAGAGTGATTTTTGTTTTTCTTACCTACCAACTGAGCCAGCGATTCGCCAATGTCAGTATTTGATCGTCGATACCCAATTATTACGAGCGTGCGACTAAAATCGATTTTACGCCTAACAGAGAAACTGGACGTAGAATTTTGGAAAGAAGTGGGACATTCTCGAAACAAGACCTCCCTCCCCCTCCTTTCACCGTTATTGTTTTATGCTTTTATTCAGCTCGCCCTCATAACTTATTTCTACCCCCTTCGAGTCCCGGAATCCACCTCGTTCCCCATTGCCGACGCAAAACCCCTCCGAAAATGCTTCTCCCATTGTGCAGTTTATGACAGGTTTACGAATAAATAAACGATTGCAGTTTCGAATGATGAATTATTCCGACGTAAAAATGCGTTTTGTCTCCAGAACTTGCAAAAGAGGGTGAACACAGAATGTCCATCTCAACCCCTTCTCCTATTCCGACACAACGCTGTTGGGAGGGGTTCCAATGAGGACCTGGCTTGTCATGCATTTTTATAGATAGAGCTACCAAAGTTGCTCCCTAAATGAATTTTCTCTTTCCCTCCAGCATCCTCTTTTCCTCCCCAAATGTAACCCCACGGTCGTTTCACCTCTCGAGGGAAAATATTTTTCTTCATTATAATGCATTACACTTTTTAATCTGCGTATTTCATGTATTTGTTAGTTGATACGTAAACAAACTCGATTTTGAAAGGAGATTCCTTATTTGGGACCCACAAAAAATAGTTGTTTTCTTTGCTTTTTACTATATTTTATTAGAAAGGTAGCACGTCCCTACCTGTTTTACCTGCAGTGTTAACTCATGATGATTCCTCAGTGTAGTATTCTGAATTCAAAACAGTTTGCGCCCTCTCGTATTGTTTTAATTAGCGTCGCAATGACGGCTGATTTTCGTAGAAAATTAGTTGTTTCATGTTATATTCTCTAAGCCTTAGTTGACTTAAACATTTCGACATTATTTGCAACCGTTGCGAATGAAAGCTAGATAGAAATAGCAAGCGCAAACTATTTACTCCAAACAAATTAATAATTACGCGTTACATAATGAAAAAGGTAGAGAAGAAAGAGAGAGAGAGAGTGATGGAGTGCTCCTATACGTTGCTAAATTACGTAATTGCGTTAATACTACATTCAAGAGTCTTGTAAACAAGAGAGTAAGAAATGATTTGCACAATGTTGAAATAAGGGCGACATTGGAAATTAGAGAGACATAAGAGTAAAAAACAATTTTAATTTGTGTGAGCAACACTCAAGAATTTAATTGACGTCTCTGATGGGCCAGGTAGAGAACTCACTCCCTGTCCGTCATCCATAGCAATAACTTGAAATGCCCTCTCGAGGAAAAAAATACTGAAAATAAAAGTGAAATTCCGCTCAGTGGCAAGGTGGGGGGGGGGGGATAGAAGTATTTTCAGAGAGCCACAATAACCACAATAGGGTTACCAGTTATTAGTCCCTGTGAATCACATTCCTCCCATCATGGGAAAATGAAAATTACGGGAAAGGGCAAAACACCGCTTTTGACCCCCTCCCCCCCACCCTCTTTTGTACTACCCCTTGCCAACACTCCCGACCATCCCGTTTCACTTCTAGTACAGTCAGCCCGTTCATCTGCTGTTGACGACATCACAGCAAATCTCTCTTTAATAGCTATTGGCAAATAATGAACTGTCTCTAATTGCTTCACTAATAAAAGCAGAAAAAGGAGAGGATTTGACATGTTTCATAACGTTGTTTTTGTTGTATTGCTTCGTAGATTAAACGAATCTGATCGAGAGGAAATTCGAGTAACTCTGTAGTTAACCCCATGATTGAAAAGCGCATTTTAGACGTTGCTTCCACGATCTTGTTCATCAATGTCGTCGCATCAAAAACAGTTTAGCGTTGAAGAGGAAAATAATATCTTTTTTTTTTCGTTTGAAGTGAGTTTCAAGCACAAATATATGAGTTTTTGAACCGAACAATCGTGTTTCCAATGTTTCCAGTTGACAGTTTTAACGCTCAGTATCAATGTCTAAAACCAGTTTAGGAATTCACAACGACTTCCTCGCGAGTTTTCGAGAGGCTCTCAATAAAAGTCTATGAAAGCTTTTGGGATGTTTGGGATCAATATAGATCAAAACTGAAAAGCGAAACCTTCCAGTTTGAAAGCTTCGAAATCAACGTTATTTCGATTGCCGAGTGCGGTGAATGAGTTAAACAGGCAATGACTGTTTACGGTATGCAGCTGTCTACGGTAAAAACGCACCTGGAGGTGTCAGGCTTCTATTAAAGGGGGGGGGGGAGCGTTTCGTGATGTTATTAATTTCGTGCGATTTTTTCATATATTCCCAGCGTGGACCTGTGAGGTCTTTTAGAGTCGAGGCTCTTACTTGGACTTGAGGGCTTTTGATTTCGCTGAGTAATTTGTATTTAATAATTACCAATCACTTTCCAATTTTCCGATGCATTGGAAGAAAGTTTCATTCCTTGAGGGTAATATTTGTTTTAAAATTCAGTATCGAACATTTCCCCTCCCATTGTACGCTTGTTTGATCAAAAAGTAGCACAACGTCCACAGAAACTCTTTAATTCCTTCAAGAATGAGAGAATTTGACTAAAAATGACATATTTCGCCCAGATAGTCGAATCTTTGCCCGAATAGGCGAATAGGGTCGTCATTACTCATTTACAATTCACAAAACTGAACATAATCGCGCCTAATACACTTCTTTTGTACAGCCTAGAATGCCTTCATGGGTAGGTACAAAAATAGGCTCTCGACCAATTAACCACAGAATTTGTTCCGAAATTTGCTTGTTTGGTGAGAACAGTTGGAATTTTCACCTTAATCTTTTTTTTTTAGACGAAAAAAATTGAGGTTTATCTCAAAAACGCACTTTTTGGTTTTAATTTACCGAAACTTTATTATTAACTTTTTATTAGAACAAAGAGAAAACCAGGGGCGGATTTAGGCTGAAATGTTTAGGGAGGCTTATAGCCCTAAGCTCAAGATCCCCCCCTCCCTCTCAAAAATCAAATCAAATTCCAATTTTTGTGGATTAAGGCTCCGTTGCCCGCAGAACGAATTTAAAATGTTTACCTCACTCAAAAAGCCAATGTCACTGGATTGACTCCCTAAAAAGTCACTTACACCGGCTTTTGACTAATTCAACACTGCAATTTCGCTGGTTAGACACTTTCTATGTCCAAATATCACGGAATCTGACGCTCACAGAACCCTTTATGTGATTTTGGCTAATTCAATAACCATCGCGTTTGCACGTGTCTTTAAAAAAACAATTCACCGGATTGGCACTTTCTAAGACCAAGTTTCGTGGATATTGGCGTGTCGGAAACCAATTTTGACCAAAGTCATTTTTCAGGAATTCACACTTTTTTCCCCGCATATGAAATTTCCAGGCTTTGATTTTTTAGGACGATATTGTGGAGTTACGTAATACGAAAAGTCGAAAAAAGATATGTCTCTCCACTTCGTAAACAGTTTTTATTTATTCAGACCGGTTTCGAAGCATCAGTGCCTCATCATCAGTGATAGTTTCTTATTTATAGAAACTACCAAGAGTGAGTCTACTCTTAAACTACCAACAGTAGTTCTACTCTTAAAACCAATTTGGTTGGTCTGGTCTCATCAAAGGCGATTTTTTAAATGCAAAACTGGTAATAACCGCTGGCTGACTGACTCTTGGTTGCCATGTGAACTTTATTTATTGTGAGTATGTTACGTGATACGTGATTGGCTGAGCGTTAGCGCGTAAATATGGGATAACTCCCCTCCAACTGAACCTCCAAGTGAACCTTATGGTTATCACCAGTTTCTCGCGAAAAAATCACCTCAAAAATAAAATTTCGTGAAGTTGGCTCGTTTTAAAAAACAATATCAAGGGCTTTGATTCATGAAAAAAACTAAATTGTGCGGGGCTGACCACCTGGAAAATCCACCTCCAGGTGCCAAGCCAAGCTCCACCTCATTTCACAAATAAAGTTCGCAGGAAGGCTCTATATAAACACCAATTGCGCGGGTATGGGCCATTAAAACCAATTTCGTATATATTATAGCTCATTCTAACACAAAATTCGAGGATTCGAACCAATTTTCGATTCGAGGAACCAATTTTGTGGGTTTGGCTCGTTCAAAAATGATATTTCGTGGGGGGCATAGCAACTCATTATGCATCAGTGTGCTTGCTGTGTGCGCGTGCCCCTTTGCATCCTACGGGAGGAAAAGTCACTGCGAGTCGAGTTGTCTCATCAAAAAAGTTTACCAGGACAGGTTCGCCCCAAAAAAGTAATTTTGAGGTGAACAAAAGTGAGATGGCGTTCCAATGCGCCTATCTTGGGGCAAGTACGCGGCAAAACGGGGGAAAAAAACGTTAATATTCGCGCCTGAAATAGCGGAAAAGCGCTGATTCATAGTAAACAAAACGAAAAAAATCACTAATTTGAGGCTAAAAATTGAGAAAAATATTAATATGCGACAATAATTGAGAAAAAGCGGTAACTTGCTGCTATACAATTTAGAAAAAGCTGCAGCCCATCGCTCAGCAGGCTTAACAATTAATTTTAAAAACGCCACTTCATGGTTTTATCCATGAAGGGACTGAAATTGAGAAAAAGCTCTTATTCGCAAACCCAAGTCTAAAACTGAAAAAAATCTGATAAGCCCCGCCGAAAATTGAAGTAAAACGGTCGTTCCTTATAAAATAGAGAAAGACGCCAATTCGCGGATCAATTTGAGAGAATGCGCGAATTCCCGGCTAAAACTAAAAAATAATCCACCACAAAAATAAAATAATTTGCGGCTAAAATTGAGAAATAGTGCTGATTCGTGGCGATCGTAAAGAAAAAGCGCTTTATGTGAATTCAGAAAGCGCTAATTCACGGATACACGTGATATAACCATGAAGCCCGCTGTTATTCACGGCTAAAACTGAGACAAACTGCTAATTTCCGCCTAAAATCAATGTAAAACGCTCATTCGCAACTAAAATGGAGGCGAATGTTCTAAAAAGTGGCTAATTGAGAAAATTCGTGGCTAAAGTGGACAAGACGCTGCTGCTCATTCGCTGCTGAAACGGATTTTAACAATAAATAGCGGATCAATTTGAGAAAATCTGCTAATTCACGGATAGAATTGAGGAAAAGCGGCAATTCGCGACTGAAATTTGACATAATTCGCATCTAAATGGAGAAAAAGTGCTTAGGTCGCGCGAAAAATCGCTAATTCATGGTTAAAATTGAGAAAACGTCAATTTCTTAAACTTAAATTTCCCAAAGTGGGCGTCAAAACAGATTATTTTTAATCCAACAAAAACTAAATTGACTTATAATGAGGAGAATTTTTGTGACGTGTAGTGAGGTGAATCAAGTTTTTTAGCTTTTCGAAGCTCGAGTGACCCATTTTTTGGTTTAAGTACATGAGTTTTGACGACGGGGTGAGAAGAGAAAAATTTTTGCTGCCCTCTACGGGCGATTCTATCGTGTACAAGCCGTCCGCTTGTTTTTGAATTTGAATTCAATGAATTCAAAATTCTTCAGGATTTGAATAAATTTCGTGCAACCCCTGGAAACGGGCCAAAGCGGCCAATCCAAACATCACTCTTTCATCGCTGGTGTCGGCGTGGTCCTAAACGGTCCCAACGCTGCCGAACAAGCTAACCTCTGAACCCTAGTCAGTTCCATCTGTGCCCACAAGAGCTCTGCCGCCTCCTACCAGACCAAGGATACAGGAAGCTTTCTTAGTCTGACTATTCCTGTGAATAGCCACAGTGTCTTTGCTGGGGTCAAACCCCCAGGTGCTTCCCACCACCCTCCTGCACTGGTGGAATATCCGTACTGCTCTCTTGCAGACGTTCTCCACGTGCATTCTCCAGGAATGTTAAACCCAGATACTTAAGCTCTGTCACTGTCTCCACCTCATTCCCCACTTTTTTTACAGTACGCCATCCCATGATATTCCGCTTTCGTGTGAATAAAAGGAGCTCTTCATAACGAATAAATCTTTCGCCTTTTTTTAAAGGGGCAAATGTGTGCCTTCATTGCCAAGTATGGACTTGTCGATTCGGGTTCCAAAGTGAAAAAAACATTGGAGATACTATCTAGAAGCTAGTAGATTTCGTAACTAACTTTTTTGGATATTCGAAAGGCTTTTGACTGCGTCCCACATGGTGTCTTGCTGGCCAAAATTAGAAAATATTCCTTCTCTCGGCCAACAGTTGAACTACTTCAGCCTTACCTCACCAGGAGAAAGGAAGCAGTGAGGGTAGGTAATATATTCTCATGCTTTGAACAGATTTCTTCAGGCGTGCCTCAGGGATCCGTGCTGGGGCCGATCCTTCAATTTAAGCTTCAAATTAATTCATTTTTGTCATTGTTTCAAGAAGTTAAAGAAATTCATGGGTATGAAACTCGCCAGAGAAATAATATAACTGTCAAGTATAACATATTGAGAAAAAGCTTAAACGCAACAACTTTTTGGGCTATTCAATTTTATAATTTTCTCTCTGAGGATTTTAGAAGAGTACTTTTTGAGATGTATATGAGGAGGATAAAAGACTATCTTATTGCGAAATGTTTTTATTCATTTGAAGAAATATTGTCAGACAAATTGTCCAACTTAACATCTCTTCGACTATTGTAATACCTACTGTAGGTAGCTACAATAAAAAAAAATCTCTCTCTCTCTAAGACGTGTCCGGCCCTTTCCTGGCATGAACTCCAACTTTCGCCCGAATCCCCCAAAAAGAGTCGGTCTCATCGCTCAGCTCGACCGCTCAGCCGCCGCGCCGACTGGTGGCCAGCCAGCCGGCGCTCGAGAGAGACCACGTGGAGGTCAGTCTTACGTACTGAGAATGTTGGCTTGTACCATGGACCGAAACCGGACAGTGAAGAAGAAGTTCCTGTTCGGGTAGAGAACCTTTAATCAGACAGGTAAAATCACAGACGCCATGTTCGCTCTTATCAGTTATCAGTCTTGTAAAATCAACCTTTTGTTGATGTTTTGTGGATGTCAACAAACCACCCCCAACCGTTCTTATTAAACTGATAAGAACGAACATGGCGCCGTATGCGTCTACTCGTCTTTAAAGGTTCCTTAGTTCGGGTTGCCCGAACAGAGACCTCCCCCCTCTCCCTGTTGTTTCTCGTTTTCTCAAAATTGCAATTTCTCACGAAAAGAAAAGTGTGAGAGATTAGGAAAGGGTTTTCTAGAGAGGATACGTAGGTTTGAGAAAACATAATTAGGCCTCGCGCGAGTGCTTTGTGAAGGCCGAAATAAAAAAAAATGATTCTCAACCCGCTCTGCTTCCACCACCATCGGTTATTGATGGAACTGAATGAATAGTGTTCTCATTAAAACTGAAGTCAAGCTAATTTTTTCAAGAACTCAAAGCGAATTGGATGAAATTTCAGAGCTCATTAATATACAAACGCATTCATATCACGTTGAAACAAAATTAATAATCGTCATTTATCGGATTCTTTAATAAAAAAAAAATACCTGCCCTAATTGGTAGAAAGCTGTCCCACATAATGGAACTTAGAAGATCGACAGAAGTCTCTTCGCAATGCGTTATTTTCTCTAATTGGATAGCATTCTTCCCTCCCCCCACTCCTAGATTTTATTTTCATCTCGACGTAGAGCTGTCATTTTGAGGTTCCTCGGAACAACGAACTCATTGTCTTGATTGGCCTTGCAATCAGTCTTGGCAGGGGGGGGGGACGCTAGTCCTGATTTTTGTGGAATCAATTCCTTAGATACTTTAAAAAAATACGTGCTATATTCTTCAAATTAAGACCCGAATAGGAGTGTAGCGCGGTACTTTATTTTATTCTAAGTGAAGAGAAATCCACTGTCGTGTACTCTACTCCGTATTTTAATGCACATAAAGAACGGGAAGAGGATGGTGGAGAAACACCATTAAAAAGGAATGAGAGGGAGGGGGAAAAAAAACTCTGCACTCTTTCGCATAAGATAACAAAGTAATATAGCTGTACTGCTGAATATTGCAGACTGGGGCACCTTTCATTAATAACGAACCAGCTAAATCAGATGCCGCTCAGTGCCAGCCATGCATACGGCTAGAGATAAGAATGTCACAAGCCTGAATGTTGAAAAACAGGGGAGGAAAAAAAAACTCGCGGTTAAACGTATTTTTAAAAGCTGTTATTAAATTTTGTAGGTTTACCCGTCCATGTAGCGACACCGGAAACTTCGTGGTTTTTCTATTACCACAGTACGCCTATCCAAGGGATTTATCGTACTTATCGTAATTTCCTGATGTCGCCTTACATAACACAAATTCAGTCTAAAAAATCCAGCAAAACCATCACTGATATTATTACCAGGAAGATCAATTAATTTACAGCCTATTGCGTTACGACGTCATTTTGCTTTGCTTGCTGTCTATTTGCTAATGCGAATGACCACCAACCCTACCCCCTCTCCTTCGCCACCATCTCAGCGATTTGTTTAGCACAAATTTTAACCCTCACCAGAGTAAAGTGTTTTTAGGGCGTAAAAAATCCTTCGCAAAATCCCTTTGTTCCACTCTGCTCTAGTAGAAGACCACACGCGCGGTTGTATGCGATACGATATACTCCTACCCGCACGACTTGGCAGTCTTGAAGGGGTGGTGTTCTCATTTCTCCGTTGCTGCTGGTTTTATGCAATCGCAACAAATTATTGATTTTTGCTTTTTTTTTTATTGTTGAATTGTCAAATAATGCTTTTTGAGCTGAACATACGACTAATAATAATTTCTGGAGACGAAAATAACCACACAAATGAATTATTCCATAGTGTTCAATTTTTTAAATTTGCCAATCGTACATAATAACCATTCGGAGTCATTTGCAACCATTTGAGCGGTAATTAATTACATTATTATTTATCCTGCATAGTTAATTTTTCCTCAGTTAAATTACACATTGAGTAATTAATTATTCAGTTTATCTATTCTACTCCATCCGACCCTCTAACTCGCCGATCGCTATCCTACCCATTTACCTAGCCAAACATTCAAAGGTGGTAAATCCAACGTCTGCTCCCAATGAGAGCCACAGCGTTGCCTCTCCACCACTCTTTCTCATTCGCGCCTCGTTTCCTTTTCCAATAATTCACCGCCTCGCATTCTCTCTTTAAATTAATTGTACCTCACTTGTTATTGACAGTCTTTCGCCCTATACAGGGGGCAATCAATATTGTTTATAGCCTTTACCTTCTTCCCGTGATATTTCTTGACTGAGAAATTGATAAATTGACGAAACAATAATTTAAAAAGTGCCGTGAGGTATTCAATGAAAGAAATACGTGAATTCGTTTAATTAACTAGCTCGTGCAACTTGTCCAACAAACCCTAGGGGGATTTAAAAAAAAAAAAAAGTGAAGCAAATTTCTCCGCTAAAATCAAAGCTTCAGTTTCCACGAAAATCTGGGTGAGCATTTTAGTGGAAATGGGGGGGGGTACCTTATTACATCAGGCACTCCCGGAAATGACAAAGAGTTTGAGACCGTATTTTCAGAGTAAATATCGAGGGATCTCTACCCTCACTCACCACTAACATGGAGGGGGGGGGGGTTTCCGGAAGAGAAAAATAACGATAATGAGAGCATTGACATGGAAAAAAAGATCATAAACAGTGTACTGATTTGAGACACTCGGAAAATAACGGAATGACGGAAGTGTGAAGGCTGGATTTTGTATTTAAAAAAGTAGTGCGTGGAAATAGTAGAGCAGCCAAATTTTCCGGTTAAGGACGCGTGAGGGTGAGGGCCTATTTTGTCTCTTTTTTCTATCGTTCTCCGGCTAATAGCAAGGGGCGGATTAACACGGGAGGCTCGCACGTGCTCCTGGCCTACGCTTCACCCATTCCACTAATAGAAACATATTTTTAGGTGAATTAAAGTTGAAATTTAGGACACTAATTTTAATTTTCATGATGCTTGAAAAACACACAAATGACCATTCACACCTCTAGTCATCTGTTTGGAGAATTATTTGGTTCGAGGACTAAATAATTATTGGTTTTTCCTCCGTGTGAACAGCCAGTTTCAAGAAGTTGTGGTGCGGGAGTGTTACATTTCTGTAAGCCAAATTTACTCGGTGGTGAGGGGCTTCCGAAATGTTTATTTCCAAACAAACGAATTTCCTTAGGTCTCGGCAATTACACCAATTTCTCGTCTTCAAAATAATGATTGTAATGTTCGAAAACTTGGGCGAATGCGTAATCGTTGATTACCTACACGTTGTGAATACGACGCCACCCAAAAATGGTAAAGGGGGGTGGTCTCTAAGGGAGATTTCAACCGGCGTATTCAGATAATTGAAACGCGTAAGTTCGCCCAGGGCTCCGCAAGAGAGATCTGGGTGTAGGTTATCCTTCGGCCCACGGAGGACCTCTTTCGACTATACCTCGGCACCCCCCCCCCACCTCTTTCTTTCTTACAATTTACCGAACGAGCTTTTTTCTCAAGGTGTTGAAAATATTGGATTATGTTCCGTATCTTGGTGAAAAATGAGTAAAAAAAATTACAATTTTTATTTATTGTACGCGAAGGAACCGAAAAAAAAAGTTTCTTATTTGATTAAAGATCATCTTAACTCTTATAACTCTTTCGACTATTAATTTAGTTCTGACGAGCCAATTTTTATATGAAATCTACTTAAGAAATTTATATTTTTATATTCAGCTTATACTTATAAGATTCATTTTTTTTAAATAATAAAACCTTTTTATAATTTTTAAAATAACTGTCTTTAATGATTGCTGCGTGAACAGCAGAAATGTGAATTTATAGAAGCAAGGGAATGAAGTAGATAGAAGGGAACTTAGAGGGAAAAAATTGAGCTTAGCGAGAGGAGCACTTGGTGGAAGGGCTGCTGGAGGGTAAACAATTTATGTGTTTTTATGAGGCAGGTTTGGTTCCTTTCCTTGGGAGGATGGGTCGGATGTTTGATATCGACCGAGGGGAGTGGTCTAAGCCAGATCCCGCCCACCCTCTAGGGCCCACAATAGAAAACTATACCCTTCCCCCCCGTCAACCGCTGCCACCAAACACTCCAGTCTTTTATAATTTTTCCAATTGTTTTCCGGAGTGAGAGGGGGAGTCGTCCAGGTCGGCCCCCTGCAAGAAATCCAGCATGGCCGCTATTTTCTGCAAGCATAATGATGAATAGGGGGTGGGTGGGGAAAGGGCTTGAGGGAGAAAGAGAGGCGAGCGAAGGGAAAACGACGGGCATTTGAAATGTGTGTGTACGGGTTTGGGTGGGAGGGTTTTTGGTTTGAGAGGAAAAGGGAAAATGTGTGAGAGACGAGGTAAAAGAGGGGCAGGAAGAGTGGCTGAGCTTACCCCCAGGGCCTAACTTGGGCATTTTGAATAATAGCAGAGCTTGCTCATCTGAGCCTCTTTGATTAGCCTGGCCGGAGTTGCGTTCCTCATCCAAGGTCGGCAGCACTTCCCACTTTGCAAATTAAAAACTCTACCCCAATAGTGCACTCTACACTGCCCGGTGGCAAAATAAAAACTCTTTGAGGAGGCAGTGGGGGGGATTTCCCACCTTTTTACCTGCTCCTCATCCATTCGTTCCTGTTTTTCACGCTTTCACGACCTGCTTGAAGTCCACGGAGTAAATGTACAACTAGAGATAACTTTCGTTTTATATGTTACTCGAGACCAACTATTTTGAATAAGAATTTTCTTGGAGTGAGAAAACTGAATCAATAGAAACTTCCGGGCAAGTGCCTGAGGCACTTTTATCTTTTTGGTTCTTTTGTGACCCTTCATGTGATATCTCTCAGTAAAGCCTTGTATATAATAATTATCATTTTTGGTGTTCCATTAATAATTACAATTTAAATTAATTCATTAAACGTATTCAATTTCAACAAATTCATAATTTTCTATTCATTTGTTTATTTAATTTAAATTTTTTGATTACCACCCATTTCTTTTTTTTCCGTAGTTCAAACTTCTGTTGCAAGGTAGCGTCAATATGAGGATTCACAAAGCTTTTTTAAACCCTTCTTTTTTTCCATCCATTCCCTCACACCACTTGCCCCCCTCCGCCACACTCACACCACCACGACTTGCCCCCCTCCGTTTCAAACACCCACTCACATTTTCTCTTCTACACCAGCTGTTTTTTCGCCTTCCCGCCCTTTCGAATCAAAGAAAAAACGAGTTTTATTCATGGTTTAGCTTCGGAGCCACTCTTTTGCTCTTAATCCTTTCTTTGTACGCATGGACAACGCGTAATTTTCCTGCTTTTGTCGCAATTGCTTAATTATAAAATTTAATCAAGGTTCAACCCCGTGATTTTGATAATGACACAAACTTTCATATACTCTTTGTAGCGGTCAGTCAAGGCAACGTCAGTTTTTCATTTAGCTGAATGGAAACGGCCTGTTTCTCGAATTACTTCTGATTTTGCTTAGCAGGGGTAGAGTTCTATAGAACTTTGTTAGTCTCCAAGGGACGTTGAATCACCTTTCTCCCACCATTAACAATGTTTCGCTGTTGTTCGCCAATTTGTTGAAAAACTTATGAAGCAACGGTCGAGTATACTTCAGCTTCCCTCTCTGTACAACTTGGAATTTACTTTAAGTGTTTCGAAAAACAAAGGAATGCCTAAACAAAACAGGAGATGGTCTCAGCATTTAAAAATAATTTTAAGCTAAAAATGTTTATCCGGGCGTAAATGGTGGAAGTGTGAGAGCCTGGAATAAAGAGAGAAGGTTTTAAACTTGCAGCCGCGGGTATTTACAATTTCTGCATAGAACGGATAACTTGCATTGGATGAACCACGGAGTTTTGGAAATTGGGAGCCCTTCGACACACCAACACTTGCTCACCCAGTCTACACAAATTGGCATTTCATGTATTTGCCCTGCATCAGAGGTCTCTGCATTCCAAATGAGCCTTCATATATACCTATCAGAATGTTTAAGGGTTTACATACTAAGTGTTGCAACTCAGTGGCACACTCTTATAGCGTCAGGATCCCAGTGGAAAGGGAAAAAGGAAGATGGGACTTTATTTAATTAGAATTTTAATTAAAAGTGTATATCCGTACAGAAACACACTCACACAGGGCTTACTCTCTCGCGGAATGATTTTCATTATAGGTAACAGACTCGTACAATGAGACGCATTGGGTGATGTGTAGTGAGTGGGGGGTTCTAACAACTCCTGTGTGTGAATGGCTGAGACGAGCTTATTCAATTGAGTAATTATCGGAGAGAAGTGCCTCTATCACATAGTCACAGGCCAATGGAAACTGGTCGATCAAGATATGCCTTCATGACATCAATAATTTTTTTCGGGCTTCGAGTTTGTGAGCCAAAACACGGGCCATTTCGAGAAAAATGAGGGGCGCGTTGTGTCCCTCGCGTCCAGTAGACAAAATCTCTTTTAAAAAATGTCGGGCTAAGTAATGTCTCCTCACAATTATAACAATCCCGTTCAATTATAACATTTATTATTATTATTATGACTATAATATAATTAGAATTATTATTATAACATCCAATTATGACAATCCATCTACTTGGGTCGAGTGCCAATCTCGTGCTTATTTAAGATCGAAGTAGAATGAAAAGGCATCATTGTGCATGTGATTTTCATCGTTGTCTTCGTACGGAAAATCACATTATTCAATACTCCACACATCAGTTCACTCTCACACATAAACCCGATGCTCTCTGGTCCTTTGATTATTCTATGGCATTGTGGCGGTGGCGGCAGTGGTGATGGGGGGGGGGGTTCCACGCTAAGAACCAAGAATTACCTACAATCATCTCCATTCATCATTTTAATCCCCTCTTCACTCTTTACAATGCGTGTACGTAAAAATAAAAAACTCCCCTATAACATAAAGCAAAGACCATGAATCAAATTGTCTCACAATACGTGAAAAATCGCGTCATAAAATGTAGATGAAATCAAAACAATACATCATTCTGGATTTATAAGCAGATGAAAATTGAGATCTTCGTTAAAACTGGAGAAAAGTGAAGCAGTTAATCAAATAAAAAAAAAGAGTAAGGTAGTAAAAGTGGAATGTGATACCATGATAAAGGTGAAATTTAAAATCACATTCACGATGAAACCGTTAGGTTCTATTTTTCTCTCTCCGCCCCCTCACCCTCCAACTTTTTTTTTATGTAGGAGGAATATAAAGCAGAGGCAGTGTATGTTCCCCTTTAAGAGATGACCTCAGACAACTTTTTCCCCATTTTTTAAAGTGAGAGCGAGGGTGCTAAACTTTTTTCTTCTTCTCATGTGCCTTTTTTTCCCCCTCCCCTATTTTCATACAGAGCTTCCTTTACTTTTCCTCCAGTGTTTACGGGAGGAAAAGCCTTAAGGCGCGTGCCCTCAGACTTACGTGTCAGAGACACGCTGAAGCTGTATTGATCTGGAAGACTATCGCCCCTATTCACGGACCGCCACCTTTCCTTCCATCGTGCCTTTTCTCTTTTTCGCTTCTGGCTGGATTGTCAGGACAAGATAAATATTCATTTTCTTTCGCATAAGGGATATAAGGGGGCGGGAGACTTACCAGGATGGGGTGATGGTAAAATGAGAAGCAAAAGTGCGATGGGGGAGAGACTTGAACTCTCTCCCTCAGCTCATCTCACTCAACCCCTTTCAACCAAAAGAGAAAAAGGGGGGAAGCCCGTTCCACCCTTTAACTTTCGTCTTCGCTTGACAGGCCCCTTCAGCACAAAAAGGAAAACAGGGGGTAGTCCCTTAGTTAATTCCGTGTCTAGGGAGATTAATAAGGAGCGCCAGGCCGTTGCCGAATTTACTGTTATAACAAAAGGGAGGGAGAAGGACTTGGCAAAAAGCACCCTCAGGAGAAATGGTAGGAGAAAAGGCAGGAAGTATTGATCTCTTTTTAGCTAATTTGAAGTCGGATTCAAGCAAATGGCTTCTTAGCCCGGGCAAGATTCTCTCAAGAAAAGTAGAGGAGAGCTTACTTTCCTTATTCTCTCAGCAAAAGCTTTGAATCTTCTATTATTTAACTAATAGTCTTACATTATGGAAGTTAAGACACAAACGAGTCGAGCTCACTCATGCTCGAAATCGCTTGATACTATCCCGCGGACGCTGACCGTGCAATGCGGAGGCCTTCAAGTCAAAGGAACCGGACCGGAAAATCTGCTGCTGATGACATCGCTTAACGCAGCATTTTTTTCGACCCCCCCCCACCTCATCAAAAATGAGTTAACACCCCTCGCACCCTTCCAATCATAAGTGCCTTTTAACCGGGACGACAGTCCCAAATTACTCGTGGGATATGCGTCCAGCTCAAATCAATTCACTTTTAAATAATTGTACGAAATCGTAAAAATCGCTGGATGATTTTGGCAAATATGGACGCGTTTCTTGGGGTTTCACGACACGGGCAATCAAAAAAATCGAGATTTTCCTCAGTGATTTTTGGCCTCTCTGACCAGTTTTCCTGAGAGGGTTTCTCGCGGGCTGCGGTCACCAGTTCATCCTTTCTGCATTTCTGGGATGTTATTTCTCATTTTATCGATAATAACGATACTGCTATATCACATTTCTTCGTATATACGGTCGGGGAAAAGGGTTAAAACTGAAAATTTGTTCATATATTTTGCTATCTTCGAAATTTCAGCCATGTAAACAGCCATTATGTAATTTCAACCCCTCTTTCACTTGAAGATAAAAGGAAAAAATTGGTGGCACGGGGGTGGGAGGACGGGTGCGTGAGTTTAAAGTTTCCGTCTAAACCCCTCGGAGTAAACCGTTTATTATTCAAGCTGAAATGTGATGGTCGATGGTCCAGAGGCAGATCCTTCTCTATTACTGTGCGAGGCGAGGAGAAGAGAATGGGTCTTCCTGGATGGTTTGGTAGACATTAAAAAATAATTTTTTTCTCGGTATCTCCAGTTTCCTTAATGATTTGACTTGTCTTTGCTGATTGAGAGAAAAATGGATTAAACAATTAAACTTTATATAGCACTTACCTTTTATGTATTGTTTAAAATAACACAATTTTACTCTATCGTGATGAATGTCCTCCAAGAAATGATTAATGAGAGCGTGTGCTATAATTTATAATTAGATTCTTTAATACAAAACTAGAAAGAAACTTTTGGAGAAAGCTGGCAGTGATCGATGTGAGATAATTTCGAAATTTTGAAGTTAATTGATCAGTCGCTCGCTTAGAGCACAATGATAGGGTGATGGGGGTATTTTCATATACAAAATTGCATATCAGTAAGGATTTGAAGTATTCTCGTACTGTAGACAAGTAGTGGCAGGGAGATATGACGCAGCTATACCGATGCATTGTGGCATCGCACTCTACGAGTAAGTGAATCCCACCAGTTCTCTTATTTTCCCTTGATCGTCCCAGCAGCGCCTTGAATATTAAATCACGTTTATTAACGCCAGCGTCAGTCAAATAATTTTTTTTTTTTTTCCAGCGTGCACTTACCGTGAACGAATGAGTCAATCTACTGCCCTCAATCCCATGTTTTGAATTTCTTGAAGCAAACAATAGAATGTTTTTACACCGGACGTTTGTTTGCAACTCTAACAATTCCGTTTGTACGCCCCCCTCCGTTCCACAGTACCAAAGTGTAATGGCGGCGTGAGTGAGTGGACTTCAAGTCAATGTCCATAAGTACTCGGTATAGTGTTATATTCTCCGATTTTCTCAGAAACCACTCACGTTTATGAACCATGGGGTGGGGGGGGGGCTATAGAAGGACACAACAAGGGCACAAGCGAAATTCATATAAAGAGGGCACACTATTTTTTTTTTTTTTTTTTTTTTTCTTTCTTCCTTTCTTCTGTCAATCTCAAAGTAATATTATTTATGAATGAATATGAATATTTATTTATGCAATTAAAGAAGTAAATTAATTAACTGATTTTACCTGGACGACTCGGGAAGGCAAAGCCTACCACAATTCGAGCTTCGTGAAAAACTGGGTTCCCCTACAGGATTTGAACCCGTAACCTCTAGAATGCTAGTCCAATGCGCTGCCAATTACGATGCGGTGACGTAGAGGGAGGGATAAACATAGCCAAACCCCACCCAGGGACGTGCAAGAAGGGCACAAGAGAAATCCGTATAAAGAGGGCACACCACTTATTTATTTATTTTATTTTTTACTATGTCAATCTCAAAGTAATATTATTTATGTAAGAATATGAATACGTATTTATGCCCACTACCTGTAAGTAAAAACTTGTACTGGGAGTAGAGTTAAACTCAGCCTGTCTAGCTACATCATTTTTCTCTGTGTGTGTGTCTTGATCGAAGAAGAAGAGTACAAATCCTTTCGTACACCTGAGAAACTTTATGAAACGTATTTCTAATCACTTTGGTTAGAAGCTATATGAAGCAGGTTTTGTATAGAAATCAAGAAAACTAATCAAAATACTTCGGACAGTAAAATTAATCATTTAAAGCCCCGGTTAGATCAGCCAATTCACAATTTTCTAATTTTGTCCTTCGAAAAAATCCAAGGCTCCGCAGTTTAAAACATGAAATCGCACTGAAATATTCGTGAAATATTGTTACTGTGTAGAATATGTTCGTTATCGTCAATGTAAGATTTATTTAAGGTACGAATGGGAGGAGGTCTGTATAAAAAAAAAACAACCACGGAAATTAAGAAGGCTCTACATAAAATTTATCGGGCCTACAGCAGGGATTTTTGCTTTTCTTAAACGGTCAAGAGGAGTGTGCACGATACCTGGACATGAGAATCGACGCCCTAGCTGGGCCGACGCACTCAATTATAAAATTTCACCCGGAATGGTTCACTTTGATATGGAAAACGGTTGTTTCTACAGCAGATATTTAGCACATGTGGTGTTCAATTTTCAGGTTACCAGCTAAATCGACATTTTCGGTTAAGAGTTACTTTCTTCACCGATCCAAATAACAAGCGAGTTTAGTAGGGGTCGAATGACCTCCTTACATCATGTTACTTAATAGTGTCAGGAAGCATAATTGGTTAGCGAAAGTACTATAGATTCAATAAGGGAGTAATCTGTTGGGGGAAAACAAATTTGGATTAGGGATTAGGGGATAATCGATGCAGTTTTGAATATATATATTTTTTTCTAGATTTGCTCATACCTGAAGATCGCTCCCCCTTCCACCGCCCACAAACTCCCCGAGTCCCCCACCACTGACATCAAAGTTTCTTCCACGCTAGAGCAAATATTTATAACACCCTTTCATGTGCAAAATAATTCACAATGTAGAAAAAAGAAGGAGAAAAAACGGTTTTGTGATTATTCTATTCACCCCCTTAGCAGGGTTGTGGAATAGGTAATAAGGCTAGTGAAACCGGTTCCCTAGAAAAAAAGGTTTAGTTCATGAGAGCTTTAGCCAAGTGCCTCCAGTAATGTTCCGCAGGTCAGACAGTTCAGTTTATCTATGAACACCGAAGGTAAGCTTTAACCTGTTTGATGCAACGATTTTGAGTGAAATTGGCAAGACGATCCCTTTCGGATCACTTGTTGAGCGAGGCTATTGTCTGTCCGATTAATTTACGTTCTAGTACGAGAATGCTTTGTAGTGAGATTTTATTTTCTTTGTAGGAACGGGGTGAAGAAGAGGAAGGGAAGGTGATTGCGTACGATGAAGGACTATAGTGGGTGTAGGAGAATGTATATATAAAAAAAAAAAAGTAATGGGCCCTCAATGAAAAATCCTTGACCTGGGTCACACATGGGGGAGTATGGAGGTATTGGAAAAAACGCCCTCATTCTACGTATTCATCCCTCCTCGCCACCGCCCCCCCCCTCTTCATCATCAAGTTAGCCACCGACAAAACACTCACTGGTTTTTATTTTACCCTGTCCCTAATTTAATAAACCATCCATACCTTTGCTTCATCTTTTTACCGACTGTCATAGCTGGGTAAATAGCTTCACACTTCCCCCCCCCCACCACCACCCTAAACAAATCCTCAAACCAATACAATTCAGTTTTGGAAGAGGGGTGGGGGAGGAGGTAAGTTTACGAATTTAACGCATCTAGAAAACGTACTCGGCTTCAAGGACTCGAATGCCCTCGATATCTTTTAATTATTTTGTAACTGCCGCATTTGGCACTTTTTCCCGTAAAAAAAAAAAAAAAACGCACACAAAAATCCTTCGCTGGTTAATTGAAACAGAAAAAAAATGAATGAAAATTGAAAGAGAAGAAAAAAAACTCAATGAGGACTTTTTTAAACCAAGAAAAGTCAAAAGAATATTAAGCGAAAAAGAAGTTGAGAATTAATTAGGCTGTTGTTAATTATAAAATGTATACGTTAGAGTTGAACGTCTTTCTGTGTCCTGGTTATTAATTATAAAAGGAAAGGGCGGAAAACGGGACGGAATAAGGGCCCGAGAGAGGGATGGGAAAAAGGATTGACGGTGGTGGAGGTGGGGGGTAGTCCCGAGAAGAGAAGAGAGTTGAGAGTAGAGCGAAGCTGAAATCCCTCTCCTCAGATCAATTAAACATAAAACAGGGAGGGAGCGCTTTGTGAGGAGGCAAGATGGCCGACGGGGGTATTACTACAGAATTAGTGAGCCCTAAACTCATGCCATGGGGGTGGTAGTTTCCTTAGAGGGAGGGCAATGGAAAAGGATGAAGGGAGAGAAAAGAGTGAGAGAGAGTGAGTGAGAGAGATTGATGGGAAGGAGCCCTTACCAACCCTATTTACTTACCCCAGACCTCCATGTTCAATTCTACAACTATAAGATCAATATATGTACTATGCTATATTTTCTTCTTCCCCGAAACACTTCCTTTCCTCGAATTATTTTGTTTTTTAGTTTCTCAAAAAATACCCCTCCGCCTACCTATTTTTAATCATGTGAAATACAAAATATCAGCTCTAAATCAAACACACACAGACACATGGAACAGACAGACAGACGGCTTTTTACATGGGAATGTTGAATTACTTCATTACCCTCAAAACCTCGTTTTCGACATTCTAATTATAAATGAGGTAAAGTTTTATTCTTCCATTTCCTAATGACCTTACCTTTATAATCCGTTTCTATCATGCCCATTATCGGTAGAAAATGAGGCAAAAAATACATCATAATGTCACCCCCTTGAGCTTCGTAATCCAAAAACGGAAACAATCGGTTCGTCGGATTTTAAGCTTGAGGAAAAATCGAAGAGTAGAAACACGTGACTTCGTCTTGAGGAAGCTCAGAAAGACAGTAAACGTAGATGCATTGATGCGGGCATTGTAACGGCGTGTTTAGTGTAGATGTGGTTTTTCTGTTGCCATTTTGCTGTTTTTTTAAACATGCATTACTCGACTTACTCTTATGGATTTTATAGCTTATTAAAGTCATCAATTTGGGACATAAATTTAACTGGAAGAACATAGTCCGGAAACAGGTCTCATAATGGTCGTCTGCCTAGGGCATTTGCCCTCAGTGGTGAGTCATGCTCCCTTTTGGGACATCAACGTGAGTTTGATTGGCCACTGAGGGCAAATGCCCCATGCAGGCACCGTCAGACGATCATATTTATGTATTCAGCGCTGAGAAATCGGTCGAAGAAGACCAGTTTCAGGACTATTTTCTTCCGGTTAAACTCATGTCTCAACGCCACTGCACGGCAGACTCCCGGACTCGTAAATATTGAGAGTCATTATTATACTTAGTATCATTTTATACACCTTTCAAAACTATACATTTCCGGTTGAATGGAACTGTCGCCAGCTCTCGAACCACTACTTACACCTGCAGCACCACCACACACAACACACGTGACAATTGCTCCCCCCCCCCCCACCACAAACCCCAGCTTGCAAGACTTTTTTTTTAACGCGGTGAGATCACGTCTTGTGTGGCTGGGAGAATAATCAGGTTCCGTTGAAAATAAAGCGGCTCAAATTCTAAACTAAAAACTTTTGAAAACGTTATTTCATAGGGAATTTCAGAAGATCTGGCTGTTTTGAACAAATCAACAAGAGAGGCTCACTCTTGATCAACGGCAGTGCGTGAGATAAATCACCGTAGGCCAGGTTCCCGGTGATTTCCGTGCGACGAGGATTCGTGAAACTATTTGGCGTTTTTCTTAAATGTCGCACCTCAATGTATAATCCTGAAATTTGAAATTTGTCACACTAATTCCAGCCGGCATTTTTTTAATCTTTAAAAACAAAAAAACTGCGCGTATGCCTATAGGAAGCTTTAACGTTAAAAGTGTTACTTTAATTAGGCGGAAAATCAGGTAATTTCGCTAAATGCTTTGGACATAAGTTGAATTCCAATCGGATCGTGAGGTAACGAGGCATGTATTAACTCGAAAAAAAAAAAGTCGCGTCTGAAGAGTAAAATTAGCGCAGTCGTTCAACTCTTTCAACCCTCTTTTCCCCAAAGAAAACCTAGGAATTCTAAAATGGCGAATGTATGGAAAATCAATGCTTAATTACGCATTTTATCATCTGCTCAATTTACCACATTAACCGTTCAGACTCACATTGTATAACGCGATCAATTCAAAAAATGTTATTAATAGAACATTCCTTTACTGTGCTGGATGGCGAGGATACCCTCAAATTGGTGGGGTAGCACCTTAAATCCGCCCGTGAATAGAGACTCAAAATACTATTTTTTTTTCATTTGTTTTTATTTTACGACTGGGAAGTTTTTCGGTATAAGCTCGTACGACCATATCATACAGCTTCCTATTTATTGAGCAAAATCCCTAGCATGGTTCCTCCCTTCACCCGTCATCATCATTTGTCGGTTGTGTGGACATTCAACCGAATCGTTGTAATAAACTGAAAAAAAAAAATACATTCCTTTGTTCCACGTTGATAGGTGACTGACAAACGCGTACAAAAAAAAAATCCTCACATTAATAAGTCTTTAGCGTGTAAACAGCAACTTTTTTATCTCGCTTTTTCCCCTCTTGCGATGTTTTTTTTTCGCTCGAAGAGAGAAAAAAAATGAAAGTGTTTTCAACAGGTTTTCGTGACTGGGAGGAGGTACAAGCGAAAGGTATGGGGGAGGCTGAAGAAAAAACGTGGCAGTTCGAGATGGAGCAGAATAGTAAAGGGCTAGTATGGGTGATGCTGTTATAGATGGTGTCGAGGGGTAAGGGGGGGGTGTTAGAGGAAGTGCTTGTGCTGCCTGGGGAGCCCTGCGAAGGAATATTGGGTAAAAGGAAGGGATAGGAACATTAGGAGGTTGGGTTGTATTTGTGGATGGAAGTGTACCTGGTGTGAAGAGGCTGTGTACAGTCAGAAGATTAGAAAAGTGTGGGCGAGTTATGGGGTATGGCGAGGGGGTTGGTGGAGGGGAAAGGGTCAGAATGAGAAAAGGGAGGGCAGTGTTTTCCCCCTTTAGAGACCGCATGGTTGACGAGGGCGGTGAAGGGAGTACGGAAAAGGGCGAGAGAGAAGTAGGCAGCCCCCAAGCCCTTGTATTGATCCCTTCCCTTGCCCACTCTTAAGTGTGAGAGAGAGAAAGGTCTGTAGAATGCAAAGAAAAGAGATGAAAAGGGTTTCACCCCCCCCCCCCCCGCAACGCTTAACTTAAAGAAATAGCTACATTTGCATGGATCTCCGAGTCCTTATAATACAGAAAACTGGGGAAACAAAACACTACACGAACAACAAGGGCAGTTTGAAAAACCAATCAACATAATTTGTCTAGCGTACAAACAAAATAGAAAATTTAAAGATTAGAATTTAACACAACTAAAAATCCATACGAGTTCTTGGAGTCAGTTCAAGTGGCTTTGAACACCAAAAAGTGACCAATAAATCACCTAAATCAACTCTCACTAAAAGCCACCGAACCTCCATTTTTAAAATCTGAAAACCGGTTCAAACGACACTGCCACCCTAAAATCTCATTTTAATCCTCGAAAAAAAGGCCCAAGACTGTCTTCCGAAGCTCTGAAACATTTCTATGATGAAACTGACTGTTTTCCGCAACCAAACTCGTATTATGTATTCCTTTAGGAGATCGTCACTTTCGAGAATTGTTCCGCAGGCGTAGCGTTTTACATCATGTCATTATCGTCGCTCGAAAATCGCCCCCCCCCCGCTCCCGTGAATGTCTAAAATCTCCAAGTTTTCGGATCCAAATCCAGTAGAGTCATACTCTACACTTTTACAGTATTCTGCATTTCAAAGTTGTGGGTTACCCCTCCCAGCCACCAATTACATTAGTGATGTATTTGACATTAAAAATAACCGTGTTGAAAATTCTGTGAATCTCCTGGAGAAAATCACTAAATGCCCCCTTCTTCCCCTTTTTAACCCCCTCCCCATCCGCGCATTAATGGCCCTTTTTGGGTTTCAAACGGATAAGATTTACTGGTGTCTGGACTACCGTTGCACTCTCTATATCAATTTACTTCATTTTGGTTGGAATAAAATGCGTGAAAATTGTCTCAAGTTGCATTTTAAATTTTGGGATGGTGAGCAACGTGGAATTGTGGTCTTGCAGTGAAACCATGGCGTTGTAGACCGAGAGCTGGCGACAGTCCCATTCAACCGGAAAGGTGTGCAAAATGATAGCACATAACCCCCTATTTACGAGTCCGGGAGTCTGCCATGCTGTATCTGGGCCCTAATTATTTTTATAGCTAATTAAAGTCCTAAATTTACATGAATTTGACCGGGGGAACATAGTCAAGAAACTGGTCTTATCCGAAAAGGTTTTATGGAGCTGGTTACGAATATGATCGTCTGCCGTCATCTGCCTGGGGCCATTGGCCCTCTGTGGCTCGTCAAACTGACGAAATTTAGGAAATTTTAATTAACCGGAAGCACATAGTCCTGAAACTGGACTACGTTCTTCCGGTCAAATGAAAATGACCAAACTCAGTGAGTTTGATGAGCCATAGAGGGCAAATGCTCCAGGCAGACGCCGCGCCAGCAGACGATCATATGTAATCATCTCCATGAAAAATATCGAAAAAGACCAGTTTCAGGACCATGTTCTTCCGGTCAAGTACAATTTACCAAATATAGTGAGTTTGATGAGCCACAGAGGGCAAATGCCCCAGGCAGTCGGCGGGAGATGATCATATTCGTAATCAGCTTCATAAAACCTTTCGAATGAGACTATAGTTTCAGGACTTTCATCTTCTGGTTAATTAATTTCCCTCGTCGCACAGTTTGACTGGTTACGAAGGGCACATGCCCTGGCAGACGATCATTTTCATATTCAGCTGCATAGGACCATTTTCAGAACTTCGTTCTCCCGGTTAATTAATATCCCAAATTTAGGCAGTTTGCCTGAGCACCGAGGACAAATGTCCCAAGCAGGCGCCGGCGGACGATCATATTTTAAACCTAAAAAAACCTATCCTTGGTGATACAAGGCGTGAATAACGTAATTATTTCATAATAAGGTGACAAAGGAACTACCAAGACTCCCAGGGTCTTGGTCTTGTGAGCAGTGTGACCTAGAGTCTTGCGATACCGGCCTGGTCTTGCTCGTAGTCATCACTACTATACAAAGGGATTGTTGCAATCAAGCTAAGTTTTCACTAAGCAATACTATGGGTGTTGATAAGGGGGAAGGGGCTTCAGCGCCCCCCCTCCTCAACTTGCTATACCCCCTCCCCCACGGAGAATCTCCAATTTTAATATCTTCGTTTTTTTCAATTTCGCAAATCAGAATTAAGTTAGGGATAAATGCAGGAGCCAAGGATAACGTGTATACAAATCCATTATAAGAGCAAGAAAAAGAACATAGAACATTTTTCCTGTTATTCGTCTTGCACTGTATAGATAATCGAAATGGAATCGGTGAAGAAAGGATTACCTACCTTGTGAATTAACTATCTGTAAATAAATCGCAACGAATGACCGCTCAGTACACTGTCTTTCCCAATAAAAACAAACCCTTATCCCGCATTGTGCGATTTCTTTTTCACAGTCGCAATTTTCGACCTTCGGGGTCGGTGCGGTGGTATGAAAATGTCTTAAAATGTTATTTCAGTAACATATTTTGCCAGGGACCCGTAACATAAAGATAACAAGTCAAATATCCAAAATAACTGAGCGTTATTTGGCACTATTATCCATTCAATCGCCTTCGAAGACTTGATAGCGCCACCACCCCCTTGACCATTTAATCAAATTTCAAATGAATAATGGTCGTTTTTAAAAGAAACCGAAGTTAGTTGAAGCATTTATTTGAATTTCTGGGTTTAAAGAAAGCCTTTGGAATATTCATGACGTCATGAGCGATTTCATTTGTTTGCTCTTGCCCCCTCCCTTCCATTACCCTCAAACAATCCTTGGAAAACATTGATACAAGCAATTTCTCATTCATTCAGATTTACAGATCACCCCTGTCCCTCACTCCGGCAGCACCTTTCCCTCTCACCCCTTCAGAATTACGTTATTTATACTTTTATAAAGGGATGCTTTACGTAGGTAGTACTTTCACCCTTTTTTTCCTCGAAGGCCTGGAATTATGACCTCTTCCCCTATTTTCATTGGGTTGATGAAAGTGAGAGGAGAGGTGTGGATTTCTCAAAACACATTGTGGTGGGGGAGGGGGGTAACTGTTCGTTGGTTAATAAATTCCAATTTTTTTGGCGTCGATTATTGGAAGAACAAAAAAATGGGCCCTCAAGGTTTCAAGAAAATGAAGAAGGAGAAGAAGAAAAAAAAAAACGGTCGAGAGACAAGAGATTTTCCTTGTCGTTCACTTAGTCGCTGTACCAAGCAACACCCCCTCGTCATCCTCTTCATCATGCTATTTTCCATGTAAGGGGTTGGCTGATGGGGTGGAGTAGTTATGGAGGTGTATTGATTCGAGCAACATCTTCCCCTCTTAAGACCTTACTCTCCGTTTTCATATTGATCCACCCTCACCAACCTACTCTGTCCGCAAATAAGATTACCTCTCACGATTAAACCTTCTACTTCGCTCCACTCCCCGATTCCACATTCTCAACGCCTCCACCCCGCACTCCATCTGGCCAAAGGGGCCATGGACCACCAGCTCACCAGTCTCTAGTGTTTACTCCTCCTCCATTCCTCATTCCTTTTTCGTCCCTTCTTTCCTTTATTCTCTTTCGTGTGTATCAGGGAGGGTTATTTCTTTAAAGAAAGAAAATAAATAAATGAAAATTCAACGTTGGGAGTTGGTAAAACGAAAAAAAAAAAAATGTTTTCTTCCGCTAATCAGTTATACTCAACGACGAAAACTCGAAAGATCTTCAAGTAATCCGGTTAATTTATTTAGCGTAGGAATGACGATTTTGACTATCAATAAGTCGAGGATGGGCACCGTCAAGTTCACATTGCTTTGAGTTTTGTCATAATCTGATGGCTTAGTTTTCATACAGAGAATGGCCCTGGTCACTCTTTCTAAGCCGTCGTAATTAGTTATAAATTTGTCAGTTAAATAGCAGAAAGCCGAATGGTTTCTGGATACATGTCCAAAGGAGTATTGGTGGCAGTGAAAAGTCAGTCTTGGAGGGATGATGGGTGATTCATTAGCTAGCTGTCTGTTAATGAAGTCTTTGCAAAGGGAATTAAAAATGTCTTTTTTTGTCAATAAAACAGACAGATAGCAAAACAGCAGGCCAAAAATCACTTCTTTCAACCTTTCAGAGGTTGTGTATCAAGAATATGAACCGGAAACACCGGAACACCTGAAAATGTAAGAAATAATAATTGAGAGGAGATGCAGAGGTGGATTGAAAATGAAAGAAAAAGCTCCAATGCAGCCGCCGTGGGACTTATTTGCTCAGGGGGACCTTTATAACTGCATTATGCTGTGGAAAAATAAAGAAAGAGAGAAAAAAAAGAGATTTGATAATCTTGGCTTCTCAAGTCACGCGAATTCGCAAAAAAACAAAAAAAAACACCGGTGTGCCGTGTGCCGCGTACTGTCCAACAAACAAGCCCAAACTATTCACAAGAAATCTTGGAGACTCAGTGAATTGGGAGTGTGCGTTTTGGTGGGAATTGAGTGTCGCTTGAGTAAGGGGATGGGAGGGGGGTGATGAAATGAACTCCCTCTCGCTCCCTTCATCATACATCAGGAAATGAGAGCAATTTAGCTCTTATGATTTCATCGGTATCGGTAAGGTCCCCAATCGAAAACGAAGGTCTTATTGCCGCTTTATTTAGCGTTGGTTTGTGATTATCAGGCGAGGGCGGGGGAGGGGGGAGGAATGAAAAGCCTTCTTTTTAATAATAATCGTGGGAATTGAATAACAAACGCCTCATGGTTGGCTGAATAGAAACAGGCGTTGAACACGCTATGAGATATTCAGGGCTCAATTCGTATCGTAGATGAACAGTAATGAAATAGTGAAACATCACTGATAGGGTCGAGTTGCTAAGTCAACAAGTGATTTATGAACATTCAGTATGCATGCATTTAGCGCTTTTTCGTTCTTCAAAGCCTTGTAAAAGAATTTTATTTTAATAATGAACTTAATTGTCAAGAGAAAAGGAAAAAAAACTAAATGCCCTAAAGGCACCCTTTTCGCGTTTACATTTTTTATAGAAGAGAAGAAAAAAGTGGCTGGGAACCCTTTCTGATTCACACCCCCTTGACCACAGCCCCAGGACCCGTCCCTTCATTAAAATACTGAAATAAACTTAGCTATTACCAAGCTTAATTAAGAATATATGTATGAATGTTAGGAAAATGCAGAGAGATGCCAAGCTTAAATTGCAAAGCGTATATGTGAAGAGGGCCCGAGCCTTCATCTAAACAAGTATTCAGAGGTGCTTGGGGGTGGGATGGTAGGGATATCGACTTTTCAGTCATAAACAGCCTTAAACTTAACATATACCGTATTTTGCGTTACTGGCTTTTCCCAAGTTGACTATGCCTCTCCAACTTGTATTTTGCGTTGAAATGGGAGTATTTCACTTATAGTTGTGCTGCGTCGGGGTGTCGCTCTGAAGTACAATTTCTGTCTTTGGGTTGGGGGGGAAAAAACAATTTAATGAGGTTTGTTCGCTAAATGTAACAGTACTATGAATGGATGTGAAAGGCTAAAGGACTAAAAGAGAGGTGATCTATCATTCATTTCTCCTATTAATTAAATGTATCGCTAGCATGATAGATGTGCAGTTTTGGGGGGAATATTCGCTTAAAAATACTACCGACAGTGTTCATTTGTCATGCTCTTATTAATATGGACGAAGTTAGTAATGCAAGTAGTTACCGTGTTTCATTCGAAATACCTTGGAAGCTGTATTTGGACTTATGGAGTTCATTTTTTTTTTCCATGAGTTTTAAAATAAAGAAAAAGGTGCAAGGCTAGGCAAAAAAAAAGGTCGAGCACGCTAATCTGTTTATCCTCCACCTGTTAAAGGTCCCAGAGAGAGAACCAGCCTACCCTCAGCCCCTTGCCACGTGTCAGAATACCGGTCGGTTTGAATAGCTTTTAAACCCTCTCACTTGGACTATTATGACACCACATTCCTGAAATAACCCTCGGAGATCTTTTTTTGGGGAAGTTAAATTAGTTGGAAAAGACGTCAATAAAAGGCGAGGCGAGATGGCGTAGAATTTTCATCAGTGACTTTTTGAACATTCTCGTTATGTTCAAAAACTTCGCTTTCATTCACTAGACCTAGCCGCCCTCCCCACCAACATCATCACCCAGAAAAAAAAAAGTTGAACAAGTTGAAGTGGTCCAGCAGGTTAGGGGCGAGGGCAGCGTTGTGAAGAATTGTCTGTCCACCCCTTCACGTAAGGGGTTGAAGGTGAGCAAAAGATGATCCCCGGGGGTAGTTCGTAAAGGTCAAAGGTGTTTAGCATACCTGACGCGAACACCCGGCTTGACTGTCCGTTCCCACGGAGCTTCCCTTCCCCCATCCTCCCACCTCTTAAATAACGGTTCATCTTTTATTGTTCCTCCCACGACATTTTTTTAGCACGTCTAAATTGGTTAAAGTTTAAAAAAGGTTAGAGATGGGTGGGGGGGGGGATCGAGGGAGACAAAAACAAGTCTCAACACCTATGGCTATAGGCTAGAAAAGGCCGGCTTTTTAAAACCTTTTCCGTGTGTTTTAGTGAAAAAAAAAAAAACCGTGGGCTTAGGTGGGGGGTAGCCACTTGGACTTGTTGACTGTATGGGAAAAGGCAGCACCCATTTTCACTAGAATAGGAAAAGAACACGCTCCCCCTCCCTCACCACCAAATGTTCTTCATGTTGAAGTTGTTGACCAACAGACAACAAAAGAGAGCGTTAATTTATAGGATTTTCCTTGTGTAGAGGACTACAGGTGTTTCCACGACGTGAGGAAGACAGAAACACATGGAAAAACTTATAAATTATCCAATCCTCTTGTATTTTTATTGAATTTTGGTATCGTTTTTTGTAGATTTGGCGGTGGTAGTTTTGGTTTCTCAGTTTTTTTTTTGGCCCTTATTCATTTAATGTTTTTTATTTCTCTATGTTTCAGAAAGCACTCAGAGTAAAACTCGTTGATAGGAGACGTGATACACATCAACCCTTTTCATATGTTCAATTAATAATAATAATAGTCATAATAATAAATGTATGTAAATACTTAAATGGAAAGGTGGTCCAGATTCTGGTTCTGGGTCTTACCTATCCGGTTATTTTAATGTTTTTTTTTTTTTTATACCGCTATCCACCCGCTCCTCACATTGTATCCGTCCGGCTGCCAACGGTTTTCGACACTCCCCCACGCAGCGACAAGGTCCCTCCCTGTTCCTAAACCTTTGTCCACCTGGCTTTCGTGATTAATTCTCTTTTCCCCCTGAGCAGCAACACAGCCAAGGTTGCAAATACTTTTTCCTTGAGTTTTTTTTTTTTTCGTTGATAGTGATAAATATAAACACACAATTTTATTTTCATGTTGTTCGAACATAATATATAAATAAAGTGCACTCTTTTCTCTTGCTGTTGTATTACTTCCAAAGACAGAAGGTGAATTACTTTGAGTTCAATAGTCTAGGATCCTAGGGTCTATTTTCTCACCCATAAGAGGTAATTCTACCAATGCTTTTTATAGCCAGATATCAACCCTCAAAACATGAAAGTGCGCGTCTGCGATTTTCAATACTCGTCGAGCATAGCGTAATAATTAATCAAAGTAATTAAATTTACGACCAAATTTCACCAATAAGATGCAGGAATACAACTTGGCTTAAAATTCAGGGTTTTTATGCCACAAACACAGGAAAAATCGTCTGTGACCTGCAAAACGCGGCGAACATGACGTAATTATTTATTTAGATAATCGAAATAACTGAAGAGGTATAATTCATTAGGTCCGGAATGCTCGTGCTCGGTGAAAAATATAAATGTTATTGTATGCATATTCTGGTATAAATAGTTTGGCACATCCAAGATAGCGTTATAATTGATTTAATTAATTACATTTTCAACCAAAATCCACCCAGTGCACGACTGCTAAATTGCTAAAGATTGCTAAGTTACGGCTAAAATTAAGAAAAATACTCCGTGGCAAAATTGTCTTGAAGCTTCCGCGGATAACGTGTAGAAAGAGCGCTATAATTAGACGCTAGCCGATAGAAGGCAAGTTGGTGACTCAAACTGAGAAAAAGCGTTAATTCATAGCTAAAAGCAAGAAAATAGCTAATTCGCAGCTATAATTAAGAAAAATTACTAATTTATGGAATGGATGAAATTGAGAAAGTCGATCATTAGCGGCTTGCGAATTCACTGCGAAAATTCAGAAAAATCGCTAATGTACAGCTAATATGAAAAAAAAAATCCTTACTCCGCGGCGAAAATTCAGAAAAATCGCTAATTCACTAATCCGATGAAATTGAGCAGAAGCGCTGGAGTGATGAGAACACGCTCATTCGCGGTTTAATTGAGCAAAGTCAACTCGCGGCTTCTTATAGTACAACTTCGGGCTAGAAAGTGAAAAAAAGTGACAATCCGCGGCCAAATTCAGAAAAAAAACGCTTGGCAATTTGCGGCGAAAATTGGGAAACAACTCTAATTCGTGTCTGAAATGTAGAAAAATCTATAATTAGCGGCTAAAATGAGGAAAAACTCTGATTTGCGGATAAAATAAAGAAAAATGGCTAATTTGAGAAAATGTGCTCATTGACAGAAAATTGAGAAAATGTCAAGCCGCGGTTTCCGGAGGCAACTTCGTGGCCAATTACGAAAAAGCGTTATAATTTACGGCAAAAATTGAGAAATAACGCTTATTCAGTAAAATCGGCAACACTGATTCTATGTGCCCTGAAAAAAGCCGAACTGACAATTTGCGCCTTAAAAATTCCCCAACCCACGCCCACGCAAATTCACGCCCTAAAATTGACAAAATTGACTTTATGTGTGGCCCATTTATGAATAGTTAAACTGACGATTCGCGCCTTGAAAAGGCCTAAACAGATTAGTCCTGTCCTGAGAATGACAAAAACGACCATTCGCCGTCACGCGTCAAAAATAGCCAAACCGACCGAGCCTTCACGCCTCTAAAATGCATTTTATCATTCGTGCCATAAAAAAAGAAAAACTGTCTATTCACGCCCTAAAAATGGCATACTCGTACTCAGACGCGGATCCAGGATTTGGTCAAGGGAGGGGATTGGGAAATTGTGTGCTTCGCTTGATTGACTAAAAATGGCTTGACAGTAATTCACTGCCTAAAAACTGCTAAACTGACTATAAATCGCGCCCCAAAATGGCAAATCTAACGATTCTTGCATTTAAAATGACTATTTGCGCCCTAGAAATTGTCATTTACCACTCTATAAAATAGCCAAAATGACTTCGCGTGTCCTAAAAATAGCCAAACTGGCGATTCTCGCTCGAAAATGGCCAAAATGACTCTAGGCGGCCTGGAAATGCCTTAACAGATTATTCCTGTCCTGAAAGCTGAAAAATAGACCTCTTGTGCGCCAAGAATGGTCCAAATAGCCATTCGTGCTTAATTTTTGTTAGAAGGGACTAATTGCAACCTACTAAACATAATAGCAAAACTGACAATTCGCGCCCTGAAAACGGCAAAATCGATAACTGACTCGTAATAGCCTGAATTTTCTGATATGATTGCAATTGTGAATGTTTTAATTATAATTTTGGTCGTAAAACTAATGACTTTAATTAATTATTTCGGGATGTTCACCGTGTCTTGCATGTCGCAGATGATTTTTCCTGGGGTTGTGGCATAAAATCCCAAATTTTAAGCCAAGTTGCAATCGTGCACCTTATGGTAAAATTTTGGTCGTAATTTAATTACTTAATTACGCCTTGTTCGACGAGCATTAAAAATCGCAGACTCGCGCTTTCATGTTTATGGGCTTGATATCTGTCGATAAAAAGCATTGGTAGAAGTACCTCTTATGGGTGAGAAAATAGACCCTGATGGGATGCCCCGTGCCATTCAATGTCCGGTACAATTCCAGTTGTGCGTGAGGAGTAACACAGAACAACTAATGAACCAAATATATTGTGATAAATAACTTTTCTGTAATTACTATGATTTTTCGTAGTTTTCATTTCATTCCGCAGTTATTTTGTGGTTAAAATTAACTTGTTTGATTGTTTGTTTATTCAAGTTTTACGCCTTGTTCGAAATTTTTTATTGGAGGGGAGGGGCAGTGTTATGGTGGGAAAATCGAGGGCTCAGTGGTGATATTTAGTGGGGAAAAACTTCTTCCGGATGGGGGGGTTGGTGCTGGCAGCCCTCTCTGCCGTATTTATAGGGTAAGTCGCGAATCTGTAGTGATACGCTTTCCACCCCTGCCTGTGGGGTGGGTTGAGGAGCGTTAGTTTGAATAGCCTTTTTTAACTTTTTTGGAATTATTCGATGAAAGGGCAACTCAAACCAGGGGCAAGCGCTAAACCCCTTGCGTTGCTGGCCCAATTTGAATCAACTAAAAACACGAGTATTGGGCCACTCGCAAAGAAATCATACGAGACATACCGGCTGGGGGGAAATTTCACAATTAAAGGAGAAATCTTCGCTCCAACACGGTATTGGAGCTAGCAGAGGAGGATCATTACCCAATTTCAACTGCGGAAAGTCTATCGTATTCGATGAACAAATCGAACGGGCTGGTCTGATTGTTACCGGGGAAAGTGTTATTGTACTTAGGGGGAGGGGGGCGGATCAGGTCCGTCATGTTTTCCTGGCGGCTACAAAAGCACACTGGAAAAAAGGGGTCAAGGTTTCGGACCAAGAGAATAAAATGTGCTGCCCTCCCACAAATCCCGCCTAATCTCCGTTTTTTGAGGATACAAATAATAGCGGTTAAAATGGAGAAAAAGTGTTAATTGGTGCCTAAAATTGAGATTATGGACTCTTCCACAGCTGAAATTGAGCAAAAAGTGCTGATTCGGAGCTCTAATTGAGCAATACGAGCAATTTTCGGATAAAACGGAAGGAATAGCACAGTGCTATATAAGCCGTGTATCTGACCCCGCCGAATTTGGGGGTTCATGAAAAATCCGCGAAATTTTTGGGTTATTTAGCGAGTGCAATACGACATATTTTATTTTTTTTTAGTGAGCCAGATATGCAAAAATGTTATTTTGGTGAGAAAAACACGCAAAATTATTTAGAAAATTAAGAGATAAAAAAGGTTTGAACCATTTTTCGAAATTAGGGAACCCCACGAAATCGGTGGTGACCTGTATGCTTTGTACTTCTTGATGGTATTATGTAGGGGTGGGCAGTTGCCCCACTATGGCCTTGATTTTTAGGGTGGCGGAGGGCAACTGCCTCCCTTTGCCTGCGCAACCATGGTTCACGGCTAAAAGTGAAAAAAGGCGTGCTGCCAGGCAAGTGGCCGAATTCTTCTCAAACATTTGAAATTTGCCTTTAAATATCTTCGTCTTAGCCGAACATCACAGCGCTTTTTACCCAAAGTAGCTACTTTTGAACATGGGCGTCGCAAAATGGGTGCAATGGAGGCGAGCTACCCCTCCCTGGAGATTGGAAGATGAAATAAAAATCAAGAAATCGAAAATCAGTCAATGAGCTAAAAATAGTAGAATTCGTTGTTGTTAATCTAGAGTTCTGCCTCGCTTTTATTTCTAATTTATGTAATTGCGAAGGGAATTGTCAATTTGTGTGCCTAATTGAGAAAGGATTTCAAGGAAGAGTGGTAGCTAACGTGCCCTGAGAATAATCGAGCTCAGGGACCGAGCTCAGTGGGACCCTTTTTACTAACCCCCCACCACCAGCACACTCATCCCAACACAGTTTTAGTGTCTTGCTTGACGTGTGTACTCCCCTCGCTCTCTCTCGATAGGCCTGCAACCGAAAACAATAAAGCTCTAACCACAGCCACACTACAGAACCACAAAGAAGGCCCAAACACAGCCAAGCTTCAAACCACAGTAAGGTCCCAATTAAAGCTCCAACCACGAAGAAGGCTCAACCTCAGCAAAGGTCCAGCTTCAACAAAGGTCCGACCACAGCAATCCTCCAACTATAATTCGCTGTAACCATATTTAGAACCACCAAACCACAGTTAAGATCCAACCACAGCAAAGCTCCAACCACATCACTTCTACAATAAGCTCTAACCACATTTAGAACCTCCAAACCACAGTTTAGCTCCAACCACAGCAAAACTCCAACCACAGCAAAGTTTCAACCACAACAAAGCTCCAACTACAGCAAAGGTCGAACCACAGCAATGGTCCGACCACAGCAAAGGTGCCACCCCCCTCTCGACGTGCCTGCCCTTCATCTAGCCCAACCAAAACAAATCCTAGCTACCCTCCCCTGGCTCAATGGCTGGCGACGCCCTCGCTTTTGAAAAAGAATTTGAAAACATGGTAACCCCACAAGGGAAAGAATGTGAGCCCCCCTCCCCACGCTACCACGGAGGGGTTCCAATGTTATCCCGGACCCGGTGCCTCAACTTTGGAAAAGACGGCCCTGTCCCCACCGCCCCTTGAATTTCCCATTGTCGTGTTCGTAAGTCACCTGATATCATGACTTACGATTATGACTATAAATGCGATAGGTACCTTAAATTTAAAGATCCACTCCCAGTTCTCTCCGATCGGTCAATTTTCTTCGCAATAGTTTGGAAACACTGCTGTGAATACAGGTAGAATAAGTAGAAAAAAGACTCAAAGACGAATGAGTACAATAACTTCAACTATAGTAGTTAAAAACAGAAAGGCTTTCATTAATTAGCTCGACAAATAATGAAATCGTGTGATTGACTGTTAATATCTGTGCCCTGGATGGGGGGCTGGGGCGAGGTGAAAGGAGGTTTCAGATACACAGACTTGGTCTACGATACCCCCACCACCACTTCCGGGCAGGTTTCCCCGTCAATCGTGAGCAATCCATAGTTCTAGTACATTCATGGGGGGGGGGGGGGTAACACAAATGTTTTTTTTCTTTGGAAGCCAAACCCGTGATATTGCGTTTTGGAACAGCTAAATCCGCCAAAGATTATTTAAAGAGCCCCAGTCCCATGAAATTGGTTTCTTGAAGGCTGAAGCCCCACAAAATAAATTTATGATTACCCAAACCCGTAAAATGGACTTTTTCAAGAGTTAAAGACGCGAAATTGTTTGTTTTTATTAAGGAAACTCCGAGAAATTTGTTCTATGAAGAGCCAAACCCACGAAATAGGTTTCTAATTATGCCAAATAACCAGTGACTCTGGTTTTCTCAGTAGGTGTAAGGCAACAAGCTCACGATTATTTTTTTTTGAAGAGCCAAACTTGTGAAATTAGTTCAATCCAGAGCGTATTCTCCTCCCTGGCCTTATTACAGAAAATGTATCCCACCGGGACAATAAATTGGCCGCCATACTAATGATTTAGTATACCCCCCCCCCCATATATTCTCACGCTCAGAATCTGTCAATCTGATACCGGAGTATGATTATTCTGGCAAGTACTTGCTTTTTGAACGACTTTCCGCGGTTAAAATAGTGCATGGTCCTCCCCTGCTATAGTTACAATGTTCGATCGACCTCATCCTTCTCATCTGAAATTTTCACCAGTGGGCAAATCTTGAATGATTTCTGTTTTAGACGAGTTACCCAGTACTCGCATTCCAAGTTGATTCAAATAGCCCGAATCATTGTTTAATAGCGCTTTTTCTCAGTTTCAATAAATAACCCAAAAAGCGGGTTATATAGCCCAATTTGGGAACTCCGTTACTGATCCCAACCGTTGACTCATTCCCAACACATTCATAGTCTCTTCTCCGCCAACTAAAACAAATCTGTGGATGGTGGCGGGGGGCACCCTCTATGAACACCGTCCCGAGCATCAAAATGGCAGGCAACGCCCCTGGAAAGGAGGAGTCATTATGAGTCCAGTCCGAAGGACAGAAATTGAAAGGATGAGTCAAAATGACTTTCTCACACCAACCTTATAATGGAAACGTACGCCATTCGGACTCCATGGCCTTTGTTTTCCTTGATGGTGGTTCCTCGAAAAGACGAACAATGACAATGAGCCAACACCCTGGAAATAGCATAACTGCAAGAATGAGAGGCTCCCCCCCCCCTCTTGTCACACAGTTTACGATGGCAATGGCCTTTTGTTGGAGTCAAAATTGCGTTCGTTTCTTTTTCAGAGTTAAAAGCATGGATTTAACACTGCGTTGGCCGTTAATGCCGCAAATTTCCCTTCGATTGGGATGGACAGAAGATTTCTCGGACAAAGTTTGAATTAAATGTATAGTAGACAGTTTTCAAGATTTGTCTGTTCTGTCGGAACATGTAACAGGCAGTTTTTTGAGATTTTGTCACAAATTCGTTATAAAAGTGCGCCTAGTGACTTCAAGGTTACATTTGGACCTCACATGTGTGCTGTATTCTTGGTCTCCTTTGAAAAGGTACCTGTCGATTTCCACGCCACGCGACCACATCCAGGATTTCAAATTTTAAAATTAAACTATCAATTAGTTACTGGTCTTAATCAAAAATGCCCCTGTATTGCCGCCATTTTGTCTTTGTTTTGTTTTGCTAGCTGGAGCAAAGTTTAAAGAAATGTAACGAATTTGTGTAAATGTAATGAAAATGTATTCGACGGGGGTTGGTTTGAGGGACTTCTGTATGAATTGACTTAGGATTTAGTCGAAGGCACCGAAATATCGCCAATGACTGTTTGAGACTTGAAATGGATAGCCACCCGCCACCACAGTGTTGAAGGGTCACTTTCTTTGATCCAAAATTGTCGAAATTTAAACTTGGACTTGGTTTTCATCACCCGTCGGAGCCGCAGGGGGGGGGGGGCGTTTTTGGCCCTCAGTGACGCGTTTTTAGGGTGCTACAGTAATTTTCTCGCCGATGGCCGGCGGCCACACAATCGAAGGACCTGAAGTGCAAGGAAGACCTCGACGTAGGGGATGATGCTTGGCCCACTCTGAAGTCGACAAAATTGAGGCAAACTCAACGATAACGCGAATCGCTAATTTTGGCCCTTGGTTTGAAATCACGGTGATTTTGTCAAAAATGATCAAGATTGGACGAAACTGCGTATTTTGGGGTTTTAATTGAAACGCATCGTCCATCTTGGGGGGGGGGGGGTAAGAAGATTGATGAAATTGTACGTAAATCGAGGTGGAATTACTATGGGGAAGCCCAAGAGGCATTTGAAGCGAGGCGAAATTAATCATAAGTGGGCCAAACCTATTTATACCCCAAACATTGAGGTGAGTTCTCCTGGCTTACAGGTTCTCTATTCTAAGAAATTCACCCTACACGGGCTATTGTCCGGGTTTTAAACTGAGCCACACGATTTTTTCCGTGGCGCCGACGGCGGCCGCGCTATTGAAGTCACCGAAGTCCAAAGAAGAGCCTCGATGATAACCATACCTCACTGGCTCTTTTTAGAATCGAGCCAAATCGGGCCATCCGAGCGACACCGTGGAACGCTTTGTTTTGTTTTCATCCGTTTCTGTAACAAGCTCCCTGGATGGTTACACGAGGCCGCCGAAATCATCCCTCGCCCTTGGACACGGTAGCGTTGACTACCCCCCCCCCCTGGAAATACAAGTCGTTTCAACTGTTCAAAAGAATTATTTTTCTTTCTAGACAAAAGAAATTGACCGTTGGTTGATACTCGCCTTCCAGCCATCCCTCAAAGTTCTCGTCTTGAGTTTCAAAGATGGTATAATAACCCCCCTCCCCCTAGATGTATCAAAGGAATGTTCGAGTCTAAAACCATGTGATCATATGTATGATAGTGCTATTAGGGAGTTATTGCATAAGCGTTTGACGGTTAACGGTTACGGTTATGTGACGTCACGATAAGCTTAAAACTCAAATTTGGAGTTTAAACGTTAACCACGCACGTTTAAAGACCTATACAACAGTATGAAGAGAGTTTTTCATGAATTCCTTTGAAACAGGTTAATACATCTGTGCCCCATCATATTTAAGTGTCACTCTCAATTCCAATAACTCATTTCCCACCGGCACACCCGATCACGCTAAAGTGACGTCACATAACCGTAAACGTTAAGCGTCAAATGCTTGTGCAATAACTCCCTATTTTCCCTGAAGATCGTTTGCGTATTTGACGATAAAATTGTCTTAAACTCTTCTGGATGACATGGAGGCTTCATATTTAAAAATTGAAACATAAAACATCAGCTGGAATATTCCAGCTCCGCAACCTATCGTCATCATTGAAGATTAAGACTGGTCGATTTAAATTCCCACATTGCCTTTTTTTATCATCGAAGGCCAATAGCTTGATTTTTTACTTCATGACTTTTATTTGTTCGTTATTTTTCATTTTTTAGTATTTATAGTCATTTATTATTATAATTTTGAAGTGTGTGGCATAACAATGCTTTTATTTTAAACTTCGGTTATTCGTAGGCAATGTAGTTTATGTTGGGTTTGAATCAGACACGATAATGTAGATCGACTAAATGTTACGAAACACGAGGGTAGCGAAACACAATACATGGTAATGTAGGTAATCTGAATGTAACCAAACCCTCTACAGGGGATGATCGCTATTCGCCTCCCCTTATGGTAATGGCGTTCCTTTCTATACGTTGCAATTGTCGTCGATAGAACGAGCGGATGCAGACGAATCTTGAAGAAGCAGTTGCCTACGTTGTCGATTTAAGCCCGTCAACTAATGCTGTTCCAAGGTTCAAACGTTTGAAATTTGTTATTTTGTTGTCTGACAGTAGCAGTACAACTCGTATTCAGGGGATAACCACAGAGGAAGTACGCTTTCACCAACGCCTCATTTGATTGACACACACGCTGTTTTTCTACGGTGTAATTCACCGTCGACGGCTTTAATTGGGTTTATTCCTCCAATACAATTTTGCGACATTTCAACGTGCTGGGACAAAACAAGAGAGACCAGGGTTTACCGCCAAACAATCCCAGCCAGCCACAACCAAATAGCGTTTAAGTGCTGCAATTTTGGGGCGATCTAATTTAAATCAAGAATTGTAAGGCCCGTGGAACAAAATTGGTTTTTGAGGCGAGCCCGAAATTCTCCAGTATTCATACCTCAACTGAATTCTATTGGTCGAAAAGCAGTCGCTAAGCAGGTGAGTCAGCTGGGCCTCCTAGGAATTTATTTGTAAACGAGAAATTTATGATAAGTTTATCTACCACAATATGGCGGGTGAGTTCACCTCGGGGTAGTAAAGGTTCTCTAATACTACTTGATTTGCCGATTGGTTGTTTCATAGTGTACATATATTAACCATCATAAAACTTCGTGGCCCGAAAAAGATTTCGGTGAAATTGAATTTCATGTTGCACTACCAGAGATTGTGACGGTAATGGCCGGGGAAGGGGTAGTTTTACATTCCAATATTTAATTGTCTGCGTCTAAAGCCGCAGGTACCGTCAAAATAACTAAGTGACATTAACCTTACGGCCAATATTCCCCATGTTTCGAAAAACGGAACTGAGTTCCAAGGAGAGGGCGACCCTCATCTGAATTAGTTCTGTGCATGGTGGGACGCAATCGATTCTTAACTGTTAAGCGGTCAGATAATCGCGGAATAAATATTTGTGAGATGCAGTGAGCAATATCCTAATGCTGCAAGAAAGAAAAAGTTATGGGAGAGCTTCCATTCCAAAGCGTTTTCTTCGAACTCCTCATGTCACCATCACCAGGTGTGAAGGCCGAATGGTCAGAATTGAGAATAGGTATTCTTCAAATTGTTACGCTAGTGCAATGAGCTGAACTGTTTGTAATTCTCCGTGGACAGCTTTAATGGGTTTATTCCTCCAATGTGCTCCCTAGGAGTAAACAGAAAATTCTCTGAATATTAATCACAAGATAAAACGCGCTCGTCCGTTGGATTTACCCCCAGCTGTTGGGCGTCGAAGTCCAATCTTTATCAGGAAAGCTCATTGTAATGCACAATGGACGAAAGTAAACAATCTTGATTGATGAAGGTGGCCTCTGATAAAAAAAAACACCAATCAAGCCTTTGCGGGTTCTTCTGCAAACATCCACTACCCACCATTCTCCTCCACCAATCCCCCCCCCATCTATCAACAGCCAGTTCTCAATTGTCTTGTGTCGTTGTCTAAAAATAACCTGTGCATGCCTTTAGCGACCCTCGCCAGCTCTTAGATTACCTTCAATCCAACCTCGCCTCGCAAATATAAAAAAAAAGTAACGCACAGCACCTCTATTTTATACAAACAGCTACGTAGAAGTAAAATATCTGTAATTTAATGGCTCCAAGGTTTTTTGGCAGCATTTCTGCACTTAATGTAACGAAGTGGCTAGGCTGGAGCCGGTGAGGCTGAAAAATTCTACCTACTTTCTGGCGATAAAACTTTTTTCTCTGCTTTTTATAGCTTCTCACCCCCCCCCCTCATCCACTGATTTAACGGAAAAGTTAAGATTAATAATTTAGAGAAAAGCTTTTCCAGAATTTAAAAAAAAACAAATTTCATGAAGAGAGCTTGCCAAAAGTGCATAATTTAACAAAAATTAGAATAAATAAAACAGAAAGAAATCTGGATCAGCGAATGAATTAGAATGATATGCATGAGCCTTTTAAACGTCACTGGGAATGTATGGAGAAGGGTATGGAGGTTATATCCCAGCATAAAGTCTTTTCAGCAACGCTATGAATACATAATTTACCTAATATGGTCAGCACTGAGCAATTTACGTTCTTTTGATCCTTTATCCGGGGCACAAGTCTTATTTTTAAAAATATATATGTATATATAGCCTGCAGAAACGTGAGTTCTGGACTCAAATTTAATCATATTTTCATTTGTGTTAATTATCTTTTAAAGATATAAAATATATTTGTTAACTGAATTAGTTAGGGATTTATAGTTTTGGTATTACATAAAGGCGGATATATTTTATTATTTCTTTCCTCCTTCACTTACGAGCTTATCAGAACCAGTTCGAGATGAATTACAATTCAGAATTGCGTATTCAAAAGTTAAACGAGAAGGGTGGGAAGAACCACTTTTCTGACTCCTTTTTGGAGAGTTTTTTACACCTTCTGAGCTCAATCGTTGGTGAAGTAATGGAACTGGATTCTTCGCCCGTCATCCTTAAGTATTAAGGAAGTGTTTGAGTTAAATCCGGTTTCATGTGGGAGGAACAAAAAAAAACCCACAAAAAATTAAAACGAGCTGCATCTAAAGAGAACTTGTTACGTCGTCGCCTGTCAGCCACTATGCTTAGGATAATTTTGTTTTTTCCTCTCTCTCTCTTTCCCAACTCATTTTTTTCCAACTTGAAATTAATTAATCTCGACGAGCTCTGTCATTTCCAAGGCTCATCATGTCATACAAATGACCGGGCACTTTTTCTTTCCATCCTTGCCCTTCCATTTTTACGCCCCCTGCTTTTTTTTTCTTCTTTATTTTTTAAAATTAAAATACGTTGCATACTGCCAGATTTAATAGGGTTCATAAATTTAAAACATGGCGCTCAATTTTCACCTAAATAATAATTTTCGGCGGGTATTTTTTAAGCAGGAATCGTCAATTTATAGTTCCGCGTGGTTTTAATTGTCTTTCTACCAGTTTCGAGACTTTTAGAAAACTGAAAAACTCCATGAGGATCGAGTTTTAGACGGGAGATCTCCCCCCCCCCCAGACAGCCATGTATTTGTTTAAAGTAAATTAAAACTAAAATTATAGTCACCGGTTGTATATCTCACTTGCTGTTGTTGCAGCTAAGTTTCATTTTTAAAAATCGTTTAAAATGGAAAAAACGTCGATCTGAAATTGTCTTGTGCTGAGGGTAACTTTCCAGGGAGATGAGGTGCTCGACCGCGCTCGCTAAGCCGGGTTATAACTGAGTGAAAAAGTGGCCATTTTGTCATTCTTGGGATAAGATTTTCGTTAGACGATTATCAAAAGTTTAAAAGTGACTGGTCTTTCGGCGCACGGACGTTAAATATTTTGCGAGTCGCAAAATGTTTGTAAAATGCGAGTTTGAACAAACAAAACACGGCTTTTTGGGTTGAAAACAAAAAATGGTCGGTTTTTTGACCATATAAGACCACCTTTCTGGAGCTGAATGGCTGCCCCGTTACTGAACTCCTAACTCCGTTTCTTTAGCTCAGTTATACTGGGTTTTGAAGCGTTTTGTGTATAATACCTCGTTTCACGGGCTAGACGCTAGACGCTAGATACCAGACGACCTAGAGGGCTGTGGGTGAGCCGGCATCCTCGACCCCCCCCCCCTCATGGCCCAAGTGGTCGGTTGATGTAGTGGCTATTGAAATTTTGTGGTAAAATTCAAGATTTAAAAGAATTAAAACTCCAGAAGTGAACACTGACTCCAACTTCCGAGGCTAATTCGACCGTTTTCGGTTCCTCTGTGGAAAAATGACCAGGCCGCAGCCGGCGCCTCACTCCCCCTCAGCTGTGCCACGTTCGAGACTCAAGAGGCTGTGAAATACGCGCTATCAGGTTTAGGTCGAAATTGTATCCCTCAGTGGACCTGTATTGAGTAATTTACTGTAACTTGCTATCCAAGTATCGAGGCTGAACTCAAGCAAACCTCGAGCCGGGAATGATTGTCCTGAAGCGATGAGTTTCCTCCAGGTCGTGCAATTTTTGCGAAATAGTGTACGCAGGCTGTTGACCTCAGTTTTCCACAGGCCCTGAAAGAAAAAAAGTTGGCATTATTGGGTGTAAAAAAAAAAGCTTGCTAAAGCTAATTATTGTTTGCAATATTCCCATCTCAACTGGAAGGGAAAAGGGCATTTTTCAACCCCCAACCATAACGCCACTTGCTTAGCGACACCCTTATGTCACAAAAAAAGGGTTAAAAACCATCCCCTTAATGATAATCTCTCAGGAGCCAAGTGACATTTAATTTTCCGTCAGGAATGAAGCGTATCGACTACATTTGTTGCGATAATTGGTTGGGCTGGGCTTTGGTTATGATAGCGTCGAGTAATTCTCACAATAACATCGAAATATATACAATGTTGGTTGAATTACAGTTTACTAACACCCACACATCAAAAAAAGGGATTAGTTATACATATTATTGATCATGTGCTTAGGCTTCTGCCCGGTGTGGTGGGGGGCTCAGGTAAATGGGGGTGGGGACATTAAAAACTAGTGACTTCTACAGGATGAGAATCGTGAATGACAAGAAAAGAGCGCAAGTTTATTGAAAATTGTGTCTTTTCTCGGAATAACTAATCCTTCAAGCCGACAACAGAGCAAGTGTTGTTAATCAGGAACAGAATAGAAAGCAGCTATAACTGTTGAAGGTATAATTATAGTTGGCGATGCACCGATACTGAGACGACTAGAATGACAATACTTCCTACTTTCACCGGACACGTGGTACTTTTTAACGCGTCCGGTCTCATTTACAGATCCAAATATCGCTGATATTGATCACTCAAATAACCAATTTCGCATGGTTGATTTTTCGTATGTCCAGGGAAAGGTCAAAGTTTTCCTGATTTTCGGTCCTATACCGATGGCGGTGGCACTGAGTTTTTAAGGAGTTGAGAACGGAAATAGTTCTTGCAGTAGTCAAAAACCACGAAATTGGGTTTCGCAAGTGTCAAATCCGCGAAATAAGTACTTCGAATGGGGGGGGGGCCAACCCCTGGAATAGTTTTTAAAGGGCCGAAACCCTTGAAATTGCCTTTACGGGCTCTTTGTGAAGGAAAACCAGCGAAATTAGATTTTTCAGTGATTTAAATTGTTAGTAGAGTCGCTTAAACTACGAGGGTTAGTGGTTAAATAATGCAAAAATATGTAGCCGTAGGAGCCTACATCGTCTGTCTTCCCTCGTTGAGGTTCACAGAGGAAGACAGACGATGTAGGCTCCTACGGCTACAGATTTTTGCATTATTTTTCAGTGAGTAAAAACCCGCCAAATTGCGTTCTGTGAGTACCAACAATAAAAAAAAATTGGGTTTTGAAATGGCAAAACCCGCTAAATTCAGTTTTTGAGAGGAGCAAAAGCGAAATAGTTCTGTAAAAGTTTGAAGTCCTGGAGTTGGCCTTTTTAGGTAGCCACGATGTAGGGGATTTCTGATGTGCAAGACTTGCAAAATTTAGTTTTTGAAAGATCCAAACCGGTAGCATTGTGTTTTCTAAGGAGCCAATGACAAAAATAGTTGTTGAAACCGTGGAATTTGGTTTCGTAAGTGTCAAATCTGTGAAATATGGGCTTCGAAAGATGGGCTGAATGGTTTTTTTGAAGTATGAACCACCATAAAATTGCATTTTTTTAATGAGTTAACTCCCAGGAAATTGGCTTTTTAGGGAGTCATCCATGCGAAATTGGTTATTTGAGTGATCAATATCAGCGATATTTGGATCTGTAAGTGTCAATAACCCGTTAAGTCAATCCTACGATTGACTTTCGCACGCATAACATCAACGAGTGCGGGAGTGGGAGTTGTGACTAGCGATAGTATGTGCCTCCCCCATCATCTAACCGCTCAATGTCAACTAGGCGTCCTACTGCGCGGTGTCCTACATTATTACGTTGTACGTGTCCTACTTTTTCGTGCCGGGCGTCCTAGGAAAACATTTTTACATCTTGTCGCCCTAGAGACGAGACCACAATGTTGGAGACGAGACTTATTCCCGTGTTTATGAACGTTCCTTGACATTAAGGAACCCTTGAAATTCATTAAAACAGATGTTTTTATTTTTATCAAAACTGTTCTCAACAGTTCCTTGACTCGAGGAAGCTTCAAGGAACGTTCATAAATACGGCCCTTAGCCTCGGATGATTATAGCAAAAACTACAGAAATTCCAGATTGAACGAAACTGAGTATCTTGGCAGTCATCGACATGGAGAAGTCCTAGTATCGAGAAAGACTGATTTTTAATCAGATGAGCCATTGAAAGGGGTTGTCACCGTGATTCCGGTGTTTTCAGGCCCGTTTTGAAAGTTCCCAACGGACGGGAGCCAACGCAATTAAGAGCACTGATGTCCAAAGGAAGAGGCTCGTCGCAACCGGATTTTCCAGGCTCACTAGTCGAGAAAGTCGACCGAAACTGAGGACTTTGTGAAACACTCATTTTTGCCCCCCCCCCCATTTTAAGGGGCATTGACGCCTACTTTAGGAACTTTTTATCCCGGGCCTCGGCTGCATTCCACGGCCCAGTATTGTCCAAGATGCTCATAAACTGCGTCCGACAACGATTCGGAGCACTTTGAAAAAATGACGACTGTGAGCCTTAGGGTTTTCCGACATGGGAATTCGAAAGTAGAAACGAAGTTTCGGAAATACATGCTGTTGAATGGAGTGGAGGGGGGACAAGCAATCAAAAGCACTGAAGTCCAACGAAGAGCCTCAACGCAAACCTCCTCCGTAGTAGAAAAAGTCTACTGGAATGAACGAAATCGCGATACGAACATTTAATGCGCTGGCTTTAAGGGTCTTTTACTTGTGAGACCATTAGCGATTTTTATGGTTGATTCTTCTGGATTTCAGAGCGCTCAAGTCTCGGCCATCTCAACTCGCAGTGTTTGATTTAACCGATTTTCGTTAAACGAACATAAATAAATAAAAAATGGTAGATTAGAGAATTTCAGTTGTTGTAGTTTCTCTTCAAGTTGATTTGATATAGCGCACTCATAAAAGTTCAGATTGATATATACGGAATTTGGGAATTCAACGCTAATAAATGTATGTGATTTCAACAAACTCCAATCAGCCCGCCTATTTTTAGAGCAAGGTACCAGTGATGAACGAGAGCGTATAAAAGTTTAACTGCTCCTTAATAATGAGCCACATTTTTGGAATAGCTCAGCTGTGGAAGATATCAGTTTAATCCTTTCTATTGTTTTCTTCGAAATTTCCTTGCTGTCACACTATTTTCACCTTGAATAATCGTGCACACAATGATTACAAAGAGGCCACAACGGTCCGCTGGTTCCTTTCTAGCCACGATTTTGTAATAAAGACCATGGTCAAAGACAAAATCAGCTCTTTTCTGTTTTAGTCGAGTAGAACAAACATTGCTTATGGTGGGGCAGGGAGGTGGGGGTTTGAATATGAACGCTGTCCTCGCCTTCAGTTGATAAAATAGAATATTTGTAAATTATTGGGAAAGGTGCTTTTTTCAGCGTAGTACGACGCAGCCCGCGAATCAGAAGGGAATAACGCACTGAGTATGTGTTTATATAGTCTCTGATTGTGAAACATTCCGACGCAAAAAGGGGAATTGGGGGAATGATAGAAATATTTGTTTGGGTCCGACTGTTAGGGCCATTGACATTGGCAAGCGACCGACCTTGCACCTATTGATCTTGATATGCCACACATTTCGAAGCAATAAACAGTACTACCCAAACCTTTCATTTGTACAATTCCCATAAGATCTTCCTCGCATAAACTTATGTTGAAGTTGTGGTGTGGGTGTAGGAGGGAGGAATTAGAATGGAAGGGGAGAGGGTATTTTCCACAACATGGAGGTTCAGGGCGGGGACACAATTTTCTCTCTCTCTCTCTCTCTTTTTTTTTTTTTTCTTTTCTTTTTGTTGTAAATTTTATGCCACCCAGGGACCAATGGAGGGATTTTACACTTGGTGAAGCTCCAGGGTTCATTTACAAAAGGGGTTGAAAAAAATAAGGGCGCTACTGGTAGGGAGAAGGGAAAGGGCGTGGCTCTCGGCAGCCCCAGCGAATCACAAGGACTGAAGTTAAAAAGGTCGTGGACTAGAGGGGTGAGGAGGGGTAGCTTTGTCAGGTGAGTACCAACCCCAACCCCATCTAATTGCAAACCCCCCACCCCTCTTACATCCACTTCGTCTATAACACCACCCTTTAAAAAGCCCTTTCACTCCACCATCCCTGGAAAACCTACCACCCCCACTTGGTCATTACTCACAACTGACTTACACACCCGCTTTTCCTTCCTCTCACATTTTATTTATATTTTTTTTTTCTCCTGTTACCAACGAAAGTACATAAAAATACTAATTATTTCACCTCCAACCCTTGTTGCAATTGTGTCCTGCAAGAATTGCTTAGAACTCGTTTTTTTAATTATTTAATTAACCTTCGTTTGTTGAGTAGAAATTCAACGGACGGAGGACTCAGTGCCGTGAAGGTTGACCATGGGGATTCACCTATTTTGCCTCTTGAGCAAAGTAAAAAGCTTTATGTGGGAGGCTGTATATATTAAAATTTATATTTCATTGTTTCACGGTAAAGAAGATTCTTTTGTTGAACTGGGGTAGGTTTACAGAGGGAAATTATTAGCTGGAAGATTAGAAATTATCAAGGAAAAAAGGGTTTTATCGCTATAAAATATTAATAAAGCTGAAGGGTTATTAACCCCGGAGAGAAAAATGTTAATAAAACATAACATAAATAGTGGTGGGGTGGTTTAGACCACTTACGGGAGTAATTCTGGCATTGTTGAACCTTCTATCCCCTGCACAACGGAACAGTCACGAAGGCTTCTGCCTAACTTGTTATCCCTTATTGCTTAACAAAAATTAACCGTTTGCATCTAGCTATAATAAGTTTCATCTCGAGCAAGAAAAAAAACGAATACGAAAATGAACTATGAAAGAGGATGTTGGGGGGGGGGGATAGAACCCAAACAAGAATGAAGTACGGATATTTCTTAAGAATTGCAAGGTTTCCATGACCGTTTGATATTTCAGAGCTAGAAAAACTCAAGGATCTCCCTAAATTGACAAAAAAAAAACCTTCACCTCAATCCATCACATTTTTGAAGTTCTTGAATTACTAGACACAATTTATAACAGCGTATATTGACGTGGTGGCGTAGATCTCCACAGGTGTGACATTAGTTAACTCAATTAGGAAAACCCGATATCTGTAGCGATGCGGCGCGGGATGAGTGTTGTGGACTCGGGGACAAGCTTGAGGGATGAGAGAGTGGAAGACCATAGGAATGAAGGTACTTTCATGCAGTTTGTACTGTAATTGAGTTTACTGTGCTTGGATGAGAGAGAGAGTATGAATGAGGGTGATGGTGAAGAGGAGTGGGGGTCATTCTGTCGTCTCTTCTACCCCCTGGGCTTCCAACGATGTTGTTGATGGTGAGTGGAGGAACGGTCGGTGGCAATTTTAAATTAAAATAATAGGGAGAGCGGCGTCACAACGTGTTAACCCAGTTCAAATCTCACTCGTTTCTTCTTTTTTTTATGATAAAAAAAAAAAATAATAACTACAACTCAAAATGATCAAATTCGAACCTCATTCTTAGCTGTTAATTCACAAACGATCTACACGAATTGAATATTTCTCCCTCCTACACCAGCCTCCCAGCCCATTGGACGATCGTTTCACAGTATATCATCTCTAATTAGACACTCACACGCTATTGAGGTAGGCTGGGTGTTAAGCTGGTTGGAACCCGAAAAAAAAAAGTTAAATTTTGAACGGGAGCGATGATGGTTAACAGTAAAATCCTTCGGACAGGTTTTTGGAAGTGAGTCTTGTTAGCCAGTTTGGATTGGGGGGGGGGTTGTTATTAAAAAATGATTAATCAACAGAGCCCTCAGTGATTTCCGTAACTTTCTGAAGCTTCTAATAAAGTACGCGTTTGACCTTTTCAACCGTGCAATATTTTACTTTCCTGGAAATTCTTCCATCATTTTATTAAAAAGACTTAGTCCTCCCTGATATTGTTAATTTATTGGCTTATTTCCGAAGGTTATTTCTGTTTCCGATCAAATTTATTTCGTGAACTTTTCATTTCCGTTTTCTCGATTCTTTTTTTTAATCGTCCCATCAAAATGTTAGTTTGGGTATGAATGAAACATCCGGCTAGCCAAAAAATTACAAATTGGTATTGAGTTAAAAAGGATTTCCTTTCTAGCCAGGCGTACTCTCTAACACGAAATACGTACAGTTAAATTGATTAATTTATCCAAATTCCCCCTTCACGCACTATATCTGTTACAAGAAAAGGGAGGATTTCAAAAGTTGCCCTTGAATAATTTTGTGGATAAAATCTCCCGTCAAAATGATTACACCCACACTCCATACCATATTCACTCTGAATTGTTTCGGAATTCGTTTAACAAAACACAATTATGTATCCAACGTTAATTATGAGAGAAACAATTAAAACGAGTGCGGTGACAAATAGAAATTGCAGGCGTTAGTTCACGTGGGACGGATGGCGGGTCGGAGAAAGGTGTTAAAAGCAGAAATTTTATGAGTGTCATAAGCCTATTGGGTGTCAGAGACAGGAAAAACGTACCTCGGCTTGTAAGAGCTGGCGATGAAGAGCTCGATAATTTAATTTCCTTGGCCAACGAGTTTTTTTTTTTTTTTTAAGAAACAAAAGAAAGCGGTACGTGATAGTTTTATAACAAATAAAAGAGCACTTCGAATAATAATAATCGTTTCTCCGTTGGCTTGTTCGTAACGACCGACTCCACGAGGATCTGCGCGTCCCCATACAGTTTAAATCCGGACTTATTACGCTCAACCTTCACCGCGAATTCTGATTTAAATTATCAACTCGACAGTCCGACAAATATTTGAAAGTCTCTCGACCCGGACGAGGCGCCTCAAAAGAAATTTGGGATTCGAACGTAACGAAAAATTCCTCGCCTTTTATTGGAACGGACTTCCTCTGGCATGGTCGTTGTTAGTAGACTGTGAGCTTTATATCTTTCTAAAATGACTCATTCTCATACGTATTTTTCTTCTCTGTTTCGGCTGCCCCTGGGCATGTGACTTAGAATATTTCTACATAGCCGATCCGTGCACACTTGACAGTGGTACACCGCAAAAATAAAATGAATAAATAGGTGTCACTTCCTCTCCTTCTTCTTTCCTTTCGGGAACTGATACAACCTTGTTTGCAGTTTTTTTTATTTTGGATGCATTTCGGGCACAAAACAGTAGCCCCTCAGTTGTTGTTTGAGCAGTTCACAGTGCTGATGAGGGGCTACTGTTTTGTGCCCGAAATGCATCAAAAAAAAAAAAAAACTGCAAACAAGCTTGTATCAGTTCCCGAAGGAAAGAAGAAGGAGAGGAAGTGTATGGAGAAACGACCTTCAAACAGGAGTTGTGAATAAATAGGTGTCAGAGACAGGAAAAACTTACCTCGGCGAAGAGCTGGCGTTGAACTGAGAGTTCGATAATAATTTTCTTGACCAACAAGCTTTTTGAATTAAAAAAAGGAAGGGGAAGATGCAAAAAGTGCGTGGGAGTTTTAAAAAAAATATATTTAAAAAAAACTGGACTTGACGTTTTCAATGGACAGCAACATTCCCTGGCAGCTTAACTTTTACAATCCAAAGAAAGAGGGATAACAAAAAAAAAACACATTTTAAAGGTATTTTGTAAAGGTAGACTGGGGAAGTCTTATGAGTTCCCATAGCGCCAGGAAGGGATGGGAAGACCAGGGAAGTGCCGACAAATTCTTTTTCTGAAGGTAAGAGAGAGAGTGAGAGAAAGAGTGGATTGAGCGTGTGGGGAGTAGGGCTAACAGGTTTCCAAAAGGGGTTTTTTAAGTGAACTTGTTTGAACAAAATTAATTACTTTCATTATTGAGTTTAAAGAGAGGGAAGGAGAAGACTTTGAACGTATGCTAGAGCATTTTAATAATTAACAAAAATACGTTTTGGGACAGAAAACAAGGTCCTTAGGGTACACATTAATAAACAATTATAAGTCCTGAAAAAATTGAATTTCTTTCAAACTATTTATTCTAAAAATAAAATAGCAACAATGATGAAACAAAAAAAAACTCTAAATCACTCAATGCTATATCTCTATACGCGGAAGCGTGACGTCACTTTGGCCGCATTACATAAATCAACGCAAGAGATGGACCTCTCGGGGCATTGAACGTTTCCCCATTCATCCAGCAACGTCCGTTTATAGCTGTGGAAATTAGGCGTCATAATCTAGTGGCACTTGTTGGATGAAGTTTATCACCTAATAGCCCCCTCCCCCTCCCGCTTCATCACCATCATCAAACCCACCCCACCTTCACACGCATCGGTAAAACAACTTGGCTTAAAATAAAAAATTGTATATTTTTTCATAATCTTTGCGTTATAATTGAAATTTTAGGACTGTTGAGAATTACAATCTTTTTTTTTTTACATTAAAAAAGACCAACATCTTCTGAAATGGTAGTAGAGCGAAGCGCACTCTTAGAGGTCGGGACCTGTTTTTACAGACTCGAAAGCTATTGATCTGAGGGATGCTCTTCGTAAAATTACTGCATGATGCAAATGAAGTTAATATTTCTCGGAATAAAAAATTAACGCTTCGATCCTTTAATTAAAAATATTTTTTGTGCAGCCGGAAAATAAATAAAAAAATTGTTACTTTTCTCATACGTGTCGAAGTCAAGGGGACATCTTCTGGCGCTTCTTCTAGGACTGTGTCCTCCAGTTTTTTTATGTAGACCTCTGGATCTCCAGAGTGCCTATACTTCCGCGTTGTCTAAGTAAAAAAATCAGTATCTAACGCGTCACAACCAAAAATCAAGCGTTATTTAGCTTTTTACCGACCTAAACTTGTTATTTATCTCTTCGCAAGTTACATCGGATCTCTCTGGGGCCTTCAAAAACGTGAAATGATCGAATTCTTACAAACTTTTGAGACCTCCGAACATACCCATCGCCTTTTTATTTTGGCGAACGAAGCTTTTTCTCAGATTTATCTTGTTCAAATCCATGTTGTGGCTTCCACCAGCCAGTAAAAAAGCAAAAGATACCACTGAGATGAAAGTAAAGATTTATTAACTCACTGTTTGAGTAAACCTCAACCATAGTCGAAATAAGGTCCAGTTAAGTATAACTTACGCACTAGCGTGGACATTTTTTTTTATTCTACATTGAAAAAAAAAAGAAAAAGTAATTCCAAGTTCACATTAGGAAAAAATTAGTCATCTCCCTAAAATATCATTAGTCTTGATTTTTAAATTAAGGGAGCCCTTTCTCGATGACCTGCATGAAAAAGTGGTTGGAAAGAAAAAAAAGAAGCCCTTTCTGGCGAATAATTGCTGTCAAGGGGTTCCAGGGCGTAGGTGCGACTATAAGGAGGGGCATTTTTTTCGCCCAGGGAAAAGGGGGAGCGAAATACTTGATTTATTCCACCCTCGTATGAGTTTTTCGTCGTCTTTAGCAGGTTGCAGCTGTATTTCTGTTTTTTAGTTGTTTTTTTTTTGTTTTTTTTTCGTGGGAGTCTTCTTCCTAATGAAAAAAAAATAAATATTGTGTCTTTTCGAACTCCCACGCTTCCAAACAAGGAACCTTTTTTTTCCTGCACTATGAAAAAGGGGCAGCTATTTTTCAAGTTTTTATCTTCTTCGCCTGTATTGAAACGGTTAAAATAAGTTGTTTAACTGTACTGAAATTTTAAGTTCAATATCGAGCAAAATGATCAATCAACCTCTCAGCCCATTCCTCTCTTTTTCCATTTCACCCGAGTTGAATGCATTGAAATGATTTTAGTTGGAATTGCATGAAATATTTCCATTACACTTTAAAAAAGAGTGTTTCATTCGACAAGAGTAGTTCTAGCAAATCACGTGTCACGCAATTTACCCACTCCTTCACCATCTAACGGTACGTTGATGTAAAAAAACGGTTACGTTTTTACCTTTGACGGGGTATTTACTTTTATTTGTTTGCACAGCCTTTCTATCGGAATAGAACATTGGTGAAAATTTGGTTAATTTTAAAATCCCCCATTCCTCCGCCCCACCGCCCGTCTTTCCAGCGAAGAATAATAGCTTTTCCCCATTTTTTCCAACACTGATCAAGAGGGTGTTGGAGAAACAAGGGAGGGCGACTAAGCACAGGGGGAGCCCCAGCTAAAATGGCGTTGCCTTAAAACTGTATTGATCTTGTGATGAAGATACCTCCTACCGGCGGAGAGCCCTCAAGCTCCCTCCATTCTAACTTCAACCCCGTTTCATCGCTGGAAAATTCACCTTCTCAACATACATTTGTAATCCCTCTATTTTCCTCCAAGCCATTCCTCTTCGACGCTCGTGTAGCCCCCCCCCCCACACTCACTCACTCTCTCTCCTTCGCCGTATCGATCTAGAATGTTGTTTCAACATGCAAGGTATAAAGGGAAAGTAGCGGTGATGGGGCGATTTTTAAGAAGGCAGGTACACATAACGTTTTTGCCGGTTAAAAAAAATATACGGCATCCTAAAGGGTGGGCATTCCCAAAAAAAATTTCATCTTCAAGGAGAAGTCGATACTGAAAACACACATGAATTTAAAGTAATGGCACTGAGCGATCAGGAAATACAGTTTTGATGGGCGAGAGAGAACCTGAAACCTCGTTCTTCGATTATTTTATTTCATTCTCGAATTGGTGATAAATTTTCATTGTACAAGCAGTACATTAAGCCCGGAACGCAAAGTAAAGATTGGCGCGACGACGATGTGCATCGCTAGTGCACCTCAATGTCATAAATTCGACACCTGATAAATCTTTCTTCTCGTTAGAAGCCATTAACAAACCAATTTTTGAAGCGAAAATTTCAACCTCTGATGACTTAATACATTTCGCTAGCTCTTTGGAACTAGGAACTCTACAAGATCCGAGCGTCAAAACCGCTTGATGCCATATGAAAGCTACCAATTAAAAAAAGCCACGTTTAGAATGCCGAAAAGAGCTTTGTTTGTTACTTCCTCGGACAATCCCGAGGATGAGGCGAAAATGCCGGAATCACTGAGAGAACCGACTCGTCTTATCTGAAATCTCTTTCAATTTTCGTGTTCCCCGTGTCGTGAAACGAATACGTAACCAATTTTATCAAGTTGATTTTAATTTTTATCATTTGAAATTGAAACAATTTCATTGAAAATTCAATTGAAACTGAAAACCATTGTTATGGGAAGGGGGGGGGGATTTTTTTACGAGTTTGGGCCTCTTTTCTTTTTTTTTGTGAGTGAGAGTCCCTTGGATAATGGTCAGTGAGGAAGTGACATAAAAAATAAAAATCGTGGGAAACATTTTTTTCCTAAAGAAAATGGCTAAATATATGACAAGAAAATGAATATTAGTGCGTAAATGATTGATTTCAATTTATAGTGAAATAATAATACCTACTTGCCAATTTTTTTTGTTACAATAAACGGCCGGTGCGTGACTCGTGACGTAATTGAAGCGTTCTGACCCCGCCCACCCCTCCGCATCTTGACTGTTATCATGTCTTCCCCCCTTCTTGTCGCTCCCGTTTATCCAAATCCTATTGTTTGATTTGTGGGAAGCTATTGTGTTGGTTATGCGAATGCTGTTATTACGTCATCATTCTATCTAGCCTATTTCAAATGGGTCCCGCAACCATTAATAATAAAAAATATAGGGCTTGATATTCTTTGAACGGATCGTGTTTTCATGAGTATTTGTAACCAAGCTATCACGACGGCATAATTTTGGAAAATGTGTTACTTCCTCATTGTGAAATGTATGGTCATCCCCGGTCAAAGCGCATCTATGAAGAACACAGCCCCCCTCCCTCTCCCACCATTTTATTGGTTCCATCCGATGTCCTCGGATTGTGACCGGGCCAGCGAGCGAGATACATCAACTCTTGTAGCGCCATAAAATACATGTAGGCGCTCAGGAGTAGCTAAATAATAACCAGTAACAGATAAAAAGTTTGCTTGGCAGCGCCTTTTTTGATGGCGTTGATTCGTTGCCCGTATCTCCTTCCAGTTTCCGTGGGTTCCTGCGCTCAGACTTTCGCTCTTCGTTCTCCCTGAGGAGTGTCTCGGTCGAGGACGTTCTAAGCGCTATCTTGAGAATGAGGAACTCGACAGCGTTCGATTACTACTGGCTAAACGTCGAAATTGTGAAGTCTTCGACCGATTTCATTGCTGAGCCACTTACTACAATAATCAACGGGCTATTTGAGACCGGCTATTTTCCTGACTGTTTGACGATCTCGGTTGTCATCCAGGTACCAAAAAAGGGGAACCAAACTTGGAGTGACTTTCGGCCAATCTCAATCATTCAGGTTTTTACTCGGATAGTCGAACGTCTCGTCCTTGCTCAGTTGCTGGAGTTCCTCGAAAAGAACAAGATTCTCGCTGAAAACCAGCATGGTTTCAGGAAGGGCCATTCTACCTCCCTCGCTACGATCCGCTTATTGCAGGCGGTTCTGTCTGGCCTCGAGTCGGGCCCCAAGGTCGGCCTCAGGCTGTTCGATCTCTCAATTGACGTCGAGACCCTCTCCGCCAAACTTCGGTACTACGGATTCGATGAGCGTTCTGTCCGGTTTCCGCACTCATACTTCGTCGGTGTGTCGCACGAGGGTGTCAGATCGGGCCTCGCTTCGACTGTCGACCTTGTGGTGAGGCAGGACCCTATCCTCGGTCCCCTTCTATTCCTTATTTACGTCAACGACTTATGTCTGGCCCCTGCTTCAATGCCTTCCTCTGAGATTTTTCTCTGTGCAGATGATACGACGGTGCTGTGCGTGGGTGATTCGGAGGTCGAGCTTTCATGTGAATTGGGTGTGGCTACGTCACTGATCCAATCGTGGCGTCATGCTAACCTTCTTGTCCTTAATGCCGGTAAAATTCAGGACGTGATTTTTGACCTTAAAAGGTTGTCAATTTTCACGGGCTCTCCATCGATTCTCGCCTGTCTTGTGACAAGCAAGTAGACCGCCTTTTTCCCCAACTATCTGAAGCAACATTCGTACTTCGTCGCCTGAAGAACGTCGTGTCTGTGGAGTCGCTGCGACTGGTTTTCTTTGGGCTATTTTACTCCCGAATGACATACGGGATTCTTGCTTGGGGTGATTCCGCGGGGACCGCAAAAATCTTCTGCTTGCAAAAGGCAGCCATTCGTGCGCTGTGCGGACTGCTCCCGCAAGCCAGTCGTGCCGTGGGTCGTTCAGGAAGCTGAGAGTGTTGACAGTGGATGGCGTGGTCGGTTCTCAGCATTCTGCTCTTTGTGAGGTCTCACCTGGCTGACTTTCCTCCCAACTCCACCTCTCATAATTATACGGTGCGACGTGCTGATGACCGGGCTGTCCCGCAAGTGCGACTGGCGACTTCTGCCCGGATGAACTCATACTCCGTGGGCGTAGGGGCTTCACAATGCACTCCCTTCCTGCCACAAGGACCCCAACGTCTCGCTGGCCAAATTTAAGCACCGGATTCGCCAGCTCATTTTCGATTTTGAGCCGTACTCGATCGAGGAGTTCGTCAGTGCCCTTCGCTCTAAAGGCAACCTGCGTGACGACATTCATTTATTTGAAAATTCCCTTACAAAATTATTGTGCTGGCAATAAAATATTATTATTATTTATCATTATTATTAATTAACTTCCGTTTTAGCGCCTCTCATTTTAGTATGAATAAGGCTCCAGGGCAGCCGATTTCACTGCTGTCATCCACGAGTAAATTCGTTCGACCCCAGAGAAGGGGCCAAAGTTGCTCGAAACGTCGGAGTCACGGTGAGAACCCATTCAAAGGACTCGCCTGATCGAAAGCCCGTTTTGATTTTCGTATAAACCGTGTCGAAAACCCTCTGGTACGTAGTTCCATCCTATTCCGTCATGGCTAATTTCGCAACAATCAACCGAGACTCGCGTGACAATTTTGATTTTGTCTCAGCCTCGGCACGATGCCGAGAATTTGGACTATGGTGTAGGTCTCGCCATGACGAAGTTGGTCTTGTCTCTGTATCGGTGCGTCACCAAAGACTACGCACGAATATATTAGATAAACATTGCTAGGCACCCTAAGAATGCCTAGCTCTCCTGGCAATACTCTGAGCCCAATATTTGTTATTACTCTGGTGGATTTTAGTGCTTTCGAGACCCTTGCTGCAAAAGTACTGCTTCCCCCAAAACATGTGTGGCACAAGAATATTCATTCGGCTGTTTAATCAACGAGAAGTCAAGGCGTAGATCATTCACGATACCATAGCCTTACGCACTCACGTATCAGTGCGGTCAGTTTTGGTGGAGCAGCAAGAGGCGGCACAAACGTCATCTTTCCAAATATCTCACCAAGTCTCTTCTCACCAAAACCAAAACTTGTTTTTTTCTCAGCATAAACCTTGCGTGTGTCCCCTCCCCCCCTTACACTAACAGGATGGAGTTCGCGCATTCCCCAATTTCGTGCACTTTTTTTTTGAGTTCATTCGATCAATACTCCATCCTCTACAACAACAACAAAAATTCGCTCCGGCAGCTGGCGGTCGGAAAGAGTGCATTTCATTCCGTACATACGGATACCCTAAGCCGTCCCAGAAGTAATAATTTTGATACCATAATTTGTTTCATTAAGCCGAACTTCACCCCCCTCTCTTGAAAAATGTCGAAAAGTGTCGGTAGTTTTCCAAGGGCTTTGTTATATTGAATTTTTCTGCCGTATTTTATAATACCTAAACGTGTGAATTTAAGCGATTTTTTTGAAATTTCATCCCCTATTTCACCCCCCCCCCTCCATCAAAGTTTTCGATAAATCTCAATGGAACCCAGGGCTTAGGTTGCATTAAATTATTGAGTCGAATTTTAGAGCGCTAAGATGAACTAGTGAAGTTCAACGCTATTTTTACACTTCCACACCGGAAGGACCACCCCCACCACCTTGACTTTTTCGAAAAATTAAAATGGGAATCAAAGGCTACTCTAACATGGAGTATTCGTACTGAATATGATGCATCTAGAATCAACTGGTGGATTGTAGTGATTTTTTGACCATTTCAACCCCTATTTTCCCCCCCTCCACCTCGACCGATTTGGCCCAAATGCGAAACCAACCGGGGTCTTATGACTTCTGATTTTTGTGCCAAAGCGCGTTCCGCTTAATTAATTTCTTCGAGAGTTATCGTGCTAACAAGAAAACGGCCATAACATTATAAATAAATATTTAAAGAAATATATATATATATGAATCCTGGAGACCACTGAATTCGTGTTCTAGAGGTTCTGAAACGTGAAAAAAACATGACGTGACCCATGTTTGCCACCATCACGACGAGACCAATAGTGCATTTTCAGAATGAAATGCACTAAAACTCTCGTAACAAAAAAGATTTGGAACCAGATTGGATGCTTAAAACTGCATGTTTTGGTGAAACGTCCTGAGCTGATTGTTTATACTTATAATATACATATACCCTACGTGTGATATACGTGAAAAAACTGTCCGATATTGTTGTCTTCATGCCGCAATAGCCTCTGATCAGCATGCCAAGAATTCAATATTTTAAAAATATGTTCGATACATTTCACACAAAAAAGAAACTTTTTGTCAGTATATTAAACCAATTTTTAATAAATTAACGCAACCGTATGAAAAGAGGAGAATGGAATGAGAGGGGAGGGTTTCCGAGGTCTTCTCTTTGGTAGTGGACGAAACAAATGAGTGGGCGTTGCTATAGAAACCCCCATACTCGAGTTACCGCTTTAAAACTTATTCTCCTAGGGAAATGTTGGCCCCTAGAATACTTACCTTCCCTTAGGAAGATTTTTTTTTTTTAATCTTTGTCGAATGTGCGAATTATCCACACACAAACACGTCGAAAAATGTAGGGGTGAAAACGGAAGGGAATGGTAAAAAGCGCCCTGTGTCATGCGATAGCATTGACCAAATCATCAGTATCCTTTTACCGTTGGGATTATGTTCCGATGCAAATGGAAAAAAAAGGTTCTTTCCATTCAAAGCGATTTCCATAAATATCTACAACTAAAGAATTATTCTGAATAAAATTATTCAGGCTCTCTCCTAAAAAAAAAAAAAAAAAAGAGGGAGGAAAAACGGAAGAGAAATACTTGCTTTAGTTGCAGACGTGCTTCATTAATCATTACCTTCTTTCTCCTCCTCCACCGACTCCCCCCTCTGATCACCTATCTTCACCAGCAACAATCTCTTTCCCGGATTTGTTGGAAGGGAGAGAAAATCCTACCGCAACCGCTGACTTTGATATCTAAAATTAATTGCAAACTTGGGCTCCGCCTTGGCCATAATTCAATGTAGAGGAGAGTCATTACGTGGTGGTGGTGGTGGTGGTTGGTAGGAGTGTTAGTGACTGCGGTGGGGAAGGGGGTAAAAAGGTTAAGCTGAATTGTTATTAATTTTAGGGTGTCTGGTGGTGGAAGGCTATGAAAAATGTAAGGCATGGATTCGATATTATTTCAACAACAAAAAGTTAAATCTGAGATACGCCGAACAAAATAATATCCCAGCACAAATCAACGTTTACCTGCGTGTCGAATTTCTCATTAATACATGTTGACACTATTAAAATATGACTAAAACAAATAGTAAGTGGTGAGGGGGGGTGTCAGCCTGTTTTTCTTCTCAATATTTGTGATTTGCCTGTTTATAAAAGAAATCTGAGTCTGATGTATAGCCAAAGGTATATTTCGTATCGTTGAAGCAAAGATTAACGGTCGATTCGAATGACAGGAGGTGATATGTCGGGGAAGTGGAAGTGGAAAACAATCGAGAGTGAAATAGGTGGGAAAATATTGTTAGGAGAGAGAAAGAGTGTGTGTGTGAGAGTGGAAAAAAAAGGGAGCGAGAAAGATATTGTGTGGCAGACATACCAAGCTGTTGTGAAGGACGTGGCCATGGGAATCATGCCGATTAAAGTTATGACTCCCGATGCCCATCATGAAAATATCATTTCATTCGCAGCTGAAGGAAAATAAAAACGCATTTTGTTTCTTTTGTTTTAAAACTCTTCATTTTATTTCCTTCATTTAAAAAAAAAATCCTACGTAAAAGCAGAAACTAGAAGCACAAAGACCCTTCAGAATCACCCTCATTTTTCTCGCTCTGCGCCCCATTGCTGAGACCTTCATGGAAAGTACAGCCCCGAATTTATGGCGATACTTTTTTTTTACTTTGTCCTTTTTCTTTTTTTTTTGTAACCCACCACTGACTCAGATACATCTGAGTTATATGTGTGGGCTCTTTCTTTGTTCGCAAACCCAAATCTAGCAGAAAACAAAAGAACTCCTCTGCTACAAATAATAATTTAAATTATCTACGCCCTCATAAGTACTGACGTCGCAACATGCGGGGCTAGTTTTTCTTCCGTTTCTTCCTTTTTTTTTTTTTTTCTCTCTCTCTCTCCCTTTCATTATTTTTCTCTCGTTGTTGGCAAGACAAAAAGAATGTATGAAAAATTATTACCAAAATGAATGCATGGAAAGTTTTTTTCGTATAACAACAAAGGCCAGCGCCCCGGACTGGAATGTCTTTTTCTTGGTCGAACTTTGGGTTCGCGGCTAAATGGGGTGTGGTGGTGGAGGGGGAGCGAATCTAGGAGGGGCATTTGCCCCCGTTGGTAGAGAATGGATGCCGGGGGGCGGGGGGATTTCTCGCCTGGTCAAATAATATTTGTTCACGCATTTCCAGTTTCGCTGGATAGATAGTCAGTTTTAGAGCAATATTTGCCGGTTATGGAGCGGAATATTTTGTTTCCGAGGCTTAAAAACTCTTGTTTTGACCAAAACATACGCCTGGCAAGGTGTCTGAATTTTAAAATCGTATTGCTTAATATTTGGTTTTTGAGGCTGAGTTTTCGGACTAGAATTATAGATTTTGAGGAAGAATCGACAACTCCAATTGTCCGCCTGAGCGATATAAAAAAAAAATAGTGATTTCTGATAATATATATATGTATATGTATAACCATTTCCAAGAGGCTGATTTAGCCTAAAAGTTTTAATGGGGTCCATCAGCATTTTCATTGGGTAATTGAGAGATCCGTGGTCCAAAAACGCATATATGAATCACAGCTGACTGTTTTGGAGTCGAAATTTCAATTTCTAGAGCTAAAAGGCGATTATTGAGTAGCCCCCCCCCCCGGAACCAAATTATTCTGGTAAATATTCAATGTATAAGGGTAGAATGGCCAGATTCTGATTACTAGAAGTTTCTTGGGGCTAAACTCTCCAGTTGGTGGAGTAAATTTCTCTGTTGCCTGGCTGTTACCGGTTACCAAACCGGTGGAAGCCTTTAAGTTATTATTCTTCAATAATATAACTCCCTTTCCGTACCGAGGTAGTGGCGACGGAGGCGGACCACCCCGGGCACAGGCGGGGCCCCCGACAAGCTTAAAAATACGGAAAAATGAGGATTTCATGGATGTAGGTATGTGAAAAGGTTGGACAGCGATTTGGCTCCTTTTTCTACACGAATTTTCAGTCCATCCGACCTGGAGAATATAACGTTTCCATTGAGCCCTCGAGAGCGCTATTCTGGTGGCTCAAATTGAGAAAAATTCGCGGCTAAAATGGAGAAAATACACCGTACCCAGTTTCGTTAGGTCCTTAGGCTCACGAATGTGCTGATCGACAGTTAAACAATTTTCTGACGCGGCAAAAACTTTGGAAAAAGCGCTAATATTCGTAACGGCCAAAAAAAGCTGATTTGTGGTCTCACGATGCAACTTCCAAAAGAAAATTGAGAAAAAAAATCGCTGATTCGCGGTGTGTGGAGACCATTCTATGGCTAAAATGTAGAAATCAACGCAAAAGAGTTGTTTTTGGGCCGAGCCCGCGGCTAAAATTGAGAAAACACGCTACTAATTCAAGGCTGGAAGTAAGAAAAAATCGCGGCTAATATTAAAACGCTGTGAATTATCAAACAATGCCTTATTATTTCGACTGTTTATGGGTTTATTATTCATGGATGTAGTCAAATCCGGCTTGAAATTACATGAAAATCGACACCCCACACCCCTCTGATCCCATATCCTTTGAAACTCCCCATTTTGGACCCGCTTTTGGCCCATAAAACCACAGGGAGTTATTTGATCAAACTGATCAGATGTTAGGACTAGACGCCAAATGGAGTCTATGTGAGAAAGAACGAGTTCTTCGAGTAATCCTAGGGCAAGATATGGCCCGGACGGCGGACGGACATTTTTTTTTTATTTCAGATTTGGATGCTACGCATTACGAATACTTTTTATTGAGAAATAATAAGTCAAAAACCAATTTTTTTGCAAAACTGGCAAATTCACAACTGAAATTGCAAAAAAATCGCCCATTCGCATATAAAAAAGATAATAGATGCTAATTAGCTGTCAAATTAGCAGAAAACTCTATTTCACAACTGAAATTGATAAAAATCGCTAATTCGCTCATAAAATTTAGGTAAAACGTTAGTTCACAGATACAAGCGAAGGAAATCACTAATTCGCGGCTGAAATGGAGAAAAACGCTCATTTTCAGCTCGAATTTTTAGAAAAATGGAAAAAAACACGAACCTGATGTCAGCTATTTTTTTTTTAGTTTTTTTTTTTTTGCATAGGCATATTCATGGCTATAAGTCAAAAAACAAAAAAACAAAGGCCAGATTTGTGCGTCTCATACCAAGAAATACCCAGGTTTTCATTTTCATGCAATTTATCGAGAAAAAAAAGCGACAGACCGACGGCACGCTGAAAACCACTTTTTTCAACTTTTCTGAGGTTGTACATCAAGAATGTCAAGTCTGCTCGGACTCGATTTTTTTTTCACGAACACCACACTTCCATTCCCGTGAGGAACATGGAAGTAAAACCGCTAATTCGCGGCTAGAACTGAGGCGAAGCGTTAATCTATGGCTGAAAGTAAAGTAAAATTGCTAATGCGGTGCTAAAATGTGAAAAGAACAACGCTAATTTGCACCTAGTATTAAGAAAATCAATAATTAGCCTGACTGAAATTAATAAAAAGGCTAATTTTCGGCCTAAATTTAGAGAAAGTGCTAATTCACTATTAAAAATGGCAAAAATCACCCGTTTGCAGTTAAAATTGGCTAAAATTGATAAATTCGCCAATTCACGGGTTAGAAACGCTACTAACACTTCTAAAATTATTAAAAATCGCAAATAATTGGAAAAAAGTGCTAATTCCCTGATAAAAATGGGGAAAAAATCACTAATTCACGACTAAAATTGAGACAAATTTCAACTGTCGTCAAAAATTGAAAACACGCCAATTCACTAAAACTGAAAAGAAAACGCCCATTTATGGCTAAAGGTGAAAAACCCCGCTAATTTGCAGCCAAAACTGTGAAAAATCGCTAATCCATAGTGTGTGGTAGACAAAAATATGCTAATTTGTGGCAATAATTTAGAAAAAAAAAAACTCTATTTCGCGTGTAATATTGAGGAAAACACTTAAGAAAAACGCTAATTTTCAGCCCAAACTAATAAAGTGCTATTTCCCTGCTAAAAAATTGAAAAAATCGCTAACGAACAGCTAAAATTGAGGAAAATGCCAACTCGTGGAAAGTTAAGAAAAATTAATAATTCAGGGAATAAAAACGCTACCTTGCTGCTAAAAGTTTCATTAATTTTTTTTTCTGTCCGTGTGCTGGGGGCGTGTTTCTCGCACAAAACACAAAAACACGCCCCCAGGCAGGACACGGGCAAAACAAACGGTTGATATTGAAAAATTAAAAAAAATTAATCTGTCAATATATATATATATATATTTCTTGTTTATGTACAGACTTGGGGGCCTCTAGGAGATTTCTCCCCCGGGCCCCGATAGGCGTAGCCCCCTTTGGAAGATGTTCGTTCTCGGAGACACTGAGTGGAGTAATCCACTAAGGTACTATTTTGAATTACTGGACAAAATGTCATCCGATGGGAGAGGGGGCTCGAACCAGGCAAAATCGAGACTACTAGTCCGGCAGTTTGCCATTTAAGGCTGTACCGGGGAGCGATAGAGGAGTGAGAACCACCCGGGTATATATTCTTTCTGGAAACTCAAGCTTTGATAAAAATAAATAGAATTTTACCGGACAACATCCTTAAAATGATTCCCAATTTTAAGCAGACCTCACTGTCCACCGTGGAGTGGAGAAATTCGACCGAAACCAACGACGGCCCCTTATGAGCGTTTTGGCCGGAACTGGCTCAGGATTCAGTATGGTCAGATGGACTCATAAACCGCGTCCGACTCAATTTGAAATACTTCAAAAAATAATATAAAACTGTCATTTTTGGCCAAATTGAGACGCAATAACGGGTAATCTGGCCGGGGACCGATTGAATTTTTCAGTTGAGCATGGGTTTGGTTAAGATCGCAACACTTTGAGAAAATCGCCCACAAAATGGGGGTTTTCAACGAAAATGGCCTAAATCCAAAAAGGATGAAACCGCGTATCTTGAGGTTTCTCGGTACGGAGAAACCGAAAATCCAAACGAATTTCCGGTGAGAGAAACAGTTGAAGCGGTTCTTCCCGAGGCTGCAGTGTTTTTGTATACGGCTTGGCCCATTTTAACGGTTCCCACTATAAGTTTTCCGTGAACAGCGCCCCCGTGGTCGTCAGCCCTGAAGGTAGGAAGACAAGCCTGGATGCAAACGAAGCTTGTCGACCCACCGTGCAGGGGGGAATTCGTTCGAAACATAGGCGTACAGCTCATTTTTTGCCGCTTTAAGGGGAGTGCTGATGGCTCCTAAGGTGTATTTCAGCCGGGGCTGGCTGCATTGTTCGAGAGACTCATATCGACCGTGTCCGGCTCAAATCAAAACATTTTAAAGAAATTACCAAAAACATTCGACGAAACATCGACACGCGTAGTCCGAAATCGAGCTGGGTTTTTGATCGGACGAGCCATCGAAAGGATTCTTATCTTGATGCCCCCCCAGTTGCCCCCGTTGCTGGCCACTTGCACAAAATTTTTTCACAGGCCGCACGAATTCTGCGTGGACGTCGTCGCTGGGTCTCTCTGGAGTCGAGAAAATTAACTGAAACCAGCGACCACGTGAAACACACATTTTTAGAGGCTTTCATAATCGGTATATTACTTTGAGAAAATGACCCCAACATTATATGCAGGTGGCCATACCAAAGGAAAAGCTTGGAGCATGGTTTTGATGATGTTTCTGCGGAAATGGCCTTGATTCCAATAGTGCACATGGCTCCTGTGGCCCTGTCCTTAATCCACACTTGTCATTCAAAGGGCAAACATTTGATGAATTGTAATAAAATGACCAGTGGAGCTCGAGGGGGGAACTTGAGGTTTCGTTAGGAGGCGATTGCCCCTACCACCACCATCCTGGATCCGCGCCTGCCCTAAACTATACAAAAAGTCAAATACCCAACATCTGGGTAGGGGTTTTAGGCAAATCTCAGAGTTCCTGGGGCACAACTATACCGAGATTCACCCAAATTAGTTACATAGTGGGTTCTCCAAGTTATTCAATATGAAAAATGAGAAAAAAAGTCGCTGGCCCGTGGTGAGGGGAGGGGAAGTACGAACGGGCGTTATAATTTTAATTCGGCGTTATCCTATCACAACTAACATGTTTGTCACGTGGATACCACCAGTGTTATTTCATTTTCATCCCTTCGTACTGGTTCCCCAGGACAGCGAAAGCTCGGGAAAACAAAAAGGATAAGATGAAAAAACAAGCCAATTAACTAAAAATAAATCATTAATTATGGCATAAAATTTAATAACAATAAAATTCCCTTAGCATAAATTCAATTCTAGGCCTAATACGCCAGTTTAAAGTAAATACGGGTAGAACAGTTGATTACCGCGTGCGACGACCTATAATGTTTCCTTAAAGAAAATGTTGCTAAGCAACGATGGCGAAACATAGTGGTCTATTGCCTGAATATTTCACCGCGGTATTTGTTAATGAGACCATTTAAACCAGAATTTTCACAACGTACCTTAGTCGTTACATCATGACACGACAAGAGGAAAACGCTTTGACGGCTCATCAGGTCTCTAATTAAATAGAATGGCTACCTCTACTCACTTCACTGCCAGTATTCTTTTTTTTTTTTTTTTGCTAAAATTACGTCCCAGTTTTACGTGTGAAAAATAAAAGCATGTTTACACACGGAATGACAAAAAAGTGAAACCAGGTCCTTTAAAGTTGAATACAAACAGCTTCTACCTCTCGTACACCGCTACCTACACCTGGTTTTGATGCTAAAGATTTTTTTGTCCCTCATGAAACGTTTGAAGTCTGTCTTTACAGGATGAAAGACGCGCAATTTTCAGTTGTTAATAAAAAAGAGTTTAAATATCGTTAGCTTATGTGCATATCCCTTGTTCGTAGTTGTAATTTAAAGCGTGAGAAGGAAAATAATAGAAACAGTTAAGTGATCACGGCTGAGTGCTGCCAGTGAGCAATTTTCGTTCTTTTGACTTTTGCGAATTGTTGAGAAAAAAAGATGTAAGGGCAGGAAAAACTCTGCCAACCTAAAACCCCTCCACTACCGCCTCTTCCCTTCACTCCAACCACTTTTTTTTTTTTTTTTGCTCTGGGTCGACCAAGAGCGTTTAGCCTGTTATCCTCGAGTACAAAGTACGAGCAAAGCATTAATTGCAAATCCTTGGTGCATATAGATACAGAAGAGAGGGAGTGGACTTAATATATGGTTATCCACTGCTCCTTTTTCACCCACCCTTATTATTTCCTGCCCTTTGCTTATCCCGCCTTAGGGCCCTTTTTTTTTCGCTTCATCCTGTGTCGGCCATTGCGAGTCATGCGCGAGGGAATGAGTGGGGAAAGAAGAATAATTAAAATAGATAAGGGCAGGCGCGTGATCCCTTTCTTACCATTAAGATGAGCTCTGAAAAAATGTGTTTAAAAAAAAAACTGCTGTTGTGAAAAACGCTCGATGAGGGCAAGAGTTCATCAGCAAAATTGATAACAAAAGTCACAATCGTCATCGCCTACCCCAAAAAGGCAAGAGCAAGACCCGTAAAAAATAAAGTACAAACTCACTTGTTCACGTTGTCATTCATGTGAAGAGTGAAGAACACTTCACACGAATGACTTCGCGCGGTATAAAACTGTTCGTTCGCGCGGCAAGGGAATAAAAATATTCTTTGTTTTGCACTCGCCTAGATTAGAACAATGTAAGCTTCAAGCCCACACGAAACAATGCTCGTCATGTTTTAACGATCTGACTGTTAAGATGGACGGGAGGGAAAGGGGGTGAGTTTTTACGGGAACAAAAGAGGAAGCGACTGCACAAAACGAAAGGGAATGAAATTTTAAAAGCTTATAAATATGCCGACTGACGAAATTAAGTGTTTGGGAAGAGGATATTGTGCAATGCGAGATTTCCGGATGGAGTGACGTGTTTGTACTAACTCCCTTATGAGGAGCTCAGATGTTGAGGATATTGCGTAAACGAAAAGAAACAAATATAGAATTCAATATTCAATGTTGCACACATACAGGAGGAAGTGGGTATTATGTAAATATCAAGATATAGTGCGTAAAGCAAAACTTGAGCAGTTTCAGTCCAAAATATAATTAATATTTGAATAGTTCTACAAACCAGGCAAAATCCCCAAAATCCAAACTAATTTAAACGACAAGAGATAACTCTATGTTTAATCCTGCGAATATGGGCTTCTATAATCGCAATTAAACTCATTGAGGCATTAAATGTGGAACCTGAGACTAAAAAAAAATTACAAGGGAATTACACTAGCAGCTTGAATAATTTTGTCTGCATCCTTAAAATGTAGCATTGTCGATTAATTTCAACTTCGACGTTACACCCCCCCCCCCTTCCTTAGTAAGTATTAAATATTTGCATTTCAAAACCTTTTTCCTCCGCAACCGAGTCAATACTTCAAGCTATCTTACCCTCTAAACTCGACGTCCTATTGCTGAAGTGTCGAAATATGCTCTTTAACGCATAATATAGACTGAGCCTCTTTCAACATAATTTATAACGAATGAAATGTTAATCCTCAAATGGCATTAAACAAGGCAAGTCGGCGGATTTCGCACTTCGTGGAAGAATGAGCGAGAGGGGCAGAACGCTGATTTGAAATTTAAATTGCAAAACCTCGCACTCTATATACCCTCGCACTCAATCGTTTTCTGTTAATGTTCTAACGCGTATAGAGTTGAACACAAACTCCCGCGGTGATTCGCTTGAAACGTTCCTTTAAACAGGGCTCTAAATAAAGTCGCGAACTGAAATTTATTTGTTTCACATCCCCTCCTCACCCTTGTTACTGGCTGTTGCACAAATTGCCCTGCCTGGAAGAATTGTTTTTGAAATGTTTCATCTTTTGTTTTTGAATAATATCAAGTTTCTTTCGACCTTCAACTTTTACTTCCAAGCAGTTAAAACTTGACTTCTTCACTGGTAGGCTCCCTACCACACGCACGGATGGGGGGGGGGGGGAATTGTGGTAGTTCAACCCCATCCTTTTCCTTTCGTCCAACTCAAACTCATATCAGATGTCCAACTTAAATGAGAACGCCAGGAAAATGTTCAAGAGGGGTCAGAGAAGGGTCGTTTTCCCAAAACTCATTATAGAGTTTCAAGAACTTTCACACACATGACTCGCTCGTCTCTCTCTTTTTTTTTTTTTTTTTTTTTTTTTTTTTTTTTTTTTTTTTTTTTTTTTCTTTCTTTTTTTTCTCTATAAAAATGCGAAGGAAGGTGAACCTGGAAATTGTTTACAGGGAGAGAGGGTTTCGAGGGGTTTAGATAGCATGCGTCTCCTCCTCAAACAAACAAAAATTCGGGGAAAAATATATAGAGTGATTGCTCGGCATCCCTTTTTATTCGCCAACTGAGGTTGTATCGGACGTTAAAAAAGGGGATGGTGTGTCTGAATCTGAAACCAGAGCCAAGCGCATCCTTTTAACAGAAGGGTGGAATGAACCATATCCCCCCCCCCAACCAACAAAGAGGAGTTGAAAAAATCCTCGGCAGTGAAGGGTCGCTTCACTGATTCAAGGGTCGTTGGTTAGATTGTGCGGGCGTTTAAACCGAGTGCTGAGAGTCATAAGACCCCCCCACCAGTAACAATGTGAAGAAGAAATTGAAGGGCTTCCTCCCAAGCAGTAGGTTTACCTCTGATTTGTTTAATTGTTACTATTTTTATTATTTTTATTTTTTCAAGAACGTACTATTAAGTCACTCTCGTACTTTAATGAGCGAGATCATGTAAGCAAAAGAACCAATTAGCTATAAGCAGAACACCTGAATACGTCGCGATAGTTGGTGATTTGAAAAGGTTAAGTTATGACCTTTCTGTCGTACGATGGGAGAGGGATGGGGATTAATTGTCTGTCAAACATCCTGACCTTTCCCAAAAAAAAACCTAACAAGCCGATGTCATCTCGAGCCCTCAGGTACCTCTCCACACTACCACCAGTTTGTGACAAATTAACAGTAAAAATCTTGGACGTCGCGGTCGGGGCGAAATCGAGCTTACCCCTTGGGATATAGTCATGGTGGAGGGAAGGGGCAATATTGAAAGAAGTTATTAATTTAACTTCACTGAATTAGGACTGGCATTGACCTCTATTATTTATTCAACGGGTTCCAAGATTTAATGTGGAAAATTAATTTCTGGCAACTTCATGAGGACATGGACGTATAAGCGTACTACCCAGAAACCGAACACGTTTCCCACATACTTCTCTGAGGGGGTGGCAATACAGTCATTTCTATCTGACTGTTAGTGAATATCGCTGTTTCTTGGAGGGGGGGGGGGTCTAATTGCCGGTTTTGGACCGAAAAATCAATTGTTGACAGCTGGGGGGAGTACCTCCGTATTTTTTTCGAGCAGAATTGTGTGAGTAACGACCGAGTATTAAAAAAAAGAACGGAAAGAAGCTGTGTTGAATGAAAGAGACCGTTGAAACTGTGTCTTGGTTCTCATTGCACCTGATTCGTTGTATCCTGTACGTCAGCGACGCGAGTGAGATTAAAAAAGGAAGGTGCAAAAAAAAAACAAATTAACCAGATTTCCAGAGACACACAAATTCGAGGTAGGATGCGGCCGGAACCGGCGTCATTTCTCAATTCCCTCATAAACCGCGACCGGCAATTCGAAGCACTTCGAAAAATGATCCAAAAATGAAATTTTTGGCCACTTTTCAGACGGGGGTGGCGGTCAAAATTCTTCTCATCTCCCCCCCCCCCCCCCAATTCACCTAATTTCAAAATTACCTTATAAAACAAACAATAGCCCAATATCCTGAAAGCCCAACGGATACTTCACTGCAGCGTCAGAGATCTGTTCAAAACTCAGGGTAATTGTGGTATTGTTTGAATTAAAAACAAAAACAAAAATAAAAACAAAACAAAATCTGGAAATTCAGTCCCAAAACATTTTTCACTCGCACTGTGCTGCGTGGGCGAGGGTCTGGCTCCATATCTGATCCAAAACGAATCACGCGTGTCTCACCCTTTGAAAAACCAAGTACCGTTATTGAGGCTATTTTGAACCTAAAATTGGCTGTTTCAAAACCAAATTTCTTGTATTCGGCTCGTTCAAATCCAAATTTCAGGTATTTTTGATCTCTTAAAAACAAAATTTCGCGGGTTTAGATCTTTCAAACCCAAATTTCTTGGATTTGGCTCCTTCAAACCCAATTTCGGCGATTCACGCTTGCAGAGAAACAAAATTTCATGGCATTAGCTCTTTCCATTATTTTTGTTACTACGAATTAAACAAATGGCTCGTTTGAAAACCAAATAACTTGACTTTGGCCCTTTCAAACAACAATGTCACAGCAGAAATGTGGTTCGAGCAATTTGAGGTTAGAACGTTTTGTGGTTCATGCATTGCGTGGTTGTAGTAGCGTACCGGCGAGAGGGGCCGATCGTCGAGAGGGGGATCCCCCAAAAGCTTCAAAATGAAAAAAATCTGTATTTTTAGGTTTTAAAGCGTCGATCTGTGGCTAATATTGAGAGCAAGAGCAAATTTGCCGCTAAAATTAACAAAAATTCACCAATTAGAGGTATCTGAATCTGAAAGAAACTTCATGGCAAAATTAGAGAAAATACGCCAACCTCAAATTTATAGCGGTCCTTAATAGGCGGCTATAAAAGTGAAAAGACACGCTCATGTGCTGATATTGAGGGAAATAAGCGACAAAGAGTTACGAAAATGTGTTTTCGCGGCTAAATAGCAAAATAAGCGCTAATCCATGGAAAACAGCTGAAAAACCACCTATTGGGGGCCAAAAATTTGAAGAAAAACTTCAAATCTCGGCAATAGTTGAGAAAAAACGCGAAGCCGCGGTTATGAAATTGTGGAAAAACAGTAAATAATCCCGCAGCACGCCCAGCTAATATTGAGAAAACACCAACGCATGAGTTTCTCGGAGCAATTTCGCGAATAGATTGAGAAAAATCAGTAATTCGTGGCAAAAATTGAAGATAAAACGCTAATTCACGTGGATCTATTAGAGAGCAAACCCGCTAATACGTGGCTGAAACTGAGAAAAATCACTAAAATCCCGGATTACATGGAGTTGAAGCGCTCAATCGCAGTAAACTTGAGAAGGAGCGCTATTTCGTAAGGTCTAAAATGGAGAAAAACGCTAATTCGTGGATGGATTCGTGGCGCGGATATGAGAAAATCCGCTAATAATTTTGGCTAAAATTGGAGTAAAAGCACTAATTTGCGGATAAAATGAAGAAAAATGCCAATTCACGGATCAATTACAATATAATCCGCATATTCGCGGCTACAATTGAGTGAAATCGGTAATACTAGTTTAAAATTGAGAAATAATGCGTGGCTGATATTGACACATCAAGCACTTATGCGCGGCGAGAATTGAAGAAACGACAAGGTACGTTATGACTTGCGTGCCTGTTTTTCTGGCTATATTAAGTGGAGCTGCTTCTTTGATTGTCAATCCCTCCCTTCCGTTAGAATATCCTAATCGTATTTCTTCATCAATACCGAATTTTATATGTATTACTCGGCTTTATTCCCATGAAATTATACAAAATCACATACAGCGACTTTTTTCAAATCTCGCCCCTGAAGCAGTCGCGGACCGTGAGGCCCCCCCCCCCACTCGGACCAAAACAAAATGTTTAACAAGTTGGGGGGGGGGGGTCTTATTGTAATTTTCATTCAACTTTAGCTTGAAAATCCATCTCGATTTCGAATAAGCCCATTGGTTAAGGCGGGGAGGGGTTCCTTGACCCCCCCCCCTTCAGTCACACCCCGTTTATACTTATGCACGCAAATTTTAGGCCGTATTTCTTCACTAATCCCGGATCTTAGAGTCTCATTTTAATCTCCAGGAAGTTCTAGTAAGGCGACGGAAGAGTATGAATTTCCAAGGTCGAAGTTTGAAGGTGTTTGATTAATATTTTATTTTTAGGGTTTTGACTTATTGCTTCGAAGATATTTTACAGTTATTTCTGGATTTAACTTTGAAAAGTAATATATGTATGGCGCTCCTGTAGAATTTCATGGAGATTAAAATGAGACTCTGAAATCCTGTATTGGCGTTAAAATACGGCCAAAGTTTAGGAGAAAGGGTATAGGAGGGGCACAACTGGCGGGGGGTCGAGGAACCACTAGTGAAAGCCCGCCTTAAGATGGTGCTATTATTTCGAAATACATATTTTGATTCGAGCCCGAAGCGGTGGTTTATAAGTCCCTCAAACAGTTCGATTGACAAATCGAAGCCGGTCACGGCCAAAACGCCCCTTTGAGCCCCGGAACCGTTATTCCTTGTCACTGAATTTGGTCAATATTCACGGCTCCCGACTTCCTGAATAGCCCTTAAGATTAGCTTATTATGTTATTTCGGAACATGGTGTAAAGCAAATGACCTCTTTGTCAATGAGGGTAAGACTCAACGTATCGAGTTTAGCTTGAGGCGTTCAGCGAAGAATGCTTCGAATTCCGTGGAGATCCTGGGCTTCATTATAGTGACTCTTCACTCAACTGGAAGTTGTATGAACTCATGTTGAGCAAGAAGCTGTCCAAATCATTGTTTTCCTCCGTCGTTTGAAATATGATGTGAATCTTGACACCTTACGCTCGGCGTACTTTGCCGTTTTTCACAATCATGTTTGTTATGGCACCATTCTGTGGGTGAACTCAACAGATGCCAAGAAGGTTTTCGTGTTGCAGGAGCGAAATTGTAAATTGTAAATTCTATTAGAAAACTGTCAATTTTGTGGGGTGATTGCCATTTTCAAGTCGAATTGCCAATTTTTTGTGGAAATTATTAATTTGGAGCAGAAACCGCCAATTTTATTTAAAAAATTGTCAATGCTTGCTGTTGCTGGGGCAGTTTGAAGTAGAAGTTGTCAATTTCAAAATGAAATTGTAACTTATACTCACAATCAGTAGTTTTATTTTTGGTCTCTCAACCTATTAATTTTGCCCCGTGACTCGAACGGCAATTGTTCTTTCGGTGATTATTGTTAATACGTAACTGGCTATCGTTTATTCGGTCTTTAAACTTGAAATCCAAAGTGGAAATTGTCGGTTTTATGACTAAACCGTTAATTTTATGAGGCAATTGTCTGCTTTATGAGGAAATTGTCAATTTCATGAGGAACTTGTCAATTGTATGGGAACATTGTCAATTTTATGATGATATTGTCGGTTTTATGGACAACCAATTTCGGGGATTTATTTCCAGCAAACCATTTTTGCTGGGTAGCCCAATTCAGAGAACGATTACACTGATTTTTCGCCGTAAAACCCCATTTTCAGCTGGTTTGACTAAAAAAAAAACTATCTCTCGAATATCGCTTACTATAAAAACTATATAATTTCGCTCTCTCTATAAATACTTATTTCGCAGAATTTATTTCGGTAAAACCTAAATTTCGCAGTATTTTGCACACTAAAAAACCTTTGGTGGGTATGGCTCATTAAAAAACCAATTTTGTGGGTTAAAAAACTATTTTAAACGTATCTAGGCCACTGCGCTAGACAGACGTGTATGGTGGGAGAGGAATGTCAAATCCTTCAGTCCCTTGCCTCTTTTTCCCAATTGAGAAAACCAGAGGTGCGGGTGGTGGCTAGAGCGCTTGATGCGCGAGGTCTGCTACTTGACAGTTTACAGGCCTGTGTGAGTCCTGGCGATTAACTATTCGTCTCGACGATCAAAGAGTCCTGCTTGAGGCACCAAATTACTGCAGTTAACGGCCGTTTCAGGGGGCCGAAATTATAATTTTTGCTCCGAATTATCACTTTCTGGGGGAAAAGATTATGAGCTGTTGACAGAAATTATGGAAGAGAAGGCTCCAAAGACAGTTTTCCAGCTGAGATTTAGTTTTCGACGGATAGTTACGAGTATACCGTTTCTGTGCAAATTCAGTATCTAAATGAGAGATGACCAGATAGCCCATTCCAGATCGACGAACATGTGCCAGCAAAAAAGGCAATGGTGCATCTGAAATTTTCTTCCACTCCTGGATCAAGGGCTGGCTACGCCACTGTCCCGTTCCCAGAGCTCCGAAGGCCACCATTTCTTGACCCACGAAAAATCCAGCGTATTTTTCTTTTTTAATTTCAAGGAGACAGGGGATTTTGTCTAGACTGATCGATATTTAATTTGTCAATGTTTCGACCACTAACGCGGCACACAGATGGAAGGAAAACAGCTAGCCAAGTTTTTGCGTTGATTTATTTCTACGTTTTCTGGTACCTCAGCCCCCCTCATCACCATGAGTTTAAGATTTCCTTTTGCGCTATGTCCAGGACCGTTGCCTTGGGGTCGTTGAGTTGGGTAGGTGATTGAGGGGATGGCGACAATTTATTGGTTAAAAAGAAAATGACTTTCACTTCTTCAAATTTATATTTAAACTGATCGCTTATTTATCAATTATTTATTTATTTATGCTTCAAAATAGTGATTCCCAAACCTAAATGAACAACCTAAAGCGTCATGTTCAGGTTCCTGAGATCCAGTTTAGAAAGTTATCTCCCCTTGCGCTGTCTCTAGAAGTTAGCTTGCCAATGCCCTCAGGCTTAGAGAACCATTTCCTTTATCCGTCACTTGTCATTTGTGTTCTGCCTTCTGCTGTCAGTTCACGATCGAAAATCGAATAAGCGTCGTCTTCGGATTAAACACGATCGGTGAGTCCTTTGCCTTTTATTTTGTCATTATTATTTCTGAAAATTGGTCACGTCTGTGTTTTTGTTGAACGGATTTTTTATCAAATATTTTAGGGCTCGTGTCTCCCGAGGAGATTTTATCGCAAGCCCTTACGCATGCAGTGGTAGTTCCATTGATGGAAAAGTCCTGGCTGGGAAGCCCTAGAATGAATAAATTATTCTTATTTAACAGCTTTGGTCAGAGTTATGGACGGAAAACGTCCCCTTGTTCTTGTCGCCCAGGGTCTACTCTGGTCTGTAGGAAAAGTCGGAAAATCCTATTTTGGCTACACCATCATTTGTTTCTTTTGGATCACCGATGTGACGTCATTTCGAACTGCACTTGTTGCTCTAGCTGTTCATTCCTCGACAACAAACAAAATTATGCAGATTGGTCTTCATTTGTCGTTGAGATGAGGTGAGCTGTTGCAGTTGGAGTGACGTCACCTTGGGAAAATTAGATGATTGGGATTATAAAAAAAGAGCTAATTGAGCAGGAAGTTCGAAACAGTTTCAGGAGGACTAGGAAGTCGCTTTTTTGTGATTTACTTACTGAGATCCCCTTAGGACAATGATGATAACGACGCTGGACTAGTGTATGACGATAGAGCCTCGCACCAAAATGAGATTTGTCGTTGGGGAATATTCTTTCGAACTGCCCTTCAGGAGTAGATCTTTGGTCCCACGTACAACCTCGATGGTACCCATTGTCTGTAGCCGACCACGACGATCCACACGATGTGGTCTTCATGGAAAATGCCCACTATGGTTCCATTCCGTGCTTTTTTACCCACCTTGCTAGTCTGTATAAGCCCCCCCTCCCCACGTGAGTCCGGGGCGAAGATTTTTTCAGATACCCGCTAAGCCATGCGCCAGATGGTGCAGAGAGGCCTGTGCTCTGGAGGGGGGGTATGAGCGTATTAGTAGGGAATTACGAACTTAACGTTCGTCAATCGTGGAATAATAATATTGGCATTCATTCATTTCATGCTACTTAACACTACTGTGCTTGAACACAACATGACCATAATTTCAGCTCCCAACACAGACGGGTTACCTGAGTACGAAGTTGGTGGACCGCTCTCCTCGAGCGGAGGTTCCACTGCACTACGATTCCTCCTCTTGGGGGGCAACTACGAAGGGGTGTTATAATTTTAACACGGCGTTATCCTATCACAATTAAAATGGTTATCACGTGGATACCGCCCGTGTTATTTCACATATCACCCCTTCGTACTTCAGCCCCTCGATCGTTATATCAGTATATTTAATCCTTAAATCTGTTTTTTGACTCAAAATTTGTTCGTTTTAGGCCAGTAAACTATCGATTAAGCTCCAAATTCTAGGTTTTATTCCATTCACATAAAAACTAAACTATCGACAATTTAAAAGATCAGTTTTCCGTACAATCCCGGAATCGAGCAATGAAACTGTCAAGTTTCCTCGCCCCCCCCCCCTCTAACGATATTTCGATTTGGTTTTGAAACTGTGAAGTTGTGGAATTTTCTAGCATAAAACTGCCAAGTGCGAGGACGAAACGAGAAACAAAGGGGAAAATAAACAACCTTGTTTTGTAGGCCTGACTTTAAACCAACGTTAGTGCACAAATGTAACGTTAGAGCTCTGATATGATCATTAGTGTTCAAATATGACCATTACTGATGCATCCATACAGCAAGTTACCGCGGAAAAACAGTGGGGGGGGGGGGAATCTAACACCACGCTAGTTCATGTTTATGTTTGTCCTTAAAAGCAATATCGTGGCACTAACGATGGAGGGCTTCTCCGCCTATTTTGTTTTTGAAAAAATGTGAGTGGGGGGGGGGAGTTGAATTTCGATGTATCACTATTTTTGTACTGTCATTCGACCTCGAGCACTAACGTAGAGTTTTCGATTGAGCCACTACTTTTTGAATTATTACCGTCTGTTTGAGGGGGCTGGGAGTCACTTCAGTGAAGGCTTCCCCCCCCCCTCAACCAGATTGGTTTTAAGGCGTTTCATTTTGTTGAGCGGAGGAGGGGGCAACTTAACGGATCTATTTTAAGCAGAAAATGACTTCACCGCGTTTAATGAAAATATTCGTTCAAAAATTCATAAAAGGTCTGGAAACTAAAATGTATCCACCTAACCCCCAGACAATGCCTGAAAGAGGCCCGAAACTGAAGTTTTCAACTAAAACGTTCAATATTATCCTATCAAATCGACCGATAGACAGACTGAAGGGCTCATCAGCTTTTGCCTAGTTTACTCCATATTGTAGCCATGCATCAGTGTAGGACAGAAGAGCAGCTGAATTGTAAATAAAATAAATAACATAAAAATGATACAGTTTTGTATCGAACAGTTCAGTTCGGTGGCTTATTTCCTGTTTCATGGATGTGATATTTATTTCAGGGGGTGAAATTACAAGTGTTTCGGGTTTAAAATCAACTGTTTCAGCTTAATTGACCGTTTCGTGTCCGAACAGCAATTTTTTGGGGCTCAATTACCTTCTATGGGGTTAAATAATTGGTTAATTTGGGGCTTAAATAAACTATTCCGGCTGAAAAAACAGATTTTGGAGCCAACTGCCGAGTTTTGTTGCCGAATAGCCAGTTTTGTAGACAAAAAATTATATTATCACGTAACCGTGCACGCATAATCTACGACGTGATTTTTATGACAGTTTTGCGTCCGAAAAGAATACTATGGGGGGGGGAGGGGCTGAATTCGCACTTTTCTGGCTTAATTAGCAGAAAAGAAAACGGAGTGGCTGTAGGTGTACGTCGTCTTGACCGCTACCATGCATCATAACACTATACCCGTCATTGAGATTGTACTCATAATACGTGTGTATCCTGGTAGAATTCGCCACTGGGACCTGTGTATGAGGATGGTTTTTCTTTCTGCAAATGGGCTAACTCTTTGTCGGATACTTCAAACTACGTCCATCCTGGCGGGGGGGGGGGGGTGTTTGAAGCGCATTTAGCCCCAAACTTTATACAAATTAGATAAATAGCCGTAGTTGCCTACGTTGTCAGTCATACCTTGTTGGAGTTTTCAGCAGACGTTCTAACACTGAAGATGCCGAACAGGCGAAACCGGTTTGTCTTGGACACACCTCAACAAGGTATGACTGACAACGTAGGCAACTACGGCTACTTATCTAATTTGTATTATTGTACGCCTTGTATATATAACGATGTTACTAACCCCAAACTTTATTTTAACTGTAAAATGTTGATTTATTTTGCAGATTTTGCCATCTTGGACTTGGACACCCTCACGGCTTGCTAATTTTGTTTCGGTTTTATCAGCTTCCGACGAATTATGAGTTCTTCAGAAACCGCGACTCTACGTATTAAAAATCGATTGGAGATCGACTTGATGAAACTGGAAGCAGCGGGAGTTAAAATCACTTTTCTAGAGGACGGTAAAGACCAGTTTACTGTTGTGTTACCCGGGCCAGAAGATACCATGTACCAAGGTGGCCTCTGGAGACTCCTCGTCCTAATTCCTGAAAACTATCCTCACCAACCGCCCTTTATAAAGTTTGCTATTGAGTGTTCCCAGAAATATGGCCGTTGTTTTCAATTTTTGTTTTCCCAGGTTTATGGATCAGATCCTTCACCCCAACGTTAATTTACAGTCGGGAGCTGTATGTTTCGACTTGTTGACCAAGTCGTGGTCTCCACTTTTTGATCTCGTCACCCTTTTCTGCGAGTTCTTGCCTCAGCTTCTGTCCGATCCAAACATCGATGCTCCATTGAATCCGGAAGCCGCTATGACTCTTCTTTTCGAGCCTGAGGACTTTTATGATGAGGTGCGCGCGCTTATTAACAGACAGCAGCCTAGGCTGAGCAGAATGGGGGAAGTAAACGAAGAGGGTGACAATTGAGATTTTTTGACGCCATGCCTAATGGTATTTTTTCTGTATTTTTATCGTCTTTTTAAAAGACTGTATATAACTTTTCTGTTTCTTCTTAACTTTCTGTTCGTTCTTTGTTTCGTGTGCCTTTTGCAAGTGATGGTGGGCTATTGCATGTTCCGATTTTAAAACTAATTATACGATATTTTCAGTACAAAACTAGTTATTTGTTGAAACGCTGCAAGTTTTGGCTAAGAAATAACTCCTGTTGAAATTGCTTTTTGTTGTGGGTGGTGTGTTTAAATTTGCTGATAAAGTTGAACAGTTAACTATACGAAAATATCTTGGGCTTTTACAAACAAGGTAATGAAGTCACTAACTTCGAAAATTGAGTCAGTTGGACTGTTCTTTGGAAGGCTTTGACCGAATGAGCAAATGTGAGTTTTGTGTGTGAATACCTCCATGAACTTTCATAATTTTAACTTGGTTCGCTATTGTGCAGGCACTCAGGTTTTGGACATATTTCTTTCCCAAGACGAATCGAGGTTAATAGACGCCAGCTGTTTTCATTCCGAAGATGACCAAATTATGTAAGAGAGATATCACCATTGGAGAGTTGGAGGACAAAAAAGGCAGAGAACGATTTCAGTGATCTTGGATGGAGGTTAGTGCTACTTGTTCAGCAGAAGTCATGTGTGTGCATGTTTAATATCAGCTTTTGTGAATTCTTGCACCCATGAAATACGTGAGTTTTTTGTTTTTGTTTTTCTCGCGGTTGGTGAGTGGTATTAGAATGATGCGTAAGGGGAGGGGGGGGGATAGTTGGTTTGCGATGTTGTATAACAATTTTCCATGAAGGCCTCATTATATCATACACCATTAGGTCACAATCATGTCCTGATAGTTTTTTCGGGAACACTGCTCCCACTGTCATGTCGGCTGGAACACTCAAGTTGAATGGTTTCTATGTAAAATACTCAATTTCCAATTTTTAAAATGACTTTTGACCCTCTAAAGCACGCGTTAGGATGGGAGAAACGAAATAAAACGCATGTCTCATGCTTTTATTTATTTATCCTTGGGAGAAATCAAGTTTTTCCACCTCATCACAATTTGATCCCTCTTTCAGCTGCCTTGGTTGCAAACGTCCTCTTGTATTCTCCTGTCGGATCATACAGCGCTAATAGTTTCTTGAAATCCTCCGGTTTGTGCTCTGATATGTACTTGATGACTTTCGTCGCGCTGTCGAGTTGTTGAGCGGTGCACTTGGAGCATCCTGTGGCCAAGGCATCAGGCACGATACCTTTTTAAAAACAAAATAATGATAATATTCCGAGTTAAGCCCTCGAACCTTGGTGTGCTTTATTATGTCCAATACTCACGCCTGAGTTCTCTACCGTCAGTGGTGCATTTCGAGGCGTCCGTGTGTGTCAGGCACGTGAAGTACTTCGAATAAAGTCGTTGATTTTTTAGAATCTCTTCAACGTCAACGTTGTCATAGCGGGACGTATAGGACCAGACACCGGTGGCCAGTAGTGCTATGGCTAGAATGATCAGGCGAGTATCCAGCATTTTTGAGGAAGAACTGTGAATGGTTGGGTGTGAAATGTTGAAATTGTTCATTTACTCTCTGCTATATATAGAAACATCTTTCAATAGTCTTCCCCCTCTCTGCATGAAAGTAAAGTTCCGGGAACCTGCTGAAAATTTCAAAGTAATGACCCATCGCAATTTGTTTTGTAAGCAAAATCTACATGACGTCACCCAATATTTTATCTAAATAAGCTCTCGACAATTTTTAAATAACTGATTAGTGTTGCTCTTTGTGTAAGAAAATCGCAATTCATTTCTTCACTCCTTCGAGAATGGAAAATTACCAAGTTTTACCAGTTAGTTTAAAGAATTGCAATTGATTGGTCTGTGAGTCCTTCATACACTCCTTCAACGGAAAGAACTGGTAAAACGTAGGGCAATTAACGGTCACTCAAATAGAACTCATCATGACTGATCGACCTCCATGTTATGTGCGTATTGGAGTTCCCTAGTTTTTTGGAGTTTGTTTTCTTTAAAAGATGATGAATTTGACGGTAATTAAAACAAATTGGAAGCATAGAGGAAATGCATTACTAACTGAAAACGAAGATAACTTAATTGACTAGTCACGAAGGCGAGTCAGGCTATAAACAGTTTTCAGTTGTCGTCATTCCGATCTATTTCCTTAAAATGGATTTTTGTGAGCATTCAGTTTATTTAAAACTCATTTTAAGATCAATTTTCTGCTCACTGGTTCGTCATGCGACAGGAAGTAGCTAATTCACGGCGAATAAAATCGATTCAAAGTTTACGCGCTTCGATTCTAAAGTTTTTCTCCTCCTCTAATTAAAACGATTTAAAACTCTCTTCCAACCTGTTTTTTTTTCGGTTTTTACGAGTGTGATAACTTCTATTTTTATCCGAAGAGTCCCTCAACGTGTTTGATGAAAATTGTTCGTCAGGATGTGGCTAGTCATTCGAACTTTTAACAAGGTTTTACACACCTTGGCTCGGTGAGAGAGAAACTCAGCCCGTAACTTAGTTGAAACAATATAATTCAACCTTTTTTTTTTTTTCAAAAAGTGTTTTTTCTTTTTCTTTTTTCATCTCTCCCTTGTTATGAATTTAGTTTTCAAAAGTTTTAGCGTGTTTTTTTTTTAATTTAATTCAGTTTCCGCATTTTCGAGAGAAATTATTATAATTATTTGACGGACCACAAACTACGATTTAATATTCAATTATTAGGTAAACGAACCGATCAAATATTTACTTTTCCATTAAAAATTATTCATCGTTTATTTAAAATTACTGTTACTCTATTAACGAACCCCTCGGTTTTCGTCCCTCTTCTATTGCAATTAAAGGTATGGACTACGAGGTTTTGTAAGGGGAAGCTGGCGCTGGATGGGAAGGGATTGCAAGGCAAAAAGGTAATGTTGATTTAAAAAGGCCAAGTTTCCGGCTCCCCCTCCAAAATAATCCAAATAAATAGATTTGGAGCTGTTTATTTAAGACTGCGTGCCCAACCACGTTACTCTGGAAAAGAGCGAAAAGGGGAAAGTCTGCATGCATGGTGAAGTGATGGGGGAGGGGTATATCTTCCCATTTACTCCATTTTGCTCTATACTAAAAATGAAAAAAACCATCGTATTTCTCTTTCATTCTTGCCGCGTGTAACTGCATTCGAGAGAAGAGAACATGGTAGTTCAGACTCAAGTGACTCGGGCACTTTCCCCTTGTCTTAAGCGCTGTTAAACGTGAATATATCATTTTTGTTCGATTTGTTAGAAGTTATGACCGGGGAGATCACAGATGTGAATAGAACCGAATACTTAATCCCTGGGATTAAATCAACAGGTTCCAAGCCAAGAAACTCGATTTGACAGTTTCCATTCCTGATGTGTTTTGGGGGGCATATGTTATCGAGCAAAGTGCGCAGTTTCTGGACGAATATAAACGTCATATAGTCGTGTCAATCATATGGAGGGGGGGGAGCACTGATCCTTCATTTTATAACACGATACACCATTCTTAATTTGAGCATTCTCCTTACATCACTCTTTCTTTTTCAAGCGTGAATGAACTTGAAAAAGTCTTTTGTTTAAACTGCTAAAACCATGCAGGAGGCTCCACGCGAGGAGAGTAATTTCGGTTTTATATTCCGCCCCAAGTCATTAACTATTCAATACCCTTTCATAAAGTGATTTCGCAATTTTCGCAACCCAAAAAGAGAGAACCCAACAAAATTTAATGGGATGAGAGTGGCTGTGAAGGGGGGGGTGTCGAACGTGAAGAAGGGAAGGGCTAAAAGAGGAGACTAAATCGTGAAAGGTATAAGGGAGGGGGTGTGTAAAAAGAGGAGAGGCTTCCAAGATGGCTCCTCGGGGTTGGGCCTGAAAGGAAGATTGATGAGGTCGTTTGCGTTGCTTTTTCCAAGCAAGACAATTAGTAATTGTGAGCACCATCAATTCTCCTGATGTATTCAGTAAGCCGGCGGTGACGCATCCCTGTCCTCCCTCACCTGTAATTGCTTGTTAGGTTCACAACGAATTTCTCTTTTCCCCTTAAATCACGCTCAGCATATTAATAAGGAGATGTAGAAGTGACACTTCATTAATAAAAGGGCACCGAAGATTTACCTTCCTTTATTGGGGGATTTTCCTATTAAACGATCTCGTGGAGATGGTGATGAGTGGAAAGAGATCTTCGGTTGCCGAAGATTTCATTTGCAAGGGTTTTGGATAATTTGGGGGATGTATGATGGACAGTGGCATTCCCATGGGGAGGGTTTTGGGGATCAGGACCCCTCCTAGAGTACTTCATCCTGCAGTTACGAAATGACAAAAAAAAAGAAATAATATTTTTAAAAAAGTAAAAGCACAAAACCAAGCAAACAAAAGGAACAATATAAAACTGATTTGTTTGGCCCTAAAAGTTCGCTATTTAGCCTCACTAAGTAAACAACCACGGCATCAATGTCATTTATACAACTGACCAGGCGCAGATTCAGGATTTGCTCGAGGGAGATGGCTCGAGAAATTGTGTGCCTTGCTCTACTCAAAATGGCTTCACAGCTAGCTATTTGCTGCCTAAAGATAGCTAAACTAGCTATTCCCACCATAAAACCGGCTAGGCTGACTATATACTCGCGTCCCAAAATTGCAAAACTGACGATTTGAGTCTTGAAAATAGCTAAACCGACTATGCGTGCGCTAAAAATAGCCAAACTGGCTTTACGTGCCCTAAAAATGGTTAAACCGACTTTGACCCTTAAAATTCACGAAAGGTTAGGATTACCGCGATGAAAATGGCTAATTCGACCATGAGCATTAGCGTGCCAAAAATGACGAAAATTACAATTCACTTGACGGACTATTTTGCTCCCTAAAAACGGCTAAACTGACTATTCGCGCCCAGGAAAAGCTAAGCGGGCATTCCCCACCCTAAAACAGTCCAAACTAACTTTAAGAGCCCTAAAAATGGATTAACTGACAATGTGCGGCTTGAGAATGCCTGACCAGCTGTGATTCTTGTTTCCTGCTCTAAAAATATCAAAATCGAACATTCGCGCGCCAAAAGTGATTAAACAGACTATTCGCCCTCGAAATGGCCAAATTGGGTATTCAGGCCATAAAATCGGCAATACTGGCGTCATGAAAAGCTAAAATGACAATTCGCGCAATTAGGCCAAACTGACCATTCGCACCTAGAAATGCTTAAATTGGCAATTCTCGCTCTGAAAACGGCAAGAATGACCGTGCGGATCCTAAAATCGCAAAACTGACGATTCGTACCCTGAAAATATCACACAGACTATTCAAGCCCTAGAAATGGCCATACTGACGGTTATAGCGCCGTAAAAATGGCCAAATTGGCTTTTCACGTCCTAAAATTGACCAAAATGACTCCATATGTTGCCTAATATAAATGCTTAGTTAGACTATGACGATTCGCGCTTTGAAAAGGCCTATAAAGATAATTCCTGCCCTGAAAATGGCAAAACTAACCAATTCACGCGTCGTCAAAAATCGCTTAACAGGAAAATGTCTAAATTGACAATTCGTGCCCTACAAATAACAAAACTGACGATTCACGCCCTCAAAATGGCTATCTACACCATAAAATGACCAAAAATGGCTATTCGCCACTTCCTCAATTTTGCCGCAAATGAGCGCTTTTTCTCAATTTCATCTGTGAATTAGCTAATTTTAGCCTTGAATTACCGATCTCCTCTCGAATTTAGCCGTGACATAGTTTTTCCTCCCTTAACTCGCTAGCGATTTTTCTACATTTCATTAGCAAATTGGAATTTTTCTCAATTTTTGCCGCGAATTGATGTTTTTTTTACACTTAACCGCGGAATTAGGGTTTTTTTACAATTTAATTGGTCGTGATACATAACATTTTCCCGCATTTTAGCCACAAATTAGGTTTTTTCTTATTTCAGTGGGTCACTGGTTTTCACCAATTTTAGCCGCGAAGTAGCGTTTTTACTCCTTGATCTATTTTAGCTGTGATTTAGCGGTTGTTTTCACTCCTATCAACGAACTAGGTAGCGATTTTTTTTCAATTTCAGACGTGAATCAGCGTTATTTATCAATTTTAGTCCCGAATTAGCGTTTTTTTTTTGTTTTTTTTCAGTTCTGGTCTGGAAGTTTCATCGAGAAACCTGGAATTAATGTTTTTTCACCGTTTTATCCTCAAATATTGATACTTTTTCCAAGTTTTTGGGCGCTTACTTGCCCTAAGAACAACACGTTAGTGCGCCTGCTCAATTTTAACCGCCTAAGGACGGAAACTTGAGGATAGGCGTATTTGCTCTTGCTATCGAATGATCGCCGGCTTGCGACTGAACCGGCAGTTTATAGCGTGATTACAAGTTTTTGGTATTTCGCGATTTCCTCGCCTTTTCCAGAGCCAACGTGTTTCAGTTCGGGACTCGGTACTCTAACCCATCGAGTCCTCTGCCTGAGCCCCTCTCTGGATCCGCGCTTGCCTCTGACGTTGGGTTTTCTCCTCTTTCTAGGGGAAACTTGTCATTTCTCGCCCTCACAGTTAGGCGTGTTTTACTCCAAGTCCGCGTGAAAGGTGTGGAGAGATATACTCGAGCCCCGAAGTCCGGGGACGAGCCTCGACGCATGTGGATCTCACTGAGCGGACTCGATAAAATCGGTCGAAACCAATGACATCGCAAAATTCTTGTTTGGCCCATTAAAAGGGGTACTGGCGCCCTTTTGGGTGAGTTTTGGCAACGATTTGTCGCAAATCGCCTCGCGAAATTGTCTTCAACCTGTTTTCTAAGAAAATAGTGAGATTTTCTGGCTAGAGTGAGTGACATTGACTTTAAAAGGCCACCTTTTAGGGACGTAAAATTTTGTAGGCAGATCGTTCAATTTATGGCTCTATGGGATTTATCCTTCCCCCTACACCCTTCCTCGGCCGCGATAAGGTAGAGCACGTGATCATTAGGGTGCTAAATGATGAAGAAGTAATAAATCAACGCATGCATATGTAAAGGAATGTGTTACTATCAAAGTGTGTAAAGACCATTTAGGCCTTTAAGTTAGTAAAGATTGGTTAACCACACCGAAACCCGTGTGTAGATAACCGTTCAGCGCGCGATCGTGAGAAAAAATTTTGTGCGTTGGCAAGACCACGAGTTGCCATTGAAGTTAGTCAATGGTCGAGAGGGATTTAACAGCAATTTGTATTAACGATATATAGAAGACATCTGGAGGCTCAATTCACTGAACAAACTCATCACTGGGTTTGTAGGGAAAGCCACCTGTTGCCACGGTATTTCAAAACAATACTGGCAATCAATCATTCGCAACCGAACCAATAAGCATGACCATATATGAAATCTTTTTTTTTTTTTTTTTGGGGGGGGGGACTTCCGCTGAGCCCTTTTGTAATCTGGAGAGTGTAAAAGAATGACACATTACTGTGGAGTCCGGCTGGGCTAGGAGAATCAAATAAAGTAAAATCACAAAACCTGAACCCTTTTTGTTGGCAGAGTTTACAAAATAGTCAGATACGTAGAAAAATGTCTTTCTAAAATTTGGATCCTCCTACAAATAACTAACTTGGGTGGGGAAGAGTGAATGAGAGGGCTCTTTAACTAAAGTAAATATATAAACTTCTTCAGATAAGGGCTGGCTCGCCATCAAAATGAAAAAGAGCTTCATATTCACCATGCTGAACAGTGAGGCTACAAACTTTTCCAGATTTGCTAGGAGATGGTGTTGTTATATTTTCCTCATCAAATTTTCCTCTGATTTTTATTCATTGGTTACAGTAATGAGCTTTCAATTGTTCGGCAAGTTGTTGTCTCAAACATGTAGCTAAGTTTTAACTGACACATCAGGCATTGCAGACATTAGAATGATTGAAATTGTTATTTTTGGTTGCTTAATGCGTTATTTCCATGAAACAAGTTGTCAAAACTTAATTAAAACGCGCGTATATTGTTGGATACATTGCATTAATCTTCAATTTTTTTCCATACTTCTTTTCCCTTTGGTAAACACTAAAATTTCATCCTTGATTCTTCATTTTTATCTTGTCTACATTGTCGCTCTGTGGATTTAATCCATGACAATGAAATATTCATAGTGTAAAGGCTCGAAGAGAAGAGTGGGTTGTTGATTTAGGCGCATCAATGTATCAAAGTCAGCCCTTTTCCCTCCTCGCACCATTCTCTCTAAAGTGTTCATTTACCCCTTCCCTCGGAACCCTCAAGAAGAAATTCCTTACTCCAAGTGTTGGAATGAGGTAAAAAGAATGCGCAAATGTTGCAGTGGGCTGTTATATTTCAGGGGGGAAAAAAGAGTGTCGAGAAGGGGGTGGAGAGTCGAGGAAACAGAGGAAAAAAGTCTGCGAAAAATATAGCCTTTTAAACAGCGTTTTTCAGCGTCTCTAAGAGACAATACGAGAGCAAATTGGAGGCGGCCAGGATTCCTGAGGTCCCATTTCAGTGATTAAGTGTGTGCGGTTATCAGGTCCCAGGGTAATTCCACCCTTGGTAATGGGTTAGGGAAAAGAAGAGCCTTTCTCTCCCTCCCCCTTCCATCTATTTTTTTTTTTTTTTTTTTTTTTCCACACACAAGTGCTACCTCTCTGGGCAGAGCCCTTTGCCTACCCCGGACCTCCTCGTGCTGCCCGCCAACAGAACCCTCTTCATTTGCTAAAAATTTACATATAAACTATATAAAATGTCTCCTTTAATATTGTTCTTAATTGATTAAAATTCCTCGGCATTTGAAAGCATTAATTTCGCTGGCTCCGATTTCCCGAGGAACCACTCTCAAAAATGAATTTAATCCCAAGCTATTTATTCACACAGAAGAAATCTTTTCAAGTCTGTGACATTTCCTGAGTATAAAAAGACTGATTGCCGCTTTTTCAAACGCTATGGCGAGGGTGAAAAGGGTGGCCATCTTTTTTTAAGTCTCGCCACTTGAGTTAAAAACTCCGTTCTTTGGCCCTTTTCGCCCTTCCCCCCCTTCACTCCGGAGACAATAGGAAGAAGAAAAAAAGCACTCGTGGAAAGGAAGGAAGGGTCCGGGAAAAGCAGTCTAAATGTCGTTAGGGTAAAGGAAGGGTTGTTAACTTTTTATTGATCGCCTTTTTTTTCTCTCTCTCTCTCTCATTCCCTTCTTTTCGTCGAATGACTCACACGGGTTCCTTCGTGAAAAGTATTTTTTGGAAACTGACGATGCCGTTCACTGACGACAGGTCGTCCCCCCCCCCTTTCTTTTCCATAAATGACACTGATCAGACAACATTCTGTAGAGTGTAGATTTTACTTCGAGAGGGAGGGGCAGTGGTAAAAAAGAAGAAGAATTGTGATGAGATGAAAACCGATTTTTCTCTTAATTACTTGACATGTCAACGAAACAAGGTGTTGTCATATTTCTCAGCATAGTTTAAATCCATTTTTTTCCCCACAGTTTTTTTTTTATCCAGCAGCATGCTCTTGAATCATGGTGGGTTTGCTCTTAAGTCATTCTTTTAATTCTCTGAAAACGTTAATTGCCGTCAATAATAATGTTCAAGTGTCGCTTTAATGACTTACCGTACACCATGACCCAGCCCGGCCGCAAGTGGTTTTCTCTTCCGGATAACAAATGGGACACTTGAAGGTCTTGACGTCCGTTTTTTTGCGATTCTATGCAAGAAGGGCACAAGCGAAAGGAGTGCACACAACCTGGGTGCTCTCCTCTTTATAAGAAGAGCTCAAAACCTTTCTGTGAAACTGCACGAAGGGTCTTCTTAATCCCTTTGGTTAGCTGCTATGAAGCGGATTTTGTGTATGAATCGAGAAATCTACTCAAAATACTTTGGACAGTAAAAGTGATCCCGGATCATCCAATCGAAAAACTTATATTTTCGTCTTTAATAAACATCCGTTGCTCCCGATTGAAAACAATTGAAATCGCGTGGAAATATTCCTGGCAAATAATTGTAACTGCATAAAATAAGTATGTTTATTATCATAAGGTACGATTTATTTAAGGTAGGAAGGGGAGAAGGTCGACTGCCTTTAAAAATACAACCACGTAGGGATTAAGAAGACCCTTCATAAAGTTTCTCGGGCCTATAGCAGGGATTTGTGCACATCTTCCGGTCAAGAAGAGGGTACCAGGTACAGTGTGCCCTCATATGATTTTTGATTGTGCACTTCTATCATGACACCGACCAGCGTGGCCGCAAGTGATTTTCCCATCCGGGTGACTATAATTGAACATTTGAAGCTCATGATGTCCGTTTTTTTGCTGCTCAAATCAATCCACTATGAAGCGTTCCGTTTCCGACCGCTACGCCACACCTGTCAGTCATTTCCATCGAGCTCGGTCACCTAAGAGAAAAAAAGGTTATCGATATTGGCGCTTTTTTGGTTTTTTGAAAGAATTGCATTACATTTCTTAATATACTAACGTTACTACACCCAAAAGGTTCCTTCTCTCTTGCCATCGGACAAACATGGCCATTGAAAAATGTTCCAAGCGACCGAAGCTCGACCGGTATTATCTTACATGTTTTGGTTGTGCAGAAAAGTCATTTTTGAGACGTATGTATATGCGGGTAGTTTTTGATTTGTGGAGTATAATTTATCACCCCCCCCCCCTTACAGGAAGGTGGTAGTGACTCCTTTCAAACTTCATGTAGAGTTGCTTCAATATGAGAGGACGAAACATTCTCTACTTTGAAAATTCCTTGGTGATTGACTTTCCTTTTAATTTCTCTTATAAATCAGAATCAATAGGCTGCGAACAAATTGATGTAGATCTTTTGCTCAGAGGTCCCTGCCACACTTTTCTAAAATACATAATAATAAAAGTCAAAAACACGTTTCAAACGACTGGGAGACTACATCACATAACCACTCACTCTCACGAAAATACTATGAAAAACCTTTTACATTAAGGTTGGAATGGTGTAGAGGCGGGGGACTGCAATTCCTCACTCTTTTCACCGCCATTGTATGTAAATGGGGAAGGCCTTTTTCTGACAATCCCTCCTTTATCCATTCAAAAATAATGAAAAATTTATTAAAGACAAAACACTTTAACTTTTTTTTTTTTTTGAAAGGACAAAATCGTTTCAGGAGGGTAAGAGTGGGAGATTTTTTTTATAGAGTGACCCAGGAATGGGGGTGGGGGGAGTGAGGTCCTTCCTCCTCAAGAGTCGACCATCTTGAAGTGAGGAGGAAGTAATTCAGCGCGATGGGCCCCTCGACTGTTTTTCAGGGGACTCGAAAAAAAAAGGATCAATAAAGGGGATGGATTTAGTCCTAGTGTTAGGCTTGAATAAGCAGTTGGGGAAGGGATTATTTTGTCTTTCTATGCCATGTTGAAGTTTTAATGGTGAAAAGGTCTGCGAGAGAACTGAAAGGGAACTCATTAGAATTATAAATTGGGGGCTTGCTCCAAAGTTTTGTGAGGGAAATCCCTTCTCCTATGGGAAAGATAAATTGGAAATCGACGAAATGAATGTTTGAAAAAGTTGAAGAAAATGTTGTTGTTCTATTTTTCTATTTTCTTAAAATTGATTCTCGTTGCGTTGACTTGAGCTTGGAAGTTGGAAGCATCAAAAGCTTTTAACCGTCGATAGGGAGGGCTTTGATGGGGGGCGTTAACATGATTAAAAATTTACTTTCAGGGAGAGCAGAATTAAATAAACTTCTAAGTGCTTAGGAAATTGGTTTTACTTCAATGACAAGAACTTGTCTCAACTTGAAAAACCCACATATAAAAATTTAATTTGTACTTTTTATTTCAAGAAATTGGTCGGGCCTTACTATTTTGTTGTAAATGGTCTCAATTAGCAAAAGGTTAAGTTCCTGAATTAAAAGGCTAAGGAAGGCACCATAAAACAGGATGTGTCCTTTTAAATTAGAGCGAATTAATGGGCGAAGTTTTGATCTCGATTTACGGGGGTGGATCCGTGAGAGGGAGCTAAAGCTCGTATCCTTCAATGGCTAATCCCCCGGAAAAAAAAAGGTTTGTCTTTGAGTAATGTGTAGCGATAGTGGGCCGAAGTGTAGGAAGGTGAATTAAGCATGAGGAGGGAAGGCTGATGTATGTGGCACTGGAGAAGCGGGGAATGGACGGGTGTTAGGGCCAAGCAAGAGTTGTGATGAAGAAGGGGTTGGAAAGGAGGGTCTAGGCAAAAAAAAACAGCTTACCACCCTTAGGCACTAAACCAGCCCTTTCACCCTTCCCTTACCCAAGTAGAAAATGGAGATCTTTTTATAAGTATTGCTTGGCAACTACTATTACTCAGGCTTTTCCCTTTGGCAGGGGCTCGGTGTTTGACCTGAAGGAAAAAAAAAAGACTATTAGAGGGGGGGGGTGTTATAAATGTCTGGAAAAGGGCATTTTCTAATAGTCAAACTGTAAATGAAATGAAGAAAATAGTATCTTTTTCCTACTTCCTCCCGTAGATGCAAATTTACAATAGCTTACTCACAATTGTCTCACACCTAACCGGACGCCTAATAGTTAAGGCTACATTATACAACCGAGTGAACGCATCGTCCATCTTGTGGTACATAAAAATCTACGTTAATGGAGGTGGACATACTGTGGAGAAGCCCAATAATCATTTGTAGTGATGAGCAAGACCCACTAACTACTCGCAATACCAAGACCAAGACCACGGTAGTCTTGGTCTTGCATGGAAGACCAAGACCTGTCTTGCGAGACCACCAACATCTGTTTCACCCGATTGAGTCCCAAGAAAAATCGTTCCTAATCATGAAATAATTTCGTTATTCTCGCATTTTATCACCAATCTTGCTTCTTTCTTTCCGACATTACCTTTTTTTTTGTAGAAAAGTTTGCGAACAGCATCAGCATTACACGCCCCTCCCCTCTACCAACCCAGTTATTTATCGAGATTTTTCTTTTTATTTGAGAAAATTACAAAGCCAATATGGCTACTTTTGACGTGAATATCGACGTACATTTTTCTCACTTTAAAACACACGGGTTCCAGTAGGGCCCCCCTCCCGCCAATAACTAAAACTTAAACCCCTCAATAAATCATTAAATCCGAAAGTTTATTATTCTCTACTCTAATTCATGTTATTATGTGCATTCACGTAACTATTACACTCGATTGTAATCGCGATGCATACATCATATATGACCAAGACCAAGACCATGATTTCACTGCAAGACCTCATCACTTTCATTTGAAGCAAGGCGAAATTATCCCCTAGCAGTTAGGGCCTATCAATACCCCAAAATGGTGGTTCTTTCACCTGGTTTATAGTTTCTCTATTATATTATTTGGAGGAATGGGGGAGTAGGTAGTAAAGGACTGACCTCAAGACCCCTGGCCCGTTTTATTTTTCCATGGGGTCGTATTTGGCTCCCAAGGTTGGTTGATGTGGTACTGTCGATACCCGCCGGAAAATTTGTGATGGCCCCTTGAAAACGGGTAAGCCCAATCTGTAAAACGCCAGAATCACGAAGGAAAACCTCTGCCGAAAATCGTTTGCAATTTTCTAGTACCCTGAGTCGTAAAATTCATAGATACTCAGTTTCGTCCAAGGTGGGTCATTTTTTCAATCTATTTAGATTTGAGCAAAACGCGATATATGATTCCCTCGGACTATGGTCAGTTGCGGAGTGCAGCCAGTCCCACCCAAAAAGCACCTGAGGGAGCGTCAGCGCCTATTAAAGAGGTGAATACGATAGTTTCGCGGTGTCATTGATTTCGACCAAGTTTATCCGCTCCAGGGTGGGTCATCGAGGTCCGCCTGCGTTGAGGCTCTTCCTTTTTTGGACATGGACCCCATCCATTGAGGGGGGGGGGCACTGTTTCACGGCATTGGGGCTGTGGGGCACCAATAAGCACCAATTTCGCGACAACCCTGCTTTGGGAATTGCCATGCCCGCTCTTCGATTTACCATACTGAATCAACAGCCTCCGTTGTTAGAACCCATTAGGGAAGGTACGGGTAAAGTGTTGATTGGGGGGGGGGGATTTCAGAGAATACCTAAAAACACCTGAAACGATATTTTAAAAAAATTCAGTTGAAGTAATCAGAATTTTACTTTGTTTGCAGACTGGCGTATACCACGCCGCTATGGGAGCGCCCCAGTGTGGTCATCGATGTCGATTTCGTTGTGTGAAACTTTATTTTCACACAACCTAACTCCAAACAAGGATAAGGTTAGTCAACATCAGCTTATTAGCTAGCAGTAAATTTAAAAATCCGTTCCCCTAGCCTTACTTTATAGGAATCTGAATTTTATCATAGAAAAGGGAATTTCACAACTTTTACCCGCTCGTTTTGCGAAACAACTTTTGTTAAACTCAAGGGAAATGCATGTAAAACAAGACGAGACCATGTCCTCATATTAACATGTAAAGGATTCACGTGTGCAGCATTGATGCCTTTGCGAGTGGAGTGCCCCTCCGCTCCCCACTCCCTACACACCATTTTAATCATTCGACTGGTCATCATATCTGACGAAAGGTTTCATCTCAGATATGTGAGGGGGATTTTTTTTTTAAATCTTGACAAAAGATGGTACGTTTACAAAAAATGGCAAATGCCGCGTGTTCGACCGGTTCTTTTTTTTACTCGTCCCCCAACCACTCCCCCACCCCCTTACATGATTCTTCTGTAGAACTCGTTAGCCCTTACAGTTAAAATGCTACGCAGAATGCTAAAGTCCCCCTTACCTTATATTACAGCGTCTTCCTTTTTATTTTTTTCCCCCTTTTTTTCACCCTTTTCCCCCTTTAGTAGTGTGTAGGCGAAAGTTTTTTTTTTTTTTTTGTCTAAACTCTTTCATTCCTCCACCCTTTTGGTAGATCAAACTAAACCGTAGCAAAGCGAAGGGAACAAGAAAGGGCCATAAGGTTTAATCAGAGGTGTGCGGCTGCTTGATCAATATTTGAGCCCTCCTTTTTAAAATGAAGAGATTCCCTTTGTTTCTTAGTCTTTTGAACGCAGGTTTGAGAGAGACTTTTTTATCCTAAATCCCTTTTTTTCAGAAGACAATTAATTTTAATCACGGCTTTCTCATCCTTTATTTGCACAAAGGTTTTATTCCACAAGATTTTCACGTTGTCGCTAGAGGTTTTTATTGCTTCATGCTTTTGTAGTGCAGGGAAACATAAATATTTTGAGTGACTGGACATTTTGATCATTTGGATCGTTTGTTCTTTCGAAGTTCGTTTGTTTTTTAGACCCGAGAATGAAATCGCCGTTAGTGGATTTATTACTGAAAAACAATCGTTTAACTTCCGTAATACAAAATTAATTTGCTTTAAAATTAAACTGGTTTTCAGAAAGTCGCTAAATATTCAATGATGGAAGAGAATTTTCACTGTTGAAAATTGTACAAAACATTGGTGTGACGCGAGTGTGTGTTTCTGGGGTGGGAGGTATAGGCGAAAACGAGAACTCCAGAACCAATATAAAGCAATTAATTTCCTGCGAAACGGTTACGGTCCGGTTCCGTCTCCTAGCGAGACCCATTTTCTGCGGAGGATGGCATTAACGGTTGCTCTCATTAAGACAAAACAGAACAAAATTTAAATTTTATTTGCGTGGTAGGGCGAGTTCTCTCCACCCCCTAAACCCTTCACTTTGGCTCTCTCATCCCTCTTCAGCTTTTGTTTAAAACCGTTTCCCTTCCCACCGTTCCAGCGGAATAAATGTCGCCTAAGGAATAGGGATCACCGTGAAAAGAGTCCAGGGGTCTTCTGCATTAATTCTCCGTTGTGATTTACATTTTATTCCCATTTTGCACGTTTCTCAAAGCGTATACTTTGCAGGCCAATGCGCATTTTAAAACGCTTGGTAATAGGTCGGTGTGAATGGACGGGGGGGGGGGGTGAAAAGGGCAAGGCAGCAGCTAAACATTAGCTTACCAAATCACAGTTTTCTACTCAACAGGATTCTAAAAACTTGAAGCAAGAACCGCGACGAGGGTCGTGAGTAGAGGATTGGAGGGGAATGGGTGATATATTATTAGTGGGATTAGAGCAAGAAATTATGAAAAGTGATTAAAAATAAATTGGATGCTAGGATTATAAGGTGTTAGTGAAAAGAAGGATTTGCTTGAGTGACGGCGCCAGCTTAAGAGGAAGAGTTGAGAATCACGACACGCCCTTATTAAACTTTTTTTTCACGTTTTTAGCACCCGGGTTGCCATGTTTTTAAAGTCGGCGGACCTGAAATGTTTGTTTTTTCTTTTTTTTCTCGGCATCGACTACTCAAGGTAGTCGATCAATCATCAGCCATCTTAATTGTTTTTGTAAAACTCTCCATTTTACTTCCATGTTCCTGTAGGGAAAAGAAGTATGGTATTGGTGAACAAATCGAGTCCGAGCTGACTTCATATTCTTAATACACAACCTCAGAAAGGTTGAAAAAAGTTATTTCGGTCTGTCTGTTTTCCTGATAAATTGCATGAAAATCAAAATCTCTTCATTTCTTGGTGTAGAAAACACAAATCTGGTCTTTGTTTTGAGAATTTATTATTATATCTGAATTTTCGACCAACTGGGTTAGTTGGTTTTCATTCAATCATAAATTTCCCATTTATGTGACGCAAGAAGGGGAGAGCTTGGAAGGGTAGATTATTTACCAGATCATTCACGCTGAGTGGGTCACGGCCAATGGTTCCTACTTCGCAGTATAAAATCAGGAAAATAGCATCTTAAGGCTCTAAGCCTTATAGTTTTTCTTGAAGAGTTTCACTTTTGTTAATTTTTTCCCCCACGTTCCGTTATAATTTGCTTTTATCCTTGGGAATATACCTATTGTATGCAAATAGGAACATTTATATGTAGATGGGAGGATGGTGAAGTAACTATCTTGTCGTAACGTATTTTAGTTGTAAATGAAGGTTGAAAAGGGATAGACGAAGAGGGAGGTGATTGTGGGGGCGGCACCGGTATCCTAGGCAACTCCTTTAGGGACCAGCTCGAAAGGAACAATTAACGTGCGAGCGAGAGAGACAGTGATAAAAGAAGAGGTTAAAGGGGTGAGCCGTCCTATCCTCTCTTTTTTCCCTTCTTCACTTGCCCACCTACTCTTTGCATCACTAATGTGAGATCCAAGCCTCTCCCCCCCCCCCTATGAATTTCACCACCTTCCGTCGACCCTTTCCCCTAGCATCGCCTATTCTCACCCTCTTAAAGTCACGTTCTCAGTCTCATCATTATCCGCCCTTTAAATTGTTAAGATACTTAATAATCACGAAATGCTAGGAGAACTGTGAATTTTCAATCGCTCAAAGGTACGGTGTTATCCTTCAATTCAGTGCCAAAATGGTTCGGTCCGATTGAAACGAACTTTTTCGGTAATGATGATGATGATCATCATCATCTGTGGTTTGAACCACAGTTGAGGCCAAAATTTCAAGTCCACATATTCAGACACAGCCGACAACCTTTGCCCTGATATCAATAGAAGTTGTCAAGCATTGAAGACAGCGTCATGTTTCTTTCGGCAAACGTGCGTAAACTAGTGTAGGAATGGGAGAATTCAGTACCACTTGTTCTCAAGGCCTCCGTTGCCTGTGCCTTGCGGCTGACGGAAAGGAGTGGCTGACTGCAACATGAGTCGGTACTGATGGCTGACTGTCGGCGTGTTCTTAGAGAGATCGACACGGGACTCTCGCGTGGATGCCAGGGCAGTGAATGGAATAAGAGAGGAAATGAACTGGCGATGATGGGCTGCTGAGGAAATTGGGAGATCCTGTGACGAATACGTGATAGGTGGATACATATAGTCTCGAGTACATAGGAGACCACCGCCCCTACAAGTACAGGATCAGATAAGTTGTGCCTGAAAGGACAAGGATTAAATACGACAAAGGGAAACTTGGGGGCTCTTGTATTGCGGGCTGATGCCAACCTTTTTCTCACTTGGAAGAATAAAAAAAGTCAAGTAACTGCGGTTTTTGCTAGAGAACTGTTTTTTTCCAAACTTTTCTTCGCGCTTAGAGAATAAAATAAAGAACTTAGAATTTGAAATTAGAATAAATTAGTTGTTGACGCTCGCGAAGTTAAGATTGATGTATAAAATGGAGTTTTAGTACCCACTAAAACACAGCACACGCCTTCATTGGTATCAGGAATGCTTACCAGAGGCATGGATGTTATTCCTAGTATGTCGCTTCGTGTGTTTTTTTTATATAACATATCGTTTGAAAATATTTCGTATTGGACGACATTCAGGCCTGATTGACGTAGTTAAACAGCACCTTATGTATCCCTGGGCATGTACGTGGGAGGTATGATAATGTCAGAATTAGCAAAAGGGCAAAAGAATTAATAATGTACTTACAGATAGTTTCAAAGTAGAGTAAAACGTGAAAACCTGATAGCATAACGTATTGACGATGCAATAATTGTGAATTAATTCACAGATGCAGATATTTTTGATCTAATATTCAAGTTTTTAATTATCAGTAACTCAAAAATTCGGGGAAATAATAGATGTACACACACACACCCACCCCCATTTGGGGAAAGTAATAAGTGAATAATGAAAGTTCTTCCACGCCAAAGAAATGAGTGCAATTTCTCCCGTCTTCTTTCCCCTTAATTTATTTCCTTCTCCAAGCGCCCAGATGTAGATTTATAAGTTGAAAAAACTATTGTAGGTACTCCTATAGATAGATAAATGGATGCTATTCAACGTACTTCATTTTTTTCGGGAGAGACGGGTGCAATACACACGTCCTCAAGTTTCCCTTCGTCTTTTTCGTCGCCGTTAATTACTTTCACTTGCAGGTGTAAATAATCTGACCCTGCAGTGTACCCATCACTCGCTACACCACCGAAACCGGTCATCCGGCTCCAAGAAAGAGAGTACGACCCAGATCAGGAAATAGAATGGACCGTGAAGTGGTGAAAAGTTGAATGAAATGTCTGCCTGTCGTTGGGTGATAAGAGTGTATTAAGAAATGAGATAGGGAGGCTAGAATTTAGCTGCTGTCACTCGGTAAACTCAGACTGCGAAGTTGAGATTGGATGTTTACGGGTCTCTACGCGCTCCGTGCGAGACGGCAGATTCGGTACGTTGGTAAGCTCGATGTGGAGTCCGCGCCTTACTCTGTGGGAAATTCGAAAACTGGTATGTGCCCGACGAGCGTCACGGTCTCGAGGTCCGGGTCCGTGAATGCCATGGGAACGCCGTGTGTCTGGCGTGTGTGCACTGTGTGGCGAACCTGGTGGTGATCACTACCCCATGACGCCTACAGCAGCTCTCGACCGAAAAACCCGTTTACGCTCGGCTTGAAACGCTTCAGCTCTCCACCAGTGGATGACTACCTCCATTGCCAAATCGTACCCTGTTGTCCGCCTTTAAAGGTTGGCGACGGAGACCGCCATCGTTCGATCGTGGATTTCCGGGAGCGGCCTGCTTGGCGAAATTCGCTGCTTCTTCATTTCCGGCCCGGTCAACATGACCCAAAATCCACGCTGAGCATATCCTCGCAAGCTGGACGAGGAGGCAAACAATTATCGAGAACTGATCTATTCCTTTCAGAACATTCTGTGAATCGCGTGCACACCATAAACCTTGAGCCATCAATCAAACAAAATACCCTATTGTGGACCGTAGGAATAAACATTGCTAGGAATCCTGAAAACACGAACAAATATTATCAACTTACCTAGTAATCCTTTTTCGATTCCCCGCCCACTCTTTCCCCTCATTCTACGAGGCAGGTCGCCGTCAGTCGACACCTTCTTACTGGACGCCACATGTTATAATGTCTATGATATAATAGTGGGTGTCCTCTGCTCAGACCCGGGACCGTTCCTCCTCCTTGACAGGTCAGTCCAGTTTTCAAAGTACCCTCCCTGTTAAATGTCCCTTCACCCCTCTAAAAGCACCTTGGGATGAACCGTGTGCCCCTTGACCTCTCCCTTTTGTAACATCCCCTGACCTTGCTTGAATTCCGTGAGAAATTCACTTGTTGTGCGTTATGAAATCCTCTCTTTGTCTTTTGAAACGTATTGCTGGGAAGGGGTAAAAGTGTTGAAGGGTGCCGCGACATGTAAACAACAGAAAATGCAAGTGTGCTTCGCGTTAGCAGTCGCCTGTCCGTATTAACCTCTTGTTCAGTTTAGTGCACTGAAAATTAACTCCCCCCCCCCCGTAAAAGCGTCCATGTTTTATTTAAGCGTTGCAAGCCTTTAACAGCCGTGATATGTTAAGGTGTAAGAACGCTCCTAGAATGTGTATCCGTGATCGAATATTCTTTGAATGCTCCTATAATTATTCCTGAATTCCAGTAGCGCTAAGTATGTTAAAATATGGTGATTTAAATTAGAATGTTAAGGTGAGGGATGAGTCAAAAGATAGTGAAGTCTCCCACGGTGAATCTTGTGGGAATAATCTGAGTATGCGGGCGGTGCGAGGGTGCGTAGACTGCAGGGAGTGAGGGGGGAAAGTCGTTATGCTCTCAGGAGCAAGTTTTTTTTTAAAGGGTAGGTGAGATCAACGTTAACATCTGAAAACCCTTCAAAAATTAAAAAAGAAGGGATGCGTGAAAGGTATGAACATGATAACAGTGCGGGATGTACGGCGCGGGTAGGTTTACTGGTTTTATACTTGAATAAGTATCGAGGCGATTATATTCGGTGCTAACAGACAAGGAGTGTCTCATATTTTCCCAGTTTTGAATTATACATTTCATTTAAAGACAAGAACGGTATTCGAAAGTCCTTTCAACCTTATAGAGCGGTCGTGTACGAGCATAAATTGACTTCAAGCAAATACTGTCAATTTGAAAATTTTCCGAGTGTTATGTAAATGGCGAGCAGTCGTGATAACGCATTTTAACTAAAGAATAACTGATGATTCCCGAAGATGATACTTAATAATTTTAGGTAGGTATGACCCCCGCCCCCTGATCATGTATCTACTGGTGAAGTCACCCTCTCTTCTCATCAGTGATTAAACGGGTTTGTTGCGTCAAGGCTAGATAAGAGTAGATTCAGCTCTCGTCAAGCCTCCACTTCGAAAGGTGGAGTGCTTCATTTTACGATCCCATTCAAAGTGGTAAAGAGTGTCATCCATGCAACGGATAAACCATCGGGAAACTTGTTGGAATAACCTTCGAGAGATGAAAGAGGACTAAATTGAAAGAATGGAATAATTGTGGGTGTGGCAGGTTCTGGAACTTTTCTCCCTTGGATTGGCCAGGGGCGGCCGAATGAGGGGGCTGCTTTTCCGATACAATCTGTCTCCATGGAGACTCAGCTGAGCCACCCTTAACGAAGCCTCCACGCAATTTTTCGAACTTTCACATTATAACTTTCACCCTCACCCTTCCTTTTTTCTCTCTCACTCACCCTTCATTTACATAGTTTTTTACTTTCTTCGCTTCGAGGCAGCACTGCCCTGCACCTCCTGAACCAAATTACTTAAAACGTCAAAAACTATTTAGTTCCTTTCGTTTTTTTTTTAACTTGAGAAGTAAGTGTAGATTACAATCCTCAACGAAGAGGATCATCGATCCGGGGAAATGTTTGCGGAGTGTGGCCCACACTTTTAAACTACGAATCTCCCCCCCCCCTCTTCCCCACCAAGACCATCTCGTTCACGATTCCGCATTAAAGGATTAACAGCTCCAGGAAACCCTTCCTAGTTTCGCATTAACAATCCAAATACTTAGCTACAATGAAAAGCAATCTCCTCGAACATTATTTACTTAAAGCTATCGTTCCCTCCAAAGAGACTTTTCCGTTGTTCCTTTTTTTTATTTTGCTTCCCAGAAGAACAACACACGAATTGAACGCTCATGTCTTCTACTCCAACACTACCCTAAAATACTGTTTTCTCTCTCTCTCTCTCTGTTTCCTTAAACTGAGTTAGTACGACACCATCCCATCCATCACGTCATGCTGTGAAAAAAAAAAAAAACTGGTTGGATGTTGTGGACAAGGCGGTTGAGGCAGGAATGCTGTGTCTGGGTATATAGCGGGCTGTATGAACCGATATCACAGGAGTTGAATTGCACGCATCGACCTATCCACCCCTCCCGTAAGCCCCCTAACCATCATTTCACTCATGCCAGAGACTGGAGATGAGTTATAGTATCGGGCGTCCGACTCCATTCATGCTTTTATCTTACTACGATGCAACGTGTTTTGAAAATGATAATGATTATTTTGAACATACTATTATTTATATATTTTTTCAAACAAATTAAGATACTAAATTTTCGAGGGAAACTTTGTATCTTTTACCATAGCGACTGAAGTGAAGAAGAGTTTGAGGTTCTTCATAGCGTAAACGCGCTTCCTTTTTCACCAACAGCCATGCCATTTTTTTTCTCTCTTAACCGTCTTTTGTCTTTTCCCGCCCAGTCCCTTTTTTCCGGGACACAAATTGAGGAAATAATGCTTCTTTCAACTTGCGAGCTTCGTATAATGAACCTCTTTCTATCCCTTGAAGCTTGGTCATTAACCAACAAAGATTTTTCTGGAAACGGCATTCTCTGTTCCCCCATCCTCAATCAGAAAAAGTGGCTAGAGGTGGTTGATGGGGGGGGGGGGGCTTGGATGAGTTGGGCACAAAAGAGCAGGGAAAAGAGGAGATGAAGGCTTCTTACATCAAAGAAAATGAAGGGCCAAAAAGAATTTGAGTAGCTTCGTTTGACACTATCCCAATACAAAGAGATATACAAAATATATACTGTGCAGAATGTATTTTCTTCTCTGTAACCATATTGATTACATATGGACCTTGATGGAATAAAAAAGAATTAAAGAATTCTTCTAAAATGTGCCCCTTGACGACCACTGTTAATTAGTGCGTGTGGCAGCCTAGCCAACCCTTCTCCTTCAGCCGTCAAACGTCACTCTACCCTTCCATTTTTTTTTCTTTTTTAAACTTTCCATCCGTTCTTAATTCTCAACCCCCTCCCAGCCTTCCTGTACGGCAGTAAAACTAATTTGTTTGCTAAATGAGGCGACCACAAATTGCAACTAATTCATTCCTGCCACAGAAAAAAAAGGGTTGTAAGTTGCGTTAAGCGTTCCTAAAACAAATTGCTGGAAGGGGGTTCAGTTTTTCTGGTTAACCACCCGCGAAAATATTCGCCGAGGCGTCAGGTACCATTCGGCCTACATGAAGCCTTCGTGTTCATCTTTTACTGGTTGGTTTGAGTTCTCTTCTAGGTTGGCCAGGCCTTTTAGTTCCTCTATTTAATCCTCATATCCCGCAGTTATTTTGTTGATCAGAGAAGTGGAAGAGTAATTGCATTATCATTTGTTATTATTATGAGAGAATGTTTTTTTTTTTTTTTTTTTTTTTTTTTCAACTCGAGAACTCTACTTGGTCATTGACATCCATTTTCGAGCAACGGAGAATGTACAGCCGTGCTTCTCTCCGTTACAAGGATTTGTATTCTAACCAGCTTACGTCACTCTCATTGATAGAATCAAGTTGCGCTAAAGCCCCCCTCCTCTTCCTCCTCCTTCAACGTCATTGATACAGCATCCTGGGGCTTTGAACTCGCAGCCCAAGCACGTCTATCGTGCATTGTCGAATGCTAATATTCATACATTCTTTAAATCTTGAGTGACGCAGTCGTCAATTTGGTGCGCCGAGTGAAAAATAATTAGGGGAAAAAATGTTACGGATGTCTCGAATCGAGAGTGCTTGTTAGCATTTAATATCTCGCATTCAAAAAATATTTCCTATAGGTTTGAACTACGCAATTTCGCATGGAAGCAAATCTACGCATACTCTCTCGCAAATATCTCGAAATGAGGGAGGTGCACGTATCGAAAATTTTGGTCAGAGACATTTTCTTACTGTAAACTATGGTTAAATAATCCAATTTACTTAAATTAAATTTTACGACTGAAATATAACTTCAATATTAAACTATAATGGTTGGATAGGGTTCGAGGGGGTTAAGACATGCCAAGCTCGGGTACTAGGTTACTACATACACTTTTGAAGCAAGGGATAATGAAGACATATGGCCGTATTCAGACACCTTCCTTATCGGAGCCTTAGGTAACTTAAGTTGTGCAAAGATCATATGGTTTAATAAGATGCATCACCTGTTTTTCAAGCACTTGGAGCCTACGTTGCCAGACTTCCCTCGTTGAGGTGCGTCGAAAACCAACCGGTTTCGGCTGCTCGGAAGTACAAGTTTATATTCAGTGTTACCTCGATACGCTGAAGATGGCGAGCAGCCGAAACCGATTCGTTTTTGACGCACCTCAACGAGGGAAGATCCTAAGGCTACAACTTTATGCATGCATAGTCAATTTCTATAAAACAAAAATAATAACTTCACATTTGCTTCAGTATCATGTATGGCTCTCAGACGTCATTGGTCACAGGCAGGAGGGGGAAAGTTTATAAAATGGATTGGAGGGAAACATTTGAATTTCGAATCAGCTACTTTCAAACAATTTTTTAGTGGTCTTATTGATGAATAATTTGTAAGAAATGGTGTTTACAGTTGACCATGACCAAACTTTCAGAAAAAATAAAAATAAAATGCTGTTTCTTCCTCATTGTCATTGTTCTCGGCATGACGGATTATTTAAGGCTTGTAACATGTTCAATTTCATGTTTCACTTCCTTGCTCAAAGTCAGCAACTCTTTCTGATTTTTTAGAGTTATATTTTCTGATGACAACTGTTGAGCACTTCTGTCAGCGTAGAAAGAGAAAAACGTAATTCATCAAAATGGGAAGAGAGAATATGATTTTTGAACGTTTTATCAGTAAAAATCCTGTGCGTTATTTTCTTCAAGTGACGTTTCGTCGACAGAACCTCAACGTTTTTTTTCCCCCAATTGGCTTTTCGTGAAGGATTAACAAAAATTATTCCTACAAACCTCAACGCTCTTAGGCAGTTTTTTTTTTTTTTTTTTTTTTTTTTTTTTTTTTTTAGGCAATTGATGAAGAAACGCCGCCAGAAGATGCGTTACTTTCGTCAATTGTAAGCTCCAAAATGACGTAATGTCAAGAGGTCGGTAATTGTATCGTCTCTGGCGCTCCTAAGCAGGGCTCACTTCGAACCCTTTTCGCCATCTTTACCCGCGAAGCAGCATTACCCAAAAGGGGTGGTCGGTAAAGTCTGAAAACCTTCCACCCTTTTTTTTTTCTCACCATTAGCCCACCTTTCTGCATTATCGACTACCCTTGTAGTATTGCCCACCAAGCGGTCGCCTGACGCTTGACCCTTGTACACGTAATTTTAGTTTCACCCTCCAGCAAAGGATGGAGCTCGAGTTAGAAGGAATGAGTCTGGGTTTTTTTTTTTTTTTTTGTAATGGAATTATGGTATGCCGGCTGTTTTCATTATGCGGATTTTCGCGGCCATCGCGAAAGAGAATATAAAAACTATTGCTGCGGTGTTAAAGGAGGACAATTAAGCTTTAATTAGTGTGTTAATATACTGGTCAATATTCGTTACGTCTAAAAATTTTCCAACTTGGTGAGTTTTATGTATTTTATTAAATCCAGTCTGTTTTAGTGAATACAGTCAGTGGGTTATCCATCACATTCTTGTCAACTATCGCGTGATTCATCCCTTGAACTGTAATCAATGTTTATTGAAGAAGAACACTGCACAAATACGGACTATATGTTGTTGGAATGAGTTAAAGCCTCCAAAAATCTCTTGGGTATAGAGGATGTATTGATAAATTAAGGCTTTTTTAATACTTTTAAAGATTGAAGTAATTTATTGTTCATCCGCGAGACGATAAGAATCTGTCGTTGGATTTTTACTTAAAGTCGAACTGTGCACATAGTTTCAGGAAATGATATGAATCTTGCAAGACATTATTTTTCTTATGTGCTATTAACAGCCTTCCCGCTCTTCCTTTACCATCTTTCAACTCAAAAACTCTCATCTGTTAAATGTGGATATCAAAGAGCCGCATCGTGCGGTAGTAGTGGTTCTCCCCCCCCCCAACCTTTCACCACGCAATGGCTTGCAAGAGGGCTTAAAGAAAAGGGGGGTGAGCTGGAAAACGGGTGAGGGGGGGAGTTTGCGGACAAAGGGTGGGTTTTTCAGCTCAAGGGACTATACTAGTAGTCCCTTCATTTCCACTGCTTCGTACCTCCTAGAGGACCGCAGAGCAAGCATTTTCAAAGGGGGTCCTTTTAAAGGCGTCTTTTCTTAAAGTCACCTCCCCCAAAAACTGACGTCACAAACATGGCGAATCCCACCCTCCAAAGACGCTATTGATTTCTTCTTAAAAGCGTTCCACCTTCCAAGGATCCTGTAAACAACTTGATGTGGAGCCGGGGATAAGGGGCTTGAACCTGGGAAAGAAAAAAAGGGCAAGACACTGCGTAATTTTCTTGGCGACATTTGCATTTTTAATTATTATTAAATTGTAGTTGTCACAGATTTTTTTTTTTTTTTAATTCAGATTGGGTTTTTGTAGTCAAAGAAATGCGTTTTTATGTTAGTGACTTGTAATCTTCAAACCAGAACCAAAGGAAAAGAAAAGCGACCCCACCCGCAAGACACGGATTGTCTTGCGGGCGATTGCATATCCTTCTCCCGCTCTCCAGGCACGTTCCTCACTTTTTGGGGCTTTATTATTATAAAGTATATAACAAATTGCCTCGCGCGAGAAAAATTGTGCTTGCAATTGTCATGAAACTTGAATATTTTCTTTTTTTGGCGTTGATAGGATAGGAAGAGGGGAAGGGATTTTAAAGAAATTATTTGGTACTAAGAAATATTCAAAATTCTATTCGAAGAAGAAGCACTTTGTTTCCGAAATGAATACTGTCAGCAAAAGAACTTTAAACCTGGGGGCTCAGGTCATCTAAAATGGAAAAAAATGTTTTTTTGAAGCGTTCAGTCAAAGCAACGGTATGGCGCCGTCGTGTTTTCAACTTCTGTGTCTCTAAAATAATTTTTCAGCAGGATCAGCGAAAACTTCGAAGTTTCACTGCCCCCTCCCCGACCAAGTCAGACCTCATTCAATTCATGTCGTGTTGCTAGTGGCCGAGGGGACACGGTGTCTTGTTTTTTAGCCTCCTCCATGCGTTGCTCGTTCCAAACCTGCTTTTGAGAATGAAATTGAACTAAGTCGAGGTTCTTTGATATAAGTTATTAATGTTTGCTGGTATTCCAGCATATATTTCCCTACCCACCAATAATACCGTACTAGACGTGAGGGCTCTCTCCATAGTCTACACAAGTAAAATGCCAGTGCTCGATTATTCTCCTATTAAGCAAACTTCATTTACAGAATGAGACAGAAGGAAGATGAAAAGAGCTCAGTTCTGAGTTTGTGTCTCGTTAATTAATTAATTTTCCATCAACGTCTGATTTTGTCTAGTTTTTTTTTTCTACTTGTACTATTCGTCACGTGGGACGTTTGACACTTTGAAATCTTAAAAATTGGACTCATTGCGTTACTCGCATGCTCTCAATGCTTTGAAGCTGAGTTTTCAATCGAGTTTTAATTATAATAATTGCAACTTACTCAAGTTTATATTCGAGGAAGCTCTTACTTTGAATTTTATCAGCCTGTTGTGGATCGTTGAGGTTGTTCTGGTACGAACCTTTCTAGAAGTTACCGGTAACCAATAATTACCAGACCCCTGGCACCATGCATTGAGTCGAACTGTGTTTTTGGACCCCTCACCCACGTCCACTTGAAACTATCCGTTTGGAATAATTGGCGAACGCCCAGTGTTTTTCCCCGCTTGAGATAAAGTAGCGAGTAGTGTTCTAATCCCTGTGACTATGAATAAATCGGGTTTGCCTAAATTCAGCTCTTTTATCACATGCAACAACGGCCTTCAATTTCCCTTTGAATTTGTAAAAAATTCTTTGGAAATTTAATGATTTTGTTTAAATCATTTTCCAGCCGTGTATGAAAAGGAATTGCTAGGGGTTGAAAACAAATGGCTGTAATTTCTAATAATCGTTTAATTTAAATAGGTTATCCCCCTATGATTCGAAATTTTACGTGGTGATGGCCTTTGATTGCCATTTAAATTCCTTTAGAAAGTCGTGGGAGAGGGGGTCGATGTTTTTAACGGTGCTCTCTCTGTGATATATGATCGAAGTTTTTTTTTTTTATTCTAACGAGAGTCTTGTATTAGCGGGACAGAAACAACATGTTTCGTTCGGTCATTATTTACGGTGTTCTCTTTGGCAGAACCTCGGGAACTGTCACGCCTGAAATATTCTTCGTAAACTTCGAGGAACTGATGGGATTTGAAGAGGGCACGAACGCACTCACAAAAAAAAGTAGCGCAAATTAAAAATAGTTTCCGAGTTCAATTAACTTGAGTATTCTCGCTTGAACAGAACTGAACTCTTCGGAGGAATACTAATTTAATTGAAGAGTAGGAGGCTATTATTTGCTTTTACCCGTAAAAGTTAGTGTGTGTGCTTAGGACAATGCTCTTAGTCCCGCTCTTCGCCCTCACATCACAACCGGCACCTTTACCCTACCAACCGTTCCACCGAATCCAGTTGGGTATACTTTCTTTACTTGGCAAGAAACTGTGATGGATTGGCATTGGTGAGGGTGGTCAGGAGGGACGGTCTCACGGTTTTCTTATCATGTGTGTATCACGTCTCTCGTTTATCTCCAACGTGTCACGAATCGTTTGTTCAATGACGTTTTTCTGAAGCTCATTATACCTCGATTCAATACTCAATTGACCTCAATTTTGTAATTCATGCACATTCACACTAAAACGTGTTTGTCTTTGTTTCTCTTTGATCTCGCTCAGATCTTCTCTCATTTCGGTGCTGGTAATTTGTGAGATTTGTACATTGTGACGCCAAAATTTTCTTAGTATTCAAAAATGACCAGCGTAATTATACTTGACGTTTCAAATTCATTCCCAGAAACTACTTGCTATAGCAAACATTCCTGGGAAGCTTTTACCCCCGCCTTCCATAATTTCCCTTTTTTAGCGAAATAATTCCCCGAACAGGAACAGGGAATTCAATAACGTTTTAAAATAGCTTTCCTTTGTATTTATTTACAAATATTTGTACAACTGAGTGATTTGTCTCTTTTCCAACAAGATGGCCTGTGTTCATTAGCGTGGAATCCTGAAACATTACCAAAAAAATGAGTTCAATTAAAAAAATTATGTTAAGCAACACAAATTGTGGTATAAACAATGATCATGCCCTTCAAGAAATTAAGTAGTCTATACAATTGAAGCACTCAAAGGCCCTGGGTCTCTCTTGTGAACTATCAGGCGTGCCCTTCGAGTTACGACGCATTAATGAAAAGTTCGACTCTCTGGGAGAGCTGAAGACAAGTGCCAAGCCTTTCGAGCTGTTAGGTCGCAGGCGAATGTGTCATCATGAACTTCGCCAAGTTCATTGTTCAGAGTTTTACGGATAGGTATTACGTTAAACCCTGAGCCCATCCACAATGGTCCATGAAGTTACTAATTTGGAACCCTCACCACTAAAATCTTGTCCCATCGCCTTCCCATGCGAAAGATCCTCGAAAATTATGAACTTATGTTTCCCAAGATGAGAGGGAATGTAAGCCGAACGGATGACAAACCGAGAGAGACAGCAGTTTCTAGGCCTGTGGTCTTGTTAGCCCTGAGACGGTCTGCTTCAATGGGAATGTGAAATAGGGGAGGGGGCATTAACCTATATTTAAATACGGTCGAAGGCCCACATGTGAGAAAAGAGGGTTCTTTTCCTCTCCCCACGATTTGACCCTTTCTTCTCCCTCATCTTCTTTTTATCCGTTACCCTAACCAACAGGAAATTCGTCGGGTCTCAGAGTCAGTAATGAATGGAGAAAAGAGGGCAAAGAGATACTGCGCGCGCATAAAAGCCCTTTTTCTCGCACACTCTCCCCGTGTACTCATATTCACCCACCCTTCTCCCACTACATCTTTTTACCCTTGCTGTAGGCATACATGTGAGTGCCCTCACCCAACCCCGGTCCTTTTTCCATCCAGCGTAGACGCCACATGTGATCATGAAAGGGAAGTGGGGGTGTGTTTGGAGTAGAATGTGAGCCTCCCTCCCTCTATAAGGCTACGCAACGCCTTTTCATCCCTTGTTTCTGCTTACTCCCCTGCCCCTAAACCCCTTCGCTCAACAGGAACTCTTTTTTTTTTTCAAGCTTTTACCCCTCACCATTGCTGGATTCTTCTACACGCATATTGACATTCAAAACACACCCGTATGTGTCCCCCTTCTACCTTCGTATTCCCTCTCACTACCGTACTAAATCACCCATCGTTCCTTGACCTACGCTAACTTTTTTCTCGCTCGTCCTTTTTTATTTATTAATCCTTCCACTTTCCTTTTCTTCCTTTCACCTCAGCTGTGCATTCCGACCTCGATTGTCTCTATTAAATTTTTTTGTGTTATGCTGAAGATGAATCTTTCAAAACCGGAACACAAAGCCAACAGTCTCCTCTACTCTACTTCCAACACTACTTCTAGCAAACTCTCACGATAAAAAAACCCTTTTCGAATCGTCTCAAAGTTAGTTGTGGTTTGTCGAGCGTGTAGGGTCAGCAACAGTTAAAGTATCTCTCGGTATGATGCCTAATTCGCCGTGCTCTCCTAATTAATTCCAGAAAATTAATTCATTTTCGCAGCTAAAATAACATTGCACGAAAAGACGGGTTAAATGGAGAAGAGAGGGAGTTTGGAACGAAGATGAAGGGAAAAGGATAAGGGTTGGCAGGGGAGGGGGGCTTGGGAGGTCTAATTCAAGTTGTTGGTAATACCATTAAGAAGTTAAAGGGGGCGGGTGGGGGGCAGTGAGCGCAGGTCCGGTTCCCATGGAGACCCCTCCACCCACAGTACAAGAAAATCACAAAATTTCTTACAAGTAAGACGCTCGTATTGATTCACAGCGGTCTTTAGGGCGCAAGACCTCGGTCAGACAATATTCCTAGTTGAAAGTGGCCCGTCATTCTAGCTTGTCGTAAATTTTGGCGATGGGCTGGAGAGGGGGAGGGGTTAGTGTAATGCCTGTGAACCTAGTGGTTTGAAGAAACAAGGGAAATGTAGCAGGGTGACCGCACGAAGAGATTTCTTTGTAGGAAATCCTAACCCTCTACCCTCTCATCACTGTATACACGCCAACATAAGGGCAAAGAATTTACTAAAAATAGGGAGGGTCCCGGAAGGATGGGCTTACTCTTAAATTGTGCCTATTCCATTCGTTAGGTGGAAGATGAGATTCTAATTGAGTGTTGGTGGTGTAATCACTGTTATACAGGAAAGTGTAAAGGAACCCACAATTAAGGCTGTGTGTGTATACCTCGGGAAGTTGCACAATTAACTGATTCATTACATCTTGTATTTTATTAAACATTGAACATTATTATTAAACATTTTACTAACATTAAACAAGCTTCGTAGCCCTTCCTCTCTCAGCAGAGCCTTAACCACGAAAAGAGGCTAAGCAACTTTGTCAAGAGCCAAATCTGGACTGTTAGCTCAGAATGACGCTAAGGGTAAGATCACCCTGATAAAGAGCCACAACTAATTTGAAGTCGCACGACAAATTCTGTTCTTATACATCTTTGATCGGTGATATCACTCAGAAACAACCCCCCCATCTAATACCTGCCTTTTGAGGCCGCCGCACATGTAAAGATGGTAAAGCGTAGTTCATTTATCATTATGAGTGCCGGAGTTGACCGAGCTCGACGGTTGTAGTACTTAAAATCTTTAACATTCTTTTGTCCAAATTGTTGTAAACCCGGTTTATCCGTAACCCCAATTAATAGGAGATGGAGGATCAGGGAGAAAAAAAGAAGAGGTACGGGGTCATGAGACGAAAGAAGGGACCGGTCCGCTAGTAAAGATGCTGAGGTCAGGGTCATCAAGGGTTATGTGAAATCTCCCAGCATCCCAGGACCCAGCCACTTTCCTCCTGTCTTCCAATTCTTTTATCGGTGCCCCCCCCCCTCTTTTTAAGTGCCCTTCAAAAATGTTTTCGTTAAAATATCAACTGTGCAATTCAATGCTTCCGAGTGTATCGAAGCTAAAAAAGTGATGTGAGTTGAAACAAGGGAGGGGGTGGAGGCGTTAGGGTGTTTCCTGGCAATCAAGTAGTATGGCGTAATGGCATCCATTGAGGAGAAGACACGGACTGCCTAAGTAGAATAGTCTGTAATTACTGCGAGGGAATGAGGTGGGCCCGGCACCCATCAAATGCCGAGTGATTACATTAGCAATTCATTATAGAAACAACCTTCCAATATCCTTACTTCTCTCACTTTCCCCTACCTAACCCTTCTCTTACCCATCATCTGAATATTATTCTCTAATTACTCTCGATTGGCAGTAATTAAAACTGAAAGTTTGAAGCCTTGAAATAAGGTCTCTCCAGGTGGTGGCTTAGTTTCTCCTTTTTTTCAACCCAAGGGAATTGATAATTCTAGGAATGAGATTCAATGATTGCAAAATCAAATCAACCTTCCCCTCTCGCGCGCTCAAAGGTTGTTGTGGGTGGGGGGGTGGAAGCTATTCTTGGCAAGACACTGTTTTGGTTGGACGAATTCGTGCTTATAGGGCCCGATCCTGAATGTACTTATCCACTGCCTTTCCAATTTTAGCTTATACGTGCCTGTTGTGCCGGTTTTTATGGCTTGGTCTCCCCCCTGCCCACCTGTTGTTCAATATTGAGTCGATGAGCTTACGTTTAAATATAATGTTACTCACTTGCAAACTTTGACTAACTTATTTCCATCTCAAGGCGATGAAGATTTTATTTAAATCCCTCAGGGCCTCTCCCCCGCCATATAACAACCCCCCCGTATTTATGCTATAGCTATCTCAGATGTTGTGTTCAAAAGGGTTGAATCGTGAGTGCAGCAGCCATTTTGCATTATTATACCCTCCCCCCCACCACACCTCATCATCAACTCTACTAACCAACCTAACACCTACACTGCCTTGCTTTTGGTATTTTCTTTACTCTGCCCCATAAGACGTCAATATTAAAGGGATTCAGTGCACTGTGCCTTCGTAATCAGAATTAAAGGTAATCCCGTTATAGCCGAAGAGCTTTGGGGTGGTTACAGCTTCGTATCCACGCTTATCGTGTTCTCTACGTTTTGTTAGAAATTAATCATTTGAATTTGACTGTTAACGTTGGTTGGCAGAGCGTTGCGGGGAAAAAGGTCTGTTGCTTTAAAGTAAAGAAAGTGATTTTTTATATTTACCTAGAATTGAATAAAATTAGAACGTGTTTTAATCAAACTATTACTTTTACTGTTGTAGAGTTGTCAGAACCGTGTACAAACATTTCATGTTCCATCATGTAACATGGAACGTGGAATGAAAGGGTCGGCTCAGTCAATACGCTTAGAGGCGAAACTGTTTGGTTCGGGGAAAGTAAAATATTTCTGTTAATGTCCCGTGTTTGAAAAATATTACGTACTTCAAATTCAAGCGTAGCAATTCCACCCCCCGCACTCACCCCTCATCTGATCAACTGTGCCACCAGTCATCGTTTGGACTCGAAAACTGTTTTCTTTCTCTCTCTCGCTCTCGTCTCGTTCAAATATTTGAGCAACCTCGCTATTTGTCCATAAGAGTTATTGATACAAATAAGTACTTTAGGAGATGCAAAGTCTCCGTGTTTGTTTTCAATGATCCTTTATTTAACTGTTTTTTTTTAGGGACTTTGATGCTTTGGTGAGGTGGGTGGGGGATGTGGTCCACTGTGCATAAAAGGGGAAGGTCAAGCGTAGAAACAGGTGAGCTAACGAATGGTACCCACTTCCATTTTACCTGGATTTACTCCCACACCCCCGAATTGTAGCTATTGTTGCAATTGCTCGACTCTAATTGTGTTACACAACTTTTTTATTAAAAAAAAAAAATAAATAAAAAAATAAAAAACCTCCAGTGACAGCTGGTTCACCCCTTCCCCCCTCCACTACTTTTTGACAGTGAGTTGAACAGAATGGAAGGTGTTGCGTAACCGTGAAATGAGCGTTGGAAAATTATTAAACAAATTCCCAGAATTACCGTATTTTATATCGATAACGAACTAAAAAAGATGAGAACTTCGAAATAAGAGCTGTTTGATCTTTGTCCGACCGTTCATTTCGAATTCTTACTTCTTCGGGTGAATTGTATCCTGGTCTTGCCCAATGTTGCGTGAATCACATTTATTTCACTTTGTCGGTTCTTTTATACCATAATTCGCCCCCAAATTAGGGTCTGTGGAGGGGATGAGGAATGTTATGGAAGCACAGATTGAGGGAGAGGCTCGTATTCCATGGCATATAGACGTCAGATGTATTTCTTTAAAATACATATATATCTTCTCCACTCCATTATTATTCAAATAATTTTCCAGATCTTGATAAATTGACAATTCGATGGATGGAAGGAGCCTTGGCACAGTGAAGGAAAGAAAGAGATGGGGGGAGGGAGACAATGGCTGAAAGGGAATGAATGATTAATCAAATGGCTCTGTGTTCCGGGCTGATTGCTCAGGATAATTTTCTTGGGACACATAGGAGTTGATTAAAGTTACCTTGAGGCTCTCTTACCCCAATTCGATGCTTTTCGAGCTTTTCATTCACTCCCTCCTCTTTCTACCACCGCTCAATGTTTTAAACTTATTGAGCGACCAATCACTGTTCCTTTTTGATCTTATGGGCCTTCAGGGGATATACGCAGACTTCCAATACAGACCTGTTCGTCTTTGTTTTGCTGTTTGGATTGATTCCGCCTTGTAAAACGTAATCACCTGCCGAGTTCAGCCACTTCTTTTATTTGCTATCAATTTATCTTTTGTTCCAAACTATGGTGTTTTTCTGGTTGTTCTTAGAACTCCTAATTTACGTCTTTTCGGAATCGCCTCAGTGTCTTTCCAAGTAAACAACAACAAAAACCCACATTTACGTGTTCTTAATTGAACCCCCTTCCTCCCGTTGTCGTTGTACGACCCATGAAAAACTTTTCATCAGTTTCTCTCCCCCCTGACTTGAAAAAGCCCCTCTTCTACTTCCCCCATATAATTCTCCATGTACCCTATTCTTCATTCCGAATGCTCTCATTTACAACTTGTAGTCCATCCTGTCTAATATGGAAGCGATGTTATGAAAAGCTTTGCCATGACGGGGAAGGCCTATCGCCTTCACTTTCTCAGAGCCCTGGGACTTAAAACCCAGGCCGTAGACATTATTACTTTTTCCCTGCCATAAAAGAGTCAGCGTGGAGTGAGTGCGTGGCGGAGGGTCTTCCTTTTAAATTTGTAACTAATTGCGTCGTTTCAATGCGATGAAACAATAAAGCTAGCTAGAAAGGATGTTAAAGAACTCATTCTCTTGTGGTCAACCCCTCCTTTTTGCTTAGATGCCTTTATTAAAAATGCAAAGGAGCAAGGGAGTTTTTAACACCCCAAAAAAAATGTGCCTCGTGAGACACCGTATAGCTAAGCGAACGAGGAGGAGTATCTGTGTTAACTCAATAATTTACCGCACATCCTTTATATTGATAAATGGTCCGTGCTTTATAATTGAATTTCCTGTAGAAATTGAAAATTAATTGAATGTAAAGATGAGAGGGTTGTAAGTTTTTTAAATTTTATCTTATGACGATTAAACCCAGACGAAGAATATTTTCCCGCATAATTTCATGTTCACATGTACTCCTCTCCCCCACCGACGGTGAAAGTTAATTGCGCATAAGAGGAGCCACAAGGATTCTTCCTTGACATTAAAACGTTATCATGGCGCATGCAAATTCTCCCCGGTCACCAAGTCATCCACTCAGGGATTTCCTATTTAACTTGAAGGAAAAAGCAGTCTTTTCCCTTATCGTTCGAGGGCAAACGCCTAAGCCACTAAATCAATCATAACGCCCCCTTAATTAATCCTGTTGAAAATTTTACGGCTTAATGTCTTGAAAAGCTGTGAGAGGAAAGGTAAATTAATTTGCTCTTGAGACTTGATACTGTTGGATGGCTAGAGGTGGGGTTTGAGGGTAGTTGTTTGGGGGGTGGGGAAGGGGAAAACGAGTTAAAAGGTTGTAGTAAAATAACTGGGCATTTGGTCAAACACTGCTTCTCATTAGCAGCATGAAATTGCAGGAGAAATGTATGACAATGGCAAGTGAATTGGAAACGCTGTACAGGTCGGCAGATGAGGAAAATGCCGAGTGAGAGAGAAAGACTAAACTGTTATCGGAAAAGCTTCAGACAATGACTGGAATCTAATATCACAGTGAAACGTATAACGTGCAGTATCTCTCGGCTCACCTGGCCAACAAATTGAAATGCACTTCATCCCCCTTTATAGTTTGAATGTAAAGGAAAGACTTTGTCTCATGGGAAATTGTAATGTTTTCAGTCAATGATCAAGAGAATGGAAGTAAAACTATTTCAAAGGCGTAAGAGTCACTCAGCTGGTCATGGTGTCCCCGTTGAATTTTTTAAAGTTTCGAGATCAATTCAACCACTGTATTGCATCGTTCGGTTCCACTTCTTGTCTACTTGATCAAAAAAAAAAATCAAAAGAGCGCTGCAGTCCGCAGTCTTCTGCCTTCAGACCACAGGGCTACTCCCCGGACCTGGCACTCATTAGCCTGACAATTCAGCCGCCGCTGTTCTGACGAGGGATGGGGGGTCCTGGCTGCATATTTCCTCGTTATATTTCCACGTTATTTCGCTTCATAAATTATTTTTCTTTGACCGAGACAGATCTTGGACTGACAAGGAGAATGACAATCTGGTAGAATGATTCGGTATTTCTTATTTTCATAATCATTTCACAATTGTTTAATAATAATTCTCATGCCAAATTTTGGTAGATAGCAAATAATGCATAAACTATTTTTTTTCAAACCAAAAAACAATGAATGGAGATATTCTTGTTCTTGCACCGAGCACGTTGATGAGGAAGGGGCTTTTTTAAATGCCTCGGAGAAACAGTTTAAGAAGCAAACGCACGGGTGCCCTAACCGGTAAGATGTGGAAATGTTCCCGGTTCACCGAAGCCTCTACCGCTCACACACAACAGAGGTCCACCTTATACCGTTTTCCTTTTGCCATTTCAAAAGAGCTCTTGGGCGGCTCAGATAGAACCAAAACCGGGTTGAAATGGAACGACTTTTATACAGGGTTGCCACAGACCGGGAGAACCTGGAAAAGTCAGGGAATTTCTTCATTTTGACACCACAGTCAGGGAATAATGAGTGGACAGCTCATTAGCCTGGTGGCTTCATCCGACCACTTCTCTGGATCTGTTGTGTAATCGGCGATAATGGTACCTACTAATAACAGAACTTGAATGATTGTTAAACCGCTTTCGTTCAACAAATCGTTGGCTTCATCCACGACGAAAAACAAAATACGAACTCAAAACTGGAGGTTTACCGCTCCGTCGATTTTGACGGAGCGTAGGGGTAAATGGAACGAATAAAAAGTCGCTCTGCGGATCAATCGGCAAATGGAACTTTCAAACTCTTATCAGATCAAACATGGAGCAGCCCCAGCTCTACTCTTTGTGCTAGTGGAAAACGCTATTAATTTCGGGGTACCGCAGGACCGTAGTGTCTCAACACGTTGAGGAAAAATTTGTCAATGGGTTCGCGCAATTTTTTTAAACCTCTGTTCTGAACCCCAACGCGTAGGGCCGACTCTAAGGGGATGAACGTTTTGGAGGTGGTGCTGTAGTGGCGGTGTCGTGCAAAATGGGCACCTAAAAGAAGGGCACAAGCGAAAATCGTGCAAGAAGGGAACACTATACCTGATGCCCTTCTTTTGACCGCATAAGAAAGAGCACAAATTCTTTCTATACACCTGAGCAACTTCATTTTCTGTTTGCGTTTTTACAGGCTCTCGACCTCTTCCCCTTCAGTTATAGGATTCAATTGCCCTTTAGAATGAAATTCAATCGTACCTTACGACAACGAACAGATTCAACGGTTAGAACGCAATTTGTCGTGAGTATTTTTATGCGATTTTCCTCTCCTCTATTTTTATCCATCGGAAAAGTCCGTGGCTCTCAACTGAAAACAGTTTAGAACATAAAATCGCGTGTAAATATTCGGGACAAATGTTTCTAACTGATGTTGAATCTGTTCGTTGTCATAAGGTACGACGGGCGGTTGAATCCTATAATTGAAGGGGAGGAGGAGGTCGATAGCCTTTAGAAAAACAACCAGAGGAATTAAGAAGACCCTAATGAAGTTTCTCTGGTGTATGGAATTGGAAAGGATTTGTGCTCTTCTTATACAGTCAAGAGGAGTGCACCAGGTAAAGTGTACCCTCTTTCTATCATTTTCGTTTGTGCCCTTCTTGCAAAACACTATTTGGTTTGTGTTCTTCTTGCACGAAATCGTGGCGGCAGTGTATTTGCTCGTATTGCTCGTGACGTTTGGAAAAATGTTTTGTGGAGCCCAGCCATAATGAACATCCAGGGAACACTTATACAACTAAAAAGTGTTCCCGTTTATCTGAGGCTTCAGTACTCTTATAGAACAGTGTTGTGGGGAGGGGGATTCCCTCTTTTTTTTTTTCTTTTTTTTTCGCGTGAAACTTCTTGCTTGGTTTCAATACTTGCTGCGTTTTTTGTCAGTTTCTGTTGAACGAATTGTCAGGCTTAGAGCAACGTTGTCGGTTGGAGTAATAAATGTTTCCATGGCTAGTAATACCGATATAGTGCTGCACGTGATGGACTGGTGGAGTTGTGGAGAAGGCGAGCTATCGCGTAGTGGATGAGATGAGACGGCCTCCTCTCTAAAAAAAAAGCCTAAGGAGCTGTTCAAACGAGGCGGTTTCGCCGCGCGATTTGGGCTGTTCAAACAAGGCGGTTCTACCGCGTGGTACGACGGCAGCGTCGTACCATGTACATGTACATCCGATGTACATAGCGATGTACATCCCTACACTTCTCATCTTTCCTACTGCTCCTTCAATTTTTTTTTTTTTTTTCCGTTTATTACTCAGTGACGCGACAAAAGGAGGAAAACATTTTTGCGCCGTAAGTTGTGGACTTGTGGATTCCCTGCAAGAGTGTGGATACCCTGCAGAAGAGTGTGGGTTCATCAGTAAAACGAGGCCAGAGATGAAAAGAGAAGTTTGAAATTTTTTAGGCACATTCCTCCTCCGTACACAACTTGTACATACTGACTGAAAAAAGACAAAGCTCCGTAATAAAATTTATCGGTAGCCAGTTCAAACAAAACAATTGCAGAAAATATAGATCTGAATCCTCCGTGGCAACCCCCCCCCCCCCTTGTAAGGACATGCAGGCAATGTTCTCCTTTGAAGCGGTGCCGCTGCCGCGCCGCTCCGTTTGATCACTCATGTATAGTTCTATGTGTTTTCCTTCAAAGCGGCACTGCTGCCGCTTTTTAAAACCGCCTCAAAACGCGGCAGACATTTCTGCCGCCGCGGTTGCCGCGCCGCCACCGCCTTGTCTGAACAGACCCATTCATTCTTGTGTGTTCTTTCTCCCCTCGCGATAATCTTTAGCGGTCAGCCGCGCGGCAAACCGCCTTGTTTGAACAGCGCCTAACACACCTGATTTTTAAAAAACTTTGCTTTTTCTCAACCCCGTCCCTCTCCACTTGTGTTGTGTTAAGGCAATGTTCTTTGTTTAGGCTCCTACTTTTAGAATCTACCACTCTCATCTGCTTTCTGATAGCGCGTTTTATCAGCTGTAATGAGCAATCCAGTTTACTTATAAATATCGTTGCTGAATAACCTTTTTATATCAGATTTAGCGAGTCTACGTAATAGTAGACCGTACCCACTTCTTGTCAATTTATGTTGTGCTGTATAATATTTATTCGGTTTCCTTAAGAATCCTTTCTTGCTAGGGCGCATTACAGATATACTCACCCCTTAAAGGGTTAGGATCATTAAAGTAACATGCATTCCCTTCAACATTATAGTACGGAGAGGGGAACAGAAGTTTAGGAAGCTTTAGAAAATCCTCATACCTTTTCTCTATGGATGTAAGACATGCGCGTCATATAGCGGGAAGGACATCGGATAACGTTGTGGAGGGGCGGGGGACTCAAGGGGTTTGCGAGGATCCGCTTTTGTATTAATATTAAGAGAAGCTACTGAATAGGGGAAGGGTGGACGCCTTAAAGAATATGAAAGGGTATATACCTTTTGTTTAATGGGTGACCCCAGGCTGTGACGTCACCGATAGTCTCCATCCCAAGGAAAATGCTCCATCTAATTTGGCTTTCTAGTTTCAAGCTCAAGACGTTTTTGAATGTTGTTGAGGTAGTGGGGAGGGTACATTGTTAAAACCGTGAACTCATCTTTGAAGCGTCTCTTCAATGACTGAAAAATTTTCACGGAGAACAATTGCCCTGTACCCCAGAGTGTTCTCTCTTTTTTAACTGGTTGTTAAAGGTTTGATCCTTTCTTCGTTTTTTCCTCTTTTTCCCTTTTTCTTTTTTCCTTTTTTTTTTCTTTTTCAAATATTCTCATTGCGTATGAGCATAGTTATGTATAGTGCGCGTGTGGAGGGGAAAAGACGCAAGCGTATTCTACAAAACAAACCCCGCCTACACTTCTTCCATCGATCCTCTTCTCATCCTATCCTACGCAACACACCCTTTTACTTCTATACTTTCAAGGCTTTTCTAATTTTCCTAACCCAATTACCCCGTTTTTTCCATCTTCTTCTTATTCTTCTTCTTCTCCTTTTTTTCATTTTTCTTCATCTTTTTCCCTCACAAGTTCACCTTTCATGAGTCTTCATGGAGTCCTTAAGGCGTTTTCTACTGATTTTTAGCTCACTGATAATTTTTGGTATTAACTTTGTATTCTGATATCTTGTATTTGTTTGTAGGGATTATGACTTGAATTGGGTGAAAAATCAAATCTCTTAGAATCCTCTAGGTGTAATAAAATAATCGGCCCGTGGTTTAAGGTTTCGTTTAATCAACAGTTTCCTTCTCAGATTGTAAACAATCTCAGTTGATCACACCCCCACCACTGTTCACTTGAGGCGGAATAAAAAAAAATCCTACTCCATGGGTCTAAGAATTATGTACTCAAGGCTTTTAATGGATTATGTACATTGTGTCTCGTTAGTGTATAGAGTAAAGAGGTGGAGTGCTGTTTTCCATTGCTTCAAAACCCACTTCAGAATGGAAGAAAAGAGAATGCAAAGCTCGTAGGGCCTTATCAGGTTGACTGTTAATACCAGAAGGGGTTTCTTTCAACAGTGGGGAAGCAGGAGGGGTATGTTCGAAAGCTTATGCCAAGCTACACTCTCAAATAAAATAGAAGTCTATTCCTAATTGATTAGAATTCACTCTTGACGCGTTGAAGATCGCTGACTTAGCTCTTTGACGGGTAAACGACTTCCTAATATTTTAGGGTAAAGTGGTTTTCTTGGCATGTGAGAGAGATCGTCCCTTCCTTCCTAGATGTTCGATTTTGTCACATTAATTTGAAGGGCCCCTGCCATGACAATACGCTTGAAATCAAATTGTTGGGTGCTGTGGTTATCAATTTAAGCAATCACTAAACTACGGTAGCATTAGCTCCGTTTGTTTGTCAGTCCCGGACTACTCTGAGAGTCTGAGCAGCACGAGATTTCGTAACCTCGCGGGTTACCCTGTGGAATAACGCGAAAAAAATGATGAAAATGTTAGTACTTTCAGTGCTGTTAGTGCAGCTCCGGACGACAAACGAACAGTGCAGATAAATACTGGTAGGATAAATGAACCTGTTTGGAGAAATTGATGCCGGCGCCCAAAGAATAGAGTGAAATGCACCGCTTAAATGTTTTTTTGTTTTTTTGTTTTTTTGGCTTTGCGAACAAGTGCATTAGCCATTTATTCTCATTAAATTTATTATTTATTTATTTTTTCTAATTTATTTATTTTTAATTTGATTTTGGTAGAGGTTTGGAGTATTTATTTTAATTTTAAGAATATTATTTATAAGTTTAGCAGTTTATTCAGATTAGTGATCTCGCCTCCTTTATACATGTGAGTAGAGCCCTTGTGACATTCACTGTCTCCCCCGGATTTTCTAGTAAATGGGGTAAGTAGAATGGCCTTATTATGTTTTCTTTTGTGATTTCATCCGTCATTTTCTTTCTTTGTTCGTGGAATTGCTGACATTCCAGTATTGCATGTGTAGGTGTGTTGATGGGGCCGTCTGACCGCCACTGGGGCCGCGGGACGCAGCCACCAGCGAATCCTCTCTCGCAGATATTGCAGTCTGGAATGACCAAGTCGAACCCTCGTAGTGGTGATCACCTCTTCGCGACTCAGTTGGGTTTCTCTGTACCATGGGACTTGTCTTAGTCCAGGTTGGATGACAGCATATTTTCTTCCTCTTGTCTTTTGTGAGTTCTTCCAATCAACTTCCCATTTCTTAACCAGTTCTGTGTAATGATTTACCTTTAAATCATTATCCGTTAGGCTATTTAGGAACATTGCCAATTTTGCGTATTTGTCAGCTTCCTCGTTGCCTTCCATGCTAGAGTGTCCTTTGATCTACAGCATGAAAACTTGGTATCCACTCTTTTTCATATGGCTTAATTCTCGCATCATTTGGTATTCTAGCCAGTTAATTTGTTTTCTAGGAGTTCTCATTTTCTCCAGGGGATAGCGACCATCGGTGAGTATCAAATATTGTAGTTCTTTATTGTTCACTACTGCCGATACGTATTTTATAGCCCTCCACAGGGCCACCATTTCAGCATTAAAGATGGAGCATCTAGAGTCCAGCATATACATCTCCTTCGATTTCGTCTCTTTGTCATAAATGGCGCATCCCACACCAATAAGAGACTTGGATCCATCAGCATAGACTTCATATCTTCACGGGTAAGTTTCAGTTATCGCTCTTTCTATCGACTTTTTGTTTACATAATCTGGAAGTCCTTTGTCCTAAGAACAAGTTCGCAAGTTTATTTGTGTATTGATTTGGAGAGTCGAGCCATAGGGAAGAAGATAGTAAGGATCTTTAGGTGTATGGTGCTGCATTATTTCCACTTAAATGTTAAGGGTAACAGTTTCTAGCTCACCTTCAAATATCGCCTGCTAGGTTGTCTGGGCCAAACTAAAAAAAAATAAAAAGTGAGCTCAACGGAACCCACGCTTGATGCCCATCTTTTCCCCTTCTGATTCTGGGAAGCCGGTTCTTTCCATTTGTTTGAATCTCTTGACTTGTCAGGCAAGTGTTGCTCCATGCTCTGACCTTTTTTGAAGACTGTGTGAGAAAGGGCGTCCTTCTTAGTTTTTATTTCTGTTTTTTTTTTTTTTGTTTTTTTTTTTCTAAAGAAAGTAGTTCCCTCCGGTGACGTTGCTGCTAAAGAGGGTTGAACATTTTCGCGGACTCGCAGCTCCGCGCAGTCCATAACAACTAACTTAATTAATTTCATGTGATGTTGATCGTGTCAAAATTGAGTACAGTTGATTGCGGACTCTACAGTTGGTTTTGCTCGCCATCATATCGTACATGAGGGGGGTGGGGTTGAAAATGAAAGTGTACGGGGTGATGAAGGGGGGGCTAAAAGCCCCAAGACAACATGCTGACACGTACACTGGCCACTGGCTCTTTTCACTGCACCTCTCATCCCCTTGACTCTTCACAATTATTAATTCAACAACGGGTGAATGCTGGGGTGTAGGGGAGACAAGTTTTCAGGTTAAAATCGTTCGCACGCCTTTTGTAGTTTGCCGATTGTTTTATTATTCTTGTCTAAATGAGCCTCAAAATGTGCTAGTGACTATTAATTATTCTACGATTAATTAATGCTTTGGGAAAGGAGGGGTGGTTGCAGATTATAATGAAGGTCGCTAGTATCCTCCCGCCGCCGCGCCGTCCTTTATTTTCCAGTGCCTCCAAAATACTGAACTCGGTAAAATACACGGACTCAATCTAACATTCAAGCCAATTAAATCTGTTCCCAATTAGTGCGTTTTCAGAATGATAAAAACTAAAAACGCTTATGAACACGATGGCAGACTGTGAGTGCTTATTATCGTGTTCCCTTGAATAAATTTAATTCATTGACTGCTAATAAAACACCCATTTCTTAATGCGTCGAGGCTATAAGTAATAGGATGAGTTCTCACTTCGTTCGTTGAGGTCTCTAGAGCAGTATTTGCCCTATACTGAATCCGAGTGATGAAGAACGACCGATTTCGTGGTAAATGTAAAACATGGTCACAGTTTTTCAAACAGAGGGCTATAGGTTGCCGCTGAGAAAAGCCGGCCTTGTCTTCTGGCGTTCTGGCAAATATATCGCAATGCACATAGTCCGGGAGCCCCACCGTATGAAAAAACCGGGTCATTTAATCGTGTCTGGCACCTGCACAAGACATTTTCTATGGTCTAGGAGATGATACTTCTGAGATCGCCAGACATTTTCCGTGGGACAGGGGCTCACAACAGAGCTAGCTGTTGGCAAACACACCTTTGTGCTGCTCGAAAACGGCTGGCAAGTTTAAAAATATGGTCTTCCCAAACAAACTAGAAAGCCACCACCGCCATTCCGATTTCGAATGAAACCCTGGCTACTAGTCAGCCTCGAAATTTCATATTATCTAAAGCTCGCTGACGGTGCTATCTACAATCAAATTGGATGGCAATGTTGGTTTCGTAAACGACTTTTTACTCTGCACCCAAAGGTGTGTTGTCAACAGCTAGCTCTGCTGTGAGCCCCAGTCACACGGAAAATGTCTGGCGATCTCAGAAGTGTCATCTCCTAGACCTGGTGCTGGTGCCAGACACGATCAAATGACCCGGATTGTTGATACTGTGGGCTCCCGGACTAATAGGCTTCCAATGGGCCTAATGAGTGTCAAGTGGTAAAATTTCAAGTTTTGTGTTAAATTAATCAGTTCCTATAGACTCCTTTTGTCTGTGTTCAGGCCTGAAATTCAATTATTTATCCCGAGAAATAGGTTTTGTGGTCAAATTCCCATTGTTGTGTTACGTATTTGAGTGCAATAATACTCACTTTCTATACGTGTGGGTTTTGAGTTTAATAAGTAGCTTCCCCGTTTAAGGCACATACTTTTTCTTCAGTTTTTAGGGACATTGATATGGATGTAAATGTCTTTACTAATGCTTAAGTAAACATCTTGTAGTTTTTTCGTACCTAGTCCTTAAAACCGGAGAGGTCAAAGCCTCTTCAAACTTAAAGAAAAAAAAAAAAAAAGGTTGACGAAAAAATCCCTTCTTCGGTAATCCGCCTGGGCTTAAAAGGGTGGCGACCGAAGCATTAAGAAGTAGTTTAATCAACTGTGCCAACACCGTTTAAAACTGGGAGGCCATTTGATCACTTCATCTCGGATTACCTTCAACTTCCCGGACTAATTAACAAACGTCGGGGGAGACATCATTTTATATACGCCCGCGACGGAACACATTACTATAATGGACCTCGCAAGATGAAGAGTGTGAGGTTGGCGGGACGGGGAATGTATGTCCAGTGAAGGAGAGACGGTCAATATTGAACATCTTAATGTAAATTAGAAGGTCGAAAGGATTCCGAGGCGTTGACGGTGGACATCCTTCCCACTCTCCGCCCTGATATTCTGTGGACTGCTTGCCGATGAATTAACTGGTCGGCGGCGATGAATTCAACAGCTTTTGAATGCAAGGCTTCTATAGGGCTATATTATCCACCAGCGTGACTCTCGGACTTTGCGTGGTTTTGCTGATGGAAATAGCGGACTCGGGCATTGTTAGAAGTTCATGAAGGGAAAGCTGTTAGGGGTCAGAGAGGAAGTCAGAAGTCCATCGAATCTCTCTCCCTCACTCCCACTCTCTCCTTACTCACACGTTCTCACTCTCTCTCTCTCTGCGTAACAGTCCCGGGTTCTCTAGGAGTAAATAACAGTAATATTTCATAAGGGAATAGGACGGAGGTTACCCGGCTGTCCTAGCCATACGTAAGAGGGAGTTATTAGGTAAAGTTTGACTCTGCCAAACAAAACCTATTAGTAACAAAAACAAGGAGAGAAGCACAACAGTTTCTGGCAGGCCCAGGATACTCTGGGCAAAGTTAAGTTGGCCGGGAGCTCTAACTAAAGAGCCTCTTACCACACCCTTTGTCTAATGCCACATCCCAGCGTTTCTCTTGTTTCAGAAATTAAGGGGGAAAACTTCTACTTCACCGTCTGAGCTTCATATATCGCTTCTTTGTTTGAATTAATTCCTTTCTGGGCAACTTAACTTTAAAGAAGATTAATGCAAATTCGTGTTTCCCTGCAAGCTTGTACCTTCACAGACTGGCTCGAAAATCTTAATTTCGCTTCTCCACCTATTTAATTTATTTAATTTCCTCATCTTCGAATCAGCCAATTTATTTATACAAGGAATTTTCATTCTAATTAGACCCTCCTTTTTTTCACTCCTTTCCTTTTAAGCTTCAGGGTAGGGATTTTCTCTTAAAAATACACACTGTAATTGCTTACTCTTTTTAGAGAGAAGCCCATGTGTACCAGTGTGCGAAATGAGAGAGAAAGTATGATTGAGTGGGGCTTGGCATAGGCGAGGGAAGGAGAAGGTGAGAGTGTGTGAGTGTATGGAGAGAGGGTCACGAAAAACAAAGATGTGGTTTCCTCTACCCGCGTCATTTGCTCTTTCTCTCTTTTCTACGCCCCTTTAACAAATTCTTTAACTCACTAACTCTGTTAATTACTTTGACTTAATGCCTTAATCGTGAATTCGAATTTTAAAAAATGTGTTTTTCAAATTAGACGCAAACCCAACTTGGTGCAACAGGTAGAGCAGTAGAAAAAGAGCTTTTGTGTTGTTTATCTTGTCAATTTGACTTAATCTTGCTCTCCCCTCTCCACGATAGTTTATTTATTTATTTTTCTTGGCCCTCTCTTCACGCTATAAAACTGAAATGTAATCGATTCGCCCATGGAGTATACATATAACGACGGACGAAGGTGACGGGTGAGAAAGAGGTACCTCCCAAGGAAACGAAGGACCGGAGGAGAATCTATTGATTGGTCGTGGAGATGGAAGCGGAGGGTTTGGCGGCATAAGAAATTGGCCCCGGCTAGGTTTCTCACTCCTCTTGTTGGAGGGAGTAAGACTATCGACCGGAGGCGGCAAGGCAAGATTAATCGTCTCCTCTCTCTGCCGCCTCCCACTTCCCTTTTCTGGCCAAGGGCCTACAAGTAGAATTAATTCTAAGGTTCTCCCTCAGGCCCGAGCGCCTGCTTCCAAGGAAACCGTCGGTCGATATTCCTTGAACCCCCAATACACCGACCCTTGCAAAATCCCCCCCCCCCTCGGTAGCCGCTAATACCGTCTCACCGTTTTCCATAGCTCTGGACAGGAGACTCATCTTCATCTTCTTGTTATGCTTCGAAGAATAAAAAACCAGGGCATTTTGAGTCTAATATCGAGGTTCATTTCTTCCTCCAAACTTTAAAAAATTCACATCATTCGCGAGGCTCATCAACCTGATATTTTTGTACTTGTTGAGTTTATCATAAAAGGTCCGTTCCATTGTTTCGCGTATATTTGAAGAAAATCATCTTAGTTCATTCTATGTTTCAAAATAAGTCTTAAGAGATCACTTGGTTTTCTAAACTAGTGCAGAACTAGCGAAACAATGGAACGGAGCTAAAGTTATCGTGCAGCAGACCCCACCCCCACCCCTTCTAACTCACAAACAAATCGGTAAACCTAGAAACATTGAGCTTATTTTCGCTATAAACATTTGGGCTTATGTATGTCTCGCATACTGAGGCGATTACTCGCCAGAAAGTTTAACCAGTGAGCATATATTTTGTCTTAGGGTGATAATGTCCAAAAAATGTGTAATTAGATAATGCGATAACTTTCCGTTGTTCTTTCTTGGCAATAAGAGGCTTTTTGTCCTGCTAGTTGTTAGTGCGATAACTTTTATGAAGAAATGGTCCTGTATACGCCTTGATGACCGTGTCGAAATGCCGTATCTTCGTTGAAATTCATCGTTTTTCAGTTGTTACCTCTGACCGGGTTAACTAGCGCGAAGTACTGAGGAGTTGTTGTCTTCATTGAACCTCGAAAAAATAACCCTTAGTGAGAAAAGGGTCATGAACTGCTATTGGTTGCTCCAACTATCGAATTTTTGCCCCATAGTATGGGAAAGAGGGTGGTTTAGACGGAAATAAGGCGCTCGTATGGCCAACTTTGTTCGTACAAACTTTTAGGGTGGGTTAATTTGAGCTATTTGGCCTGACCCCCCCCCCCCCCCGGGACTGGTTGATTAACCTTCTTTTGATTTTTGATGTAAAAGGGAGACGAGAATAGGGAATTCATTACCTCCCGATTTTTCTCTGCTTTCTTATTTTTGCAGACAGGTACACCCTTGCATCCGACAAGTGATTGCCCACCGCTTTCCCACCCCGGCCCGATTTCCCGTGGTGTATTTTTGACGTCTGTTGACAATGCTGCCGTAACGACCCGTCTTGTCGCAGGATGCAAGAGACAACGCAGGACGCAAACCCAAGGCTGAAGAGTCTGCATAGACGCTTCAGGCCAGCTCTTGCGTCCAGCCTATCATATCGAGCCATGAGGGAAAGAGTTTATAAATTTTGCTTTTTTTTCAGATAATAAGTTTAACCACTAGTTTTAAAGTTATAATGGACGAAAGTGTTGAAGCAGCTGTTGTGTTCAGTCTCTGATGTGCTTCCGCGATAGCATTAAAAAACAAAAAAAAGGAAAATAAAAGAGTGAAAAAGAGGAGAACTCGTGGTTGACGGGTTACAAAACCTATCGACTATCTGTTCGAAGAACACGTCTCCTAGGTCGAAAGCTATTGGTTGACGCAGGAACGAAGACGGTCGAAGTTGGAGTTGGTCCAACTCCTGCGTTGCGTCCTGCGACAGCGTCCTAGCGTTCTATATGTTGACGGGGCTGTAGACTGTCACGTCTTGAGTCTCAAAAGCTTCTCTTATGCGTTGTACGGAGTGTTTGAATGAGAATTCAACCTCATCATTCGACCCGAGCTTCCCCAGCCTGCTCTGTTTAGTTTCAGCACACTGTGGACCTTTTTTGTGGATTTTGGTTTAGGCTAGAAGTTTCTACGTATGCCTGGATTATCCAGGCCGTTGTCACATGTAAGGTCATATTAATAGTTTTAGTTGGCCCGACTATTCGAGTGTCGTGCTCAATCTATTTTTATGTCCATAGATGCAATTACAGACCCCCCACTACCTATCCCTCCCCCCATGATGAGGTGGTGGGGGGCACTGACCCTCTCAAGTTGTTTACAAGGTATTACAACTTCTTTTTTTTTTTTTTTAAGAACAAGAAACGTTCATTGAAAGTTAGTATAAACATCTTGAACAATTTCTTCCGCCATGACTGTCCCATGATCTCTCCATTACTTTTCTCAAACGGGCCCCTCCTTCAACTCTGAAATCCTCCATTGTTCGGACCACAGTGGGGGGAAAGAGGGTCCTGTAACCGGAAATGCGAGAAAGGCATACAAAAAAAAGTTCTCGATGTATTTTTTATAGAAGTTCTTCTTACATACACCAGGATGCAGCTAAAAACAAGGCCCGTTGAAAGTTTCCAGTTTGGGACGGCTGTCGAATCCCTACAGAACCGCTGCCCCGTATTCTGAAACGGGATACCATCTAACGGAGACTCTTCGAAAAAGGGCAATGGAACACGCCCTTTGGCGGGACATTAGGGTAAGGCCCGAAGGGTTCATACCTTACCATAGTCTCTAAATGAGTCGCAAGTCTTGTTCTTTTGAATCGTAGACTGCTTGCGTCTTAACAACGGACTTGTAAACCAGATATTATTTTTTCAAATTCGTTCTTATTTTAACACAGTTTGCTTCATTTTCATAATTATTTTTACACCAATATGTTTTCATTTTAGTAGAAACATACTTCGTATGTCAATCTGTTCATGTTTGATGTTCATCTGACATCAAATTTGTATAGTTTTTTTGTTTTATAGTGTTAACTCCTTGACATACTGTTCCCACTGCCCGTATTCTTTTATTCGTTAATTAATTAACAGCTTTATTATTCAAAGGAGAAATGAGCGCTCTCAAGTTTCTTTATGATTGAAAACACTCTTGACGTTTTCAAAAGGCAAATTCAAATTTTCTTTCAGGAAGGGAAGTTCGCTACCACGTCAAAACATCTTACTTTTATGAAATGAAATACACCCCCCCTCCCCATCGTATTCTAAATCAGGTTGTTTAGGGGAAATATATTTTTACGGAAGCCGACCAACCCGATGAAGAAGAAAGCTCACTCACTCTCTCTCTCTCTCTCATCCTTTCTCTCTCACCCTATACAGTCGTTCATAACATGGGGTGGGGTCAGAAAAAGCAAGATAGAATGATGATTTCATCGCTCTTTCACTTCTATACTCGAGTTTTACTCATGAATGGGAAAAGCATCCCCTTAGGCCTTGCCCTCACTTGTTCATAACGCGGGGCAGATTTCTCTCTCTCTAACTCTCATGTCACTTGACTCAACCACAACCGTCCTTTTTCTAATGAGACTCTGATGAGTTAACGTATACTTTTTGCGCGGAACTACGTTTACAAAAAAAAAACATCGGAAGAAACTTTTCTCGACTCTGATTTTATTTTTTCGAGCTTTAATTTATTCGATTAAATAAGGCGAGTGCTTCGATCTACAGTTTCCGAGGCTCTTCGTTCTAATGGCGTTTCAGGCCGTGGGGAGTGACGTGACGTAGTAATCAGGGATGAATGGGTACTATATATACGAGGGCCAGAATGAGCGTGACTCCCCAGCTCCCTTCCCTGACATTATTTGGGAATAGTACAACGCAATTGACCATCCTGCTGCTAAATTGGAGCCGCGTACTGTGACTTGATTTACAGAGTTGCTGAGAGGAGTTGGAAACAAAAAACTATTCGCGGAACGAGTAAATATTTTTGGGCTCGTTTTCATTTTTCACTAATACGTACGATAGGGAACTTGAACCGAGCTCCCATACTATTCAAAATAATTTGAAGTCCACGAACAACGATTTTCAAGTCGAATACGTTCACATTATCAGAGTTGTTGGTGATACGAGCCAATAACCAGTTGTTGACGATTCGGGGGATTCCAATAAATCTTTACCGAGCCAAGCGGACTGTCCACCGCACCAAACACATTGTAACCGCCCCTGATAAATGACATTCAGAAGTGTTTTAAGTGCCGCTATTTTAACCTCGTAGAATGCGTTCGAAATGGGCTTAATTAAAATTTAAGACGTTTTAACGTCTTTAGTTTCCAGACGACAAACTTGAAACAAGAGGGTTGGGGTTTGATGAGGGTGATAGAGTCATAGGGCTCATAACTGAGCATCGCACCCTAATTCCCTCGTCATTTCGCTATCTTGGGGGATTGGTGTACTCTTTCGAAAATTATACTTTTGCACATAGCCCTATACACATAGAACCAAAAAATGTATTTTTTTTTTTTTTTTTTTTTTAATTTTATATTGTGCACCCAGCAGACGCGTTTTTTTCATTTTATAATAACGGGTACTACAAAGAGTGACAACACGCAATAACTGATCGCTATAAGATAACAAAGAAGATGGCACAAGCCAAGGAAGGACGGGATCTGGGACCTCTCTCACGGGGTGGGGTAATCGAAACCCCTCCCCCTCCCACAATACTGCCCCCCCCCCATCAGCCAACCCCACTCCTCCACTGTGTATAGTGCGATTTTACCAGTTCCGTTGGGAGGGGGTAATTCTGCTCCCCCCCCCCTCTTAGATCCGCCTATGGCACAAGCACACATAAAGAACATAATTTTTGGTAACCTGCAATAGTTAGCCAAATAAATTAGAAAGCAACATGGATAATACCTTGAGAATAATTTAGGGATAATAACGACTGGGAAGAGAGTTTATGTACATAACAAGTTAGTATTAATAATAATAGTATAAGTTAAAAAAGAATTATTTGCGCGTTCTGCCTCAAATACAGAGAAAAACAAAAATCCGTGTGCTCAACGCATCTATTAAATTCACATTTAGCTCCCTTCGGAAAGTAAATGATAAGCCCCCCCTGAAGGACGCCCAAAATGTGCCTTTTTGACTGCGTATTCAAACAAACTATTAAATCCTGCAATATCCGATTATATCGAATAGATTATATCGAATATGTTATTTTTAAAAAAAACGGGGTGGGAATCCCTGAAATCCTCAAATTAAAAATACTTCGGTGGAACTCCGCTTCTGCTTCAAAACTTCTTTAATAGCCAGCAAAACCTTTCTATTCCGACGCACGTAGGGATATGTTATTCCGTCCAACCATTGGCGGATACAAGGTGGTGGAGGGATGGTCGCCCACCCTCTCCCCCACCGTAGGACAGAAAAAAAAAAAGAAAAAAGAACCTGGGAAACATTATTTTGTTTGAAACCGTTAAAATCAACTCAAATCTGGAGTTTTCATTTAGGGCCGTATTCATAGTCGTCACTCAAGCCGAGTATTTGCTTAAACTGCTTCAAATCGGTCGTTCTAATTGGTGAGTCATTCTGTTTTGAATCGAAATAAGGAAATACTTTGCTCAAGTGACAACTGTCCCAAGTGCTAAGGCTTCGCACCACTCAGCGGATGAACATTCGACCGAATCCTCAGACTGACAGTGTTAAAGATTTGAATGAAATCACAGTATTCGTATACAATTTATCGAAGAGATTCAGCTCTCGAGTCACAGATATGTTCGAGCTCGTTCTGCTCACTCCGCAGAACATCATAAAAAACGGCTTGACGAAACTTGAACCTCAGCTTCATTGCATGTGAGGTTTATCAAAATTCCATCCTTTGAGACACAATTAGGCCCTGAAAATCTGTTTCAGCGGAGATTTTTTGGAAAGTTGTTTTTGTAGCAGGAGAATTCGACAACTTTTTCTTTAAATCACTGTGATCACGACCGTCGCCAGAATTCTGAAAATCCTGACGACCCTTTCCGCTCAGTGTATGGCTCCAGGAAAAAGTTTTTTTTTTTTTTTCACATTGAAGAGCCGCAAAACTTGGATGAGGAATCGGATGTCCGAAGATGAATCGAATCACCTAATACATTTTGCAACGATTTGCCAAAGTTCAAGCAGTTTGGACTTTGCGCTTTGTTTATTTTTGGTTTGATCCTTTGTGATCTAATCGTAATCTCGCTGTCCGTGAGAATCATAATATCATTCGTTGCAGTGCTTTACGATAACATTTGTCATTCAATCGAGTTCCGTAAATAACCCCCTCCCCCGTCATCGTGGATTTCGTGTGAAAAACCGTCCCCTCCGTACATCAGGGTTGCTGGATCCGCCTACGCATCCAACCAAGCAACGGTTTTTCTCTCACTTCGTAGTAATTGGCGAATTCGATGAAAATGTAGTGTTATCTTGGACACCAATATCTTGGATTTGTGTCAAAGATTGCCGGTTTATATGGTCACTATACGTTTTAAAAAACTAAATTTATACCAAGCTTTCAGAAGAACATATTTCCTTAATAAGAGTTACAATTTATTTCTTATAATAATTTTGGATAAAAATTAAAAACCTTAACAAAAACTAAGAAATTCGGTTTGAAAATGTGCAAATAGTCTCCATGTCAAAACTCAAACCGAGGAGTTTGAAGGACGCGAAAACCGGGGCCCTCAAGTTGAGCGTTTTATATAGAAGCAGGAAACCCAACTATGAGTTTCTTAAAGAAAGTACGCTAATTTTAAAAGGCCCGTTTTCACCCACTCCAATACTCCTGTTTAGCTATGCGACCTGGTTGAAATCTCATTTGAATTTATTTTCATTAGTATTGTATTTTTAATTGGTTTATGCGGGTGGAAGTGTGTTTGTGAGGGGGGAGGTGCTATGTCATCAAGTTCCTGTAGGTCAGTATATTATGTTTAAGACGTTCAAATACTCTTAGTCGATGCCACTAAAAAAAAAAATGGGTGGATGGTTTTTGGAATGGACTTAATGTTTAAATGCATGACGATGCCGTTAAACAAGAGTTGTAGCTCAAACCGAAAGATTTGTGTGTGAAAAGAGGTGATGCTCCAGTAGGATCTTTTCTCTGTCTCACTCTCCTTTTTTTTAGGTAGCCGGTGTGGTCAGTTTGGCTCGGGGGCTCTGTTATGTAAATCAATAGAAAAGAAATAATAATAGGAGATGGACATGTGCTGGACTCACAGCATCCGCAGGTCGTAGGACCAGTCTAGCGAGTTTTCTGTTTTATTATAATCTTTTTTTTTTAAGAGTGGCTCAAGGGGTGAGCGGCACCCCTCGCTCGTCTGAAAAACAGAGGAGAAGTTCCAGGTGGCGGTTATTTCTCTCGAACCCCTTAAGCCCCCCTCCTCCTCGTCCCTCTCTGTCAAGTTCGTAGCCACTCAGGGTGCGTCCCCCGTCCCTCGGGTGACCGTGTCTTTTGGGCCCCGATTAGAGCACACAGCACTGTGTTGTGATCTGGAGCGGTCGAGGTATTACTGAGAGGTGAGTAAATTAGCTGAAATCAATACTTTTGTCTTGCTACTTTCCCTGTCTTGGTATAACAAAGAAACAAGAACTGTCATTGCTCACTTCCCCGGTTTGTTCATGCCATTTATATGAACAATTTTCGAACTCATGTAGAGCGCGTAGTTTCGTCACATCATGAGAAGAGTAATTGAAGAACGATTTCGTATTGAATTATCCATTCAATTTATCTTATCATATTAGTGACAAAACCAATTATCACCTTTCAACGGTATGAAGTCTATCTTTTCTCATTGATTCCATTATCTGACAACACAGTCGCTGTCTCTCTTGAGATGAAAAAAGCCTATTCAGTCTGTTTGTCTGTTTCAAATTCAAAGCGTCGGGCATTTTCAAGAGTTTTCAGAAACCCTGATTATCATCTGCGGTTTTGGGTAGGGGTTTTTTTTTAACCCAAGCATTGTGTGGCCCGAAGAATTGGTCGTTTCTAACGTTTCCGTGCGAATTTTTAGACTGTAAGATTACTACGATGCATCGAATCATGTACTTAGAGATAATAAATAAAATATCCTGTTAAAGTTTTACGAATTCAACATAAAAAACTGGCTGATTCACTGTAAACACTGGCCATTTTGCGCCAAAAACAGACTTAGAGGTAATAAAAATTACAAATCGCCGCATGTCACGGAAAAATGTGTAAGGCTAAAAAAAATGTGTGGAGAACCCCACGGTGTTTCCATGTTCCCGTTTTTCGAGTGAATAAATTAACAAAAAATTGTTGATGTAGTCTCTCCAAATCGTTCTCCTCCCACAATTTCCGCCTAATTTCTGTTTTAGGGGGATACAAATATTCGCAATTAAGATGCGCAGGGACTCTCGCATCCTTTTCTTTTTATTTTTGAATTTTCGGCCTTCATTTTGGGCTACTTGCCAATTGTGCTTAAATCAACGATTTTGACTACAAGAAAGTTGAAGTCATTTCGCAGGAAAATTTCACGAGGAATCCGAAAATAAAAACTAGTTAAAGAATTCTGGAACCTCTTGTTTTGAAGTTATGACTGAAAACGACATTTCGGTACGGTGAGAACATGTCTGATAAATTATTTTTTTCTCCAAAGCCAGATTTGTGCTTCTCACACCAAGGAATGGTCAGGTTTTCATTTTTATGCAATTTATCGAGCGAAAAGTGACAGACCGACGGCATGCCGAAAACCACTTTTTTCAACCTTTCTGAGGTTGTGTATCTCTAACATGACGTCATCTCGGACTTTTTTTTCATGAACAACATTCTTCCTTTCCCTTCGGGAGCATGGAAGTAAATTGGAATTTTTCCCTTCCAGTTCCCCGTCAGTGTTTGATGGCTGTGGTTTGCAGTAGTGAAGGGTGAGGAGGGGCTTAACACACTCTCCGACTTCCTAATGGGCCAACGGATTCCCCTTCCGCTAACTGATTTTCTTCTCTTTTCTTATGGCAGATTTGTCTTACTTTTTCTTTTTTCCTTTTATATTTGGTTTTTTACAACTGAGGTGTTCTTAGATTTAAAATTTGGTTTGGTCTAAATAATGGCATTTGAAAACTAAAGTGCTAGTTCTCGCTTTGTGAGCCCCCAGCCTCTGACGTCACCACGCTTCATTCAACACACTTTTAAAGATATTTTCGCCTATTAGGACCCCACCAATTTTGAGACTCGCCTACGCCTAAATACATTTGTGATTTACGGGCATTTAACCGAATCTCGCTTAGTGTGCCACTCTTGGTAACTCTGAAAAGTGACACGCGAGTTGTTAGCGGCAAATACAATGCCTAACTCTGCTAGGAAATGTGGGAAATTTTTCCATATTTCTCACATTGTCTGGCAGTATTCAGATACTGTTAATAGTACCTAGCACGGCTCAGGCAAAATGGGAAATTTATTTGGGTGGTTGAAATGATCTTATGAATTAATAATCAAAAAAGAAGCATTAAGGGTCACTGGCACTGTTTATTCGACTTGTTTTACAGGCTCCCCCCTACTTCCCCGCCACATTCCAACACATCGACATCGAATCCAATGTCACTCTCGCAAAAACGCCATCAAAACCGCCTCCCAATCCAAACCACCACCCTATCTCACCAGTGTGTGTGTGTTTGTGGATGGGGGGCCGCAAGGGGGATCACATTCACATTTAACGTGATTTTCTCAAAGTTACCGGTTTGAGGCTGACGTGGTTTGTGAGTTCCTCGGACCACGCTCAACCGATGATTATACTGTTAGATTCAGCTTGAAACACAACAGAATGAACTCCAGAGCCGCCCCCTTAAAGAGTAAAAAAATTGAGCGTTTCGCGTGGTCATTTGTTTCAGCCGATTTTCTCGACTTCGTGCGAGGTCCGCGTGCGCAGAGGCTCGTCCATCGTCTTCAGGCCTGTCGGTGGCGGCCGTCCCTTGCAGCCTCTGAAACGGTGCGCGAATGGCCAAAATCAGCGGCATCGCAGTGAGAACTTTTTTCCAAGCCTCTTCTGATAGAAAATCCGTCGCGATTTTCGAATTCCCAAGTGTCTAGAAACCCGCGAGATACGCTGTTTCGTCAAATTTTAAGTTTTGGCAATCTTCGCCAAACCTTTTTAGGGGTAAGCCTTCTCAAATTTTATGGTCATTTTTTCAAAATGTTTCGCGGTTTTTGCATTCCTTGGACAATGCTTATACTTGACCAATTGTGGCGGTTCCCGCCATAACGCCACCGAGTGAAACTGGCCAAAAATGAGCACTTTGCATTATCACCGATTTGGTCGATTTTCTTGGCCCCATGAGGAGGGTCTTATCAGTGTCGGCTCGGATCGAGGGTCTTTCTTGTGAACTTTACAGGCTGTCGGGTGTGTGGGCGGTCTCCCCACCATCTGCGGGAATTCTTGAAGACCAGCACGGAAAACGTGCCTAAGAGGGCCCGAAAAGTACCCCCGGTAGTACCGGGTGTTCTTCGTGTCAAAAGCTATTGGTATAGAGTCAGCCGCGGACGCGCGGGGAGATGCCATCCCTATACTTTTATTTCAATTGTCCGGCGTTCGGAGTTCCAGTTTTTTGTTTGTCTTTAAATTGTAAAAAAATAACTCGGGAGCTACTTTGCTTTTCTGTGAATTGAGTCTGTTTCTTTGCTGCACTTGTGTTACACCATAGTGTAGAAAATCATCTGAGATCATTAATTATTTCGAAAGTTATCAATCAAATCATGTGTTTTTCTGCACAAGTGTATAGCAAAAAACATACCTCTTATGTGGCGGTATTTGTAGGATGGAGGGGACAGAATGAGGTGCGTGTCTTGATAAATTTTGTGTAAATTTTGTGATGATAGTTAGTAATCTCTTTTTTGGCCATGACGATGCATTTTTTAGTGAAATTCTTTGGCACTGAAGTCCCAGATTCAACCTTCCTGCAAATTAATTAAAAATATAATAAATTAACTAGTCCAACTAAAGACAAGCTGAGTCCCACATTCCCGCAGCCTTGTTGTTACAATGCCTGCTCGGGGTTAGGTAATGTGCACAGTAGGAAATTGCTAGGAATTTCCCTTAACGCTTAGTTTACCCACTTTCGGTAACGTATCCCTTAACGCTTAGTTTACCCACTTTCGGTAACGTATTTATACATATAATTATGTATGAGACATCTTACGTGTCGTTTTAGGTACTTAACACATAGCTTATTATATAAAATGTTGGTATATTTTTACGCAGCTTTCCTTTTTTAATGAGTCACTTTTTTTATTGTCCAAATCTAGTTCGATTATAATTAGGCTTTGTGGGGGAAAAAAAAAGAGGGGGTTTTACTTTTTGGGGTTGTTTACATGTTAGGGCTCCCTCCCGAACTCTACCCACTTTTGCCCCTCACAGTAGTGACGAAGCGTCTCCACTGTCCCGAAATTAACTTGATATGTGGGTTAGTCCGGTTAGAAATCTCACACCGCTCACCCAATTTCTTCTGTTTTTCAATTCCCTAGCCCCCATCCCACTGTAGTTGACCCTCGACGTTTCTTAATTAGTTGTTCATTCGCTGCAAAACAGGTGTTAATTAATTAGAAACTATTGAGGCTACCTAAGCAAGGGTTTTCACTTGAGCTTCTACAGGTGGAGTGTCCCCCAGTGGATGGGGGTGGATTGCAGCTTGGGCTTTCGCGCCAAAGGCCGGCTCCACGCCTCCGGAGCCCCATCGCTGGGCACAGCCGCTTCCGTCGCCTCTGTTCTTTAAGCTTCCAGGGTCAAGAAAAATAAAAAAATGGTCGGGTTTTCTGGATGAAAGAAGGAGGGTTGCACGTGCGGCCATGATGCAAGGGAAATAAGGGTTGCACCCCAATCGATAATAAGGGAAAGCAGCCATGTTGCCTTCATCTAAGGGTAAGTGCTCAGTCCGCCGTGAACTCAAAGAATGGGGGTGAAGCCAAAAGGGGTGGGTGAAGATGCCAGAGTAACCCCCTCCCGCCTTGCCAACAAAGGCTCTCTCGGCCTTCTCACAAGGTGTCGTGGATTTAATTATAAACATGTCCTACCATGCTGCCTAATCTTGTTACAAACTATGGCCAAAGTTATATTAAACTAGACGGATGACCGCCTCACCTTCGTATGAAAGAGCCTATATTCTCTAGAAACTCGCCCGCCCTCGCCTCGTCCGCGTCATCGCCACAATTCCTTTTAACGCTCCACCCTCCTTAGAAACAGTTCTTGACCGTCTCTCCTGGCCAAACCCACCCTCTTTACTCTTCAATCCTTTCAGAGCGCCGCTCTTCTTTTAATCATCCTTACTTCTCCCCAACCCGATTGTTAACTCTTCCCCCTAATTATTTTTTATTCACATCTGCCTGGAACATGAGCTCTCATTAAAGCATTACTCGTTCGCAGAATAATTTTTATAATAAGCGAATGCCATGTTGCAGGCGAAATGGTTATATAAGCAAAAGGACCCGGTTTGTTTCACATTTCAATTGATGCTAAAAATCTCTTCATTTAAAACTGGTAGGCTGAGCTTGAAGCAGCATTCAAAGAGCCAAAGGAAAAGCTACCCCGCCCCCACCTCACCCCTCCAGTAACCACGCTCTTTCATTCCCTACTCGGATTGACATATAGTAAATATCAAATCCTATGCATCTCCGATACTATAAGGGAAGTGCATCGAGCTTGATGATTACTGACCTAAGTTAACCCTTGCCAGAGTAAGCTTGATTATCAAGTTAACTTCAGTATAGTAATATAAACCGGGCACATGAAGACAAGTGGAAAACAAACAAGATGGGTCTATGGGGGTAATGAAAACAGGTCGGTTGATGGGGAAGGGAACTGAAATGGTCGATGCTTTTGTTAACCGAACGAGAATGAAGTGGGAGTTGGGGGGTGGGTTGCTTTATATACTTGCTGAAGAATAATCTTGATCAAAGAAGGCTATGAGATGGGGGAGGGGGAGGAGCTGATTTTTAGAACAATACGCGTACTTCTTCAATCTGGCCTTCTCAGTTGGATTCGGATATTGATTACACTATACCCTGGGGTTCCATCATGGAAGATTTTTCCTCTAAATTCTTACTTGAGCAATGAAAAACCTTCGTTTACTCTTAAGATGATGTTTCAACCAATTTCCGTTCATTCTGAACGTTTCAATTCTCTCCTTCCTCATCCATTTCTAGATTTCCCGTCATGAGAAAACTTGTTCAATCTGTTTTCGATCATGAATACCAAGTTAGGTAAACCTCGGCAAACTTTGACAATTTCACTTCAGGGGTAAACGTAGAAAGAGTAGAAACGCGTAGGACTTTGATTTGCATATGTCTACGAGTTCGTCGATGGGGTGAGGATGGCTGATAGGATGCTAATGTGGATGTGAAGGTTGCAAGAACTATCGAAGGATGTATTGAACATTCTTCATTAGTCAAATTTTCATTATCTTTCAACACTTCCAACCATTTTATTCACAACCCCTTCTTCAATCTGGATTTTAGGGTTTTTACAGAACACCGCGCTTTTTAGGGTTTTTACGCGTTCTCTAAAATCACGACTGTGCCCCTCCCCACTAAAAATCCGTTGTTAGGATTAGGACAGCAAATTTTGAGGTCCAAAGTGTTCCAGTTTTGAATTCTCCCAAATGTCTCGTTCCTCTAATTGTCTGGGAACGGCCCAGAATGATCAGAATACTTCTTTTAGATGGACGTCACACAATCGTTTAGATGTTGAAAAAAAAAAAAAAAAAAAAGCTTGTTTAATCAAACTTTGCCCTTTTTCACCCACCGCAAACACTGTTCGCGTCGAAGCGGTGGGCCAACTGTGCTGAAATCGTTTGTTTAGCCAAAATGTCGTTTGTTTATCCTCCTACAGCACTTTTATTCGCAATGTACGAATGATCAGCTTCAGACAAGCAGCACATGATCCGAATAGTTCGTTATGCTGCGTATTCCATGTATGTTAGTCGACGTATAAGGCCGTTTTCACACTTATGAGATTCCGGTATCCGATTCCCGTATCGAGGATACTAAAAATACGCTACAGTCAAGGCGCTCCTTCACACTTTGTTTAGTATGCGATTCCAGAATCTTAAGTGTGAATGAGCGCGTTTGCCGTATTGTATTTTTAGTATCCTCGATTCTGGAATCGGATACCGGAATCTCAAGTGTGAAAGCGCCCCAAGTCTCTCATACGTTCTCAGGTTTAATTGTAATCAATCCTTGCCACCCAGCGTATATCTGAAGGAAATGCAAAAATCAAGATTTCCTGTTCTATAATGCATCAAAATCACCGTTTTAAACGTCTGAGCAATTTGGATTTTCCAGAGGTCATTGCTAGCGTTTCTTTTCGATGCTCCAAAGACAGCTCATAGGCAATTGGTTTCGGAGAGCCTTGGAACGCGGAGGACTTGGAAAGTACGGTAGCCGCAGTTCCGGAGGTCTCGGTGAAGGCTGAATTCGAGTGATGTTCGCCCTCCCCCAAGAGAATGCCCCATTCCACAGTCCTAAATGAAACCTAAGCCCCTGGTGTCTCGGTGCTTCAACGCAAAGGTTTTCTGTTGAACCATCAAGTTTGATCCATGGAGATAAAAATGGAGAAAAGAGAGCGATAGGTACTAAAATTTTGTCAACTGAGTGACGCCAAACGCATCGGGTTTTGTGTTGAGGACTACCTACTTTATCAAGGCTTGCTACTGACTTAAATATTATAATTCCGGTGCAATATATGGACGACGATTGGCTTCACCCTTCGCACTGAATTTTGCACTTTTCGATTTCAGACCTTCAGCAAAGAGTCACTAGGTCTTTCTTCTCATCAGTTTTTAGCCAATGAAGGACAATAGGCGGCGGTATTCCTCCATTGGTCCTCACCGGGTGAACAGTCTTCTACCTGCTTTAGTTAACCTGAGGGGGGGATCGTGGATCAGAGGCATCTCCACTACTGTGTGAGTGGCCCAACGCTCAACTACCGTGCTTCAGAAGATCCATGACCACTGTTATTAAAATATAGAGACAAAAACGAATGCTTTATAAGCGTTTCCCACGTTATTTTAATCTAACATCGCCTTTAAATGGAACGCCATTTGATGTAGGAAAAGTACGGACTCCATCGTTCTTCAGTTTAACTGATGTGGGGTAGTAAGAGAAAATTAAAAGGGAACTGCGGCGGGGGGTCAAAAGCAAAGTTATTGAAAGGGGCCCCTTCCCTCTCACTGAACAGCCGTCCTATCTTAGTACTCGAACAGAGAGACTCAATATTTATCGATTGAGAAAATGCCCCTCCACTCATGATACGCTAATTCTTTTACGGCCTCCTCCCCCCCTAGCAACCCTCTTTTTTCATTTTTTTGTTTTGTTTGGAATGCTAATATTATATGCTCTTCGTTTGATTCGAACTTTCTACATTCCTTATATCACTAATCAAAATTTTAAGACGCCATTAATTAATATGCTAAGTTTTTTCCCCCTTCCTACCGCCATTATGCTTGAACCGCTTTTGTTCTTACCCACTATATCAGCTATGTACAGTGAGAATAATGCACTTGCTCGTTCTTTTCATTGGAAAGTGCATTCATTTACCGTAAAACCTCATTAAAAGTTTCCACGAGGATAATAGCGACAGCAAAAGGCAGTCCGCTCTCTACACGAAAATATAATAAAAAAATGAAAGAAAGAGAGAGAGAAAAAAACTTTCTTTAGAATGAAGTAAATCCCTGGGGAAATAAACAGGGCTTTTGGAATACATTATGATACGGGTTTCTGCAAGCTACACAAGAACAAGAGATGGCTCGGGAGATGAGTGGTTGTATGTGGCCGGAGGGGGGGGGGAGCAGACTTTTGAAAATGGCAAAGTTTTTTTCCTCTCTCTCACAGTCAGTCCGTTTTACAGAAAAGGAAAAGTACGAGAACTTCGATTGCTCTTTTCTCGAACTCTATTCATTTCTGACGTTTACATTTTGTGTGTATAAAAAACAAAGCTTAATTAATGAAATTGTCCTGACTTTCTGGTTCAGAATGTTTTCAGGGTCTGCAATATAGTTTATTGAAAAGTTGTTGAAGAAGCGAGAAAAACTCCTAATTAACTTTCTCAAGTCCACCCCTGTCGATACATTCATTATGTATTGCTTTTCAGAGTTTGAAGCGGGCTTACAGTTTTATAAGCCCCTGGACTAATTTCGCGGGAGTCCCAACCCCTCACCTTTCCCACCCGACCTCTTCTTTAAATGAAAGAGAGACTCCTTTGGACGAGGAAGCTCTGAAGCAGCCTTTTGTCAAGTTTGCTTTATTGCGCTTACTCATTCTCTCGCTCTTTCTCTATCCCACCCCACCCCATGTCCAAAGTTTCTTACTCATACTGTGAGTGATGGTGTATTGGGGGTGGGGAGAGGTTGCAGCCTTCTCCCTTGTCTTTACTCGGGTCCCGAAGCATAAATGCAAATGAAACGGGTAATTGCGGATGGTGGCTGAAGAAAGAGATGGAGGAGATTCAGTGGCTTGGAGAATAGGAAGATTCAATCACGGTCCATTCTCCAGTTCAAAAGCAAGGAGCTCCGTCTAATTGAACTTAAGCACGGGATTAGAAACTTGGGAGGGTGGAAATCATTTCATGTCGAAAGCGCGGTTTAAACTTTCTCAAGGTGGTCATTTTTACCTCAAGAATCAATATCTTCATTCTTCCCATTCACACAGTTTAAAAGCAGAGTATTCCTTTGAATGAGGCTGTTAATTCAAGGTAATAGGTCCAAGGAACAGCCATTAAGTTGAGGTCGAGTTGAGGGGAGTACTTCAACTAAGAGGTAATAGTTTCATGGCCGATTATCCCACCCTCTGTAGCATTAGTCGACTTAGTTGTTTCAACCTAAGGCATCTCTTCCAACTTGCCTTGCATCTCAAGATTAATTTAATTCTACTTAACTGAGAGAGCATTAGTAATTCAGTTGCAAGTCCTTCCCTTCTAAGCCTCCTGATAACGCTGTTCTAATCAGAGAACTTGAAATTGCTAAACTTTAATAACTCTGACCTCCAATTTGTAAAGTTATTCCAAAATTGGAAGCGAATCACTTCAATCGATCCATCAGATTGAATGAACCTGATTTTCTTTGAACATTAATAACAAAGTTTCAGACTTTCTACTCCAAAGAGTTTTGAAAAGAAAATACCCACTCCGTTCTACCCATAAACCTAACAGATGCAAAACAGGAAGACGCTGGCCCTGCTCAAACCCCATGGAAGCAGATTCCCCAAAGGTTTGAGGCCAAGGGGAGGGGAGAAGGTTGGTCTTTGAGGCACGCTTGGTATTGTTGGAGGTTTTTAGGGAGGTCGGAGGGGAAGAAGGTAAGGAGATGTTACTGACGACTTAATTGGTAAGACATTATCAGCCAGCCCTCCGTCAAATCCACTACTCCCTGAAATCCGAACCCTACCGTTCTTCGCCCTCCTTGAAATAAATTTCATAGAATTGCTTTTATCGATTAAATACCATTATCCTTGGTTGGGATTAAATGGAAACCGAATCAAAGGAGTAATTGAGCTAGAAAACATTAATTAAGAATGCAGAATTGATTGTTTGTAGCCAACTGCATTATGAAATGTTGAGAGCGTTTATTCTCAGCTTGTTAAAGTTTTCTCGTGGGTGCATTATTAATGCAAGCAATTATGAATCCAGCAATGAAGGCCGTCGAATCTGAATGGTCTCGCTTACCCAAAATAAAAATCAGAAACACGTGAATCCCCCCCCCACTCCCACCCTTCTTGTTGTCCTCGCATATATATGGTTGAAGAAGGCAAGTTCGAAGCCCAAGCATCCGATTGGGATCGCTTTGATGCATTAGCACATGCCTTCGGAGTTTCTAATTTTCTCGGAGCTGGTAAACCATGTGAAGGGGGAGCTGCACACATGATTCTTCAATCCCTCTCCAGTCAACCCCTCGTCTACACTGCTGCATTTATTTTCTTGTCTTATTTCTGCGCCAATCCTGGGTATTGAGGTCTCGTTTCAATCTCGAGGAAATTCCGCATCTGCAGCATCATCCATTTATTGAAATAAGACGGAGTAAGAGCGTCAAATGTCACGGTAAATTTCAACGGGGGTTTAAAGTCATGCGGGGGACGAATTTTTTTTTTAAATGGATTCTACTGCCAATGCAGAATTTCCAGGAGATTTAAACGAGACCTTTAAATCCAGGATTAGTTCAGAAATAATACGAAAAAAATTGACGCCGCGTTGTCGACGACGGGAGATTGGACGGAGGTCGCAGGAATCATTTGTATGCAGCTTCCCTTCAAGCAGTGATGACCTCTAGCAATATAAGGCGGAAGCGGAACAGCTGGGCAAGTCCCTAATAAATGGTTGATTGTTGACCCTATCAGCTTCACTCCAACTTGGTTTCAGACCTGGCCAATTTTTTAACGTGTAGTCTCGAGACTGACGTCGTATTTCATCGAGACAAAATGCCGACTAGCCCCTCATTTTGGGCGCGTATTGTTGGTGTCAAGTTTCCCTGTGCTCATTGTACCTCAGTGATCTTTCTGCGGCCCTCTATGATGGTTGTCTATACTATATCTGTTACAGTAGACGTTGTGTTTCCCTAGGGTTTGGTTTTTGGACCGATCTTGTAAAATGGTTGATTGAATCTATATGCAATTATGAATTCCCCCTTCTTTTGGCGCCCTCGCAAGTTGTGACCTCATCCTACTGCCCACTCGAAAGCACTGCGCCCCCCTCCCCTCAATACATACCATACACTTGGAAATTGAGAACATTCTAACAAATTAGTAGATGAAAAGACGAAAGTCATAAAAAAGAGGAAAGAGGAGGGAAAAGTTTTCCTTCCCTTTCGTCTTTTTGGTGTGCTAAAATAAAAATTTACCCCGAGAAAATGTTTAAGACACGGTGTAGTGAATGGTTTTTGGTTGGATGAGAAGGGAGGAAAAAAACGATGCACGGGCTATAAACTCTGAATTAGATATTAATCCCAAGGAAATGGAGAAAGGGAGGCGTACTTAAGGCTCCTTCTGTATGAAAGTAACCATAACGACTCTTCCTCCCCCTCCCCCTCACCAGTGACTCTTCATCTTGCTTCTCATTCTTTCTTTATGAAAAAAAAAACCCCTGTTTTTCTCTACTTAGAACAATACAAAAAAGTTGTGACGAAGGGGGTGAAAGGATGAAGCTCTTCAGTCAGTGTAAAATTAAATTATTCATTTCTGAATCAAATGTATTCCTATCAATCAAGGAGTTGCTCCAGCGAAGGGGTCAACTAAGCTACTAAAATAAAGTTACATCAAAAGTCCATGTTAAGAGGGGAGGGGGAGTTCTAGGGGAATGTACTTTTGTGTATCTTGGATAAGGTATTGGATAATGCAAAGTAAGAGTAAGTAGTTTGTGATTGGAGCGGGTGGGGGTGGGAGTTCTTGGCTATGCTTTCGACCCACCTATCCCCCCCCCCTACCACGCTCTCTTTCTCTTTGCCATCAAACAATGCACAACTCCACAACTAAGTTTATTAATTAATTAGCCCTGAAAGCACAAGCTTTCGTAGAGATGAAACGCCTTCACAGTTAAACAACCTTGTTACGACCCGCTTAACCATTCGGAAAAACGATGTTTTTCTTCCGACCAACTTCGATAGGAAACTGCAAATTTTAATCAGCGTGATCATGAATAGAAAAAGCATATGTTATAAGTAGTTTGTCCTTGAAAGGCGAACACGTGAACACGCTCCGGGTGTCCGGACATTTTGAGCCGAAAATTGAATAGTCGGCTGTTAAGCTCAGTACGCACGCAGCTTCTTTTCGGGAACAGGAGGGGGTGTCGTCTCAACCAGCCAAGGGTGCAGGATAGACGCTACTGGTTGCGATTCCCATTTGCTCGTATTGTTCGCATTTCTCTTTTTTATCAACAATTTTTGTTATCCCTCGTCGCACTGGCACTAAGGGAATCTCCGTCTTTGTTTGGAAAGAAAACCACAAAATTTCGTATATCATGTCGTGCGTGGTGATGGTTTTGGAAGGGGGGGGACTGGTGGAACCCGAATATATCGTTGAAATATTTATAAGGACGAAGAGGTGACTGCATTGAATTTAGCCGCAGGGGATCAAAAAATATGAAACGTCTTCGGATTCCATTGTTGACTCGAAGTTGGCTCAAACTTACTTTTTTTTATTAATGGCTCGAATATGGTAATGGATTCCTTTTATACGAATTGTTCAAGGTGCTCTTGCTAGCCACCGATAGCTGGAGGGGGGGGGGGGGTTATCCCGGTGCTATCGACTGCAAATCCCCCCTCCCACTCACACACACACACACCACGCTCTCTCTTTCGGATATTTACTTTTTTTTGACTCTTTCATATTCGAATTTCATTCTAAACTTTTGTTTATTCAGCCAAGTTTCATTTCGATATTGATCTTTTTTTCTTAAAAAAAAAAAAAAAAAAAAAAAAAAAAAAAAAAAAAAAAAAAAAAGTCCCGGATAAAAGATTAATCTAAATTAACTTATCAGTGAATTAACACCACCTCGGAGATCTATTCCGTGCTCAGGAAATACAAATAAAATAATTCAATTAGTTAAATAAATTGATTTGATCTCTCCACACTCCTCTCGTTTTACCAGCCTCTTCCCCCGGCAGCCACCCTCGTCCACAAGACTCTATTCCACGTCGATGGCCGGTGCGGCAAAGGAAATGACTGGCCTTCAATCTCCGTTCTCTTTTCCTCTGAATTTCCTCGTCTTTTCCCAAGGGGGCTTACGATGGCGGGCGGGTGGGAGGGGGGGCTATGATTCAAGGTGGAAATATTAAGAAATTAAGATATGTTTTCTTACCATTTTGGTCGTAACTTTGAAATGAAAGAAGAAAGTTTTGAAGGAGAACAAAATTCAGTGCGTAAATGAGCATCGCCAGCAGTTTTCTAAAAGCTAAGAAGACTCATACCCAGAACTATGTTTTAATAATGAGCTGCAGCGTAATTACCTCTCTCTTTTCGTCTTAATTAAGCAAGATTTTCCAGTTTCCCTTAATTAAAAATGTGCAAAGGCTCATTTTTTTCGAATAGTATATGCACGGGGGGGGGGGGATTTTTGGGGCTTTTGGGACCGTTACAGGGAAGATAGGACAAAATAATGAAATCACGAGTTAACGCTCTAACTTTATTAACTTAACTAACAATCAAAAACCTCTAAGAACTTGTTAACTACCAGGGGGGGGGGGGCACAATGACACTGAGGGAACTAACCGAGCGGCCGAGGCACACTCGAGCCGGCGGCTGGCGATCGACTCCTTTATTTCGGCACTCCGTCCGCCTGGAAAACACGGGATTGGGTAAGAGGGGAATTGAAACTATGTTGCCTATTGCGACACTTGCCGTGCCGTTCAAGTGAGCTTTGGACTCTTAGCTCAGCCCCCTGTCCCATACCGTAATGTAGGCAACCTCGTCTCCCTTGCGTAGCGCACGTTACATCCAATAACCTCGTTTGTCTTTTCGAGGTTCCGTCATGTCCTTTGAACCCGAAGTTTCAAGCAGAAAATCGACTCATCGGGGTCCCCCAGTCCCAACCTTACCATTCTGCCTTCTTAGTAAAAGCGTTCACCCACTACTAACCACCTGCTCGGCATTCTAAATACGGTTCAACTGTAGCAATTCAATTTGAAGAAAAAAAACAGACTAACGAATTCTGTTACAGGTCATTTGACTAACCAGATCAAGACTTGACCCCCCCCCCCCCTCATTCAAACCTCAATCACTTTCACTGGCTTTTGATCGTACCATAAATTTACTGTTTGAGCTAGGTCGAGTTCTATAGCTTACCGTGAATGCAGGGGGCAGCCGAAAGGGAGGGAGGCTACCCCCGCGAATGGCTGTTCTTGAATTAATGTACTAATGGTGACGTCTAAAAAATTGTTTCCCCAGTTGGTGCAGCACGGCTTATTTTGACGGTTTTCACTGATTTCCCGAATCTTCAGTTTATCTCAGTGAAAATCCAACCAATTTTAAATTTTCTTTCGTCAATTGAAAGTTTACAAAATGGGCATGTGTTTTCAATAGTCTAACAATATCCGACCCACTGTGGATTGAGTTAAATTTACCCTGAAAGAACACAAAAATTCAATGTCACGATTTTTCATTTTTTTCTTTATTTTGCGATCTTGCGAAATGTAATTCATTTTGTTCCATCTTGAGCTGTTAGTCCGTTAAGACTGCTTTTTGTGGGAAAGTGGGGGTTTGGCTTAAAAAGCACAAAATTCTCTGTAACTCTGAAACGAAACCTTACCAGGCGCGGATCCAGAAGTCTGCTCAAGGAGGGGGCTACTGTACCGCCGTATGGGCCTGGGTTCAGGGAGTCAACAAAGAGTAACAAAGAGGTACCTTTACCCCGTGATGTACATTTATTATTTACAGTCTGACTCACCTTTCCCCAGGCCCGACGGCCTGCGGTAGCGTGTACACGAGCTGGCGCGAGGGCTGGTCGCGAGGCTTCGGCCCCCCCTGCACGGATGTGCGTCCCTGACTCTAAGCTGTCCCCCGACTCTAGCAGTCCACTCGACTCCGTCCCCCCTGGGTTTTTATACTAAACCCCCGAGGACATGTTTGTAAAACCCTAAGTGTTGTGGATAACAAGCAGTTTCCTCAAGGATTTGTTGACGCTATCGGGTCATTCTCTCCCGCTCGTCCCTGAGCTTGCCGGGTTCATTCACCGAGCGGTGAACAATTTCCCGGACCGAGCTCCTTTTCTCTATAGCTTAACATAACGCCCTTTTTAGGGCGTTACACTACGACCTATCAACACAACACCACGCAGTTTCTGTGGCAAAGTATAGCTCTCAATCTCTGAACATTGAACTATCGAAAAAATGAGGGAAACTCAAACACCGGAGAAGTTGGAGAAAAAACTTATTATTTGACGTGAACTACAATATAGAGTTTCCCCGTTTCCACAAAACTCTGCATTTGGGCAGTTCATTTCCACCCGTCCTCTCTGAATTAAAGCATATGTTTATGATGGAGGCGGGTGGAAATGAACTGTCCCGATGCAGAACAATGTTTGGCCAAAATATTCGGTAGGGGGAACGAATGGTTCATCCTTCATCGATTTAGTCAATTGAACTTTTGGCCAATGGTCCGTCAATCAAGCCATTTTCAGCTCAAGTTCAAGCGTGAATCGTAAGTTCAACCATTTATATAGACCACATTGATGAGTCAGTTTCACCAATTTTTGAGTGTGAATTGCCGCAGTTTGGCACTTTTTATGGCGCAAACTGTCAGTATAGTCATCGCTAGCGGGCGTGAACATTCAACGTGTGATATTTTCTTTCAGGGCATGCGAATCCGTCTTTTCAGTCGGATTTTACGGAAAAGAAGTTTTTAGTTGGAGTACGAATCTCGCAGTTTAGCCATTATCAAGGCACGAATCGTTAATTTAACTATTTTGTGGACGCAAATTGTCAGTTTCGCCATTTGTATGGTGCGAATTGTCATTTTGCCATTTCCAAGGTGCAAATTGTCAGGTAATTTATACAATGAGTGAATATTAGCCATGGCGATATTTGTAGGGCAAGAAAGCAAACATCCATGCCATTTCAGGTCCGAGTGGTCAATTTTGCCGTTTATAGAGCAGGCAATGAATGTTTAGCCAATTTCTACTCGAGAATACTCAGTTTTCGTCCAGTTTTGCCTTTTTTTCATGACGTACATAGTCACGTCAAGCCAAAGGCGCAAATGGTCAGTACGGACATTCTTGGCACTCTTCAGGGCACTAGGGTAGGAATCATCTGTTTAGGAAATTTCAGGTCACGAATAGTCGTTTAGCCGTTTTTTGAGACGCGAACATGGTCCGTCAAGCCAAGGGCGCGAATGGTCAGTATTGGCCATTTTTTGCGCGCGAACGGTTAGTTTAGCCATTTTCAGGGCAGCAAGATTCGTCAGCTTTTTTTGAGGGCGCTTGAAGTCTTTTTGGATGTTTTTAGAACGGGAATTTCCAGTTTGGCCATTTTTATGGCTCAAATATAGTCAGTACAGCCCTTTGCAAGGCGCTTATCGTCAGTTTTGCATCACATTAGGGCGTAATTACCATCAGTTTAGCTGTCTTTACCGTGGGAATAGTCATAAATTGGCTATAACGCCTGTCAAAAACGCCGATTTTACCCCTTTTTCCCGGTGTAATGTGGCTATTTCCTATCCTTCGTATTAGGAGAATATATTTTTCTAGGAGCTCGGCTTCCGCCAAAAATTATTTCGTCTATGAGTTCCATGCAAATTCTATTTTCCTGGTCGGTAGGGACGAAATCTGGTCAAAAACGACGATTTTGCCCCTTTTTTCCCAGTGTAATGCGGCTATTTTCTCTCTGTCGTATTAGGAGAATATAATGTTCTGAGAGCTCGGCTTCCATCAAAAAGTATTTCCTGTGACCTCGCGACTCCAAGGGTGGGGCCATACTCCAAGGTAGGGGCCATGGCCCCTCCCTAGGATACGCCACTGAGCCTTGCGATCCTATCTTCCTATTCGCCTATTTCATAATTCGGGGAGCGCTGCAGTTGGCCATTTTGGGAAACAGTTGCTGTGGGTGATTTCCATTAGAAACTAGTAGAAGACTGCCCACATGAGCGCTGCCCGAATTATGAAATAAGCGAAAAGTAATTTTGGTTCGCCCTACTTAGTAGTACAACATGTGTAAGTATTGCCGAATCCTTCTGAAACACTTTGCATCTATTTTTATCTATCTAATTTTTTTTTTTGGCATTACCAAACTTCCTTCCCTACGGGAACATATGGAAGTAAAATACAACCGGGGGGTAAAGCACCCCCGGCCCCCTAAAAGTGGCCATAAATGAGCGTTTCGCGTTGTTGTTGGTTTCGGCCGATTTTCTCGTCTCCAGAGCGGCCCAGGAAGATCCGCACCCCCGTCTTTCGTCTTGAAGCCTTATTGTCGACTTAGTGGCCACGCCGTGAGTTGAGGAAATTCGTGCGACCCCCTGAAAACGATCCGAAGCGGTCAAAAACTGTGGAATCACCGGAAAGAACTCCTTCAATGGCAAGTCTGACCAAAAATCCGTCCAGTTTTTTGGATGCCCCCTGTCGAAAAGCAGCCCAAAGATACGAGGTTTTGTCAAATTGAAAGGCTGTTAGCCTACTCGAATTTTAGGCCGATGACGTAGAAGGCTTGAAGACATGCGCACGCCGGTTTCAATAGTGCTTCAATCGTTTTTATCACTTACGTGCTATCTGTTGTGGTGTGTTATGGGCAAGTGAAGTGACACTATTCATTTTCCGGCGTTTTATCTTGAAAGAAGACAATGTTATTTCGATTTTGTCTCTGTTCTATCCCGAAAAGTGTCTACAGGTTCGTACGCATTTCTTTGCATGTCGCTCTTATATGATTTTGCGCGGTGCATGTTTCAGTTGTGTCTCTGTCAATTTCCATTATCTCGTTGGAAGTCTGTCGTCTACCCATTGCACGAATTTGACCACGGAAATAGTGACCGGAGAAATCTCGCGAAGATGGGAATTATCTCGCTCATAACGTTTGACTTTGTCTCATTTATTGGGCACCGGCGTCGTTGATTTACTTGTGATTCGGCCCGTTTACTTCGGTTTCTCGCCCTAGCATTATTTCATAAAGTATGCGCGCCACGATGTTTCCTGTGTAATGCACTTTCGTTGGTTAAACCCCCTCGTCCAATCTAATCGATTGGCGACCGTCACCGAATAACCAGGCAATTAATTGCACCGAATTGCTGTCTAGTCTACTGACTTGTCATGTAAAGCATGCTTTAAATCGTTGACGTAAGAGCCTACGTTGTCTTTTCACGTTGAGGTGTGTCAGTAACGGAGCGGTTTCGGCTCTTCGCCAGGTTTAGCGTTAGGAATCACAACTGGAGTGCGTGCTTTACTCACTAACCCTCCAGCTGAAGCGCTCTTGTTAACCAAACCAAGCCTTGTCATTTTGCTTAAAACCCCCTTCGGCTTCAGTTTCTTTGTGAGACCGTCAGTAAAGCAATCAGAGTTCAATAGAAGGTGGGTGGACCCGGAAATAGGATAGGAATTGTCACATCATGCGGGAGTCCTGGCTGGTTGAGATAGGGTAGCAATGATGCGAGTGAGCTTGAACGACGCGAGGGAGGATCGCGAAATTTTCGGAAAGCAAACGCGAAACGGTGGCTGGCAATGCTTCGAACGTCACCACTGGGCTTTCGGGGATGATCTTCCTTTTTTATTCGAATGGGGAGCCTATTCTCAGAACATAATTCTCCAGAACTGAATGAGACCAAGGGAATAACGTGTAGCCTTTCTGGACCCTGGAACAGCACTATCCCTAGCGTCAGACCTTCTTTTCTCCAATGTAAAACTGAAGTTGACGTCCTTCTTGCCACTACCATGAAATCTGAAGTTCCGTAAAACCGCTTCATTTGGGCTATAATTCCACTTGTTCAATTTTCATTTGCAGTTCCTTCAATGCCTCGATCATACCCCGACGACCTCTCGCTCTCCGTCAACTTGAACTAAAGCCTGGTTCCGGGAAAAAATGTCACGCCCCGCTGAAAAAAGGTCGAATCCTTCTCCTCGCCGGCTCACTACTCAGCGCGTCGAGCGCCAAACTAAACGCTCCGACGCCAGCCAAACCGCTCCCTACAATCGACTTGTCGAAAAACGCTTCGGTCCCTCTAAACTGGAATCGTATTCTACTCTTCCTGTACGAAGATATCATACCGATCCTGTCGGCCGTTGCAGTTAAGTATTTTTGTTTGTTTTTCTATATCCTGGACAACCTCATTACTCGTGTACATTCATCTTTCAGGCTGCCGTAATCTCTGCTTTTATTAATGTAAAAATCCCTTTGCTTCTCGGTGATGTTATAAATGTCATCGCTGAAGCGTTTAGAAACGACGGAAGTGTGCGTCTCACTTCAAATTTAACATCGCCTGCGTTATTATTACTGGCGTACTCGATTTCCCAGGTAAATATTAATTTGTTGACTTTCAACTAAATTTTACTTATAGCGTTCTCCTCTCAGGCCTTAACGACATTTGTTTATATCTCTCTGCTTTCATTGATTGGGGAAAGGCTTGCCGTGAAAATAAGACTGAATTTATTTTCTGCAATAATGAGGCAGGATATATCATTTTTTGATAACACTAGGACTAGTGTTTTGGTCGATTGGTATGTTTTTCATAGATATTTAATTTATTTTCAATTCGTTGATGATAGCTTGATTACGTTTTTTTTATGGAAACAAAAATATAGTATCACGAGTGATGTACAGGAATTCAAAAGTACATTTAAGCTATGTATTTCCCAAGGGCTTAAGAACTGTACTCAGGTGAGTCACTCCCATCACCCCTCCCCACCACCGTCATAAGTAACTCGAATGAAACTTTTTGTTTAGATCGTCGGCTCGAGTATTTCGTTGTTCCTAATCTCCAGCAAAATATCGATAATTGTGATGTCGATTGTTCCCCTTATAATCTTCGTCGGGGCGCTGTGCGGTGCCAGACTGAGAACATTGTCCAAGCGGGCTCAGAATCAAGTAAGTGCTCTCTTGATTACGATGGTCGTTCATTTTACTTTTGTGAATTTGTATTGTATAGTCTCTGGCAGCGGCCACACTGTGCGAAGAGAAAATCAGCAACATTCGAACGGTTCGAGCTTTTGGAGCGGAAGAGAGCGAGTACGATTCGTACCAAGAATTACTACTCGAAGCGGGTCGTCTCAATGTTCTTTTAGGTTACGGTATTGGAGCGTTTCAGGTTCGCTTCTCCCCCCCCCCCACCGTTTACTATTCATTTTTGTGAGTCTGTTTTTTTCCACAGGCTGGGACAAATATTTTTTTGAATGGTATGGTTCTTGGAACTGTCTGCATCGGAGGCCGTCTTATGATTCAAAATGAGATCACGGCGGGAAATCTCATGTCTTTTCTTGTGGCTGTTCAGGTCATTCAACGGTCATTTGCTCAGTTGTCCCTTTTATTCGGGCATATTTTTAAAGGAAAGGAAGCCTCTCATCGAATATTTAAGGTTACTTATTTTGACAGACTTGATACTTAATTGTATTAACTCATCCATTAAATTCCTTAATTGGTTTTTCTAGCTATCAAATTCTGTTTCCCGAATTCCGATTAAAGGCGGTGTAATAATGACCGATGATGAATTTACGCCTAGCGTTGATTTTAAAAAAGTTAGCTTCTCGTATCCTACCCGGCCTGAGCAGGTATTTCATCTTAAATTTTCATCTACCACGCATGCCATTACTTTTTGACGTTTTACAGATGATTCTAAATGAGCTTGATTTGAGCATTCCCGCGGGTAAAACAGCAGCCATTGTCGGGTCATCGGGAAACGGTAAATCGACCATCGTCGCACTCCTGGAACGGTATGATATAACGCTTCTTTCCAACGGCATTCTCGTAATTAATTAAACATCATACTTTCTATTTCGCAGGTTCTATGAAGTCGAAGATGGGGAAATTTTGATCGGAGGAGTTAACATTAAAGAACTCGATCCCCAATGGCTTCGAGGAAGAGTCATCGGTTTCATTAGTCAAGAACCGGTTCTGTTCGCGACGTCTGTAATGGAAAATATTCGTTACGGAAAGCCCGATGCATCGGACGAAGAAGTAAGATGACGCACTTCTGAGAAGATTTCAGGTCTCGGGTATGGTTAGGCGTCTGTCCCAACCTCGCCCAACCGATGGAATTTTCTTTTTAGCCGGGACCACTACGTTGATGTATTTTTCTAACGCTTGAATTTAGGTTTACAACGCTGCTCGTTTCGCCAACGCCGATTCCTTCATCAATGGATTTCCCGACGGCTACCATACAATGTTGGGCGAGCGAGGTGTCAACATATCCGGCGGTCAAAAACAAAGAATCGCGATCGCTCGAGCGCTCATCAAGAACCCTTCAATTTTAATCCTCGATGAAGCTACTAGGTAGGGCATTCATTTGTATGAAACGGTTCATACAACTCCCTTAGCCCATTCATTTCATCCCGAGTCAATTTTGTGTGCCCATCCCGCAAACACAAACTAAATCTCACCCCATTTGCCAGTGCACTGGATTCAGAATCCGAGGCAATCGTTCAAGCCACCCTGGAAGAAGTGTCAAAGAACCGTACCGTTCTCACAATCGCTCACAGATTGTCAACAGTTAAGAATGCGTCTACGATCATTGTCTTGGACAAAGGGGTGATTAAAGAGGTTAGTTCCCGGTGATTTCCATTTTATTTCAAACGTTACAAAAGTGCAATTTATTGGCAGAGAGGGACGCACGATGAATTAATAATGAAGAAAGGAGCGTATTACTCCTTGATGAATCAGGAGGAAAGGAAAACTGGAGACTCCAGGACCTTGTAAAAATGAACAACAATTTTACCGCGAAGCTACGCATTTGTGCAAAAGTAATTATTTATTTTCTGGTTTTCATGGAAAACATTGTATTTCTTGCCCTGCTTCAAGTCCGTCCCACATTCCAAGTACGAAAGTTGAAATTTACGCATCTTAATTATACGCGTCCTGGCTCCTAAGACCCTTGAAGGGTGAAAGTGAGCGTCTCGCGCTTTTCGTGGTCGTCGAGGTCTGTCTACGTTAAGGGCTCTTTTTTGAACTTGAGAGCCCTCAATCGCTTGGCGTGGTAAAGTGGGCGATTTTCACAATTTTGTGTAATTTTTTTCAGTGTTCCGGTTCGAGCCGGACACGGTTTTTGAGTCCCCAAGGTGGCTAAATGAGAAAAATCGCTAATTCGCACTGACGTTGAGGAAAAGCGATAATTCGAGGTAGAAACTAAGAAAAAGCTCTCATTCGCAGCTAAAATCGAGAAAACGATGTTACTGAATTTACTGAAAATTACTTCGGGGCTAAAATTGAGAAAAACGCTAATTCATAGCTTCGCGTAATTGGAGGAAAACGCTAATTTATTGCTGAATGTGACCAAAGTGATGATGCGCCACTAAAATTGAGAAAACGCCAATCTTCACTAATTTTTTTTTTTTCAAAAAAAGCTCTAATTCACAATTCAAAATTGAGAGAAGTTACCACTCGCAGCAAAATGAAAAAAATCGGCAATTCGTAGTCTCTGGAGGGAACTGAGCAAATAATGCTGATTGACGGCTTAAATTGAGAAGAAGAGCTAATTTTCGGTAAAATTCTCTTGAAAAGCATTCATTTTCAGCAAAAATTGAGTATTGACGCCATTTATTCGCGGTTTCTG